>CM049853.1:18998424-19598424 GCA_027422415.1 Schizothorax lantsangensis | reverse complement strand
AAGAAAAAGTAGTAGTGAGTCATGACAGATTTTATTTATTTATTTATTTGGTCTTGTGATGTACATCCAAGTCTACTTGGTGGGGACTTGGTTCTAATAGAGGCAGATGAACGTGCGTTTGCAGAGGCGTTGTTTAAGAATTCTAAATGATTGTAAAAGTCCTGCATTCATCACCAGAGAGAAGTCCACCAGAAGGATCAGATATGATATTTTGATTATACATTATGCGGTACATAAATTAATGAATATATGAATGAATGCATTTATAACACTAATTTCTTTTAAAACCTGACTAAGTCAAGTCAAATTTATTTCTGTAGCTCTTTTTACAATATGCATTGTTTCAAAGCAGCTTTACATATATCTTAATATCTTAATCTTCATGTTGCATTTAGCATATCAGAGCTGTGTGATAATATAGTTTTCCTTTTTGCAACGATATAAGAAATCAAGAATTTGAGATATGCTATATAGTATACTGCCCACAGCAAGTATACTGTATGTATGCAGATAAACTTGGACATACTTATATGTCCAACTTTACATAAAGAGTTGGCCAATAATAGTTACATTGCGAAAAATAATCAGGCAGTTGAGATATAGTATAGGCGTATAGGTAGTATAGGTGTGTCACTTTATTTGAGTGTACTGTATGTATTCGGATAAAGCTGGATATATAATATATATCCAACTTTATAGAGCTTTGCAATAATTAGGTTCACATTTTGTGATGATATAAACAAATCACGCAGCCAAGATTTGCTATATAGTATAATATTGCTTTACGTGAATATAGTAGACATATGCAGGCAAAGTAGGATGTACTATCCATCTTTGAACATATCACTGGGCAATGTTAAGATTTTTCAACAATATAACAATAAAGCATTAAATACGTCCACAGGACTCTTAATAAGGTACTAAACTTCAATCACATCTGTACCATGTCTCACTACATGATACAATACTTCAAAGAGAAAAGATTTAACATTACTTTGTATGAGAGTCATGTGTTCTACTGTGGCTTTACAGGAACATTTCTGCCTCAATACAAGTTAAGTAACTTGTACAGCACTTGTGGCATAATGTTGATTCATTTTGACAAGCTTACAAGCTTAAATTGTATTTAACCTGGACTATTACTTTAATTCCACCACACCAAAGTAGATACTTGATGACAGAAAATCTCTGAGGAAGATGAGGATTTTAATAGCAACATTAGATTTTAGTCATTTATTAATGTGGCAGTAAAGAGCAGCCCATGCAGAATGAATTCTTCACTGGTCTGGGCTAGAGAATCCAGACAATACCAGGGAAATCTACAAGAGTGTTGCTCACCATCAGAGAAGTGGAGTGTGTTTTTGCTCAGTTACACATGACCTCACCAAACCTCTATCAACTTAAGTTTCAGAGAGATCCAGATGTAAGCTGATCTAAGAATTGTTCAGACAGATGACCCTCTAACCTCATCTGTCAATCACATCTTCCCAAGGGAGGGCACTCTGTATATGTGCTGGAAAAGAGGGCAAAGATATTGTACAGTACCTACTACCCAGACTGGGCCATCTAATTCATTTATACTTCAGCTACTATAGACTGTTAAAATGCTAGTATTAGTTTTCAAGTCTGTTAACTGGTTAACTTTAATATACACTGAAAACTTGTAGATGGATTATCACAACATTATATGTAAATTCATATGTAAAGTACTGTCAAATTTGTATTTTTGCCGGAAAAAACTATGGGTTAATGTATAACTCACAGTAAAACAGTAAATGAAAAACGTCACTGTAAATAGATATAAAAATAAAAAAACAATAATTTAATTTTATTTTATTTAATTTTATTTATTTATTTTTATTTGTTTATTTCATTTAATTTCATTTTATTTTATTTTATTTCATTTATTTTTATTTCTTTTCATTTTATTTTATTTCATTTCATGGCATTGCATTGAAACTAACAACTGGCCTGTATTTGGCACGCTTTATTCCAATGCAACTTACATTGCATTCAAGGTTTAAATTTTTTCAGTGCAAGCACTCCCTGGGAATCAAACCCATGACCTTGGTGTTGCTATAAACATGCTCTGCTCTTTGATCTACAGGAACAACATCTGTTCTGCCATTGTTTTATTGCAAGGCCAAAGGAGGAGCCAACAGATTCTTAATAAGGTACCTCAATCACAGCAGTTTTACTCTTTGCGTATGCTAAATGATTACTTAATACTTTTACTTTAGGGGTATTACATCACATAACATTGCTAATTATACATACAATATCCCAATTTGTAATATATCTTGAATCTGAGAGGGAGGTTCAATATGTTCTTATAAAAATGTGCTGTTAAAAATACAGCCATTTTAAAATAGTGCTTTATAAGCTGTGACATAATTGCAGAGTGACAGAAGACACCAACTCACATTTTAGTGCCGATCGGTAACTTTCACTTGTAATGAGGCGGAGAGTCTATGACAAACTGTCTCTGAAGCTTTCGCTGCAGTAGTAGCTATATGCGTATAAAACATGCCTTCAAGCAAAGTCAGCAAAAAGTTATAACGCAATTTAAAGTTTCTCACAGCTAGATGAACACTCTTAATATACTGCACATTGTAAAGAGAAATGAGGCCCAAGACAGAACTGGGCAGTTTCCTGATATAGACAAGCTGTAATTACCATCTAAGGTAACTACAATTCACTGGAGCCTATGACAATTGGAAAATAAAGCAACATGGGATAATCCATAGAGTTAAAACATTCAGAAGTGAAATAAGTATGAGTGAAAATTAAAGTGAAAATTCCTAATAACAATAATCTTTAGCAATAGGATCAGACCAAATGTTCTCGAAAGAAAGTTGGTCAGGAAAATGCTGTTTACATGCTACAATACATCAACACAAATTACTGCTTATTTCACGATGGCCTCCAGTCAAGCCAAATAGAGGAAGACGGATTATCCTTTGATCCTTGGTTCTGCCCAAGGTTACTTGCTAACACCATTTTATGGCATTTTTCCTTGTAACCATGGGCTTGGTCATTGAAGGTCCAGCTCTAAAACCTCTTAAAACTCCAAATACATTTAAAAGAATTTACTTCAATTGAACTTCCACATAGATCCATTCATTATCATGTTTGTAGAAGAGGATTACACCACAATGAAGTTTATATGGATGAAAGAACACCGCATACAGATAAGAACAAGGACGGACACTCTAATTGCCAATCCATTTGTCTTTCTTTGCAGTAATCCCAGTGTTGTTATTTTTCATCAGATGGAATATCAATTTCTAAATGTAACACAAGCACAAGTTCATTTTTCAATAACAACACCTTGGCAGACACCCAACACGGTCTCATCTGATTAGAAATTGTCCAATGGAAAAAAAAAATCACTGCAGTAGAAAAGGCCAAATCAGAGAGAAGGAAGGCAACATTTGGAGTATATGAGCATACAGTATATGAGCCTGTCATTACACTTTTAATTCAGTATTTTCAGTTGTAACCACATTTAAAACGAATGCTGTATATATTTCATTATGTCAGGAGTCATTAACAATGTTACCCTGATGCTACCAACAATGACTGCATAAGTAACTGCTGTATAATAAGGTAAACAACCTCTCATGTGAATTAATTTGCTGTACATGTAGAGTCATGTTTTTAACATTAATAATAATAAACATTTCTTGAGCAGCAAATCAGAATGATTTCTGAAGGATCATGTGACACTAAGTAATGGCTGTATAAATTGTATAACTGTATAATGTATAAATTACATTTTAACATTTATTTAAATAGAAAACAGATATTTTAAATTGTTAATATTTAAAATAGTTGTTAATAATTGTTAATATTTTAAAACATTACTGTTTGTATTATTGATTGAATAAATGCAGCCTTGGTGGAACATTAAGATACTTCTTTTAAAAACATTAAAATCTTAATTATTCCAATTCCTTTTGACAGGTAGTGTATGTTTTAATAATCTTTTGTCAGTTCACTTTTTTGATGTGTTGACTGGCATAATAAAGCATATGTAAAGTAGACTGCTTGATTATAATTTTAACTGAACTGTGTGTTATTCAAGTTATTAAAGTTCCTGTGGTGAAATCAAGTTTTTACTGTTGTTTACATGTCTATCTGTTGTTTTTTTATTAGCTTAAAGACAAACCATGTGTAAATTAATCCGGTCAACACCATTGCAGAGAAAATCCTCCTTAAAACGGCGGTGTACCAAAATCAGTCTCAAAAATGTAGTTTGAAACGGCCCTTATTTCCTATATCACAAATATTTAACCAATCCTGACAATGTGTGGGGCTGGCCTTTTCATATCTGGTCAAAGGTTTCTATTTACAACATGTTTTTGCAACATGAGTGAAAGTAGTGCAGGTCTGCGCTGGAGCCATTGAGTGGAGGCGTAGACTAATTTGCATATTCACGAATCCGCGTATACTCAATGAGCTAAGGGCGTAGAGATACATTTAAGCCATTTTAAGACATAAATTAATTATTTTTAAATATGAAAAAACGTTAAAATATGATCAAAGATCAGTTTTAAGCGAAAACATTATTGACTACAGGAGGACTTTCAAATGTACTAAATAGCAACATAATCATTACAAATGTGCAATTTACCAATATACAAATTAACTCTAAAGTTCAGCTAACTGCATTTAAAGGTGCAGTCTATAATAATGACAGCGTTTGTTGAAATAGGTACCTGCTGTCTAAATTCAAAATATTGTTTCTCCCGCCCCCTCCTCCTCAGACTGAGTGTTCACACAGGTTGTCAGACTGAGGGCACCAACACAAACAAGCGCAACTGACATTGGATGGCGACGAACTTTACGCTGTAAACTGGTGAGTTGATTTATCCGAGTTTTAATATGCCTGTGGTCATATAGCTTTTTAGATGGATGCTGAGGCTTTTTAGATTGGTAGAATCTGCGACCCAGTTCGTTTGCTCACTTCCATGGCTGCAGTGTGCTGTGTTTTCTGCAAACTGGCAACCCAGGCTGTCGAAATATTATTGGGTAAACTGCAAGTGGGCGGAATCACACAGACCAAAACAAAAACAGACTTTCCGACATGGAATGCACTTTTTCAAAGTAGAATAACTGGATGTAGCATTGTTTTTTTCGGAGTAACAAACATGTGAACACATATGTGAATATGTATTATGGTGTTTTTGTGAAAAATTA
Source organism: Schizothorax lantsangensis (assembly GCA_027422415.1). Lineage (NCBI taxonomy): Eukaryota > Metazoa > Chordata > Actinopteri > Cypriniformes > Cyprinidae > Schizothorax > Schizothorax lantsangensis. The sequence goes on along the minus strand of CM049853.1, from coordinate 19,593,222 downwards.
AATACAGCACCTTTAATATAAATTGATCCTACAATATTTTCATTTACAATACATTTCATTACAATTAACACGCAATTAAGTGTTTGAAAACATTACATTATGGTTTGCATTTAAGTATTTTCTTTTAAAGTATATTATTTCTGTAATAACTACTCTTTTTAAATGTATGCTAAGTGTGCTTATTTTTCACAAGGGATGTCACATCAGTAGCTAAAAAAGTTGTTTTATTCTACAAGTTGCCCCTCATGGGGGCAGCCATGTTGAGAGTCAATTTTTTTCATCCTCCATATTTGACAACCTCTATTTTTCTTGACACCACTATAAGCGTAATTTGCATTGTTATCAATCTTCAATCATCCACCTGACAGCCATAATAAACAACCACACTATCTGAAGACTTGTAAACACAGTTTTATCTGTAATTCAACAGAGCGTCTTAATCTTCAAGGTGAAAGTTTTCTTTAGAACTTTCAGTGAACTTAAAATACACAGCGCAAGAACATAACTGGGAGAAAAAAATGCAAGCTCATTTATAGGGAAGAAGTCACGCTGCATTCTATCACTTAAATACATTACTGGACTGATAAGTCACTGTGCACTTGAAATATTCCTGTGTTAAATCTCCCTATAATGCTACATTTTCCAGTGCATTGACTTTTATGCCTGCATTTTTCTTAAAATTGCCTTAAGCAAATATTTTTGGAAATACCACACATACAATGTCCCTACTACCTGACAGATAACACTGAAACAGGTGTCCAAAGAAATCACATCTGTCAGTAATAGCCCTAGGGTCCGGTAAACTGCAAAAAAAGTGTCAAGAAATACTGTATTTTCTGGATTATAAGTTATATTTCTTTTTAATCATCTGGAACATGCTGCGACTTATATAAGGCATTTAACGTCAAGCACATAAAACACAGACCAAAAAATATTTTGCTAATTACAGCCCACACATCATAACACTAAAATGCAGTCAATGAAACAGAAAAAGTTGCATAGCTCAGACTGCTGTACAATATTGAAGAAAAACTGAAATGCAATGGAAATGTGGAATCACTGAGTGTGATAATAGTGATTTATTGATTTATTTTGATGAATTTGTGGTAACTTGGCATTTAATAAATATTGTTTATAATGAATACTAATATGTTTATTTCATACTTCTGTTATTTGTTCTTGTTCTGTTCTGAATAGTGTTCAATAGAAGGATTTTTTTGTGGAGTGAGAGGAACTAAAATGCATGTTTATATTGTTTATAATGTTCATTTACTGGTAATTTACATTATTTCTGGATGTAAGTATAAAATACGACTCATAACGTTTTTTTTTCCTTAACAACACTGTGTGACATATTCAGGTGCAACTTTTTTTCTGGAAAATGGTACATCTTGCCTGTCAGTGACTCAACAAAAAATGCTCCAATCTGATTGGCTGACTTTATGTAACTTCTGAGATAAAGATCAAGAGTCAGTTTTTTGATCAGTTGTGAATGAAAGTTGTGTTAAGAAGGATAGCCCCACCTCTAAATAACACATGAAACACATAAGGTGTTTCCTCCTGTCTGAGAAGTGGACAGTTCCACGAAATTGCCACCAAAAGTAAAATGTGTGGACTTGTTAGCAAGTTAGCAAACATCTGAAATCGCTTACAGCACCTCTTAACTGTCAATATCCAGTTAGCTATAGCTGAAGTTGCTAGAAACCTGAAGCATTTCCTTATGTCTCCTTATTTCCCTATGGTTACCTGAGAATCGCATGGAGCCTCCTCTTGTGAAGAGGGGTGGAGCCTGGAAGGCGTAGATGACATCAGTCTCTGAGATGCTCGTCATATCATCTTCATCAGAAAAAGAGCGCTGGAACCCATTTGAGTTCATCTCTGTCAAAATCGCCTATCAAGAGAGAGAGAAATGTTGATTTGAGAGTAAAACATCCTTCACCATGAAACAGATTATTCACATGAACAAGAAACTTGGGACCTAGTAAACAAAGAAGATTTCAGGTTCTTCTCAAGCCATTTTCCAAAAGCTGTTGTCACATCACAAATCCACAGATAAGGGGATTTTAGCTCAAATGCTCATCACGACAAACTATTAGGCTCAGCGGTAAATCTATTTCTATTGTTTTCTGTTTCACTCACTCACTCCATTACAATAGTTGTCACCACTTTTTTGTTCTCTACCACACACACATATATGTACAAGTGTACACAGACACATGGGCTATATTATATACTGTATATTACAAATCATATACAAAAAAAAAAAGTGGCTAATATCAAACAGAAAATGGAATGTCAATTTGCAACCTGGCATTTTAGGATATACCACTCAGTTCTGTTATACAGCACAATTTGTAGTATATAATGCAGTAAGAGGTTAGTATGGTAGTATGCTATTCTGAACAAGCCATGCACATACTCTAACACACTCACCTTAATATCACCTCCCACCACAAGGGGGAGACACCATCTACATTAGTATATCAGTGCAAGATCCCCTATACAAGGCTAATTTTTACAAATTGCTAAGTAATACCTAATATAAGCTCTGTGAAACAGGCTAAATAAAAATCTGTTGCCTGAACCCATCATATAATATTCAGTATTGAGATCTGTTTAGGCTAAGTAGGTAGTTAGTAATCCCTTTTCCCTTAATCTCTGAGGAAGGTTGTGCCCTGCGCTGATGTGTCTGTCCTCTCATATTGTTTGGGCGTGGCTTTGAAATAGCCATAGCATCCTGTAAGCCTCTCCACAGTAGGCCTATTACTGACAGAGCTGAAGAGATCAACACATTACTGTGTAGAAGATTAGTAATGGTGGTCTAAATGAAATCTAAATAAATTTTTTCTTATCCAATTATTAGCAGAGTAAAAAGTTGAAAAAAGGTAACACTTTAGTATAGGGACCAATTCTCAGTATTAACTAGTTGCCTTATTAGCATGCCTATTATTAACATACTGGCTGTTTATTAGTGCTTATAAAGCACATATTCTGCATGACCATATTCTACATCCCTACCCAATACCTAAACTTTACAAGTACCTTACTAACTATTAATAAACAGCAAATTAGGAGTATATAGAGCTCTGGAGGTTGACGTCATGCAATCTAAACTCCTCCATTTTGGCAGGCAATCAGGAGAGCGCCAGAGCGGCTGTAGCCTTGGTATCGACAGTGGTCGAACAATAATTTAAAACCAGACTGTTTAGACCTTACAAGCCTTACTATTTAAACAGCTGTTGTGCACTAGGATGCCAGAACAGGCGGGGGGAAGCAAAGGGGAAATCATTTTATTGTATTCCTAAGGATCCCAATAGACGACGAAAATGGTTCGCTGCAATAAAACGCTAACAAATAAATGCTAAAATGCTAACCAACACAACTAATGGGCAACTAATGACACCTCATTTGGATATTTTCATGTCTGTGAAAAAATTGGGATTAAACGGTGTCTACTGTACTCACAGTGATATAGCTATGCTGGCTACCTACAAGGACAGCTAGAGTCGATTACATTAGCTCACAACACAGTTGACTTACCCTTCCAATAATGACAAAGCAGGTTTTAGCCAACAACAATATTTAATGTATCTGCATTATTGTAGGTGCAGGGTTGGGGTAGGTGTAGACGACGTTATTAAACCACAATTTTACAGGTAGCATTTTCCGTTTTCGAATTGTACTACCTACTGTTTTAATAAAAGGTAGCAAAATCTGACAGGGTAAGTTAGCACAAACCGACAGAACACCGGCAGACTCCAAAGTTGAATATTCATCACAAAATTAGATTGCGTGCATTTGTACCACTCCAGGCTTTTGAAGAGTCTCCGGAGTAGGACGAGGGAAAGTTGATGAGGTAGTTGTAGATATCAGGATACTGCAGGTCAGGAAAGCTATCCGTTCCTTTATTGAAACACGTTAAAAGAACCCCGAGGGCATTACAGGGATCTTAAGTTAATCTATTAAGTTTTGCTATGTACAGGGGGGTATTCCAGAAAGCAAGGTTAAGTTACCATCTGCTAAACCCTGAACTCTCAGTTGATTAACCCAAACCTTGCTTACTCAAGGTATGCTGGTTCCAAAAACGCGTCCGGGGTAAGTTTAATCAACACAGAGTATGTTCCCGGTTAACACGCAAGACATTCTCAACAGAGCAACGAATCGACGAGTCACTATGGAAACCGACGCTAAGAAAAAGCGCGCCATACTGTTTCTTTCTTCTTCTTCTGTTCAAAGGTCATTTACATACTTAATGCATATCGCCACCTAACTTGTGGTTGTGCAATCTTTTTTTTTTTTTCGTTTAATCGTTAATCCTTGAGAATAAGAATTATATTGTTTGTTTGATGCTAATTATATAATAAGTCATATAAAATATGTATTTTTATTATAAAAATACATTATAGAAAATGCAGATCCATGATGTGTGAGATGATAATAAAATGTAATAAACATGTATAATATAATAAAATAAACATTACCTTGTCATAATAGTGTTTTATAATTTATACAGATAACTATTATATGTGCCAATAAATATACTATATTATATTTATATTACATTTATTATAATAAACATAATAACCATATTAGAATAATATATTACATATCATACAACTATAAAACTTTATTGTAATAATATATAATATTGTGTGCAATCTGTCACGCCCACTGGAGTCTCGTCAGTAGATCACGCATATGCTGATAGCTCTGAAGTAAGGTAACCCTGAAACATAACCTACTCCGGAGCAGGTTATCTTCAGAGAGCAAGTTGCTACGGCTACTTGCATACCCTGAATGTTACCTCCGTTTTTGGAACGGAAAGTTGAGGTTATCCACTTACTTATTCTTAAACATATCCGGGTGTGTCACATAACCTGCTTTCTGGAACACCCCCCAGGTCTATGTCTTTTGAATTAAAGTGCGCAGTGTACTCCGTTGCCTTGAAACTCATGCTGGCGCCATTCATTAATGCGATAATTGGACCTTAAAATAAAGTGTGACCAATAAAACCCCATGAATGTCAGAATTTCTTGCTAGTTGGTTAGCCCCTTTCATGGAGACACTGAGAGCTGGATAAGAAATAAAAAAAAATTAAAAGATGGTAACAGGGTTTTTACCTTGCAGTAATAGCATCTGGCCATCTATTCCTTACCAGATGCATAATATCCTCATCCATCCTCAGGTAACAAATTTTGTGTGTATAATTTGAATGCACTAAATTAGTCAAGCAGATAAATTAAAACACTTGAATAAATTGATATATATCAATTATATATATATAATATATATATATATTTTGCCATGGGAATTTAAAATGGATTGATGACTTCTCAAAAAGCATGAAATAAAGATTTTAGTAAACTAATCTACAAAATTTTATTTTTTATTTATTATTTTAAAAATGAACCTACTCTTTATTTTTCTTTTTATTTATCCTGTATATGTACACACTAAATTACCACGAAATGTGCTATAAATACAACTGCCTTGTCAGACATGGAATGTGAACCTGCACACTGCAATATGAAAAAAAAAACAAATAGCATTGATTGGTTATACACTTTAATTTTGAGTGCACTGCTATCGTGCAATAAAAAGGGTCTATTTATTTTACCAAAATGACTGTCATCCCACAATAATAATAATAATAATAATAATAATAATAAATAATACAAAACAATTTTGAACTGGGAATAGAGATTTTGGTGTGAATGAGAGAAGAATGATCATGCTGTACAACATCAGCAGTTATTAATGTCAGACTGTACAATATAAATTGTTGTCATGATTGACAATATTGATAATGAATTATTAATTGATTATTAGTCATGTTCTGGCATCCGCATTGAGAAACGAAACTGAAATGGTTCCAAACAATCCCAATAAAACTACTTTGCTAATAACAATTTTCCTTTTGGACAAGAAAATAAATAATCTGGAATGTCTGAAGTCTGTCATCACTTGACAGAAGAGGGAATGCGTGGACTGCTCATTCTCTAGAGCAACCTAAAGTTAATTTTACTGCTACAAATGAAGTTAATTATAAATATATTTAAGTCCCTCTTCTAATATTTCCGTCACAAGCATTTTAAAGGTTGGTTCACCCCAAAAAAGAACATTTCAGTAGCATTTTTTCACCCTTGTTCCAAACCCACAAGACCATCAAATACGGTAAACGTGCTTAATGTGTGACAATCAATGAAATTTGCATTCTGAAGTTGAACAGAAGTGAGGGGGAAAATGAGATTTTCATGTTTGGGTGAACTAACTCTTTAATCTACTGTATTGATAAAATCATGGTAAAATCGTCATTACTAAAAAAGCATGACATGTGAAATGTCGAACCCAACAAAAGACAAACTCAATGTGCACCGGGTTTCAGTGAGTGAATATGTAAATTAATAAATGTTGTAAGGATTATAGCAGTGGCATTAAAAATGTGTATCTTGCAGCACAATAACACCTTGAGCCCTGGCTGAGCAAGTCTGGGAAATTTCCATTAACCAACAGATGGAGTGTATTCAGGGAAGGCAGTTTAATGGAGTATGAATAGAGCATTTGTTCACTATTACTATCTGTGAGCCTGGAATATGTATGCAAGAAGAATTCTTCTTTGGCAAGACTATGTAAGGTGTGCGTGTGCATTACAATACAATAAAGGAGTGAGTGTGTATTGCACACAATTAAGTTCAGGAATAGGAAAATATGACAGAGAGAGGGAGAGAGAGACAAAATGAGATGACAGACATCAGGTCTTACCTGCTCTGGAGAGATATTGCCCTCCTCTGCCACCATGGCCCTGAGCGTTGAGATAGACCCAAAGAGAGGCACAGCCAACCCTACTCTCAGAAACCGCTGACCTTCAGTGTTGAACACCAGAATCACATTCAGGGCCCTAAACAAATGAAAACATACACATTTAGCACATCATCGAATGCAACTATTCATGATGTCAATTTGTAGGCCAATTCAGCTAATTCACTATGGGTTCCTTGGTGTTTTTGATTTATGAGTAAAAATGGGAAAGTATCTTCAAAGTAATGGTGTCCACAGACTCATACATTTTTACTCATAAATTGAAAACTGCCATTCTAAAAACCCATTAGAAAATTCCAGAGGAAACCCACGGCTTAGCACTTCAACACAGTTACCATAAGTACAACATTAAAACAACCACAAAGTCTATAGTACATAACCTATTGCTAAGGGTGGATTGACAGTTGCAGGGAGGACATATGTTTGTGGGCCAAAAACCCAGAAACAAGTTATAATTTTAGCACTGCAGTTTCTGTAATCCTGAGGTCAATGTTTTTTTGTTTTTTGTTTGAATGGTTAAATGGTTTGTTTGAATTTGGTTAAATGCTTGAAATAAGATTTGTAGTCAACACAAGCTCAATATAATGCCACGTTTTACTCTGAAACATAAAATAATTCACCCAAAAATGTACTTACTCACCATCATGCTATTCCGAAACAGTATGACTTTCTTTTCTTCTGTGGAACATGTATTTTTTTTTTTTTTGTGGAAGTCAATGTTGTTTGGTTCTCAATGTTCCTAAAAATATCTTCTTTTGTGTTCCACAAAAGGAAGAAAGCAATACAGGTTTGGAATGACATAAAGGTGATAAAATGCTTTCTAATTTTTAATGGACCATCCTTTTAACAATGATTAAAACCACTTTAACACATCCACTTCTGTCTTATTGCTTTGCTTAGTTACCAATACTGCATATGAAAGAATATGTGATAAAGTCAGTAACCAGTCAGTTTTGCCACAAGCCTACAGACTGAGTCAGAGATATGTCTGTGTTTGTGTGTACAGGTTGTGAAGGTACTGTAGATTAAAACAGCACGTCTGGACAGTAACACTGCCACATACGTACATGCAGCTTGTGGATGCACATTAAGAATCGAGAGCTGATCTGTTTCCAACTGTATTTGTTTGGCTGGAAATGGCCTCACACGAGCCAGTCGAACAGCAGCTGATTGCCTCAATGCAGTGGCATTTTTCACTGCAGCTGCAGTTGTGGCTCTAAAGACTTGGATGGACTTTCAGATGCATCTCTGCTGCATTATTGAAAGCCGTATGTGAAATGCTGGACCCAACAAAAGCACTCAGTTATACAAAACCACACTCTCACTCGAGAGGACCAGTGAGAAGACAACTGAATCCTTTTAGATTTTATCTCTGGTGGCACGCAGAGGTGAGAGTCATGTGACTGGGTTTATATATGTGGACTGTCAATCAGACACAGCTTATTATGTGTTTTCAGAGTGTATGTGGATGTGTTAAAGTGCAGGTTGGATGTGTTACTTCTTGCAAAGACAAATTTCTGTACAATTACTCTGAAAAGTACTGTTTGCTGCATGCCTAATGTCTACAGACATGAGCTTAATCACATATAATATTCATTAATGTCAAAGCTGAATGCACTAATAGGGTGAATCTGACAAAAAGAAATGTCCAGATCATGTTTTGTCCCAAAATCAAAAGAAGGAAATAAGAAAAAAATTGTATATATGAAACAGTTAGTGACTTATTAATGTGGACAGTTTTCAGCTGACATTAACACTATGGCAGTAAAACTCAATGACTGTTATATTATTTATAAAAACTATGATTACAAGGGCAGATTATCGATTAACAAAGACATTTTTTCTCCTTGCAATATTATAAGCTCTAAACACTTTTACCATTTATGATTTGTAAACTGATACATTTTGATGTTTGCATCACATAACCTGCTCCATATGTATAATGTTTCTGACATGGTAAACTTGCTCAGTAGCTCACCTGGTACAGCACTGCACTTGTGACGTGAAGCGCTCAGGCATCAGTGAAAAACAAAATAAAAGAGCTTAAAGATTTGTAGAAGCTAGAGTGGCATGATTGCTTCAAAAAATTTATTTTTCTTCTCATCTTTACTTTTGTTAACAATATAGGTTTAGGTTTAGGTTTAATGATATAGCATTAACCGTTTAGTGCCCCGGGTCATTTCTGAACTGCCACAATATACAATAACTAACATAATGAATGCCAGATCCATGTTCATAAACAATGCCAGATTCATGTTCATCTGTATCGGATAAAACCGAAAGCATTTTAAGCACCACTTATTGGATATGTCAGTGTTGTGAAACACACAAGAGGCAATGCAGTATCATTTTGCAGAAATGTCACCAGTGCCACGTCTTTCCAATGAGTCTGGGTTGATATTTTAAGTTTTCTAAAGCATTATGATAACTTTCTGTGAGGAACAGACCATAGTGCATTAATGAGATATGAGAAGTAATGAAAGAAATAGTGTGAAAGAATCATTATTTTTAATCAGATCATTGTAATACAATGGTTGATCCAGTTCACGAAACTGGATTGAATGATATGTACTGATCTGGTTCTCAAGCTTAATCTGGTTATGAAATATTCAGTCACAACAATTTACATTTTTGGGTGAAATAATCTTTTAAATTGTGAAGTAGCCAATATTTGTAAAATACAATTGTAAGTATACACCTTGGCAGTATCACCTGTACAAAAATTAACAGCAAAAAAAAATTCTAGTTCAATTAAAAAATAGTGTACAGATTGTATTACAATAATGAGAATGAATTTATTTGATAAAAAATGACAATGGTTTCTTAAATAAGAAAGTATTTCTTGAAAGTTTTGATGAGTTTCAGCCAAGAGCTCAATGAAAAAGACTGATCTCATCATTTATTGTATTTGGTATCTCTGTTATGCAGAGGATGACCAGCGGCACTGTTCTGACCAGCAGCACTTTGGTACTGTAGGCTGAGGACATCTGATTGGCTCCCTAAAGTCTTGCCCAGGAGTTCAGCTCACATGTGAGCAGTGCTAGTCTGCTGACAGAATTGTAACTGTCTGTACATGGCATTTGTCTAATTTAATTTGATGTCTTTCTAATAATTCATAACAATAAGTTTAGCATTAAAACTAGCACTCACTGACATTTACTGACAACCTTCAAATTTGTCCCCCTAAGCTTTCAGTGCAGACATTCTCTTTTCAATTTAATGAATGTGAAATCTGGCAGTTAGTGATTCAGAGATGAGCATGCTGGAAAATCGGAATGTTTCGGACAGTATTACTGGTACAATCCTTCATGATGAGCCATAGTTCTCTCTATATATTTCTCTCATTCTATTATCGGTTTTTACTGACAGGTTGACAGTCTCAACAGAGAGATTTTGCTGACTGGCAGTTTTTGAGATTCAAGAAAATTGAGAATGTTCTGTTAAGAGCTGTGCACTTGGTCATTCATCACATGCAGTATTTCAGGGTGGCCGAGGACACAAACAAACTTAATCACACAATAGCAAATGTACACAGACACACATTTACTGTATATACAAACACGCATCAAAATACATATACAGACAAACAGTCCTAATAGATTCCAAAGAAATAGAGACAGAAGACACAGTAACATACCTGGTCTGTCGCAGTGGGATTGGAAGTGAAATACACAGGAAAGGGTCAAAAGTGTTGCTCTGTTTAAGGCAATGAGGGCACGTCAATGATGACCTGAAAAATAGAAATGAACACGAGACATTTAATTCTACCTGGAATCTACCAATGAACTGCACTGTGTATCAGTGGCACTTGTAGATGTATGGCTATATGCACTGTGCATACCAGGAGTGCTTTGATTGACCTGAGAAACATTTTCCCTGAGATTTTCAGCAGTTACTATTTGTGTTGACTGAATCATTCTTTTGAGTCAGTTCTCTCTTTTCAGTGAACTGGCCGAAAAAGACTGCATTTGTTTGGACTGTCCTCTCACTGAATTACATAACCCTGGCCAGGGGTCTGAAATGAATGGGTGCAAATTGGACAAAAATGCCCCTGCACAATTAAGCTAAATCTAAAATAAATAAATAAATACTCTATATCTGTGCGTACCCTCAAATGAAATCCTACAGTCACCCATGTTCTGTAAAAAACATTTTTTCTACTGTAAAATGTTTATACACTCCATGGCCAACGTTAAAAGTAAAAAAAATATTTCATTTTTACAGTCAAAAATGGGCTTTAATAAGGAGTTGGTCCTCCCATTGCTACTAAAACAACCTTGAATCTTCTGGATAGGCTGTCGGCATTTGCTGTCACTGAGACCCAAGAGCATCTGTGAGGTCATGTACTCATGTTTGGTCATGGGGTTTGACTCTGATTTGGCATGCCAATTCATCCTGAAAGTGTTTAGAGGGTTTCAGGTCTGGTCTTTGTGTAGGTCAGTCAAGTTCTTCTACACCAGATTCAGGAAATTATTTCTTTATTAATCTCACATTGTGAGACATGTAAAACTGCACGGGTACAGCCAATTCTATTAAAATGTGTGTCTGCTGCATGACTGTATTCTTGATTTGTGTAGCTTAAATTTTCAAAAACCTTTTGTAAGATTCATAGGATAACTTCAAAGAGAGTCTGATTCTCATTCTTACAATTCGACTTAAGCTTTTTGACACTATGGGCTTTCTCTTCTCATCCTTCAGTATTTTTGCCACAACTGGCTTAACTATGTTGTTAATGCAGATACAGCATATATATTTAATAAATTACAAAAGGCTTCCCTGTGGTTTATTGTTCTGTTTTTTTATTTGCCACATCATCCTAATCCTAAAACTACAATATTTTATATTTTTCTTAAATTCCCTGACAATTTTGCTGGTCAAGCTCCTTTTCTTCTTGTCTTGAATTAATGTAAAAAAAGAAAACCCATAAACATTCTTAAAAACGATAGATGCATTACAAAGATATTAGGACTTACTGTATTTTCACGAGTACATAATTAATTTAAATTATTTTTATCATCACATCTACAAACACTTTTCTTTTTTAAGGGAAGCTCTTTATGTTCCATAAGTTCTATTTCACTGCATTTTTAAGTTCAAGTCTGGTCAACTCTGATTTATGAATTTGTATCACGAGAAGACCAACCGTTGCAGTGTCTGAAGAAATTGTATTGTCTGTGACCCTTCTAGCATTTACATATGTTTAATATCTTAATATCAATTATACTTATCTTGTGATTTGTATATGTGTGTGTATATATATATATGTGTGTGTGTGTGTGTGTGTGTGTGTGTGTGTGTGTGTGTATATATTTTTATTTTTTTGGAAAGGGGACTGCATGAGCACGTCGGTCTCTAAGCCCGACATAGAGCTTCCCTTCCTGACTCAACAGCTGAACACTGGAAATGCATTTGAGTTCTGCAGGTGCAGCGTGTTCACCTGCAGAGCAGACGACAGCTCACAAACCAGGAGAGATGTGCACACGCTCTTATTCACAGAGACAGGAAGCTCTGGAATGCATGGATTTCAATATCTCAGCGGGAACAAAAAAGCGAGTACATATAGAGGAATAAAAAATGAACGCGGAAGCAGGGAGGATGATGGGAGTGAGAAACAAAGATAGAAGAGACATCTGTAAGTGGAATAAATGAAAAAGAAAGTGAAGGAACAGTAGACGTAGAATGTGGCTGAGATTGCATCATGTTGGGGTCCAATTGTCTCTCGTGAACTCGGCAGAGCTGTCATATCAACCGGCAGAGACCCCTTAAAATAGCAGCGCACACCTACCACCACACATACTCAACAGATGAGTTTTACACCACATACAAATAAATTATGCACTTGTTAGTGTGAAAGAGTGTATGAGGAGTGTGAAGAGTGTAGATGAATAATGAAGAGCGGTGAAAATAACAGCATGTGAACATTATATCAGCAATGACAATAATTGGTTGCTCATTAACTGTGCATAATCAGTTGACAGAAATTAAATGGGTAGAATCATTTTGTGGCTTATACTTTGCCATACAGAGCCATGGCAGAAATCAACTCCGTACCACTTTCACAAAAAGAATAAAAAGGGACAAACTGTTTTGCATAAAATGTTTTTGGAATTTTAGAACTATATGATAAACTTATCTAACGTATATTGTTTAATTACTGTCACAGTTGCTTGGATGAGCAGAAGAGAGTTGAGGTGAGGATCTATTGGCAAGCAACATATATTTATTAAACAAAAACAAAACAGTCTGGAACTAGTAACAAGAGAAATGCAGGAGCAACACTAACCAACCTAACAAGAAGAACAGACAAAGAATTGAACCAAACAGAGGGTATACATACACAGGACAAAGGACTAATCAATTAACCAATCACAAACCAAGGACACTGGAATAGCAGTGAAAGAGAAGTCAAAAAACCAAAACTAGACGCAAAAACCATAACGTGAGAATTATCAAAATGTAAAAACAAAAACAGTAGTACAATATATATATATATATATATATATATATATATATATATATATATATATAACATTCCTTGACATTGTGACACATAATTTGGACCTTTTCAATAAAGAATGTGAAGTCATGCAGCGTTGCATGCTGGGGCACCGCCACCATTCTGGGAGCATCACCCTCTGCTACAAATGCTGAAATTAATATTGATACCTGCTTATCTTTTGTTTTGTTTTTGCCTTGAAGTTAAATATTGGATTGTTTGCAGGGAAGAGAAGCTATTTTATCACTTCGCATGATAATTCAATTTTGTTTACAATGATGATCTGATTACCGTACCATTTGTTTTTTTCAACAAATGACAACTAAAATTAAACAGCTGGAAGCTTGTGAATAGTTTTGTAGCATTTTAAAATGCTGGTTTAATGTAGGAAGACAGTGATGCTAAAAGACATGCAGATGAGCCCAGAATATTAACAACTTGTTTAATTACACGCAAAGCGTTTTCCTCCCTTTAGAAAATCGTAATGAAGAAAATGCTTATGCATTAAGACAGACAGTATTTAAAGTTCATATTTTAGGTTCATTCGTTTTTCTGCACATAATATGCTTTAGAGGTGTGTATAGAATGTGGTATTTTAATATCACTGTCTCAGTGCATTAAGTGTTCTTTATATGAGAGGAAAACACTTATTGCGTAAATAAACGCATTGCATTCACATTTAGGGCTTATGTGTGTATCTGCACCTAGTATGCTTTACAATTTTGTCTTTATCACTATCTTGGTACCTTAAGCAACATTAAGCGTTATTTGTGTGTTAAGCGTTTTAATGTCCCTGTTCAAGTTCTGCTAATTCACAAGCCGAGTGAGAGAGTCATACTCGCGAAGGTGATGTTAATTATTAAATCAAACAAAATCAAAACTCTCAAAAACACGCAGCAATGTAATTCTTTTATTGAGTGACAAGCAGTGGGTTTAATCGGTGAAATTATTAATAGATTTACTATCCGGCGTCTTCTCGTCATCTCCACGACCTGCTTCCCTTGGTGTTTTTACACAGAGAAAAGGCAACAAAAAAAAAATACTGCATTGTCCAGTTTTCTCTCAGAACGATGATCGGAGTTACTTTTGCAATTCTCAATGAAGCATTAATGACACACAATGGAGACATTTTTTACAATCATGACAGAAAATTAAAATACTTCCCTAAACTCAACAGCGGAACGGCAACGCGATCCTCCCAGTATGGTAGATAAACAAAGCAGTTTCCCAGAACTCAAAGCATGGTGGGAATGCAAGCAAATAATATCATTTTCCAACCTTTTGTTGTGTTGACTTCCTTTATAAAGCTTAAATGTTCAACTCTTTTGAGAGATACAAAATCATTAACTATAAATATATTTATTTTAAATGATAAGTTGACATAATTATCTTAGTATTTACTTTCTAAAAAAAATTACAAAATCACACAAATAAGATTCTGTTTTAAAAAACTGGTTGCAAAATTGCAATACTGCCTTCAAAATGAAACGTTTTTCAATGACCCACAGTAGGTGCCTCTTACTTCCCAAACTCAACAGCCGGCAACGCGATGTATGGTGGATAAACAAAGCAGTTGTGTCAAGCAAATAATATCATTTTCCAACCTTTTGTTGTGTTGACTTCCTTTATAAAGCTTAAATGTTCAACTCTTTTGAGAAATACAAAATCATTAACTATAAATATATTTATTTTAAATGTAAGTTGACATTTATTTAGTATTTATTTCTAAAAAAAATTACAAAATCACACAAATAAGAGTTTTAAAAATGGTTGCAAAATTGCAAACTGCCTTCAAAATAAACGTTTTTCAGACCCAGTAGGTGCCTCTTTTCCCATGCCATGCTTGTGTCGTAAGCTGTGGTAAATCACAGTGCCACTTAAAAGGATGTCCATTGAGAAAACTGTCTTTGAACTAGTCTGGTCAAGATGTCAGAAGAGCGTGATTGGTTTGTTGGGCTAAGGTGGAGTCAATCCACCGTATCCCTGTGTTACCCTTTCCTCAAAGTCATTAGTCAAATTGTTCTGTAATGTTACGCCAGTGAATGTTATGCTCATCAAAGACAAAACAATAACTTTACAAAAGAAAGTCAAACCACTTTGCTCAATGACAGAGCTTTGATCTAAATACAATAACGTTCTTTTATTTATCCCTTTAACCCTTTGTATACTGTAAACCCTGATTGTTAACTTCAATTCAGATAATATATAAATAATGCATTGGTACAATCCTTTCTCTTTTTTAGATCCCTCTGTGAGGTCCAGTATTTCTACTCTTTATAATTGCAGAAAATTGTACAGAAAAGGTGAACTGAGCTACTTTGGAGCAAATGTTTTATCAGCCCTATAGGTCAAATGATCAGGCCTAAATGTGGTCTATAGACATACATTTTGTTTTATCGGTAGCTGAAATCATAATAATTTCAGGCAATAAAGTAATAAACAAACACAATGTATTTTTTTTACATGTGACACAAAAAAGGATTTTTCAATAATTTTGACATAGATCTTTTCCATTCAACGACTTCAAATAGCTGTCAAACTCCAAAAACAAACAAATAAATAAAAGAAGGAATAAAAATAAAAGGTACAATAAAGGCACCATAGACCCAAATGTTGCACTATATTCCAAGGCTTCTGGAAAGGCAGGGGGAATATACTTCTGCAAGTACTTCTGTTCTTTTACTTTCACTTGTAATAGAGAAATATTTGACGAGCAGTATCTGTACTTTCACTCAAGTAATAGAGTTGTGTACTTTGTCCACATCTGCAATTCTGTTCCTATACGTTTTTTTTATTTTACAGAACACTAAATTATCTTCTCCAGTGAGCTGTTAACTAAATTACTGCTAGAATCAGATCAATGAGTCAATGAGTTCGAGAATCAAACGAGTCTGATTCATATTACTCAAACCATAATAATAATTCAGATTATTCAGTCATCTAAACTGGATGAGACCGTGAAATGATCCAACTCAAAACAATGAAAAACGACTTAAAAAAAACATATAATGTCTGTCTCAGAAGCTACGTCATATGTATAAAGAAGACTTGTTATACTTAAATTTTCTCATTATCTATTTACTCGGGTGGGAAAAATCGACAAGTGCATCCATTAATGTTTTACATAAGCATTCAGTAGCCTTCATGCTGTAATCTGTAGTGAAGGGACCTTAGCAGCTTACAACTCAGAACCCAACTTTTTCAACAACACAGCAGGTTGAACAGGTTTTTCCCAAACAAATCAGGCTACAACTTAAGTCCAGGCCCACATAGTTCTTTTTTAAAAAGAGTTCTACTCAGGCCCCATTTACACTAGTGCGTTTTCGTTTTAAAACACATAACTTTTGCTACTTTTACGCCTATCGTTTACACTACTCTGGCGTTTTCGAGGTTGAAATCGGAGACTTTTGAAAATGCTGCAGACCCCGTTTCAGTTTGAAAACTCCGGGGTTGCATTTCATAATAGGGAACCTACCTATACAAATCTATGGTTTTACCTGTATGAATGGTCATGTGACTTGCGTTTTCGGTTGTGTAGTGTAAACGGAGATCATTTCTGAAACGCAGCAGAAACGCCAGTGTAAACGGGGATCGTTTTCATTCTAAAATGCCGTTTTAAAAACAAAAACACACTAGTGTAAATGGGGCCTTAGTTACCCATTTTTATCACAATCCAGAGACAGCAAACTGAGACCAGCCTAAGGAAACACAGAAGTCTGTTCTGAGTTCGAGGTGATACTTTAAAACAACTCAGCTTCTGAATAAATCAACACAGGGCACGCTGAACTCCTAGTCGATACTTTAGCAACATCGGGGATCTTTGTGTAATATTTTTTTGCAGTCCTATACATAAAATATCTTATATGTGTATGGCTGGTTTCAGGCTGTTTTTAAAAGTAATCAAACTGATATGTAGTTAAAATCTGAGATTTGAGAAATCTGAAGAAATCTGAAGAAAAATCTGAGAAAAAACTGAGAGACTTAGGAGGAGTTTCTTCCCCCAGGCCATCAGGCTCCTAAACGCAAACTCAGCCTCTTAACATCACATGACACCACTTTATAATCACTAACAATCAGTAAGATATTCATTATTCTCTACCTCATACTGACAGTGTCATTTGCACACAACACTTTCTGTGTTTTGGTATCTTTATTTTTTTATTTATTTTTTTGGTATTGCTGCTACATGTCAACCATGTACAACCTGTTTGCACATTCCTCTCTCGTACAGTCATGCTTATCTTAATATTTAAGTCTACAGTATACTGTCATGCACATTCTTTTATATTTTATATTTTGTTCTTTATATCTTATTTTTTACTCATTTCATTTTATGTATATTTCCTCTGTGTTGTATTCTATAATATTTGCACTGTCCATGGAGCGGACCTGACTCACATTTCACTGCTGGTTATATACTCTCTGTATAATCGTGTATGTGACAAATAAATCTTGAACTTGAACATGAAATCTATTTTTAATATTGCAACCAAACCCAGATTAGTTATCACAACTACAATCCTATTGCCAGTGAGACAGCAGATATGCATTTATGCCTGTCTTACCGTTATCTATACTGCAGCTGAGGCAGAACCATCATTTCTTTCTTTCTTTTCTTTTTTTTTCAGGATAGGATCTAAGAGAGAGTGAGCACTAAAGCACTAAAGGTGGGCTTGGATGATATATACAGATAATACCTTGACATTTTTTATTCTTTCTATAATATTTAATACATATCTTGCAATATATGCATCTGTTCTGTTGTTAAATTATATATGTAATATTATATTCTGTAATATCATTATAGGCTATTTATTTAAAATATAATTTTATTTAAATTTTTATAATTTAAGTATATTTTTATAATTATATAGATGGACAAAATAATGTGACCACCCATTATTATAGAGGTTAAGTCTACAGTATAGGCTACAGTGAAAAACAAATGTTGTTGTATATCAGTGTAGTATAAGCAATGTTTAGTACAAGCCGTGGGTGAAATCTGTGACTTTTTAGATGCACTTTTTTTTTTTTATAAAAAAAATAATAAAATATAATAATGTAAGCCTGTTTAGCAGGAGCAACTGTAACCTTGACAGTCCAATCATTTGGTGTTTTAATAAGAGCTGATTATAACTGCATACACTAAGCATGGCAAGACTTCAGCAGCAAAGAAGAAAAGTGTTCGAAAACCAAAAATGAATGAAGGGGATCATCGATCACTAAGAAGAATGGTGTCCAAACAACACAAAACCGCTGCTGTAAAGACAGCAAACCTCAGTATTCACCTTGAAAACCATGATTCACAAAAACAGACCACAGAGAACGTCACAATGCCTACATTTATGAAAGAGCTGCAATTGCTAAAACACCAAGCTGGTGCACTAAGATGAACTTTAACATCTGCCCTTGCCGATAAATCACCTGACTCGAATATTATCAAACCACTGTAGGCAGTTTTGGAGAGATGAGTGAAAAGCAGACTCCTTCAACATATCTGAATTGGCAGATGTTCTGATAGATGACATTAAACTGGAGACTATTCAGAAGTTGTATGAATGTTCTAAACTGTATTAAAGGCTAATTATTTTAAAACACAGGTCTTTATTTGTGAATCACACTCATGGTCTTCGCGATGAAAAATGACCGGACACCTGAAATTTAACTTTTTTTTCTTCAGTAAAATCAATCTAATATATTTTTGTTCAATAATATTTTTTTATTTTGTATTTTGAGAGAATTTTATGGTAATAATTAATATTTATGCAATAATTATTAGCAATTTTTCCCACTGAAAATAGTACAAAAAATGTCTCTAATGTTTTACATTTATTTTTCAACTAATGCAGTATCTCAGATTAAAATAGAGACTAGGCCTTTAAAATCCATTTTTTTTAATGGTGAGAGCAAAGAAAGAAAAACATGTAATTTCATGGTGTAACCACTAGATGCCTGTATAGGAATCTATAGAGAGCCTTTTGAATTCCCTAGTTGTTTTTATACATAATTGTTTACTTTTATTAGGTTGTGGATTTAAATGTATATTAAGGCATTCTCAAAGACTACTTTTTGTCAAGGTTTATTTTTTTGTTGTTGTTTTAAATGTTGATTTGAAGCGTCAGTTTTTGAACTGATGTTTTAGAGTGTAACCCCTTCCTTGCTGTCCACTTTTTTACTAAATTATAGTTGAATTATTGATTTTATTTTACATACAGTAGTTGCTGTGTTACAAGCACACCAGTTCATAGGGGTGTGTGTGTACAAGTGTGTGTGTGTGTGAGTGGGTGTGTTGATTTTGCACTCTAGATGTTTTAGAGTTTCACCCCTTCATTGCTGTGCAATTTTTTTCTGCATCGTGGGGGATTTGTAGATTGTACACACAAAAATGTTCTGTATTTTTTTTTGTGTTCACATACCAAGTGCCATAAAAGTCACAAAGTTTCGTACCATTCCGATGAAGCTACGATTTTAAAAATTTCTAAATGTAAAATTTTGACCGAAGACTGCACAAGGTAAAGACATATTGCCCATTTCCCAGGTGTTCACATGATTTTGTTCAACCTCTGTATTTACCAACATATTGTATATTTTCCTAAATCATTTTAAAATGTCTCATGAAGCTGTGAAAATTTCTGAATAAACTATTGGACCACAGTTTTGAATTTGTTGAATTTCAATTAATCAATTAATTAAAAATGAACAGTTTAAACTGACTCAAGGAAACTAATCAGCCTCATTGACTCTAACATCATTTTTGATATACTAAGGCTTAAACACTATTAAAACTTCTCCATTTAAAACTCATACTCAACATGCAATTGAAACTAATAATTATCTAATGATGCAATCTTTATGAAACTTAATTAAACATTAAATTCACAGCAATATTCATAACATGTCAATTGTAAATCGCAAGCAAAATCATCGCAAATACTGTATAAAATGAATATTCAACATAATGCTCAGCTCTACTACAGCTCCAACATGGCAAACGAATGCTCTATTACTGCAGCAGAAACCAATATTAACTAGAAAACTGCAACTGCAGTAGTCCAAAATGTCTGTAAAGCCATCTCTATAATCAAAGTCCTTGAGGAAACTTCAATGCTTTCTTTATTAAACGCCTATGGAGAACAAGAAATGCTCACAGCTGCAAACAGATTCTGAATCCAGACTTTAATGACCACATCATGAACGCTGCTGAAGTGTTTTGTCTTCCTACATTTCATAGCTTATCAGAGATAAACCACCACAGGCAATGTCAGATTGACAGACAGATTTACTTTAATTATAAACAAATACTGAAAGCAGAGATATCACAGCCTTACTTCCTGTGTTAATGTGTAGATATAAATAAACACGCAGTCTGTGCAATCTGAAATATTAGGCATTCGGTTTTCAAAGTTAGAGCAACCAAGACAGCTAATGGAATTACAAATTGAAGCTGTGAAATCAAGAACTCACTGAGAAGCAGAACCTTTTCTCTCAATTGAAGAAAATTGCTGAGTCCATCTCTACCTGCCTTTCTAATGGTGAGGATTTCTGGAAGTCTAAATGTGAGTGGGTATGAAGCTAGGAAAATTGGGATATTTATAAAGAGCTTTGATTCTTTAGAATGTTTAGCACTGAAGAAAAAACTAATTAAACCTACTCAAATAACTTTTGCTCACTTGAAAACTTAATATTCAGCATTTGCATATTGCTCACATCTGCAAAAGCAGAAATGCTGTTGGCGAGAAGGTTTTTGTCACACCAAAAATAGGTGAATATAATGCTTGCGTAATATTCTCTATAGTAGAGCGTATGATTTCATTGTGGATTACTTGATCATTTTCACTCGGCAGAAAGTTCCGGCGCAGATGTTTCAACAGCCCTGCAGCCTGAGAGAGACAGTGAATAGCATGAAGCCTGCTGTTTTCTAGAGAGCTCACACAGCTTGTGCCGGATGAGCCCATTTTGTATGAGAGGAGACAAACTCTCAGCCAAACTGCGGTACAGAAGATAACCAGTCATTTTCCTCATTGATGGATGTCCGAATAATCGGTGCACATGATTATTTAAGGAATCTGGAAGAATTACAGGCTAAAAAATATTACTTATTAGTATGCATCTAATTCATTGAACTTAAAATTGAAAATTGTGTGATCTGGCTAATGCAATTAATTAATCTGCAACTGACTGCAAGTTAATTAAATAGTTTGCATGAGCTGCGTTGATCAAAGTGAAGGGATGGGATTGAAGAAGAGTGGATTTTGCATTTTCTGTTTTCACTAGGAAAAAAACACACATAAGAAAACTGCCCCCCTCTCATTGGTCTTTAAAAGGCATTTTTTCCACCAAAGGAATGAATAGCTATATAAAAAATATATTATAACAGAAAACAGTTATTTTAAATTAAAAAAAATATTTGACAAAATTGTTTTTTACTTTATTTTTGATAAAATACTTTTCTTTTTTTTTTCAAAATCTTACCAACCCCAAACTTTTGAATGGTAGAGTATGTCCCAAATAATTGTTTTACATTTATTAAATAATTATTTAGGTTGGTTCAGCAGTGTGCTACAAAACCAAACTCTGAGAGAAAAAAACATACCAAGTTCTGAATCAAATACTCCAAATGGTGTGAAAATTCACACCAAAAAAAATAAATAAAAAAATAAAAAATTAACACAAATTTCACATAGATATATAGAGATACAGTGCCCTCCACTAATATTGGCACCCTTGGTAAATATGAGCAAAGGCGGCTGTTAAAATAAATCTGCGTATCATTGAAGTAAAACAATTGAAAGTGGGGATAAAATCTCATTGTGAAATAAATGCTTTCTCTAGTTCATGTTGGCCACAATTATTGGCACCCAATTATTGCAACATCCTTTTCCCAAGATCTAAGTTTTCTCCTATAATGCCTGAAGAGTTTGGAGAACACCTGATAAGAGATCAGAGACCATTCCTTCATCCAGAATCTCTCCAGATCCTTCAGATTCACAGCTCCATGTTGGTGCTTCTTCTCTTCAGTTCACCTCACTCATTTTCTATACGTTCAGGTCAGAGGACTGGGACGGCCATGGCAGAAGCTTCATTTTGTGCTCAGTGACCCATTTTTGTGTTGATTTTGATATTTGTTTTGGATTATTGTCCTGATGGAAGATCCAACCACGGCCCATTATAAGATTTCTAACAGAGGCAGTCAGGTTTAGATTTTTTATCTTTTGGTATTTGATAGAATCCATGATGCCATGTATCTGAACAAGACGTCCAGGACCTCCGGCAGAAAAACAGACCTACAATATTAAAGATCCAGCAGTATATTTAATCATGGACATGGGGTACTTTTTATCCTTGTTTGTACTAAACCTACCTGGTGGGTTTGCTGCCAAAAAGCTATTTTTTTTAGTTTCATCTGACCATAGAAGCCAGTGCCATTTGATATCCTGGAGTTTGTTTTTGGATGAGCTAGGAGATTTTTTCTCGAAACCCTCCCGAACACATGTGGTGATGTTGGGGCTGTTTGATTTTTTTTTTAGGTTTCTGACCCCAAGACTCAACTATTTTCTGCAATTCTCCAGCTGTGATCCTTGGAGAATCTTTGGCCACTCAAACTCTCCTCCTTACCGGGCATTAGGACGATATAGACACACGTCCTCTTCCAGGCAGATTTGTAACATCTTTAGTTGACTGGGAACTCTCAATTATTGCCCTGATGGTGGAAATGAGGATTTTCAATGCTTTAGCTCTTTTCTTACAGCCACTTTCTATTTTGTGAAGCTCAACAATCTTGTTCTGCACATCAGCTAGGGATGTGCCCGAATCCGAATCCGGTATTCGGAAAGGTAATGAAGGTAATAAAGAAAAATATATTTCAGTGCTTTCTCTCACAATTATATCGTTGGGTAATTATCCTGTATATAAATTGCGGGCATCAGGGAGCCGTTATTAATATGCAGGACATTGAAATCATGAATAAATGCACATTTGCTTTTTACTTTCACTTTTGAGATTCACGATCACACGTAGCCTACTCTACTACGGAGCGGCACTACTTACCACACATTTCACAAGATTAGATGTTTGTCAGTGGTGCTCAGGGATCTGCAAATCATTCGACATCGTCCTATCGGTCATCTCTCCTTACCTCTCTCTGTTTATGTGGTAAGTGAAATTGTATGTACTGTAATGTAAAAGGCAACTGCTAGCAAGTGGCTAACTATGTCCCTTTTGTGGCTCCATAGAACACATTATTCATTTTCTGTGCCTTTCCGAATACGGATTCGCTATTCGGGCACATCCCTAATCAGAACTATATTCTTTGGTTTTACTCCTTGTGATGGATGATTAAGGGTATTTGGCCGTTGTGTTCCTCTTATTTATAATCCTGTGGAACAGAAAGTCATGGCTGGACAATTTCATGCTCCTAGTCACCCTGGTGTGCTAAAAAAATGTAAATATCAATGGTAATATACTTCAGAAATATTTTACTCAAAATAATTTCTAGGGGTGCTAATAATTGTGGCCAACATTCATTGGAGAAAAACATTTATTTCATCATGAGATTTTCTCCCCACTTTCAATTGTTTTACCTCAATGACAGATTAGAATTTTTTTAAATTTTTTGAATGAAAGATCAAAAGGATAAAAAAATACAGATTTATTTTCACAGCCGCCTTTGCTCATATTTACCAAGGGTGCCAATATTAGTGGAGGGCACTGTGTATATCATAGCCTCATAGACTCAATCATAGCTAATAGGAATGCACTCAAGAACAATGGTCATTTTTAACTAAAAAACTTAAAAAAGTACTCAAATATATAGGCACTTAAAGAGTAAGGTGGCATTAGAACTTCAGGAAAACTTGACTTAATAGACCTGTTGTTATTTTAGCTTTTTTTTATTAGCAGCAATGTATGAGATGTTTCTGTAAGTGTTTATCATGTCAAATATTTGAGAAAATATTCACAGCATGATTTTTGACCAAATTGTGCAACCCTCCTATCTGTTTATTGTATAATGGTCTTGCCATATGTATAACTGCATGCAGGTTGTTACATGTTACAGTAGAATAAGTCAACACAACATACTGTATAGGTGTTATGCAATGCCATTACCATATCAAATACCACTGCCATACAGTACACAGTAATCAAAGACGCCTAATGCCACACAAGTGTCCCAGTAGAATGCAAAGACAGATAAAGGGCGGACTTGATCTTAAATCAAAGACTAGGTGGTTTCTGACCTGTACTGAGCTTGGAAGTGCTCCTGTACGAAACTGTGTCGAGTTCCAGGCTGCTGTGAGTTTTCTGGGCCAGGGCATGAACTCTCCTCCAATCCCACAGGTCCCTGAGAGGTGCAAGCAGAAGGAATGCATGGAAAAAATATATTTAGCTGTTTTTCACAGTGGTTTTGGGATGCACAACTACAGTTTACTTAGGGAAAATACAGATTAGACATTAAAAGCACTAAGATTGACTGCAGAAAAATGTTTTAATAAAACCAGATTTATTTAGAAAAATACAGGCTGTGAATTAATATCTAACTGAGACAGATATAGCTACTGTCAAAACACAATTATTTTCCATTCATAGAAAAACAATCACTATGCTATGGAGATATTGACACAAAACATATTTTGACATCCATAAAATTCATTTGAATTATAGTTGAGTTTAGAGTTTTTTTCTGTTGGGTGTTTTTGGCCTAGATTTCTTTGGATTTAGTATCTAAACTTTTAATTTTCTCCTCTTATGTGTAAATTTCAGCCCTAAGTTATGCTGTTCATGTTTTTATTACTTTTGACTGCCTCTCAAGGCACCTTGTCCAAGGCATAACACTAGTAAACATAGAGAAAGAAAACGAGAAGTTAAAAAAAGCAAGCATGCAAAGCAGTATTGCTGATTCAATTATTAGAATTATATAAGGACATAATGGATAAGTTCCTGAAAGGAGAGAGAAACAGGCTGAAAGTTCAGGTGTCATGAAAATTTAAAAAAGGACGTTATCCTTTCAGTTCATCCTGTCTGCTCATTTCATCAGAATACTCTTATTTGGAAATAGAATAAGCTGAATGAGTAATACCTTAAAAAACAGCTTGCTTAAATGTTCTCTTTTTTGCTTTTTTTCCAAACAAAATCGTTATATAAAATCAACTTGGTAAAAGTGTGTGTACACCCCTTTTATATATATATAACATGTTTATAACTATATAACTATTTACATAACTATTCCATTCCTGTGAACATATCATAACATTCTAGAAACATTGTTGCAATGGTTTGGGGAAGGTCCTTTTCTGTTCAAGCTTGACAATAGGCCTTAAAAAAAAAAAAACATTGGCCACTAGTAATTCCGCTACAGGTCTGTTGCCTATTATATTATTACGCTCTTTTCTCAAATAACGCATTTAACTTTTTCTGTTTTGTCTGTTTTCCAAGTTGTTGTTAGATAATTTAAAAGGAAATAACAATTTAATTGCTTGAAACTTATATGGCCACTCAGACCTCTGACTCATTGAGATAATATGCAAAAAATGACCACCGAATGGTTTCAAGATCTCACAGGAGCTGGAGAATACAAACCACCAGTTGGTACATTTCATCATATAATCTCAATATTATTTACTCATTCAGTCCTTTCCCTCGAATCACCACATCACCATAAATTATTTAAAAAAGGACAACATTTATTTCCAGCACAGATGCACATTTTTCCAAGAATAAATTAAACAATTATAAATGAGTCCAACTCATTCAGCTCAATGCAACAACAACGTAATTCCAATAGAATAAAGCCATGAACCTAAGTTCCAGTTCCAGAAATATAAGTGTTCAGGCTCTGATGTTTTTCCCAGCACATTGTGAAAAGTTTTTACATGGAGAGAGATA
Source organism: Schizothorax lantsangensis (assembly GCA_027422415.1). Classification (NCBI taxonomy): domain Eukaryota; kingdom Metazoa; phylum Chordata; class Actinopteri; order Cypriniformes; family Cyprinidae; genus Schizothorax; species Schizothorax lantsangensis. Next base: position 19,567,025 of record CM049853.1, on the reverse strand, counting down.
ATGCACAGCTAGCACTAAACAGACAGAATAGCAAAGCTAACTGAATTAAAAGCACCATAATTTAGAATGAAACACACTAGCATCTGTAATGACCCAAAGCTGAAAAAAAAACTGTGGCTGGCCAAAAGCACTATTCAGATAGTCATGTACTGATTATTTCTTGTACTAATTCAGACTTTTTGGAAGATCATATATGAAAACATTATAATGTTTGTCATACAATTAAAGAATTCATTAAGATGGGAATCATATTAACATCTAAAAATCTGGCTCATCGTCTTATTCACTTCAAAGTCATTCATAGAGCATGCATAACGCCTTACAAAAGATTTAAAATTAAACTACAGTCAAATTTGAACTGCCATATATGTAACATTACATCATCAGGCACTTTTCTGCATATGTTTTGGGAATGTCCTGTCGTCATTAGTCTATGGACACATGTAAACCTGGTTTTGTCATCATTACTGTGAATTGATTGGTCTGTTAACCCAAGTTTGTGTCTTCTTAATGATGATTCTGATCTCTGTATTAGTTCACTGCAAAAGAGAATGTTGTTTGCTGGTTTTACAGCTGCGAAGAAGACAATAATCCAGAACTGGTTTACACCACACGTGTGTGGAAAAAACATATTGGATCCGTATCCTCCTGCAAATAGTGACGTGTAAATGTGCAACGGCGCGAGTTGGTGGGGCCAAGCCTTCGACCATTAATGCTTGGCAGTGTTTTCTTTTTGATATACGTGATTGTATAAAGGAGTGACTTGTTTTGTGTTTTTATTGTCCTTCCCTCTCTCCCTCCCTTTTGACTGGACTTTGAGATATTGAGTATATGTCTGTTGTTTTGTATTGCTATATTTTGGATGTTATGTTATGATATGTGTGAAAAAAAAAAAAATTTTGATAAAAAAAAAAGTAAAAAAAAAAAAAGATGGGAATCATATCTGATAGTCTGATGCTATTACAGGGGCTATGCTGAGTAGCCTATTCCATGATCAAACTTATTTAATTTTCTTTTTTATATTGGATGAGATATAAGCAATACTTAAAAAACAAAAAATGTAACTAAAAAATTAGGCAAAGGTCTAAATCCACAATAAAGGCACATCAGGAAGGATAACAAGAAATGTAGCTTTAAGGCATTCAACGAAGGTTCAAATACATGAGAAGAAGCTTTGTTAAAAAATAATATACTGCATTCACATGATTCTTATTCTGATGAGATTAGAAATCTCAGAGGACCCTTGAAATATCCAAAAAATCATCTGATAATTTGCTTCATAATTCTTACATTATGTGGGGATAAACACGTTCAATTCGGCTGGGTTTAAAATCATGTCAAATACATCTTTCTAAGACACCCAGGGAATTATGGGGAGCAGTCAGAGAAAATGAAATTTTAGTCTGTGCGGTGGGAGGAGAAAAATGAAACAGTCAGTCACTATAATAAAAGTCATCTGATTCTTGAATGCAAATCCTGAAACTGCAGAATTAAACCTGTCCTTACATAAAATCTTACCACAGCAAAAGAGAAGGAGATGGATTCATACCTTAAATGCACAAAATAAACTAGGACCTTTTGGGAACCAAGAGGCAGAAAGAGTCCTGTCAGGATTTGGTGCTAACAATGCCATATTCACATTGAAACTGATGCACATATAACAACCCTTTCCCAGTGCTGCTATAAATCAGGAGTGAAACAGGAAACATTGTTTGTGAGAAGAACTGAATACAGTATGAAAGAAAGAAAGACAGAGAGAGATGGAGCATAACTCTTAATCTGGCTTTGGTCTCTTTCCATATTCATATCAGATGAATTGTCAAGCTTTCAATGCACACTTGAAAAAGCACCTTCTCAAAACTGGGTCAAAAACCACTTAGCTGGACTTTAGAACAAAGAATAGATGCCTCAGTGAACAAGACTGGGCAGCATTTCTCTCTCTCTTAAAACATTTTTACCAAATGCAGAAATATGCTTGATATAGCCTGATAATGTTGCTTTACGTGCAGATAGTGAGGGTCTAAAATAGCACTGACTTGCTAGTAGCAAAACACACATAAAGTGTAGCACAAAACTTCTATTGCCACGGAGTGCAGTGCACAGGCAGAAATATAACAGGAGTCAACTGATGATGTCTGGAGAACATTGCTACAACAGTACAATTACATTATCTAATTATCTTTCTCTGGCAGCAAACGCTGCAAAATTCTTTAAAATCAGAACAGTTAAAGACTTTTGTTCACTCACCAAATATATAACTGAAAGTAATAATACAATTTTGACAAATTACAGGACAGAACATAGACATCTGCAGAGATATATAATATAAAGATGCAGCTCATGTCAATGTACCTATCTGTTTGTCTCGTCACAGAACTTGGGATGAGGTTTGAATGAGTTATTGCCTTTAAAGAGATACGAGGTCAAACAGATACCAATCACCAGCATCAGCAAAACAATAGAAACCACTAGACCACACAGATACTCATGGGTATTATATATCAGAATGTTTCATTCAGCAGACAAACTCCAGCCCAAGGACTCGCCCTTGCAGAGGAACTGCTGCTGTTAACAATGACTGTCCTCTGAATTATTCACTGCAGCGTCACTGAGGATGCACAGAAAAACATCAGTGTCTATTGAACATCACTGTCTTATGTGAACCATTTCTGATTCAGGTAAGATTCGTTAAGTACAAGTCTCTCATATAAAGACAGCTGTTGTTACTTTCTTTAATAGTATGAATATCAAGGATTCTGTAAGTAAATGTTGCTTAGTAAAAAATAAATTAATAAATTAATTCGGTGAAGAGCTGTGAAATGGGGAAAAAGGCATAAGGAAGCAGAGATTGAACTGTGAGGAAAAGGGGAAAGATGTGAGGAAGTGGAGACAGAACTGTGAGGAAATAGGGAAAAGTTGTAAGGAAGTGGGAGAAGACCTGTGAGGAAGTAGGGGAGGAACTGTGAGGAAGTGGGGAAAGAGATGTGAGGAAATGGGAAAGAGATGTGAGGAAGATAAGGAAGAACTGTGAAAAAGGGTGAGTGGGCAGGAACTATAAGGAAGTAAAGGAAGAGGAATTGTGTGAAGAGTTGTGAAAGAGCAAAGCAAAGATTGAGGGGGAGTGGGCAGAGTTGTGGAGAGGGAAGAGCTGTAAGAAAGGGCTTTCTCTCTGAAAAACTGTGTGGAAGTACCCTTGCTGTGAGGAAGTGGGATAAGAATTGTGAGGACGTAGGGGAAGAGGGGAAAGTGGTGCAAGACAACAGGGAACTGTGCTAAAAGGAATGGTTGTGCTGAAGTGAAGGAAGAGTAATGAGGAATTAAGGGCAGAGGTGTGAAGAATAGAGGGAAGAGCCATAATGAAATGAGGCAATGCCCATGAGGAAGTGTCAACAGAAAGTGTGGGCACAGTTGTGAAAAAGTGAGGACGAGTTGTGCAGAATGTTCTTTAGTGGTGGAAGAGAGTTATAAAGAAGAGACAGATAAACAATGAAGAAGTGAGGGAAGAACTAAAGTACGAGGAAGAGAAAACAGAGTTAAGAGGAAATAAAGGGGAAGGCTAGGTAAGAGTTGTGAGAAAATGGGAGAACAGCGGTGAGGAAATTTGAGAAGAGGTTGAAACAAGTGAAGGCAGAGACACGAGGAAGAGAGGAAGGAGGTGTGCGGAAGTGAAGGCAGAGCTAGGAGGAAGTGGGGGAGAGTTATGGGGAAAAATCTGTAAGGAAGTGAGAGAAGAGCTTTGACGGGGAAAGGTAAGAGCTGGAAGAAAGTGAGGGAGGAGTTGTGAGGAAGTGTGGAAAAATTATGAAAAAGAGCTGTGAGGAAAGAGAGGGATTACAAGGAAGTGAAGGAAGAAGTGGGAGGAAATAAGGGAAAAGCTGTGTTGAAAATTTCACTGAATCTACAAATCCTTTTTATCCACTGCATCTATCTGTCGGCCCACAGAGGACAGTATGAGTACCCTACTGCCTGTGAAGCTGGATGTTTGTAAGGAAATCCACTGAGGTTGACAGATCTCCGCTACTTGCCTTATCTTCCTCTATATTCTCCCTGTAGTAAGAAAACAGCTGAAACATTTTCACAACAAATGAATCAGAAACACGTCAAGTATTTTATCTCGTATCAGAGAAGTTTCTGTATGAATCATTTATAAATATGCACAAGCCTTTACAAGAGTTGATAAAAGTTTTTCCTTATTGGTCAACAATTCAGAACTGTGTGTACAGCATATGAATACCAAAGGGGCTTTGAGACTTTGAAAAGTATAAAACCGCTTTTAAAACATCATCCTTTGTTAGTGCTATGGGTCACCATGTGCTTTATCCATCCCTCTTTTTCTGTCTCTCACAATAAGAACAAAGACTGACTAGACATCAGGCAGAAGTGTTTGGCACAGAACCTTGTCCCGAACACAGCTGTCAGACATGCGAGTACAGTTCAATCTTTCATCCAAATGCTTGTTGTTCCAGTGAAATCACAAAATATAATGCAAGTAAACCACCGTTACTAATACACAGTGGCCCCAAGGTGTACACTTAAATTACACATACAAATGCATGAACTGCAAAACAAATATCAATCCGAATACAATTTATTTTTAAGAAATGTAGCAGAAATATTTCACAAGAATACAAAACATGCCAAGTTTCAAAACCTGAAAAGTCTTCCGCCATTTTGGAGAGTACTCCAGAACATAATCAATGTAATCAGCGTTGTTAATGTTCAGTAGAAAGCGCATTACGTTCTGGGGTACTCCAGGAGACGGTAACTCGGGGAGAAGAATTTTTGAATAAATCATGATATTATTGTTTTGTTTGCGCACAAAAAGTATTCTCGTAGCTTCGTAAAATTACGGATGAACCACTGATGTCACATGGACTATTTTACCAATGTCCTTACAACGTTTCTGTGCCTTGATCGTGGTAATATCCTTGAGGGTCAGAGAGCTCTCAGATTCCATCAAAAATATCTTAGTTCGTGTTCCAAAGATGAACGAAGGTCTTACGGGTTTGGAATGAAATGAGGTTGAGTAATTAATGACATAATTTTTATTTTGGGGTGAACTAACCCTTTAACAGAGAGAATTGGTCCCTATACTAAAGTGTTGCCATAGTATTATAGCCATCTTGAATTCTCAACTTGGGGTTGAGCTTGAGTTCCCGAGAAGGAACTCCAATGAGAATTCCATTTGAAAAACTCAACATGGAGCTCTGACTTTTCTACCTCGGATGAAAAATCGAATGCAGCATAAATACACAAACTAGATAATCAACAGGAACTGAAACAGGTACTAATCAGAAACCATAGGAACTAATAAGCAAAGGGAACACAGGCAAACAGACAAAAAGACACAATAGCTATGTTTCCATCCACCTATTTTTATGCGCATTTTGGGATATCGCATAAAAAAAAACGCTGGATGGAAACGCCAAGATGCACATAAATTCTAAAAATGCGCATAAAAAACAACTAAGTCGTAAGAAAACATGCGCATAAACTACGATGGAAACACTTTTACCGAATCAATTCCTTGATGCGCATCAAAAAAGACATGTGACTTTGCGATGGGACAGCATAACTGGACCAACCAATGGACTGATCTCATTGCACAGCATCTGAAATGCTAGTTTTGTCATTCTAAAATGCTTGAGCAAAATCTCATCAAAGTGCTTAGTTATTATTAACTCTCTGAACTGCGTTCCCAAACAGCACGCTCCAAAAATAAAATAAGATAACATTTTCTTTGTGATATTTAGCGCAAGTTAATCAGGAAGTGACGATTTTGTTCACTTCAACTCACTGGATGGAAACGATGCTTTGTTCGCAAATGTTTTATGCGATATTCCAATTATGTGCATAAATGTAATTCGTAACTTTGGATGGAAACATCCAATGATAACTATACAGAACATAACTACCATACTTACTATCAATATGCAGCAAATTAGGATTTTATTAAGGGTAAACTCTTAGTTAATTAATATGTTAATATTAATTAATACGTGTTCCCTAATCTAAAATGTTACCTGAAATTCATATATTTTGTAGTGTCTTATGTGTCCAAAATTGTTACTTTTGGGACCGTAACTTCTAATATATTCATTTTAATTAAAAACTGTCAATCGAGCATGATTTAAAAGCAACCTCCCGGAAGAAATATTCCTCTGAGCCATGTCTGCTTCTGATCAGACAGCAAGAAATCCTACAGTAGAATGGCCTCTGTTGTTTGTCCACTTCCATCAACAGTCCAGCAAGGGCAGTTAATTGGTGTCCTTCAGAGCATTTCTCTGTGATCAGAGGCATTTACGAACTGTACAGAGATTTCAGCTCAACTCTGTAGTTCTGCTCTTTCTTTACCAGAAACCCCTCCAAGAACCTTTTATTCTTGCAGCAGTTAGACAGCACCAACAGTCATGTGAAAAAGAAAAGGTGGGAGGTCAGCGGGAATGGAGGAACAGACAGAGAGGCATGTAAAGAGGGATGAAATGCTAGTCTTGCAGGAAAGGGGCTGACTCATAGCTATTCTTTCAGACACACATAGCAGCTGCTAATTCAGGCTATTCAGCCGGGGCTTACGGTATCACAGCAAACACTGGCACTCACAGGAGAGGAAAAACCCTGACAGGCATTTCACTCTAACAACCCTCTATCTCTGTATTTGTTTATCCATACGTCACTTTATCCAGCTCTCCATTTTTCTGTTTCTGCATTTCAAATAGACATTCACATACCCTGTTTCTCTCCGAGTAGTCTCACTCTCTGCACTCACTCTAAGGGCTCCTCAGAGGCTCTGATCTGCTGGGTTTTTAGTGATTTGTTATTCATTGAGAGAGGTCATGCACCTCTTTTCATCCAGAAGCACAGCTGCTGGAGAATGTTCCAGGACTTTTATTACATTACCTGGCTAGCATGTCTTGAGTCAAAGAGCAGAGTAGAGCAGGATCTTCTTGCCTTTACTCACTCTGCCTATGAATGAGTAATAAAAAAATCTTAATCATTTACTCTGTTCCTATTTTCATGGTCTGCGTAAAACATTTTATTTGTATTTGTAGAGCACTTCCCAATGCCACAGCATTTGCTGAACTAACTCACTCAGCTGCATAGTTTCAGAGACCCTGCTGTTATTTTTAAAATGTATATTTCTTTACTAAGTTAGAAGTTTCTATGTTTCTATCAGTGCTGCCTGCATCGCTTTTCAGCAGCAGGAGTTATACTGCAACTACTGGAAATTCAGGACAATAGCAAAAGAAAGCATAAATTTGAAGCTTGTTTTGTAAGTTAAATTTATTTGTATAGCACTTTTCACAGTACATATCTGGGCAATTAGAGTTGGTCAATATGAAGATATATAACAATGATATTAATGATCCTCTGCATTTAGATCTTTCAATTAAATATTATGATGTTTTAAAACATTAAAGAAAATGAAACACAAACCTGGATTCATAATAAGATCTATAACATGCATTCACAAAATAGAGGGGAAATAGAATAAAACTTTAATAGACATTAAATATTAGTTGGTTTTATTCTAAACAAAAGTAAGCAGCAGAGAGTAAGTATTCATGTTAAACATGATAATTTGCCTTAATAGATTATAATTGGTTTGTCAAAAAGTTTGATGGGAATTTAACATGTTTTTAATTTAATCAGCAGTCATTCAGGTTACAATGTTGAGAAATATAGGCAATGGCTTTAATTTGAATTGAAGTAATGTTTCAGTATAGAGACATGACACATTTAAGAAATAATTACTGTATTGTAATGTCCATACTGTGATTGAAAATTACTCATAGCACTCAGTTAGCACTCGGACTGCACACAAAACATACATACAATGCAACTATAGTGGTGTTATTCACAAACAAATGACAGTTATGAGCAGGGTCTTTTAATGAAATACTGCCCTTTATAACTTTTAATTGTAGAATACTGCTTTAATATTCAAGCAAACCATCATAACTGAAATGTAATTCAACTGAATCAGAATCAAATCGAGAGATTGAGGACCTGAATCAAATTGGAAAATCTGTATCGATATACCTGGCTTTACTATCACTGCTCAACCTATGTCACTTCTGGTGTTCCAGTGAATAAAAACTAGGAGGAAGCTTAAACCTCTGGGGTCTGAGGGTGTTTTGGGGGCCCGGAGAAGTTTTGACATGCCCTGACATTTGCGCTTTTTTCAGTTGCTTATAAACATCTAAATGGCTGAAGTCTAATAACACTGTAAACAGCACAAACTGGGCCACAATAATATGTTAGCAGCATTTATGTACATGATTTTGTTTTTTAGAGAAAGAAACGTTTATGCGTGGTTAGTGAAAAACTAAAATTTTGAAGTCACTGAAATAAGGCCATAAAAAACATACAGAACATGAACAAATTCTGCAGTAGTTGAACTTGATTCCAAATAACTTTTACAGGGTATTAAAATTTGCTCACAGTTCTGTAAAATATCAGTTTACATACCAAAGCCATCTAAGGAAGATTGCACAGCAGGCTTGATGTACTAGAGACTTCCTGGCCAAATCCAGACTGTGAATAATTTTACGGCCCTTAGATTGATTTAGATGGCATAGCTGCAGTGTTTTCATTGAGTTCAGAGCATTTCAAAAAGCACTCAGTGGTCATCAATTTGTGGACTATGGTCCATATTCAGAGCTTTTCTGGCCATAATTCAGCTGCAGTAGTTTCCCAAACATGAACCAACACAGTTTAAATGCATCAATTTGATGTCTTATCCAATCATATATATTCATGCTATGGTCAAACCTGTAGACATAAGACAAGATGAGATATTGATGCTATGACTTAAAAGCATCAACTGTACATTTCCCATCTATCACCACCCTCTGCCAGTTATTACATTAAATATGTAGAAAAAAAGCATAGTTGGAGTAACAAAACGTTAGAGAGCACTGTTAGAATGGGACCATGTTAATGCAATCAGTATTATTTAACTTTACAACATTATCTAAAGTAAATCATTCTTACATAAGGTTAAAGAGAATATTTTATTAACAGTACTGCATTGAGAATTACATACTTGACATAATTACAAATGGTGTGGTTGAAACCAGGATGCATAATGTAATTCGACCTGAGTGAAATAGGTTTAAAGTAATGGCAAAACTTTAGTGAAGCAACATGGAGTTTGTGGTCTGACCAGATGGCCTAATGGCCTAAAGTAAAGAAGAAGAGCAGGAAAAAATCATATAGCTTCAGAAGGGCACAAGCATCAGTAACAATCCTCTTTTATCCTGTCCTTGACATCCATGACAGTGAGCAAAGGCTTGCAACTCATCATTGTCATCAGTGTGGTAAGGACTGCAAAATTACCCTTTTGGTATGGAGGTTGGAACAAAGAAATGTAGATCATTTTAAACCCTAAAAATATAGATTCTGAGCATATATACACTGCAAAAGTTTGGGGTTGGTAAGATTATTTAACCCTTTCAGAAAAAAGACACTTATGTTCACCAAGGTTGCATTTATTTGATTGAAAATACAGTAAAAACTGTAATACTGTGAAATATTTTTACGAATAACATAACTGTTCTCTATTTTAATATATTTTTAAAATGTAATCTATTCCAGAGATGGCAAAGCTGATTTTTCAGCTTCAGTGTCACATGATCCTACAGAAATCACTCTAATATGCTGATGTTGTAACATTTCTAATAATAATAATATACCAGTTGAATATGAATAGATTAATATAAATCTCTTTGATGAATAGAAAGCTCAAAAGGTCAGACATTTACTGTCCATTTCTTGTCACTTTTGATCAATCTAATGCATCTTTGCTGAATTAAAAATCTTACTGGCACTGAACTTTTAAATGGTAGTACAGTGGTGGCCAAAATTGTTAGAACACTTGGCATATTTAAGAGGTTTCAGTTGTTTTTGTTGAATTGGCCGTTACAATACCCATAAAACGAACTATTGCCGAAACTACCTGCGACGGAAGGAATCTGCTGAAACATTGAAAATGATGGACTGGCCCCCTCAAAGTTAGGACCTCAACCCCACCAAGCAAATTTGGGGCGAGTTAGAAAATAAACTGGACAGATCTATTGTACATTCAAAGGAAAGCCTTTGGCTTGAGTTGCAGAAGGCATGGGATCACATTAGTGTTGATGTTCTCAGGAAATATATTGACACTATGCAAGAGAGATATGCTGCTGTAATTGCTGCAAAAGGTGGACATACCATAGATAGATAGACAGAGAGACAGACAGACAGACAGACAGACAGATAAATAGATAGATAGATAGATAGATAGATAGATAGATAGATAGATAGATAGATAGATAGATAGATAGATAGATAGATAGATAGATAGATAGATAGATAGATAGATAGAGCGACTATACAGGTGCATCTCAATAAATTAGAATGTCGTGAAAAAGTTCATTTTTTCTTGTAACTTATTTCAAAAAGTGAAACTTTCATATATTTTAGATTCATTACATGTAAAGTAAAACATTTAAAAAAAAAATGTTTTAATTTTGAGGATTAGAGCTTACAGCTCATGAAAGTCAAAAATCAGTATCTCAAAATATTAGAATATTTACATTTGAGTTCAATTAATGACCATCCATACAGTATACAGTAATCTCTTGTTCTTTGAAACCACAATAATGGAGAAGACTGCTGACTTGCCAATGATCCAGAAGACGAACATTGACACCCTCCACAAAGAGGGTAAGTCACAGAAGGTCATTACTGAAAGGTATGGCTGTTTACAGAGTGCTGTATCAAAGCATATTAAATGCAAAGTTGACTAGAAGGAAGAATTTGGGTAGGAAAAGGTGCACAAGCAACAGGGATGACCGCAAGCTTGAGAATACAGTCAAGCAAAGCTGATTCAAACACTTGGGAGAGCTTCACAAGGAGTGGACTGAAGCTGGAGTCAGTGCATCAAGAGTCACCACGCTCAGACGTCTTCAGGAAAAGGGCTACCAAGCCACTTCTGAACCAGAGACAATGTCAGAAGCGTCTTACCTGGGCTGTGGAGAAAAAGAACTGGACTGTTGCTCAGTGGTCCAAAGTCCTCTTTTCAGATGAAAGTAAATTTTGCATTTCATTTGGAATCAAGGTCCCAGAGTCTGGAGGAAGGGTGGAGAGGCACAGAGTCCATGTTGCTTGAAGTCCAGTGTGAAGTTTCCACAGTCAGTGATGATTTGGGCTGCCATGTCATCTGCTGGTGTTGGTCCACTGTGTTTTCTGGAGTCCACAGTCAACGCAGCCATCTACCAGGAAATTTTAGAGCACTTCATGCTTCTTTCTGCTGACAAGCTTTATGGAGATGCTGATTTCATTTTCCAGCAGGACTTGGCACCTGCCCACACTGCCAAAGGTACCAAAAGCTGGTTCAATGACCATGGTGTTACTGTGCTTGATTGGCCAGCAAACTCGCCTGACCTGAACCCCATAGAGAATCTATGGGGTATTGTCAAGAGGCAGATGAAAGACACCAGACCCAACAATGCAGATGAGCTGAAGGCCACTGTCAAAGAAACCTGGGCTTCCATACCACCTCAGCAGTGTCACAAACTGATCACCTCCATGCCACACCAAATTGAGGCAGTAATTAAAGCAAAAGGAGCCCCTACCAAGTATTGAGTACATATACAGTAAATGAACATACTTTCCAGAAGGCCAACAATTCACTAAAAATGTTTTTTTTATTGGTCTTATGAAGTATTCTAATTTGTTGAGATAGTGAATTGGTGGGTTTTTGTTAAATGTGAGCCTAAATCATCACAATTAAAAGAACCAAAGACTTAAACTACTTCAGTCTGTGTGCATTGAATTTATTAATACACGAGTTTCACAATTTGAGTTGAATTACTGAAATAATTGAACTTTTCCACGACATTCTAATTTATTGAGATGCACCTGTACTGTACCAGTCAAACAGCTTTTATAGAGCAGTGAGCCTAATCTTGTACAAGAAAAGGAACAGTGCAGACTGTTCTGTGGTAAAATAAAATATGTGGGATCAGAGCAGATAACATTTCCACTTTACTCCTGAAGAATAATTTTACAGGTCTGCAGAGAAATGCATTACAAAAAGACTCCGTAGCAGAAATATTGTCACCACATTATTTTCAATGCATGGGTGTTTATAGATAACCATAAATGCCATACAATATATAGATGATACTGCCAAACCCATGGAAGAAGAACAGCTGGGTGCTAATCAGTCAGTCATTCAGATGATAAATAGAGCATACAGCTGAGATGACTGAAAAAATCCACCAAAATTCCAAAAAGCACCTGGGAGTGAACACACACACAGTGAGGATTCAAACCCCTGCTAGGCGAGTAATCTCTAGACCTCTCCGAGATACAGCATGCCAGCCCACCATCCTATACACCCCCACAGCGAATGTAATCCAGCTGAGATTAGATGCGATTCACAACACATACACACACGCACACACACATACATCCAAAATACACACCCACTCACAGCATGAGCTATACTGTGCTTTACAGAGACAATCTTTAGCTTCAGGAAGGGATAACTGGTGACAGTTTCATCTCCTCTCACAGGGACCTCGCGCTCACCTGAAACAACGGCTCACTGGCTCACCTTATAGAAATAGTTCAAAAATTAAGTTTCTGGCATTGTTTTTTTCAACCTCAAGTTAATCATGAAAACTTCCAAAAATGAAAAAAAAATTAATTTTTTTGAAAACCCTTTCAAGATTTTTTAAATTCAGTCAATCCAATCATATTCAGCAATTGTTCTGCTTGAGCTACTGTATGTGATCTTATTAATGAATGACAAAATATCTTTACTATGATAAAGCAACTGTGTAAAAATTCACATTATTCCTAACATGTATTACTTTCTTCCATGACACAGAAGAAGAAATTCAATCAAATGTCCAAGCTGCTCTTTTTATTATTTTATATATTATATATTTGGGGTCAGTTAGATACGTTTTTTTATATTTATTTATTTACATTTTCAGCTATGATGCATTAAAAAAGTTACATTACAGTAAAGTTACATTGTTAGAAAAATTCTATTTCAAATAAATTCTAATGCTAATTCTAATTCGAATAAATTCTTCTATTTATGAATGCAGAACTTTCTATTTATTAACGTAATAATATGAAATGTTTCTTAAGCACCAAATCAGCATAACAGAATGAATTATGAATAATAATGCTGTGACACTTAAAAATGTTAAAATATTTAAAAATAGAAAACAGATATTTTAAATGATAATATTATAATTATGACAAAATGTTACTTTACTGTTCTTCCAATATTTTTTATTAAATTAATGCAACCTTGGTGAGCATAAAAAACGTTTGAAACATTTGAAAACATTAAACATTCGAACAGTTCTTAACATTTGAAGGATTCTTACAAAGAATCAAACTGAGCCCAAAGAGCCATATCTGATTGAAAGTCTTTACTTGAGAACTATTCAAAAACTGCATTAGGATACAGATCCACACCAAAAGAGCCTTAAATATGCGTGCGCACACACACACACACACACACACACACACGCACACACACATACATATAAAATCAGCCCACACCTCCACCAACCACACACACCTCCATCAGCAACACATACTCTACTGCTCGCACCTCACTTCAAAGAATAGACAAAAGTTTAGATGCCTCTGAATATTTTAGTTGTTCTCTGCACTATTTAGAGAGTTTATCTGAAATATTCATCGGTTTAATCAAATTTTCCTAAAAAAGTTTTAAATATTTCAAGTAACAGTGAAATCCATTACAGACCCTAGTATCTAGGGAACATGTATGTGTGTCAGGTGGGTACCTGCTGGCTGAGGGTTTAAATGGACACCAATGGCACATAATCACAGGAGAGAGACATTATTATGAACAGTTCAGATCACAGACACACACTTTATTACAAATTTATACAGTTTTATTCACTATTCGTTTTCACAGTATAAATATATTATGGATTTTTTTTCCCATAGTTTTTGCACTATGCAAAAATTATAACACACTAAAATAAAATGTTATCTCAATTTTAGCCACTTTTAATCTGCAATTTAGATAAATGCACAAAAAAAAGTCTGTCACAAAAGAATGTATCTATATCTAGTAAAAGCAACATAATATGATGGAAAAACTAAAGGGAAAAAAAGCAAAACATCTCACAAGGGGGTCATTAAAAGTCTATTATGTTTAAAAGTACTTAAAATACACCTATTCAGCTCTAAAGGGTTCATAAAAAGGGTAGGATGCCATTATGCAGTGTATGGTGCAGTTTAAAGCACCCCTGAGGTTTCAGGAGCGGGTGATGGTGAGCCGGATGTGCATTCTGCCCTCTCAGCCGATCAATTCCCAGGCTAATGTTCCTCTCTTTTGTGGCATATGCCTCACTCTCTCTATGACTTCTACCTCTTGCTCTCTCTTTCACTCACTCACTCACTCACTCTCTCTGTCTCGCTTAGGTTGAACTTGTTAAATATTCATAATGCCTCAATCTCAGAGCTGTGTTTATAGAGGCTTGTCCAAAAGTGATCCAGTGTGACAGAGTTCACCGCTTCTAAAGAGCTCTCTTCATTGTGTGTTTGACCTAGAGGGCCCCTACTGAAATAACTAGGTAGCCATCACTCCACTATTGTTTTACAACAGATGTTCCTGGGACAATGTCTGAATTCATAGCAGAACAGAAATAGTTGGCAACTCTTTTGGGACAAGACCAACACACACTAAAGCCCGACTGCCAGTGATTTTATCAATGGAGGTCACCTGGTTGTTGCATTGTTGGTAGCTATGCAAGTAGGCTTTTAAGTCACTGAACGCCTTAGGGATTTGCTAAACTATATCGAATAGTTAGTGGGTTGTGTGAAGGATTGGTTGACCAAGGAGGCCTGAAAAATAGGGTTCCACTAGACCTTGATCAAACCCAGCTGGCACATGACCAACCTTTTCTGTTAAAAGAATTTTAATGCTAAATGTTGTGAAAAGTTAAAATAACCCTAACATTTACCAAGATCTAGATGAAAGTTTTTGTGATATCAATGTTGATTCCATCTGCAAAATTTAAACAAAATTCAACAGTGATTTAACCTTGACCCATGATGTTGATTCACCCACAAACATGTTGAAATGAAGAAGTTGTTTCTTAGAGGGTGTTCACACAGAACACAAAACTGCTAGACGAAGCCCCAAGACACATTTTTTAAATGTTGAACTATTTTTAACATGATACAGCGAGATGCTGAAACTGAGAAATGTTATAGACTAATGATATATTACAGACTATATTTGACTGATAAAGAAGTGATAGATACTAAATAATAGATATAAGATTTAATGTACAAAAAATCTGTTATTGTTGTTGTTACAAAAAAGGAAACTATAATAATGGAAATATTGCTTAGAATAGATGATTTGAAGTACAACTGTCTAGAAATGTAATACTGAATGCAGTGTAGCAGCAGTACCTTAAAGGGGAAAAATATAGTGCCATAAATTCTCAGAGATGGTTGTAGCATGCCGTACTGAATCCTTCCTTTATAATATGAAAAATAGCGGCAATAATATTCTTCAGAAATTCACCTGTTGTGTTCCACAAAAGAAGTCATATGGGTTAGGAACAGCATAAGGGTTAACTATTCCTTTTATTATTCATGTTGTCAAAACTGTCTTTAAAGCTGAATGATTTCTGGTTATTTTGTCACTACATGAAAGAGATTTGGCATAACAGAATCACAGAGACGATGCATGAGAGGCCATTAGGACACTCCATCTTCAATCAATCCATCAATCAATCCATCCATGCATACATACAAACATAAAATAAAATTAAATAAAATAAACATAAAGCTCATGCAAAGGGTGGGTCTCTACCTTTCCTGTTTTTAACACAGAATTGTATTATTTGTTTACTCTTTACTCTAAGACTTCAGAGCCACTCTGAATCTGAAGGAAAGTCCAGACAGCTGGGATCAGATTAGGACAGCAGTCTCGCCAGAGTCTCTTCACTTCAAGCGAACAGTCTTGGCTTTACATTCAGAGTCTTGCAGATTAGACATACCACCATTGGAAGAAGCCATCTGATCGATGTGGAAAGAGACCAACTATAGATTTTTTTTAAAAATATACATAAGGTATTTGGGGACAGCCTAATCTGAAACCAATGATACGATAATATAATAATAATAGCCCAGGACACAATGTGGCAAAAGTTGCAGATCCTTCAAAAAATGCTCAATCATATAGTGATGTGCTTTTATCTGGAAGCACACCAATAATAACAAAACTAATAATTAAATTTACAAAGAAGTTTTAATGAACATTAAATTAAAATTTCAGTGCATGGGTGTCAATGTTTAGACCTTCCACAAGAAAACATGTTTCTGTCAAACACCCACTCCTCAAGCAGGATGCACTTCACATACAGTATATACTGTTTGCACCAAGTATAAATAGACACTGTCAAAATATAGTTATATAAGAAATATTATATAAGAAATATTCTTGTATAGAGTTATACAATACATATCTGCTATATAAACTAAATAGAATGTGTTAGATAAATTGGATTAAATAATAAACCAAACTAAACATGGGTTTGTTTCATTTGATGCACTACTATGTAAATCCCACCCACATCCAGTCCTGCTCAAATACAATATAAAAACAGCTAACTTTGTTTAATCAGTTAACCATTGCCACAGATACAGATACACATAATGGCTCTGTTTTCACCTGATGGTATCAAGATGCATTTTCAGTGATCTGATCAAAAGTAGTCAGCTGAGATACATTCTTTTATCCTCTTGGTTATTAACATGCATCTCAAATGCACGTCCTGTGACCATTTGTGGTCAGAATTTGTTGAGATTCTTCTCTCTTATTTTGTCACACCCCACATCACTGTTGCAGGCCCTTGTACCCTGACTCTCATAAGCCAGCCAGTAAGATTGGAATTGCCCATTTTTAGACAGAAATATGCATAAAACAATCTGTAATTAGCCCCTCTTTGGTTGAAACAGTACAGTCATAACTGCATTTGTGTGTAAAAACAATAATTGGTCTCATTCATTAAGCTTGTGTATTAATGAATTTGGAGAATACTCCAAATTCATTAACATTTGAGGTTAAGAACATATTTATGTAAGTATTTATGTGTTGTGAATTAAGATATTTTTGGTGAGAAGTTTCCCTGTGGGTCGAATAACAAAATAACCCATACGACTGTTATTGAATGAAAAACCAGTAAGTCAATCTGCGTGAATAGAACGTTCTTGGATCCATAAGCACCACTTCCATCAAGGCAAAGAGATCTCACAGAGACTAATGAACGCATTTGATTCCGTGTATAAGTGTACCTGTTGGATATTTGTGACAACGTTAAAGAAACTAAAGTGCAGCTTTGTTCGTCAAGTGCAAAACTCACCACTTCAGAAATTATTCACCCCAGAAAGTCTATAAGAGCTCAGTGGAGAAGAGTGCCAATTTGACCCCTTTTATTTTTCCATACATTGAAAGTCACTTAATGGATGAAGGCAAATTACAGATGGACGGCTGGGCTTTGAGGCAGTGGAGGCATATATATGAGAAATATTTTCTTCAGCGAAGGTTCCATTTTGTTGGTTAAAAACACTGTAAAGTGGAAGTACTAACATGATTCTGATTAATACAGTGACTATACACCTATATACATGTATCATGCAAACTAAAATACATTCATGAAGGCCCAGTGTAGTAGGCTACAGCCAAGACAGACTGTGATCTTTCAGAGTTGTAATCTCTGTAACTCTGAATCCTTTGAAGTTAACCACTGAAGTGAATACTTTCATGGCAAATCATTCTGACATTCTTTGACAAACAGCCCAAGAAAAAACACTTAACCTTATCCTCTCTCTTTACTCTCTTTCTCTTGCTCTCTCTCTAAAAAACATTTTAACTAAGTTTAAAATATTTGACACGTTTACATTGTAAATATCAGTGTTGTGGTACACCAGACTGGACTCAAGTATGAGTCCAAGACCATATTTTCATGGTCTTGGCCTTGTTTTGGACTTTGTTATGGGCTTTATTCAGATTCGACCTTCCCTTTGTGAAATAGAAGTGAATTAAATTGTATTAAATGTACACTTGTAGTATACTTCAAATTTTAATGTATTTTTAAAATAAAATCTGTACCTCAAGATAATAATATTAATTCAAATAAAGGCCAAGTTTAAAGAGACTATACTTTCATGACTTTGTTTCTTGGCACACTTTTAAAACGGCACACAAGGCTTTTAAAAATTGGAATATGTGACCCGGGGCCACAAAACCAGTCTTAAGTGGCAGGGGTATGTTTGTAGCAATAGCCAAAGATACATTGTATGTGTCAAAATTATCCATTTTTCTTTTATGACAAAAATAATCAGGATATTAAGTAAAGAATTAAGTTCTAATTTTTGATTAGTAATATGCATTGCTAAGGACTTAATTTGGACAACTTTAAAGGTGATTTTCTCAATATTTTGTTTTTTTGCACCCTCAGCATCCATATTTTCAAATAGTTGTATCTCAGCCAAATAGTGTCCTATCCTAACAAACGCTTATTTATTCAGCTTTCAGATGATTTATAAATCTCAATTTCAAAAAATTGACTCTTATGACTGGTTTTGTGGTCCAGGGTCACATATGTAACAATATCAAATTTGAAGTTTTAATGTACATACAAATGCACATGTACGGTAAAGTACATTATTATAATTATAACTGTAGTTTGTGTTTTAACATTACATTTGAGGTGATTTTTTTTAAATGTACTAAATTGCAACTTTACTAAATTGCAACAATTACAAATATATTTAACTACATGACATATAAGTTTATGTTTAATGTTTAATATAAATAACATGCAGTTAAGTGTCAGAAAACATTCAGTATTCAATATTATTTTGAAGTATACCATTTCTGTAATATGTACTCTTTTTAAAAATATACTATATTGTACTTTTTTGGACAAGGTACCCAACATACTATGACTCCAATGAGCTGATCTCGACTACAACATTGGTAAATAAGTCATTGGCCTACTGTGTCAACAGACTGGACTGTTCTTAGCTGCTACAGATCTATGAAAAGTAACTTGTGGACTGAGAAGTGTTTTTTAAAAAGGTCATCAGGGCCTTCCCACAATCTGTCGACCATTGACAGTTATTCAGCTTATTAGACAAGGTGAATAATTAGGCAGTGTCGTGAAACACAGGACATATTTTTTTCCTTACTGAATAAATTTGCGCCCGCTGAGAGCGGCTCTTGATTCACTCTAATACAACGATAATAAAGAGCTTGATCTTGAAATACTCAATGGGTTTACTCTTTACATTAATGCGATTTGTCTACATATTTCTGACCAATTTCAAAGGCTTCATATAACATACAGAGGTACATCTGTACCCTCTTCTGTTTAAAATAATCTCAACAATATTTTCTTGTTATTCCCCCACTACGTGTAGGATTCAGCAGCCTCAGCAGCCTTTTTGCTTTGGTAATGGCCCATTGCAATATTGCAAGCTTAAGAAGCATTAGGGCAGAGAATTGAAAACATGAAAAATGTATATCATTTTTTTTTATATAAAATAGAACAAAACAAAATGTATATTTTGTATTTATAGATTTATTTATTTAATATTCAGCTTTTATAACACCTTTTTTGATATTAATGAAATTTATTTTAATAGCTTTAGTTTGTTTAAAATATATATATATATATATATATTATCTATCAAACAATTAAATGGTCAACCCAGAGTCTATTTATGGTTAAGTACCAGTTTAACACAGACTGGAACTAACTGGAACTGACTGATGCACAATAAAGCATGAAATATGTTCAAATAAATAATCAGGATTGTAGCACCCATGGAAAATGTTACTAGCATTATTTTAATGACTGCTTCTGCTCAGATGGAAAGTTTGCACTAGTTTAACATTTTTTGCACCACTGTAACCAACCACAGGCATATTCATTGTGTGCATAAACAATCATTAATCAGAGGCATGTAAATTAGCCGACAGGCCTATCAGTAATAACAAACTTGTGCTAAATTCGCTTCATGCTGCTCCACTCACTTGCAATACAGCCATGAGCAAACAGCACACCAAAACTATAAAAATTCCCATTATAATCAACAATCCCATACACGATTTAAAGATTCAAATGTCAAATTCTAAGCAGTAACGGGGTCTGAAAGTGTCTAGCTGTCATTCAGCTGTTAATAACCGTGCCTCAGTTTGGATGAGATCAGAGTGTGATGTGAGGGGCCAGAGATACGGACCCATTCTGTGATAAGTCTAAAAATGGCTCTTGATGGAGCTGCCACATTACCATGCAGGCTTGGCATCTTCATTCGCTGCCACTGCAGCAGACAAAGGCTGAAGTGTGTTCACTGCCAAAACACAGACTTCAGCTGACCTGCTGCTGTCTGACACCCCGTACAATCCACTGCGTTCTAACAGTCTCCAAACTCTGAGAAGGTGATTATGTGATTATCAAACCTGCACCTTCTTTTAAACACTCCGGTGGATTTTTATTAAGCACATTCCACGCTCTCAAATTCCTCATTGATTTCTAAAAAGAATAAACACTTACAATAAGGTCTCAGTGAAACATACAGAACGTTACAATTCACAACACCCCCACACCAATCCACCCACTCACTTTTTCCTCCTACACCCTCTCTCTAGCACAAAAGTTAACAAATGAAACAGGAAAACTAGTCAGCCAATGTATCATACACAGGGGGGAGTCGTGTCTTAGGCTGCAACTTCCTTCTCATTAGCTTAATGGCGTTTGAGGCCTTTAACTCAGTAGAAACAGCATGTAGAGAGACACACAAGAGATGACTGGTATTTAACTGCATGACTAGATCCATTGATACGACACTACATGTATGTGGGGTGCATCCTATGCAACATATTGTGTGCGGTAACATGAACGGGGAACCAAATCAGTTTTAAAATTCCTGTAAATGCATCCTATAAATTCACAAATAAGTGCATGAATAAACATTTTCAGTTAACAAAAAAAAAAAATATATATATATATATATATATAATTTTTGAATGTGATATGCAGATTTTTATCACAACTAGAGAGCTACACAGTGAAAAAATGATAACATCTATATACTGTTACCATACCGTATACTGTTATATACGGTGGTGTGTGTAATATTAATGAATTAACATAAATACATTTATACCAAAAAAAATAGTTTTATATTAAAAATCAAGTAAAAATAGCTGTTTAAGAGAAATAAAAAATCAAGTAGAAATAACTGTTGCAGGTTATTATATTTTCAATGTTATTTAGCAGTGAAATGTTTCTTTTTTTCTTTTTTTTTATTAGTAATCTGCAGTTTTGGATCTCTCAGGTCAACAGAAAATATTCGTCCAATCATTGCATTGCATACAGTGCACTTGCAGAGATTATTCTCGACAGGTAAGCTACAGTAAACTTCTAGTTGAAAGTATTACTAATATGTTGGACCTTTTATTGAAAGTAGTCCAGTATTTTACCAGTTGAGACATGCCTTCACTTTTATAGACCTGTAAGAGCTGTAGTTGTGATGTTTCAACTGGGAGAAGCGTGATGCTCAAAAGGTGCATTTGAAAACATTCTTTATTTTTGTAGTTCTGTTAGGCCACACTAGTAGCGCAAAAACCGAATACTACATCTCTAACATGAACAAAAATATATTTTAATATAATATTTGATACTGTGTGCTGAGAAAAACACTCCAGTACAAGTACACTCAAGTAAGGATGAGCAGCATACGCTGGTTAGGTAGCCTATGTTTTGAAGCATGGTAGCTGATTTGAGCTGGTTTAAGCTGGTGTTTAGTTGGTCCTTTCCTGGTCATGAGCTGGTTTAAGCTGGTCCTAAGCTGGTCCTAAGCAACTAGCTCCTGCTCAGGACCAGCTTAAACCAGCTCAAACCAGCTGCCATGCTTCAAAACATACTTAACCAACATATGCTGTTTTTTTCAATAGGGTACATCAGCCATGTCACTGTCATGTGACCTACCAGTGACAGCTGTGTTGCTTCACTGCCATTCACAACTCCTCCCCTATAACTACATGGAATAGTAATAAAGTGACCTTTGAATGTGCACTCCAGAATCTCGGTGGAAGTAGTAAGTCATTCAGAACTTACTATGAATTCGGACATACTCTTTTGACATACTGTTTTTCACATACTATATTTTATGTCAGTGTGAACATTAAAGCCCACTGTGTATGGTTGTAGGAGTTTTCAGTCACTGCATTATACAATCAATTTTGGAAAAAAACTGAAGAGCATTTAGAAGGACCGAGGGTATGTTACCTTGCTGGATGATTTAGTTTTGCTGTTGTGGTTGTTGTTGGTGGAGAGGCTGGCATCCTCATGTACATGGTCCAGAAGCCACAGCAGGAACTCCAAAGCGTCATGTTGAGCATTCCCCTTGAACTGAGAGCCATACTTGGACACAGCACTCTAGGGA
The DNA here is from genome assembly GCA_027422415.1 of Schizothorax lantsangensis. NCBI lineage: Eukaryota > Metazoa > Chordata > Actinopteri > Cypriniformes > Cyprinidae > Schizothorax > Schizothorax lantsangensis. Next base: position 19,544,510 of record CM049853.1, on the reverse strand, counting down.
AGGAGCGGGAGATTGTGTCAGATAGATGTTGATATGGATACAGTTTTAAAACTAATTTCATTATAACTTCAATCATACAAATCTTGTTTTTCTCCTCACATCCCCAGATACTGTGGCCGATTCACAGCTGTTCTGATATACGGCCGTTATGCTCTCTTGGAACACTAATCAGCCAATAAGATTCAAGGACTAGAGTTTTCAGTGATCCGATTATAAATGGTCAGCCAAGAAGCAGTAATGTTTACACCTGGTCTTAACATGCATTTTAATTTGTCTCCTGTGACCACTTGTGTTTGGATTTCATCTAGACTGTAGCACACAAATAAAATTGAATGAATGAAGCCATTACGCAGCTTATGAGTGAACAGGAAACTAAACAAAACGAATTGAAAGGATACAATTGGTAAAAGTGACTGGTCATAATCCGTGTGTTTTGGCACAACATAGCAAAGTTAGAATTGATTGTTTTAGTTGACTTTCTTAAAACACGTCCTAGAATGCTCACGTGTTCAGTGGGCACCAAATAGGCCTTTTGTTGCTGTTTAAACGCATTCAACCACACTACAAAAGCAATCCCGAATGAATGTGTTTTCAGATACCTCTGGAAGTGGTCGAAAGTGACAAGCTCAAAACCTTTTATACTGTGTTTACTCCTGCATTTAGCATTATACACTAGTGATCGTAAACACATTTTAATACCAGGTGTAAACAGAGCCTTATAGTCATCATTTTTGTTGTGAATGGCCTTAAAGTGTTGTATAAATATTAAATATCACCAATATTCTGAAAACATATGAGGTGAGGTGTTATTTAATTTAAAGTTTGGTTACAGGTGCTGTTAGTGTACTAGAAAGTGACATTTTAAGCTGCAAAGTTGCCCAAGACAAACACCTTTTCACCAGATCAGTCCATATATTGATTTAAATGAATAGAAGTTTTCCACTTTCTTCTGTGCAAACTTAAAGCCTTAAAATCTGACAGTTTAAACTTGATTTGTAGTCAATGAATTCAGGCCTAAAAAAATAACATTTACCAAATGTCCTGAGTGACTTTTAAACAAAGACGGACATCAAGAACAGGTTAAACGTATGAAAAGGATTCTGAGCACATTAGCACAATGTCATAATCGGATCATAATAATCTCCTTATCAGCTTATCATATTTGGATTGATCTGGGATAGAAGCAGATTTTGGGAATCACAAAGCTTCAGTAAGTCTAGAAATATATGGGTTACTCAGTAATATAAATTTTGCTCTGCTATTCTAATAGCACCTCATTTTGCAGATTTCTTCTCTTAACAAAAACAAAAATCCTCAAATATTGCATTTCCACTCCTCACTGGAAATATAATATTTATTTGTCATTTCATATGGCTTCAGTATCACATTAACCAGTACAAAGATGTTTATTTACAAGATGAACAACATTTATCACTGTTATGGTGCTTGCTCAACTGTATCAAAGGAATAGTGCACCCAAAATGAAAATTCAGTCTTCATTTATTCACCCTCATGTCAAGCTTTAAAGATGGTTGCTCTTTTTTGTAATTCTATTATAATAAAACAAAATCACCATAAAAGTGGTCCATGCAACTTGTACACTATTCTAAGTCTTCTAAAGCCTTACAAAACCTTGTGTAAGAAACCAACTGTAATACTGCAGTGTTGTCCGATTCGTGAACAAATAATTCTTACAATATGAATCATTTCAGTGAAGTTATAACTGGTCTGAATGATTCATTTACAAATCTGTCTGTTCTGGTTCTCAAGTTCAACTCAATGACTCAAAGAGACAGTTCACACAAAAAAATTAAATTTTGACATTATTTACTCACCCTTATGTTGTTCCAAACCTGTATGCATTTTATTTCTTCTGCAGTATTCTACAATATTTTAAATGTTGTTAGCAAAACAGTTTTAGTTGCCATTGTATGGCAATCAAAAACAATGAAACATTTCTTAAAATATCCACAGAAGAAAATCAGTCATACAAGTTTGGAATGACATGACGGTGAATTTTCATTTTTGAGTGTACTGTTCCTTTAAGGGCATTCACACGGTTCCATTCTGGATGTTTTTTCAGTCTCAACAGCTCACCTGCTGCACAGGTACCCTTTATCAATTCAAATGATGTCTGCATGAGTAAAACAAGTCCAAAGTTCCAGAGATGTCCTCTTACAACAGCTTTATGACATTTACACCTATGAATGTTTGTTTAACCGGGACTACAGGCTGCAAACTGATACTTCTACTGCTGAACTGAAATGTGGACAACAACAGGCTGTACACAACTACAGGCGGTATTATATTTTACATGTATTTACAGCCACTCTAGGTTAACAGGTGCATGAAACATACCCAGGGGATATGGATATTTAGAAAACTGAAAAGGTTTGACTAGTCGCAAGCGATGGATCAACAATCAACCCTTTCATGCTTCAGCAGACTGTTTGAACTTATATAAGTTGCTACACATAATAGCACAGAGACACTGAAACCCTGTACATTGTAAAACATTTCATTTTTGTTCTTTCAGCCTTCTCTCAGTACTGTACATCAAGGTCCAATGGTCAAACAGCAGGCAATATAATTTGTGTGAGAAGTAGTTTAGACATAAATTACTGGTCTCCATTCACTTCCTTCCGAGGACAAACCTCTCCCTTCTCTTACACAAGAATGACAAACAAGTCTAGCAGGTTAACACGGCCTGTCTTGGTTCCATTGGCAATTCACTAAGCACTGTGATGAATGACGGCATTACATAACCTCAGCTTCAGCGCTGCTTGCAGAGTTTCTCTCCTATTCTTAAGCTTACCAGACAGGAATGTGGCTTTACTACATTCTTCTTTTCATTTTAGATTTGACTAGTTTTCCATTTAGACCAGGGATATCAAAGACATGGCCAGTGGGCTGAATACAGCTTACTGAGGAATCCAATGATTGGAGGATAAAAATTATAAGTAAAATCATGGTGAAAAGAGAACAAAAACACGTGTCCATATTGTTTCTTAGTATGAAATATATTCAACATATTACACTTTAATTAGGCCTATAATACGTCAGGACAGATTCACTTTTTGTCTTTGTCTTTGTCATCTTAATGTGATGGATACATTCTTTTATTTATACACATCATGCAACTGTCCCAGAGCCAGCCATTTCATTTATACACTCTTCAATTTGTCGCTACCAGCAAAAAGGTGGCCATTGTATACAAATTTTTGACTCTGAAAAGCTGTAAAAAAGTAAAAAGCTGCACAATTTTGAGGGTGATTAATACTATGAAGGTATTTTTTTTAATAAAAATAAAATCCTAAAAGAATGAAATTAGTAAACAATTTTCCATTCATTTTTTTGGTTCATAAATCAGTAATAGTATAAAACTAATTTTGTGCACTATATATTTTTTAATTTGTATGCAACCAGATCTCAAAGGATCAATGTCTTCATATGAATTTGTACAGAAACATAAGATTAAAAAAAAAATAAAAAAAAAACATGTAGGTCCAGTCTTAAACCTAACCGTCAGTGGGGCGAAAGCAGATCTTACACAAATGTATGAATGAGATGTACAAATTCATAATAATTAGCCATCCATTCGCCAAAATGCAGAGTAGTTACAACTTGCCATGAGAGTGTGTTGAGACTGACACCCATGATTTAGAGGCAGACAGGAAGGAAGGAAAATCAGAAAGCAGGAAAACACAGAGAGACAGATAAAAGTCATCAAGTCTGTCTTGTCTCTCCATATAGGACAGTCATTCATTTCTGCTGATCTTCAGACGCAGTATTATTCACTTTCCCCTGACCATCAGAGATGCCCTTCCTCCTCACCCTCATCATTTATCTATCTCCTCACCTCAGAGACTAAATATCCACTGTGGCCTACAACAGAGTTTCATGTCTTTACTGTAATCAATACTAAACTCTGTAAACAAGACAAGCACAAAACTGAATTTGATTAAATATTACTAATAAAACTATTAATATTATATCATATTGCAATCTGTTCCTATGGAAGTGCTATCTATTTTGACAGAGGAACTAAAATCATATTGGTTGTAATATAACTCGAAAAAGGTGTTGGTGAGAAGTAAAGAGGAATGCATGGAAATGGGACAGATATCAGAAACATGCATCTTAGGATGAAGTCTGAGCAGAGCACAAGCTGTGCTCAAGGTGGTGTGTGTATCAGTATTGCACCTTGCTGGGTAACCGAGATGACACAGAAACACACAAACAGTCCACACACGCACACACACACATGCTTGGACAGCTATCTTTGGGGGACTTGCCATAGACGTATATTATTTTCATACTGATCTAACAATATTTTCCATCCACTAATCCTAAATCTACCCCCTCACAGAAATGTTTTTGCATTATTACATTTTTAGACAAACATCATATAGTATTTATTTTTTTATTTTTTCCTCATTGAGACGTTGTCCCGACAACGTCAAAAATGTCAGGTTTTATCCTTGTGGGAACATTTGGTCTCCACAATGAAGATGTACACACACACACTCACAGAGCAAAACTCTTTGATTTGTCATTACAAATACACTGAAGAAATTCTTAAAACCACTATAAGTTATTCATAAATTGGTATTATTATAAATCATAAAATACACAATTAAATCATACTAAAACCCATTTTAAAATCGTGGCCATAAGACAGATTTGAGAGGGTTTTGCTGAAATGACTCGGTTTTTGTGCACAAAAACGTAACATCAGAAATAATGTTATAGTAATTGCTTCAGAAGTACTTATACAGTGAAATTCAGGGAAAGGCTGGCTTTGATACACTTGATACTGTAAGCTAATGAGGTCTATAGACAGAGCAGAAACTGTCCACGGTATAAAAGCCGAACAGGGTAGATCTGAATGAATGGGAACACCAGGGGCAAAGTCTGTTAACAATGTGGACTAATGTGCAGCTCTCTCTTTTGCCCTCTCTCTCTCTCTCTCTCTCTCTCTCTCTCTCTCTAGACAAGCATTGAGTTGCAAGTCTGTGTAGATACTGTGCCTTCAAGTCATATGCACATAAACTAAATAGCTGTAAGCAATCTATGATTGTTGATAGTGGGTGACAGAATTCTTATCCTAATTATCTGTTTGTTTTTAAAAGCATAATGTGTAACAGAGTGCTATTGTCAGTTATGCAACATGAAAGTCTATTTGAATTCTTGCAAAAAGAAAAAAACAGAATAAAACAAATGACAGTTTTTCTAACACAGCTCCTTTTGACAATTAAAAACATTTCGCATTCTTCCAAAACAAGTTGGTCTAATTGTTGACAGGTGATTCACCTGTCGCCTCCTATTCTAAGCCCCTCCCACTTCCACCAAATACACTGTAGATTGTTGAATTAGTGATGGGGAAGTCTAGTCATTTCCGTGAATGCGCCAGCCTGTGTGAACCCACATCCATGCCAATCGTGCATGTTCTTAAATAAACGCTTCAACGATTCAGTCCAATTAATGAATTTGATAAACGGATTCATTAAGATCCGACTCAAAATAGCGATACTATAGCTCATTTGACTCGGATCGCTTTAATTAATCTTTTATTTGATTCTCTAAATCTGTCTGAATCAGTGTCTGACAAATCTACCTGTTGATCTTAGCTTAAGTTTGAGTCAAATAAAATGACTCCACTCTACACTGAAAAAACAAGCGATCATTCAGATGAGTTATTTACACTGATTGCTTAAATGGAGCGTTCGTGACTCCGTTCTGTAAATTGATCGAAACTCACCTTAAATTCCACTGACAGCTGAGGCGTGTAATCGAGCGTCCAGAGCGCCCTCACAAGCGATGCCAGCTTCTCCGTCACCTCCCCCCTGACCTCCTCATTCTTCATCATCCCGTTGATCCTCCGCTCATTGAATTCACATTTATACTGCTCCAGACCCAAATACTCTGCCAAAAGTTCCGTGTTACTCAAGCACTGCACCACGGCGTTCATGAAACAGGTGTTTCCGTGGTTCTTCAGACCCTGAACTCCCGGAGTTTTCTCGCCGTAACACCAGGACAGTCTTTCTTTGACAGACCCATAAGAAGATGAGGGCGCAGCGGTCTTCCTCACCGAGCTCTCTCTGTGATTCCCAGAGTTGTGGGCGCTCATAGTGTATCCAAACCCACCATCATCATCCTCCGCCGCGTCCGGCTGGTCCGCGTCCCCCAAGTGTGCCAAAGTGCCCAAAGTTTTGACAATCCTGCTCATAAAATTTCCAAGCGATTTTAGCGATTTCCTTCTGAACAGCTTCTGGGACTTGTGTTTCTTATTCTTGCGCTTGGCTGATTTGGCTTTGATTGTTTGTTTCCTGGTTTCCCTCGGCGTATCCATGTTTAGTCTGTTGTTTCACCCAAACCGATCAGTGGAAGTCAGAAAGAGAAACAAGTGCACTATGGTGTGAAGACACGGCGCTCCCACCTGTGCGTCTCGAAAACCTACATCACTAAAGCATCACGACGACGAAAAACAGACTGTAAAGGCACCGGTGTCTGCGCCGAGGCTCGTGATGACTAACGCGTCCCCGACATTCACTATCACTGATCTCAGCTGCGCTAGTTTCGCTTTATCCATGACGCTCTTGTACGCACCTGGAATTACACTAGGCTTAACTCCATGCTTCAGACACAACTCTTGTTCTCTACACCACACCTACATGCGTACTTGTGTGTGGATGACCATTACTGGCTGTTTGTCGCCCGCTCTCTCTTTTTCTGGCTCCTGGTTGGAGTAAATGCGTCTGAATGGTATACACGGCTTTCTACCCTCCCACTATGAATCTTATTAGCCTGGTTTACTTTGAACTTGTATTGGGAGAAGTGAATGTGGAAATGAATAGCCCACAAATGGAAGTTTATCTACACCTGTATTTACCTGCTTCGTCGCTACTCACCAATATTTTCCCTCCAAACACAAACAGACATTGTATTTTATCTAGCCTATTTAATTATCGCTTTTGCGTCATTATTTTGTAATTAATGTCCACATTCAGATTAAACCGTCTTTAAAAGATTTTACAAGCTATTTGAATATTCCTGTAAACACATAACCACATGAATAAACTTGCTCTTTCAAACGATTATGCTGCAGTATGGACATTATTTTAATTAACTTAAAGGGATAGTTCACTTTGAAAGTAAAATTTGGTATCTATCAGCTTACCCCAAGGGCATCCAAGATGTAGGTGTCTTTTTTTCTTCAGTAGATCCAATTTTGATGTTTTTAGGTCAAACCGTTCTAGTCTGTCAGTCATATAATGGCAGGTATAGGTCACTGTCTCTATAAGAGGGAAAAAGAACATGCACAGAGAAATCCAAATTAAACAATTCCCCATCGTAACTACACATTGATGGCCTAAGACACGAAACGAGCGGTTTGTGTGAGAAAACGAACAGTATTTATATCGTTTTTTACCTCTTGTACACAACCATGTCCAAGTGATCTGAGTGCGCACACGCATCCGGTGTGTGACGTGTGTGTGCGCGCGCTCTGGCTCACGCTGCATTCACACGGGGCGTCGGCGTCAACGCTTGACGGAGGGCGTGTCTGAAGCGTGGTGCTGACGCGCCGTCATAGTTACAACAACCAATCACATACTTCTCTGGTGTTGCATGAACGGGATTGGGTATTTGCATGAGGCGAACTGATTAGCTGACGCCTCCGTTGGCGCTTGAAATGTTGCGTCAGCACCACGCTTCAGACACGCCCTCCGTCAAGTGTTGACGCCGACGCCCCGTGTGAATGCAGCGTGAGCCAGAGCGCGCGCACACACACGTCACACACCAGATGTGTGTGCGCACTCAGATCACTTGGACATGGTTGTGTACAAGAGGTAAAAAACGATATAAATACTGTTCGTTTTCTCACACAAACTGCTCGTTTCGTGTCTTAGGCCATCAATGTGTAGTTACGATGGGGAATTGTTTAATTTGGATTTCGCTGTGCATGTTCTTTTTCCCTCTTATAGAGACAGTGACCTATACCTGCCATTATATGACTGACAGACTAGAACGGTTTGACCTAAAAACATCAAAATTGGATCTACTGAAGAAAAAAAGACACCTACATCTTGGATGCCCTTGGGGTAAGCTGATAGATACCAAATTTTAATTTCAAAGTGAACTATCCCTTTAATAATTCTCATCCACGACCTTCACAATTAACACACAGGAGTGTGATAAATTGCAATATGTAGGCCTAGTTTTTGTCATTCATACAAATCAGTCTATCTAAACCGGAATATTTAAAAAATCAGGTCATGATTAACTTCATTACTATCAGAATATTGAATTAATTAATATGTGTGTGTAAATGTAGATGATGTTGAATATTCTGAGGATAATTCTTTTCATTTATTAATTAAACATAAAAGGGGGGAAAAAACATCCTTGCGCATCTAAATTATTGACTTTCAACCAGGGTTCGGTGCTCCTTATGCGGTCTGAAGAACTTGAAATGATTTAAACACAAGCCAGCATTAAAATAAGCCAAAACAATTAAAAATCAAGATTTTTAGCAACTTTTTTCTTCCCATTGTCCTGAAAAAGCCTAATTTTAAAAATGTGATTTCTAGACCTTGAAAAATCTATTAAAAATTACATTTAAATTAATAAATTCCTTAATTCAAAAAGTATACAGTTCTCTAGTTATGCCAAGCTCTAAAATATTTTATCTGGTAGAAATTGTGAGTAAAATAGTAGTAGTAGTAGTATAGTATTTGTTTGTTTATTTCCTGTAAATCACAATAACTGGGAAAGTCATGGGGCCTTTCAATGTTGTTGTGGACAATGGGGGGCCTTGGAGGGCTAGTGTAAGCATAGATTATGATAAATATTCTGAGGTTCATAAACAATTATGCCACAGTTATGGTCTGTCTTTTTACAAAGCATTATGAGCCCCCTACTGTTTCCTTGTGTGCTTCCTTTTAAAAGTTTGTCCATGATTCATTTTCATGTCTAGAATCATTTTCATGTATTGTCATAACTGTAGACCCATTATGCACCCATTTAACAAGGAAGAATGAGACCAGATAAAGAATAAAGAGTAAACTCAGCACAACATTTTACAGACTTCATTTAACCTGTAGAATACCAACATTTATTTATTTATTTACACTCTCCCCTATGTTTCTTGTTTTATCAGACACCCTGTACAGGTTTATCCTCTGATAGGTATCTGTTTTTTTATCACACACCTTACCTTCAAGACAGATAGATACAGTTTATATGACTACTGAGCTGAATTTTGATTGGATAGTCTATACTGATTTTGTTATTTTATGTCTTTATATTAGCAACAACAAGGTCATCAGATCTGTGTCATCTGTGGTGTAGGCCATACCAAATAAAATAAGCACAGCAACCATTATTTTTTTAAATTTATGTGGCCGAAGATCCTTACTGTTAGGGGTTAAGATATTCATTATTGAGGCTGTTCCTTGGAGGTGAGAGGAAATTTGGGACAGGCACATCCAGATGCTGAGTTCACGCCGTGCTGTACTTCTCCAAACCTCCCCCGCCAGCTCTCTGGAGATTCTCAGGTGATATATTAGCTGACAGTGTAGTTCACAAAAAGTCCTCCGAAACTGGGGCTCTAGGCTGCTTTATTTCAGTGAAATGACTGGAATTGGACTGTTTAATAGTACCTTTAAATCTCGCAAGAATTCATAACCTAATTTGCAATACAATTATTTGCAAGAAGAAGGAATGCAATGCAATGTAAGTGTATATCTGAACTACTATCATATCTGAAGTGCATTAGATATTCTTATTCACTGTTTAAGGTTTGTGGGTATCTCCACCTTAGGATAGCTCCATCAGCACTGGTACTGACAATGCATCTGCTGTTGGGACAGATCCTCACATTTGTGATGCTTCCACTGTGCCCGACTCCAACATGGGTCACTTCACCATCAGAATAGTGCCAGAGCTTCAGTAATTTGTCATCTCCACCTGAAAGAGAGATTTGATGTTTAGCTTTATAACTGCAGAAAGCGGCATGAATATGCACTAAAAACAGAAATGTTAGATTAGCACCTCATCAACTCAAACTGTGAAACTCATTTAAAAATAACTGCTGGGATCAGTTGGAATTCTGCAAGTGTTTATTTAGACCTGGTGAGCAGACATTTATCCAACTGTTTTGTGAATTTTCGACACCGTTATAAATACTTCTGTTTATATTGTTTATTGTGCCACCTGTTGTTATTGATACATCTGCCATATGACAGAAGAATGACTCCGTGAAATAACTCTGTATGTGAAAAGATACTGATGGTACCTACCAGTCACAAAATATTTTCCATCCTCAGAAATGTGCATGCCATTTATAGATCCAGACAAGGAGCCCTCGAGTTCTCTGATTGCAGAACCATCATACACCTCCCAGTAGCCAATCTGTTCAACGGTAAAAATTGCATTTCAAATGTCTGGTCTAGATCTCAGTTTTAATGGTAAATGAATGAATGAATGAATGAATGAATGAATGAAAACTAAACATTCAATTAAAAAAGATGTATGGCAAATCTGATAGAGGTGAAGAGAAAGACAGCAACAATTAAAATAATGGAAAAACAGATAAAGACAATGTAATTTCTCAGCATGCACTCAGATCTTTGCAGCAAAGAGCTAATGTAATTGCAACAGAAATATCAAGATGTAATTTGTTATAGTGCAACATGAGAAAAAAGAAATGGCTCTAAGCCTTCAGTTTTTCTTTGTCTTGGGCTTTTGCATCTGAACCTGTATACAAGAGATATTACATAAATCTAATTTCTGTAGGCCACTGATTGCATTTCAGCAGTAATGGAGATGTTCACTGTTGTGACATGGCTTTCCTTTTTTGACAACTGGATTATTCACTTAAAAAAGAAAAATAAACAAAAAATAAAGAAATTAATTAAATCTCAGTGCTTCTCATTCATTAAAATATACTGTCAGAATGTATCAAACCTCATACTTATGATGCTGTGCTGAAAACAAATTAAGAAAAAAAGAAAAAAAAAAGAATGATGATTTATGATAGAATAATTCTATCAAGTTTTAAAAGGTATGAGCACTGTTGGAACTACAGACAGAGCAGGTCTGGTACGCCTCATTGAGATGGCTCTGTCCCAGCAGGCTTTGCGCCAGCACTGGGTATCCGGCATGACCCCAGCATTGTGTCCTTTCAAGTACTGTACCTACTGTGCTGGATTTGGCTGTTTTCCTGGACAACAATGGACTCGCATTTGTGTTTGTTTGACTACAGTCTGGAGTATTATTAATTACTGCTATTAGATGGTAAATTTAAACCAAACACTTTTGTTCTTTGTCCAACTGCAGCAAATCTTTAATCAAAATGTTACACACTTTCCTTTAATACCATTGTTGACAATAAATTGTGCTACTTTCCAAAAATATAAGGTCTTAAAATAAAACAGAACAACACCATGCTGTAAAATCTTTACTCTTTTTTTTAAATATGAATATGAAATATGAATGTTTCTAAGGCACTAAGGGTATCATTCTTTCTTATATTTCTGTGTGATGGACGTACTGTACGTTTAATACACAGCCGCACACACGTATGCTAATAAACTAATAAACTGTGGCCTTTAAATGGACACTGACGCTGTGCCCTAAGACTAGCAGATGGACTATTTGGCACAGAGTAAATGAGCGGATCCTACTACATCCACAGGAGACTGGGAGAGCTTTCTGTCAGCTTGTTGTTGTGCACACAGTATCTATCTGTGTTTTTTCTTTCTGTCTGCTCTCTCACCTATCTGTCACTCCCTCTTTCTGGCCACATTTCTCTCAAACACATGCCAGTACATCGGTCTAGATCAGTCAAGTCTTGTACCTTTCTGTCAGTGCCACTGGTGATGATCTGGAATTCCTCAGGGTGGTAACATACAACACTGAACAGGGTGTTGGACAAGACCATTTGATTCCTCACAAACCTCCTGGATGGGAAACGAGAAGAACACAGAAAGATATGGTTAAAGGTTGCATCAAACAGATTGCAAATCTGCACTCTGAATGCTTGGTTCATGAAAAGGTGGTTGATTTAACTTTTCAACAGGTTTGTGCACAGAGGAATAACTTAAGGGCAAGACCTTTCCCTCAGTAGGTCTACATTAAATGTCTATTATATGATGCTCTTCAAACTTACACCAGGTCCCAGATGATGCAAGCTCCATCAGAGCTGGCTGTCACACACTCCTTGTCGTTACTCTTGATCTTAATGCTGTTAACTGTGGCTTTGTGCTCCTTCATGGTCTCGATGAGATGATATGAGTCCTGGAATATCTCCCAGAATCTAACCTTTATTACAAAAAGATGCCAAAGAATACATTTATTCTGCATTCTGCAAAAAAACAAACCATCTCTGCTTTTAACATGGCTCTGTATAATTTGATTCTGACTGGCCAACTGTGGACAAATATGGTTATATAATGAAAGCTAAACTGAGTCAGAAAGACTTTTTAAATGTTTTTAAAAGAAGTATTTTATGTTCACTAAAGCTTCATTTATTTAATCAAAATACAGAAAAAAACTAATACTGTGACATATTCTAACAATTTTAAATTACTATTTTCTATTGTTTTTTAATATAATTTTAATATATTTTAAAATGTAATTTATCTGTGACAGAAAAGCAGAATTTTCCATTACTCCAGTATTCAGTGTCACTTTATCCTTCAGAAATTATTCTAATATGTTGAAACATTTCTTATTATTACCAATGCTGAAAACAGTTGTTCTGCTTTATATTTTTGTGGAAATGTTTTTTTTTTTTTTTTAGATTTTTTGATAAATAGAACAATATTTATTTGAAATGGAAGGCTTTTGTAACATTATATATATCTTTACTGTCACTTTTTGTCGATTTAATGCATCCTGGCTCAATAAAACTATTACTTAAAACGTATTTCTACAAAACAAAACAAAACAAAACTTACTGACCACAAACTTTTGAACATGAATGTAGTTGTGCTAGTTTTTTGTATCACTCTGGACGTTTTTTCCTCAAAAAAATAAAAAATAAAAACTTTAACATAACCATATATTTATGATTATGTATTTGGTAGGTGGGATAATGTACAGTAATGTACAGTATTTATTCTAAAACAGGAGCACAGCTCTCATAAGTGAGTTTTTGATGTGTATCTGATGTGCTGTACCTGTCCTTCTCCCCCTCCACTGACAATCCTCTTGCAGTCATTGGTCGCTGCTATAGCAGTCACTCCCATACTGTGGGCATTATGAATTATCAGCTTCAGCTTCCCACTCTCTGGGGTGAACACACGAATCTTCCCATCATTCCAAGCTGGAAAAAAGTTATCAATTAAAGTAAGCTGCAATAGAATTGTATTGAATTCCAAATACGATAAACAAGTTTATCAATTAACACGTTGGTACATAAGTTAAACATAAATTATTATTTTTTTTTTTTTTACTTTGTATAATTAATTACTGAATTCACCCTGTGAAGTAAATTTTGGAGTTTTGTGACTTTGCAATCTGTCTATTAAATAGATAAATAAATATTAAAAATAGTCTTTAATTTTGTACAATTATATTTGTAATAATATATATATATATATATATATATATATATATATACATACATACATTTTACATATTAACATATATATATTATAAAATAATAAAAGTTAAGTTATTATTAAATTATTGCTCCTCAAACATTTCATAGAATTCACATTTTACAGTTTGTAATATTTCTAATGCACAGATCAATAGATCATCCTGTATGAGACTGACCACTGAAGATGCTCCTGCCATCCTGCATGAAGCCCAGAGCGTTGCATGTTATGTTAGGCACCATAATACGCAGAAGCTCCTTGGAGGACTCAGTATGCCACACTCGTATATCATTCTGTGAACAGGTGGCAAACAGCTCTGATGTCCCACTGTTGAGAGTAAAAGAGAGTTGAAGGAAGAGGATTTGCACAAATATATGGAGGGCCAAGGCTTTTTTTTTTCTAGGATTCCAATACAAAGCTTATGGCTCCCTCAAGTGGCAGAAGGGAATATAACACTCACAATGGAAAGGCCACGTCCTTTACAGCACTGTTATGATTTGTTGCAATGAGTTCTGGTTTGAAGTCAATGTAGCCTAAACTGTAGATCTGTGCAGCTTCTGTCCCGACATAGAACTGCTGCCCGTCTCCACGCAGGGTCACTGATGTAACCCCTCCCTCCAACTGAACTCTCCTGTAACAAATGATCATTTAACCATAATTAGTGGTTGAATGGGATGAAGGAAGAAAGAAAGAATAAATAACAAAGGAGGAAAACAAAGAGCAAAAGAAAGAAGAGGAAACAAGAGTTGTTACATACTTAATGGTTTTGAAATTCCCTCCTGAACACAAAGACAACATCCCATCTCCTGATCCAACTAAAATATCACCAGTCTTCAAGACTTTAAGAGTGTTCACTCCCTGCAACAACAAGAAAAAGCACTTGAGATGTGAAATGACATTTTACACAAAAGGTCTGTTGAAAAGTTTTGTTCGGACTTTTGACCGTCTAAGAACTCATGTTCTTTGGACAGTGTAGTGCAATAAATAAGAGCTAAATTGTATGAAACATAAATGAGGCAAAGACAAATAATACATTTTTTAATCCATTCATATGTACCAGTGCATTTTCTCAAAAATCATGTAAATTATGTACAACCCAAATCAGAAAAAGTTGGGACAGTATGGAAAACGCAAATAAAAAAAGAAAGTAGTGATTTCTAAATTTACTTTGACTTGTATTTCATTGCAGACAATATGAACACAAAATATTTCATGTTTTGTCTGGTCAACTTCATGTCATTTGTAAATATACATCCTTTCCTGTCATTCAGACCTGCAACACATTCCAAAAAAAGTTGGGACAGGAGCAATTTAGGGCTAGTAATGAGGTAAATTGGTTAAATAATGATGTGATTTGAAACAGTTGATGTCAACAGGTGATTGTAATTATGATTTGGTACAAAAGCAGCATCCAAGAAAGGTCTAGTCCTTTAGGAGCAAAGATGGGCCGAGGATCGCCAGTTTGCCAACAAATACGTGAGAAAATTATTGAAATGTTTAAAAACAATGTTCCTCAAAGAAAGATAGGAAGAGATTTGGATATTTCACCTTCAACAGTGCATAACATAATTAAAAGATTCAAGGAATCTGGAGGAATTTCAGTGCGTAAAGGACAAGGGCGCAAGCCTAAGCTGAACAACCGTGATCTCCGATCCCTCAGGCGGCACTGCATCAAGAATCGTCATTCATCTATAAGCGATATCACCACATGGGCTCAGGACTACTTTGGCAAACCTTTGTCAAGTACCACAATACGTAGTTACATCCACAAATGCCAGTTAAAACTGTACTGTGCCAAAAGGAAGCCCTATGTTAACAGTGTCCAGAAGCGCCGTCGACTTCTCTGGGCTCGGAGGCATCTGGGATGGACCATCACACAGTGGAAACGTGTACTGTGGTCAGATGAATCAGTATTTCAGGTATTTTTTGGGAGGAATGGACGCCGTGTGCTCCGGACCAAAGAAGAAAAGGATCATCCAGACTGTTACCAGCAGCAAGTCCAAAAGCCAGGGTCTGTCATGGTATGGGGTTGTGTCAGTGCGACAACGAAGACCCCGTACTGTTGCCCACCTTAAGACTTGTTTGCAGGAAGAATGGGACAAAATTACACCTGAAACACTTCATCACTTGGTGTCTTCAGTCCCTAAACGTCTTTTAAGTGTTGTGAAAAGGAATGGCAACATTACAAAGTGGTAAATGCTTTACTGTCCCAACTTTTTTTGGAATGTGTTGCAGGTCTGAATGACAGGAAAGGATGTATATTTACAAATGACATGAAGTTGACCAGACAAAACATGAAATATTTTGTGTTCATATTGTCTGCAATGAAATACAAGTCAAAGTAAATTTAGAAATCACTACTTTCTTTTTTTATTTGCGTTTTCCATACTGTCCCAACTTTTTCTGATTTGGGGTTGTATATGACATAAATTCAACTTCAAGAAAAGAAATTCTCAGCTGCTCACTGTGTTAAATCATAGTTGGAGACTCACCTTGCTGAATTTTTGTTTAACAGGACCACAGCTGTTGAGCAACCTTGTCTTCAGGTTCACTTTCATAATATCCCCACTAGTAGTTCCACAGTAGAAATAATTATCATCGTTTGGGATCTGCAAAGCAGGGAAAACACTTACGTTTATTTATGTTCTACAGTATATACTAGTTTTAGACATAAA
Organism: Schizothorax lantsangensis; assembly: GCA_027422415.1. Taxonomy (NCBI): domain Eukaryota; kingdom Metazoa; phylum Chordata; class Actinopteri; order Cypriniformes; family Cyprinidae; genus Schizothorax; species Schizothorax lantsangensis. Next base: position 19,528,228 of record CM049853.1, on the reverse strand, counting down.
AACACTCTGAAATCCATCTAAGGTATGAGCAGGTAAAAAAATTAAAGAACCAGAACCGGCAGTATCAGTGAATCTTACTCACCTCTAGGCATTTGACAATTCTCTTGAGCTGTCCATTCTGGCATTCTGTGGGCCGGATCTTTCTGTTGGGCAAATCAAGCTCCCATACACGCAGAGTTCCACTAAAAAAAAAACATGAAAACACACTAAATTAACATTTGCAGAAAGTGATAAGCACTTTATTTTAAAGACACTACATCTATTTGTAGTATATATATATATATTATACTATATTTTTCAGTATATTTTTAAACATTATTATTATTGTTATTATTAATTATAATATAATAATAACTGAGCACCAAATCTGATTATTAGAATGATTTCTGAAGGATCATGTAACACTGAAATCTGCTGAAAATTCGGCTTTGCTATCACAGGAATAAATTACTTATTTTGAAATATATTAAAGTAGAAAATCTGGATTTGAATTGTAATATAATAATATTGTACAATGTTGTTTCTGTTGTATTTTCTATCGAATGAAAGAATAAAACATAATATACCTTATATTGTTTTTTTTATTTAATGTGAGATTACGTGTAAATCATTATGCTATGAAAGTTTTGTTTTAGATCAAAATGGAAATGTTTCTTGCATGAATGACTACCATAAACCTGGACTTACTTTCCAGCAGAGACAAAGATATCATCGTTCAGGTTGGTGTACTCGATGGTGAAGCAGTGACCAGCACTCTGTGCTGAAGCAGGACTGCCACATATAGCCTCCTTACTCTCGATGTTCCACACTACAATACTAAAACCATCAAGTAGACATGTTAAGAAAATCATTTCTATTGTACAGTTAGATTAATCTGTAATATAGGTAATAAGGTAATATAGATATTCAGTAGATATTGTTTAATTAAACAACGCTAAGAGACTAGAGCAAAGAAACATCAAAATATTGGAAATATTAATTCAAGATCACTGCAGTAATATTTTACCTGCCATCATCCTGTCCACCCAAAGATACCAGATACTTATCATTTGGGGAGAAGCTGAGATCTTCAACCCTAGCTTTATGAAGCACAAGACGGGCATAAATCTCCTTCTTCTCATAGTCCCAGATAATAATATCAGCCTGTAGTGAGAAATGGCCGTCTCATTTTAAGAAAGCTATAGAATGGATTATTATGGGAGCTCTGTATAGCAGTAAAATAAAGCATATCTGTGATGTTATTAAGCCATGTGTAAATAGCGTTTTTCCTCTTTTATTGCACCAGCTCACCTTAAAGCCCATGAAAGTGACCTGTCCAGATGCAATATAGCGTCCACTTTTGGACACAGAAATGCAAGAGACGTTGTTTGTGTGGCCATGGAGGAAAGTTTGTTTCCCACTTCTCAGACTCTTAATGATAACAGTGCAGCCAAGAGGATAAATGAGATGTTCTTTGTCTGGATGCACTTTGAGTCCAGAAGACACATGACCTGTATAAACAATGTAACGTTTTATGTTTTGGTACCGCTTAATTACATCCATTTGAGCAAATACCGTGTACTTTGTATTATAGATCAAACTATCAAACGTGATAAGGTTCACAGTTTATCTTACCATTAAAACCAATAACAGCCTCTAATGCGATCTGAGGGACTTCTTGCGCGTCTTCTGCCATTGCGATACAACTTTAAGCTTCAGAGTAAATGACTTGAGTCGAAAAGGCTGCTGGCTTCGGGAGCCAAACACACGTATCCAGGCAACAGTAGCACGCTGTGTTTAGACTCGTTGCTTAGTAGCGTAGGAGAGTTCATTTCACTGAATCGATTCATTTGAACTGTTCAAAACCAAAAATAAAATACACCCAATTACTTGTACAGAAGCCTTGAATTAGTATATTGCGTTTTTGTTTTGGTTATTAATTTGGAAGTCGAATTCAATTTAGCGTTTTTGGTTCTGTAAGTTCTAAACTGTAAATGTCTTGCCAGGAGTTCTTGTACAGCTTTTCAATATTTTCGATGCTAGTATCCATTATCCTTATGCCCTGTTTTTTGAGGGGACAGCCTTGTCCCTTACGGAACACAAATATATGGGAATATACTGCAAAATATAATGCAATATATTAGCTACATAATACATTTCCATATATTGGAAACTAGTGCTTATATTTGTCAATATACAGAAATATATATATGCATTGACAGTATATGGATATAAAGCCTACTGCATGAGTAAATATATGTTCAATATTTCACACATGCAGTACCATATCTTATCACATGTACATCTATATATTATAAAGTGTATTATTGAATATAAAATAACATGTAGGCTATTGTTATATAGCATATAAGTAAATATGTTGTCACAATATTTTTCAATAGGCTAGGCCTACATGAAAGCAGCAATTCCTTATGTATTTTTCAATATATTGTAATATATTTACACAATATATTATTCTGTATCATTTCTAATATAGGCTACCGTTATGTCATTTAATATATTGATCATTCATATATTAGGAAATATATATTTTCTTTGCGTAAGGGGTGTTGTCCGAAACCTAGTGCACTCATTTAGTCACATAGGCTAATGCACCACGATGTCGTCCACGGCACAACCACACGTTCCTTATTTTAAATGATTGTTAAATCGTCCAATTAGGGTTCATGTCAGATTTAAAGATAACAGTGAAAAAAATATTAGACGGAAGAAGATGTAGAAAAGTTAATTCCCTTAGCTACGTATATGGAGAAGGAATACATCTTGCATCTCTGGCACTGAAATCAGTTTATATCATGACAAACCGTCAGTTTTTATAGGTCCACAAGAGCTTACAACATGTCATTTCGTTTTAAGCTAATGTTTATATTAATATAAAATTGCTTATGTGTAATGTGAAAAGGACATCATGAAAATAATATATAATTCCCAAATATATAATACATAAATAGCATCTTTCACTGTGAACTTTAATTTGGAACAAGAGATACAGAGGGAGTGGCAAGGCTGGACAACTCTGGCCCTCAAGGTCCAATGCTCTGCAGAGTTTAGCTCCAACCCTGATCAAACCGATCAAACACACTTGTATAATTTCAGTAAACCTGAAGTGAACCTGACTTTGGTTAGATTTTTCAGGTGTGTTTGATTATGCTTTATTGTGTCAGATATGTCACTTTGCCCACACCTGATTGGTTCAGGTTTGATTTGCAATTGCTTACCCAGAAAACCTGCTCCAGAGCAAGTTAACAATCATAAGTTTAAACACAGTTCACTTTCTTATATAAATTCAGACTTACCTGAGTTGCCATTGTAACCAGCTTTGTGTATTTTACTCACCTTTACACATTGTTTACGTCTACTTTATTTACCACAGCCATATTTAATTTCACTTGCATCTATTGATGTAAAGATTTACAATGATTTCGTTTTTAATGTTGTTTATTAATATTCAATAAACTTAATACTATACAACTTCTATTCAAAAGTCTTTACAAACTTTAGTTATTCCAGAAATACAGTGAACAACAGGACCACAAATATTAAAATAATTTAACAAGCCATACATACAGCTATAGCACAACAATGTACATGTAGTCCTACACTGCAGTCAAAAATCGCTTTAATGGCATTAGCTTTGTCTCAAAGCATGATGACATTTGACAGAGTGACCTTTAATGTGTGGGCAAGCAACAGATATTCTCCACAGTCTTCACTCTGATAGCAGTGGTGGAACAGACAAAGAGTGCTGGATACCCCACACCTCTAGAGACTGGATCTTGAAGCATCCCCTGCAGAGAGGTGGACTCTCAAACGTATCACAGTGTTCAGAAGATCCAGCTGTCAGATCAGCCTGCAGGTGCAGCGCGTGGCCACCATCACCACCTGCAGGACAGAGACCACACATTAAGAGCCGCAAGTAAAGCAGTGTGTACACAACATTTATTCTAAATTAAGAAAGAGGCTATTTTCCCAGTAATGTTGACACATGGGCAGTGTAACAGCACATTTGCAGGTGAAATGTGTATTCAGGGCATGCAAATATTAGCCTGAGAGGCTGTCACATTGTTTATAATAACATATAGGGGATAACTGAGCCTGAATTACATGCTGAAACCTTTCATGTCATTAAAGATAAAAAAAACAGCTCACCAATAAAAAGTGTCTCATCATTTCCTGCCATGAATTTGAAGGTTGACAGTGTTGCAGACTCATATCTTTGGTTCTGAGAGGCTCCAGTGGGTCTGTCTACATGAGTGCTTAGCAGAGAGCTAGTGGAGAGAGTTTGTTTCTGATGAGAGGATTCACATTTGTCAGACATCCCAGAGATCTGCAGCACTGTACGCTGGTACTGTTCCATTCCTGGTCGTAGCTGAAAAGTTGATTTGATTAACTTATTAAAATCATATTCTTGTGTATACAATGCAACGTGTAGTTTACAGCACAATACATCAATTGAATCAGATGGTAATTGTAGACTTACAGTGAAAACAAAACACTCTCCTGTGCCAAAGAACTTAAATCCCTTTTCATCAAAATTCTTCTGAGCCCAATCAGAAGACAAGAAAGCCCCACAAATCTGTGTTGCCATGAGGCCAAGCAAAATCAAATCAAAATTTAACAAAATACTGTGTATGTATGTATTTTCTGTAAGATTAAAAAACATACCTCCTCATCTTCAGTTTTCAAGAGTAAAACAGTTGGATCATGCCCCTCAACTCTGGAATAAAACCTATCAGGAAAAAATATATTTTTTAAATATGTACAATTAAATAATAATAATAATAATAATAATAAAAAATACATGTATTCAACCAGAATGCACGTCAAAAGTGACAGTAAAAACTTTTAAATTGTTACAAAATATCTGCATCAAATAAACACTGATCAAATTTACAGTTATCAAAGAATCCTGAAAAAAGTATCTGTCAGGGTTTTGGACTCTCTGTTCTTTGTTTTTCCCCTGTCCTTCCTGAGTTTCCTTATATGGTTATTTTCCTGTTCTAGTTAAGTTAATTTGATTATTGCATGCACCTGTTTTAGTTCTTCTTGATTACGTTCCCATGTGTTTATAAGTCCTGAGTTCTTGTCCGTTCACTCGTCTTTTATGTTGTGTTATTCCCAGAGTTACTTTGATTTATTAAACCAAGAGAAGTTTGATTCACGTGCCGTCTCCTGTGTCCTTCCCGCACCACAACGTGACAGTATCATGGTTGCCACCATAATTTTATTTACAGCACAACTGTTTTCAACTGTGCTCCAAATCAACATATTAGAATGATTTGAAGATCATTGACTAGAGTAATGGCTGCTTAAAAAAATATTTCTAATAATAAGGATCATTACTATTATTTATATGTATGTTTAAATATATTTTAACCATTTAACCAAAAATATAAATCATAAAAAAATCATATTTTTCAAATTATAAAGTTACTGTATAGTGATAGCATAATTCATGTAAGTGTCCCTGTGAATCATAATAACTTACGAGGAGAGACTTCTGCCATGAATATTTGTACTGAATAGTTGCACAGGACTGAACAGAGCAAATCGCTCTGGAATCCAGGTCCAGACCACCCTCATCTCTGTTTCAGTCACTACAGAGGAGCTAAAGGCCCGAAAATCCATAGCTTGGTATGAGCTTAGGGGAAAAAAAGAGATATTTGTTGCAGTTATATTGTCAATGTCAAAAATACAGTTTAAATATAATGGGAATTGCAGAGAACACAAAAAACGACTTCACAAACCCCTCACCTCTTATTGTGGATGTCCTTATGAATTAGTGCCTCCTTGTTGGCATTGAAGAGATAAGCCAGTTCTTTGCGTGTCGGCAGCTGTATACTAAAAGCCCTCTGAAGCAGAGCGTCAATAGTACTGTGCCGTTCCACATTCTGCACAAAACTCTTCATGTCCTGTCTGAAGTCATCGACGTGGGCCACTCGTGAAGACACAGCGACCTTGTAAAAGCTGAGTAGAGCAAGAGCTACACAGTATAAAACTTTGTAGCCCTCCATTAGATAGACATCCAGCACTCTGATAGCGAATGTGAAAGGCAGATCGGAGAAGATCCACATGATCCAGTCAGAGTAGAACTCAAACAGGTTCTGGTGAGAGCTGGCTATTAGCTTCCGGATTTCCCTGTAGTATTTATTGGCAAGGTCACCAAAGGTCATGCATGAGGCACATGAAGTGAGGAAAGTCCGGTCAATGTAATGCTTTTTAGGGTCTGTGTAGGACACCAGGGAACAAATACTGTGGAAACACTGGGCTTCATCCTCACTGAAGTGCAAGAGAAGAGTCACCAGAGCGGACAGAATAGGACAGAAGCTGACATCAGGAAAATGGTGGTTTATACAAATGAGAATTTTTTTCACTGAATTTAGACCTGCTTTATTTAGGCAGTATCTGGGAATTTCCCCATCCTCCATAAACTTTGGGAAAGGGTGTGTGCTTGTTTGCATTTCCCCAAAGAGCTTCCTAACTAAGCCACGGTAAGTGTTCACATCAGCGGTGGTGGATGTGCTCTCGATGCTGTGGATGATGTGCTGGTAAGCCTTGGCTCTGAGAGTATGAGGCATGGACCAGAATCCTGTACGGCCCATTGCTTTGAGAGCATAATGATCACTTGAGAGGATCTTCCGATAACGGATGGCCGCTTCTGGGTCGATCTTTTCCCAGTCTACATACTGACCGTATTTCATCCCAGAAGAAGAGCTTATCTCCCAGTTATCCACCTCCGAAATGGTCATCATGGGTACACCCTTTATACTTCCTTTATTTCCTGTTAAAACATTGAATTGCTCAAAAGTTAAAAAAAACACAGCATGACTTGAATGACAATAATATTATAACTTATGTTCCATAAAGAAACCATAAAGAAAGTTTAACCCCAAATTATAAATATATTTGTAAAAAATACTTTGTCAAGCCAATTTTTTTTTTCTTGTCATCTTGTCTTTCTTTCTTGTCTGATCTTTCCACCTGACACTACAGGATTCCTTAGCTACACTCTTAAAATAAAGGTTCTTTATTGGCGTCTGTGGTTCCATGAAGAAACTTCCCATTGCATTGCAGGTTCTTTATAGTAAAAAAAAAGGTTCCTTAGATTATTAAGATGTTCTTCACACCAAGAAAAAAAAAAGTTATTTGGGGAATAAGCTTATCAGCTCATATTAAAGATTTTGTTTGGTCAGAATCAGCTGATATTGGATATTTCATTGTACATTTCTACTAATTTCTGCTTCATTAAATTATACTAAATATAACTTTGGAATAAAACCTAATGCAATTCCAATATTTCTGTAATACATATAAATTAATATGATCAACATTTATTTTGATACTATTAAATATTATTAAAAAAACTACCAAAGTCTATGAAATAGAATATATAGTAATTATTAATGTCATGATTATTTATATTACCAGTAACAACAACAACAAAAATAATATTGAAATGTATTTTAACCACTTCAAAAATCTTGTATTAGGTAATTAAATAATATTAATTATGTGGTTATATATTCATGGTATAAATGAGGTGAGTATGCCTGTGTAGAAATTACATAAAAAGAGAGATGTATGTCATGAATGTACAGAATAGCTTGCTCTGGAATTTAGATTACTCACTTAATGTAAATAATAATAATTTAATAACATTGTTGTGATGAAATTCACTTTTTAAGTTCAAACAAATACATTTTAAAAGATTGATTTAAGCGTGTTTTTTTTTGTTTTTTTTTTTACATATCTATTAAAAATGTGTGTAAAACATTTTTTTTTTTTTTTTGCAGTTAGAATCATTATTACAATATATTTCCTTTTAAAAGTAGTTTTACAAGGTATGAGCTTATAATTTTCAGCCAGAACATTTTTTTTATCTGCATATGTATTATATTGGAGTAAAGTCACAAATGCATTTTAGGATTAGAATAATTGTTAATAATAATTCATTAATTATTAATTGTAGCTTAAATTATGCCTTCAGAGGTGTTACACAAGCATTTGTGCTTATTTATGATTTTATCAATGCTGGCCAAGCTGATATTTTTAAAAGGTAAAAAGATGTCACTAACGCACCTGTAAGATCCTTGCTGGCCCGTTTGCTTGAGTTTCCTTTGGGTCTTTTGATCAGAGGCTTTGCAGTGATACTTGTCCCGCCAGTATTTCTTTTCCCATCCTCACTGTGTAGTGATCTTGCTCTTGGTCTGATAGGATTGCATCTGTTAAAATGACCCATTCCTGCATCATCAGTGTCACACACATAGAATGATCTTGAACGAGGTCTTATGTGGCTTCTGTCCATGTCAGGCTCCCCCGTTGAGTGTTTTGTCTCCTCAGAGCTGTAAAGAGATCGGGAACAGAGTCTGCCACAGTTTGTCTGGTCTGCATACTGTGAATTATTGCCATCCTCCACATTCCGGACATTCACATTTGTAGAGCCAAAATGGGCGCATGCGATATTTGAAGTAACCTGAAGCATGGCCCCAACCGCTCACATCAATGAGACTTTCAAAGATAAGTTCACAGTAGGTTTGTTGCTCTCTTTGTGATGCCCTGAGACACCTGGGTTTTGTTCAGATGATATGACTGACATGTGACCTGTCCATGTGGCTGTACTACTGTATACACAGTGGAAAACTTCAGACGGCCTCTGTTATTTTCTGTTTAGCAATGTGAATATTAGCTCTTGAAAATGAACAATTGTATTAAAACCAATGATATAACATGGCATAACAATGATGTCTAGTAATTAAATTCAACATCAAACAGCAAATAAAGATATTGTAGATTTTTTTCTATGCCATCTGTTAAAAATGTAAGAATTTTTCTGACAGTGTTTATTATACGTAATAACGTTTAAGGATATATAACTAAATTAAGCATGTATAACTTTTATATGTTATAAAGGGATTACATTTTTTTTTTTGGGGGGGGGGGGGTATTCTTATTACAAAAGTCAAAAGCATAACATCATTGTCACAAGATCAAATGCACGTGGATGTATGACAAAAACATATGGTTGTAAATATTAGAAAATATATTTATAAAATATTAGAAAATATATTGAAATATATCCAGATATTTTGTATGCATTTTTTATAAAAACAAAACAAAAACAAAAACTCACTGACAGAATCGGACAGTCCTCAAAGCTGTTATAACACCTCTATATGAAATTAATTTGATGTAATTCCCTGTGGTTAGAAACAGAGAAATTCTGTCTTCTTGAAGTGTCACAGAATGTTTATACCAGACACATTTTAATGCCTGTTTTTCCAGGAAATTCCAAAACAACACACTGTTATTTATTCAAACACATATATGTTTGGATGTGAAACAAAATGGTCAGGCTCAAAATGGGGGCTAATAGCATTAAATAAGATGCTAAACCTGTTGTTTTTGTAGTTAGAATGTTACATGTTAACACACTTAGGTTAAGGTTTATTTAATAAACATTGTGCTGCTGCTTCATATTAGGTGTGATTGCACACTTGCATCTTGATATAAATTAATGCATTTAACATTTATAAAGATAATAGTTTATTATCCATAAAAATAAAAAAACTCCCTAATAAAAGGGCAAAGGTGTCAAGACAACATTCTTATATTTTCTGGGATCATCTGTTTTCTCCTCAGTGGGGGCTTAGTGGTCACAAGTGCTTCCTCAGGGGACCTGGTGGGCACAGTTGCTCTCTTTGGGCAAGCGGCGTGCACAAAACTTCCTTGTGGGTTCCCAGGGGTGCTGTTTTTGGGGTACTGTAAGGTGTAGGTGGTCCCTTTGGGAGCCTTATGGGAAAAGAAGTCAAGACATCATGCCTGACAAGATGCTGTCTTCTATTTTCTGGGATCCTCATTTTTCTCCTCAGTGGGTTCCTGCACAGATTCTTCCCTTTGAGACCTATTTGGAATGGGTGGCACCTCAGAAGCAGGCCCAGGTTCTTTTAGTTGGGATCCAGTGGGAATGGGTGCTCCCTTTAGGGGACCTGGCAGGAACAGGCTCTTCCTTTTTAGACCCAGCAGAAACAGGTGCTGCATCCGGATACCTGGCAGCCATAGGTTCTTCATCAGTAACAGGTGGTTCTTGTGGGCACTCCACTGTTTCCCACCACTGTCCTGAAGTGAGGTCCCTACACTACAGTCCTGCGGCAAAGACTTGCTCTTCGAAGGGGCTGGAAGTGAAACAGGTGGGCATGGTTGACACACTTATTTTGGTGAATAAGTGTCTTTGATGGTGGTAAGAACAAAAAAAGTGTATTTGTTTAAAGGTTGTTTGTGAGCAACAGTAAACTATATCTGTGAAACACTGTGAGAAAAGGAGAGGGAATAGATGAGCTGAGTTAACACAAAAGATCAGGCTGAGTTAGTTTTATAAATAGCCTCCCTTGACCCCTTCATCTAAACTGATAAAGTTAAGATAAGGTGTGTTCCAATACATTTACCTATTAATGTGCATAACACATGCAAAAAATGTATATACTTGTCAATTTTTCTAGTTTTATTATTATTTTATTTTTACATTTAAATACACTAAAGTCTGGCTTTAACTATTTTAAAAAAGTTGTATTGGTGATTGGAAAGATTAGGCCTATTTATCATTTGATTTATCGGAGAATATCATATGCATGGCAGCATAATCTCAGCAAATATATAACAATCTAACCCGATAATTATATATTAATATACAGTATGCTTTCATGAAAATTGTCCACTGTGTATTATGCTTATTTATCACAGTGCATATTTGAGCGTACGTGAGATTGTTTTTTATTTAGTCCCTCAGTGTGTGTCTGTACGAGGCCACCGTCTGACGTCACGGCCAAACAGGAAGTAGCACCGCGCAGTTTATGTCGCTGGTGATTTTGCTTTGAGTTTCTACAGAAACGCTTTCTAACTGAAACAAAAGTGCCGCAATATGTCACAGGATTTGTGGTATGCATTTTAAATTCTTATCGTTTATAAACATGTGAGGTCTACAGTTCTGTATCGTAGAGTTCAGCAAACTTAATTTGCCCTTTAGTTCAGTGGATCTGTATGCAGCCAGATCACTTCAGACTGAATTTATCTCTGTATTCATTTCTTTATTGCTCGTCACACCCTATACTTTAATAAATTATTCTGTGTTTGTGTACATTTGTATGTTTTTACTCTGCGAACAGCTGATAGAAATGTTGCCAGGCCGGTTTGCTGAGATCTGTCACATGATTGTTGATGATATTCTTGTGATTTAAATTACTTGAAAACTGGCGGAAGCTGTGAAATTATTTTACCAAATTTACATTTTTGTTTTGTTTTTCATTGTTTAGGTTACAGGATTATGATGCAGTTTGTCGGCTGGCTCAAGAAATTGCAGAAAACATCCATGAAAGAAATAGACAGCAGAGGACTGGAGGAAATCCAGCCAAGGTAAAGACAGGGCTTTATTATTTTTTGTACAATGAAGTTAAGTCATATGTGTCAGTGATCTTAATGCTGTTATATCACTCTTGTCTTTGTCTGTACATGTAGCTCAACATGACCCTGAGAGCATCATTACAGAAGCTCAAACAGAATATAGCACAGCTCAGGGAGACATTGAATCGGGCTTCTGCTCAACGGCGTATGTATCCTTTCCAGAAAAAAAAAAAAAAAAAAAAATCACTTAATACTAATTTCTTGCTTCTCAAAAGCTGAGAGTCCAAAGAATTTGAGAAATCCAGAAGAAGTGTGGTATATTTTACATTATACTTTGTCTTACATTTTTGCAACAGTCTTGAGGCTGAAGATGATCTAAATTGTAGTAAATTCAAAAATAGTTGTAAACATACTAGGGTGTGACGGTGAGGAAATTTTCCCACCGGTTAATCGACGTTGACAACACCGATAATACCGTTTACCGTGGTGGGGGGGGTCTTGTTTTCCCTCTTTTCCTAGTTTCCTTCGGTTTTAAATAGCCTTAAGCGCCATGCACCTTTACTTTCACTTTTAAATTCACGCAATTCGGCGTCAAGCAGTTGTTTGTTTTTAGTTGTTTGAGTTTTCCCACTTTTCCTCATTTCCTTTGCTTAAATAGCTTATAAAAGCTCCGTGCGCGTTTTACTTTCACTTTTAAATTAGCTGCAGTTGGGCATCAATTGCTTGAATTCAATTCAAGAACAACAAAATACAACGTAGAACAAAGAACTTTTATTAACAAAACGAATAAAAATACACCATGTATATGCCTAATATAAAATAACAAATAACTTCAGTAAACTTCAAAAAATCAGTAAAGAATGAGGAACAGATAATTTGAAACGTAGAACATTTATTAGCAAAACGAATAAGAAAGTTTGGAGGCACGGACGGCTTACGCCTTTATGTTAAATAATGGGGGGGGAATGCATTTAAATAAAATAAAAATCAGCATACTGTGGAACATAAATGAAAACGAATGTTTTAAAAAACCTCCATTATCACTTAGTATGGTTCTAACGAATCCGTCTCGAATCCAGTGCGGTCCACCATGCTGATGTTACAGTCTATGTGCTGAACACAATTAAAACATAACTTTCAGTTTTACAGTTCATTTTAGTTTTTACATTCATTAAAAAATTTACTAAACAAATATAAGCTATAATGTTATGTAAAATAATTTAGTTTTTCATATATTATTTTCAGACATGAGCAGATGTACTCACATAATTATTACGCATTTAACGAACACTTACAAGCGCGCATTTGGCAGAATCAGTTCAAATGCTCAGCAGTCATTAGTTCTGTAAAACTGAGCATCAGAATGAACAAATGTGTTAAGGGAGAAAATGAAATGTGGTAAATGCCAGCGAAGGAACGCATTCAAACAAGAATAACTATCAGCAGTGAAGAGAGTCTCTCTCGGTTTGCCCCCCCCATCACTTGAAGATGTTCATAAAAAGAAACACATAGACTTACGCAGCATCCTTAATTACAGAGATTGGCAAAACATTCTGAGAGAACCAGTTATTAAATTCGAAAGTGCTTTCAATTTGGATCAACATAGGTACATTTGTGAACGCACACTTTCTACAGTGTCGCGCGTCAAGTCACGCTTCCGTGCGCGTCTTACAGACTGAAACTTCACAATCACAACTTCATGCTGTTACTCCTTTCGAGCAGAATTTCACAAAATTGGTCAGCTCCCGACAGCGTCAGGTGTTTATTAATGGTGAGTAGAATTATTTATTTATTTACTTATTTATTTCAATAAATGTAATCATTTAGATGTCATAATATTTAGGCTATAAATAATATTATATATATTATTAATAATATATATCTGGTTGGTTTGTATTGATGACGTATATGTAAATGCGTGCGGCCCGTGAGACTTCACTTGACATAGTGCGGCCCGGTGGAAAAAAAGGTTAGAACCACTGAATATGGCAGAAGTCAACAGGCTTTTCAAAATCCAAAATATTTTTAAAACAGGCACTTTTACATTTCGTTTTGAAACTCTTCCGGCATCGTCTTGTCTGTCTCACCTCACTCTTCTCGTCTGTCTCACCTCACTCTTCTTGTCTGTCTCACCTCACTCTTCTTGTCTGTCTCACCTCACTCTTCTCGTCAGTCAGCTCTCCTCATGTGTGATAAATGAAATCTGATCTGTGATGCGCGACTGTCGTTCGTTCGGTGTGCTGCATTCAGCAGCCGCGTTCAGTTTTAATTGTAGTGTCCTCTAACTGAACTAAATGATTTTTATTGCTATAAAAAAAATCAAAATGACGGTGAGGGACGGTGCAAGTGACGTAAACGGTGTTGCGGCTTAACACCGGTATCACCGCCAACACCGTCTATCGCGGCAAGCCTAAAACATACATGCTGTTTATTTATTTGTTTGCTTGTTTGTTTATTTATTTATTTATTGTGGGACACAATGAGACATTTCACACTTTTTAGAACTTTTTTAGCATGTTTCAACGTCTAGAAAAGGTTTTTGCAAATTACAGTTTGCATTCTAGTCATGAAATAAGTATTATGAAGTCATATAATAGAGTAACCGACCAAGCTGAATTTATTATTTGCTGATTATCCTGCTCTCCAATGAGCTTGTAACTCAATAACTAGTTCTCTCCATTTTATAAACACATTTTTCTTTTGAGCCAGTTCTTTTCAATGAACAGTTAATATGGTTCATGAATTAGACTGGCCCTTAAGTTCAGCTCACTGGCATTATGATTCAGACATAAAGGTTATGAATATTTTTGTTGTTGTTTTAGGAGCTCATAGTGATGGCAGAACTGGCAGAAACTCAAAAAGCCAAATTTTCCTTTCATTTTTAACAAAATGCCTGTTAGCATACAGGTTTAAATTATATTAGGGTGATTAAACAAACATAGAATCTTAATTATTACCGTGAACTTCCTTTAATAATGAGAAAAAGTGTGATTTCTTATGAGCACCTGTAGGGGGCAGTGTATAATAACAAACCAATAACCATATGATCTGAAGTAGTGGTGTTTTAGTATTGAAGTACTGGCCCTGAACAACTGCAATAAATAAAAGTGAAAATATTACTGTTATGTTCATAAGTCACAGATGTTTATGATGATTTAGCAATGGTTCTGTGAGATGAGTTTAATTATGCAATCATAAATGTGTCATTTTAAAGCCTTAATGAATAATGTTAGAATGCAAGCTGAAGCAGACAGAAGACAGAACCTTGTTGATGACCTCGCTACCAGAGAAACGAGACTGAACGCCTCTTTTAAAGGAGACATCTCAGAAGCTGAGCCATCAAGGTACATCCATTCTGTGCCCATTGACAATTTGGACCATATAAGTTTAATGAATAAAATATACCACAGGGTTCGTTATACATTATATTTACAACATTTTTTTTTTTTTTTTATTAAAAAATGCAACACAAAAACAATACATATTTCATTTGGTTTTATTTTAATTTTTAGCAATTTTGTATAATATTATCTGATGTATTGATTATATATTGGCAGTATATCAACATTATTAGCATCAACCTTTTGGAAATATCAGTCATTTCTTAGAAGTGAAAACAGTTGATTCTTTTATCAACTTCATGGTTTAACAATGGTTACTTATTTATATTTATTTATTTATGTATTTATATATTTCTTTATTTAAGGCTAGTGAACAGTATTTCTGATTTTGCCCTGTTGATGTTTTTACCACACAGAATAATCAATTTAAAATTTTTGCCAGAAATATTTAGATTTTTCTTTAAATGTTAAGCTTGCTTACTTTGTCTTTTCATCTTTACAGAAAGCACACTATAATGAAAAACAATAATAATTGGTTTGTAAATGACTATTTAAAATTTTAGGATTGATATGATGCTTTGTTGTTTTTGAAAGTGCCTTATGCTCACCTTGGCTTTATTGATTGGATAAAAATACAGTAAAAACAGTTTTATTGTGTAATATTGCAATTTAGAATTGTGTTTTTATATTGTTTTATTATATTTTAATTATTCCTCTGATGGCAAAGCTGAATTTCCAGTAGTCTTCAGCGCCCCATTATCCTTTAGGACTCATTTTTAATTATTATCAATGTTGAAAACAGTACTTTACCCTCACTTTTAAACAATTTAGTGCATCCTTCCTGAAAAAAAAGGTATTAATAATATTTTGGTGACAAATCAGTAGGTTTTGCAACAATGATGTAGAATACAAAACCAAATGTTTATGATTGCAAGGTATAATGGATGTACAAGATCAACGAATGTAACATTTTCAGTGTCAACACAGCAGTGGCCTGAAAGAGGAAGTGACTGTTCCAAATGACTCAGTCAGCTGGCTCAAAACTCTCTCACTCTGGCCCCGATTTTGCAGGCCATCCTTATTGAAGCTGCAGAGTTTGATATTCACCTTAATTTGATGGTTATGCAGAACAACAGTAGAGAAACCATGAACTCTGTGCCCTAGTTAGTCTACCAGACCATAGTGGCCTTTGCTTGCCATGTTTCCTTCTTGGCCCTGCAGTAGTGTCCCAGTGTTGAGTAACTTTATGCCAGAAATGGTGCGACCTGTGCTCAAACGGAAGTCTGTGTACACTCTCTGAGGGCTCCAGTTCAGCTTTACTGCTCTGCTGATCAGAGCTGAGTGTTGAACTTCCACCATCCAGACTGTTTACACTTCCCTACTCTCCACTGCGCTCACATCCTCTCTCCAAAATACACCAATCAGAGACTTAATGTGTCACCGCCAATCTCCTGTGCGCTTCTGACTCTCAATCGAAACGACAGCTCGGGAGACGAACTTCCTTAGAGAAATGAGATGGTCATTATTCTGATTTGACCTTCTCGATCCAGGTTATACGTTCTAGGATAGGAAAGCAAAACAACCTGCTAATATAAAAATCTTTTTTTGTTCCATCTGTCTGGATTACTCTTCTTTTCTGTTGTTATTGTAAACTTCAACTAAAACTAAAAAAAAATAAAAATAATGGATGAACTATCCCTGTTAAACTAAAATTAAAAAATAAAATCATTGTTATTATTCAAAATAATATCGCTATACTAAAATAACACTGATACAGGCTAATACATAGGCTTCTTCTTTTAAAGGGATAGTTCACCCAAAAATGAAAATTTGATGTTTATCTGCTTACCCCAAGGGCATCCAAGATGTAGGTGACTTTGTTTCTTCAGTAGAACACAAACAAAGATTTTTTTAACTCAAACCGTTGCTGTCTGTCAGTCATATAATGGCAGTCAATGGGACTCATGGCTTTGAGAGAAAAAAAACATACACAGACAAAACCAAATTAAACCCTGTGGCTCATGACGATACATTGACACGAAACAATCGGTCTGTGCAAGAAACTGAACAGTATTTATATTGTTTGTTTGTTTTTTACCTCTGATCCACCCGCATTGACACTCCTAATTGAGATTGTAGATAGAGTGTCAATGGTCCATTTGAGAGATAGGTGGCGGTGATGCACTTATAAGTCTGCGATCTGCTGTAAAGCAAGAAGACGACGTGTCACACGCCGGCTGTTGTGAACGCGCTCAGGACAGTTGGACAGTGCGGGTGGATCAGAGGAAAAAAAAAAACGATAAATGCTGTTCAGTTTCTTGCACAGACCGATCGTTTATTGTCTTTAGACCTCAATGTATCATCACAAGCCACAGGGTTTAATTTGGTTTTGTCTGTGTATGTTTTTTTTTTTCTCTCAAAGCCGTGAGTCCCATTGACTGCCATTATATGACTGACAGACTGCAACGGTTTGAGTTAAAAAACTTTGTGTTCTACTGAAGAAGCAAAGTCACCTACATATTGGATGCCCTTGGGCTTTATTTTTTGGGTGAACTATCCCTTAAAGGATTGATAGATTGATTGGGCCTTTTTGATTCAGTGGGTGGTAAAGGCTGAGAAGAGGTATTTAGTTACTATCTTTAATTAATAAAATTAGGAGACTTTGAGAAATCATTTATAGGCCTGATTCCTTTTTTTCTAGTCATCTTTGTGGACTTAATCCTCTAATTCCTTAACATGGGAGGGCTGAACTTTTATCTTTATTGGTCCCGTTCATGTCGCGCTGTTACTCTGTGCACACATTTAGCTAAAGAGTGCTAATAAATTACAGTCATTTGATCAAGTTTTTTAAATATTTAAGAAGTTTTTTATGAGGCAGGGCCTGGATTTTTAGGGCCTGGATTCATCTCACTGTGTGGTCTTTGTCTGCCAGTGGGGGTGTTAGCTTTGCTTCAATAAGCTGAAATAGCATTTCACTTTTTTCCATAGGGCTAAGACCAGGCTTATGGCATTCGTGAAACAATACCTTTGTGGAAGATTAACCTCTAATCAAGCACAAAATGACATGCCGCTCATTTGAAGATTCAGAGTTCCCGACCAGAGTCCTCCTACCCTCCTCCACCCGTTTCCTCTCTTTTATATTTGATCGTAATGCACAAAGTTGTAATTAGTTAAATAGGGCCTCTAAGAGACGAGGTCTGTCTCCAGGTCTCGCTCCAGTGTGATGCCTCGTCTGATTAAGTCTGCGGTCTCTGCGGGAGGTTAATTGGATAAGCGTTAATCCTCACACCGCTGAGATGGAGCGAAGGAAGTGAAGAGGGGCTGGCGCAAGCTACGAGTTGCCAAACATGTCAGAAAGATTAGGATCCGCCACTGACCACTTGTCTCGCTGGCCAGACGATTAATATCAGCTTGGACTTGGATAGAGACAACGCTTCAAAGGCACTGTGTGGCTGCCTTGGTATTTTGTAGATCAGAAAGCTGGAGGAATGGAGAGATTGAGAAGAAAGAGGTCTAGCTCAACAAGCATGTGAGAAGTAAACTTCCTCTGTGTGAGGAAGGATGAGAATGAGAGGAACAGATCCAGCTGAAGACTCTTCAGAGGTTAGCGACCTCTCTGAACCCAAATGAAGCTCCGCTGATGCTGAACTAAGTGGAAGAGAAGGGCCATTGTCAGAAACTGGCGCTTATAGTGAGAGGAAGTCATTTGAGTTTTATTCAAATACCTTTTTTGACAGGCAGTTTCACCTTAACCTGCATGAACAACTGCATATTCCTGAAAGGAAACATAAAAAAAATCCTAAGTATAAAAATGGTTATAAATCCTTGATGGGGGTCAATGACATATATGAGAGTCCACGATAAAGGAAAAATCTCTTCAGAAACTCTAGTTTAAAACACGTGCCAAGTTATTAGCAATAGACTCTTTGTATGCATGTTGGATTAATATGGTATTTTCAGAAGTTTCAATTTATTTACTAAAAAAAAAAAACTTTTAGGTTTACACATCTTCATCAGCCATTATTTACTTTTAAGTATTATAAGCTATATTTATAAGCTATAAGTATAGATTTTTTAATTAAGTTAAAATGTGTTTTATACAAATATTTTTGATTATTAATTAATAAATATCTTGCATCATATGGCAATTTACAACCTTAACTAACCTGTTTGTGTAAAAAAAAAAAGTCCTCAATTTCCTATTGTATCTTTTTTTCTTCATATTGGTTGCACCACATGGTTTGGAATTTCTCAAATTGTTATTTTTCATAAATTAACTAAGCGGATAGGTGCCTTTAAATACCGAAATATTATCCCAAACTACTTAATATGGTTTATTTTTAAGAATTAAATTCTTGTAATGAAGAGTTTTTTCTTCACTATGATATCAAGACAGTTGTACCATCTAGACATGAAATTGAGAAAAAAATAATTGATTTGTAATCCACGCCATGGATTTATTTGTTTTCACGGGTATTGGTACTTTTGATATAGGCTCTGAACCTACAGGAAGCAGGATACCGTGCGAGCTAGTGACCTGCTCATAACTCTCTGCGCGATGCTGAGCGCTGATAGCTTTTCCAGAAGAGCCTTTAAACTTCACTTCTCTCTCTGCGAGCTGTCCAAGAGCCTCAGGGGGAACAGGTTTCATACATTAATCAAAGAAAAGTGCAAAAGCACAACGCAGTGTCTCCACAACAGGCCACTTCTCGGTTTTGGCATGGCGCTTTGAAAGCTTGTATAAAAGCCAGAGGCGGTTCATATGCTTTGTGTCCTTGTAACGTAGGGCATGAAAACTCACTCTCCGGGCCCAACAAAGTGGAACCCATATGAACAAATAAACAGAGGTTCTCTGATCTTACAAGGTCCAAAGTAGGGGATGTTGTTTGCTATTTTAGAAGTAAAAAATAGAAAGGTTATTTATTCTGAAGGCACATGAGTGCTACAGATGTGAGTTTGGTAAAAGAGCCTGTGGCTCTTGAACAACTCACGGACATGCTTCGAAGTTTATTTACATTTGTAAAGTAGATGATGTGTGTCCATTTGATGTGTGCACGTAGCTGTTGATTGACAGTGTATGTCAAATAGCTATAATATTGCACTGTGTACGTAATCTAGTTACTGTGTGTGTGTGTATGTAATGAGAAAGTTGACTTTGTGTATTACAGTGATGACCACTGAATGCATAAACGCATGTACGTACGTTTTTGTTTTATTAAAACAATAAGCTAAAAGAGGCTGTGTTACATTGATTTTACTTCTGCAAAATAACAGTGCACTTGGTTTCTGTTGGTTTTCGTAAAAAGAAATCTTAAAAAACGATATGTTAAGATTCTGTATAAACCTTTCAAGATAGACCTACCGTGAGCTCCAATATTATTAATCTATGGTGTATGCTTTTGTTGAAGCCATCAGATGTAATCATAATTTAATATAAAAAAATCAATGTAGTAGTGGCTAATTCCAGGTGAAACAATTTAGGACAAACGAGCCCATTCCTATGAAGCACAGTGAATGCGTTAGGCTTCCTAGACTCTAAAATTTCAGTACGATTGAAATAATACTTTTATTCGGCAAAGATGTATTAAATTGATCAGAAGTGAAAATACAGATAGTTTTACATTGGTATAGAAGATTTCAAATAAACGCTGCTCTTTTGGACTTTCTGATTCATCAAAGAATGATGAAAAAATGTATCAAGGTTTCCACAAAAATATTATAAAATTTGAAAATATTTGTGCTGCTTAATAAGTAATGTTTCTTATGCAGTTCTGAAGGATCATTTAACACTGAAGCCTGACGTAATGGTAGTTGTTCAGCTTTGCTCTTACAGGAATAAATTCCATTTTATGTATAAAGTATATTAAAATAGAAAATAAATATTTTTTAAATTGAAATTAAATTTCACAATGATGCTGTTACTGTATTTTTGATCAAATAAATGCAGCCTGTGTTCATAATAGACCAAATTTTTGAAAGGAAGTGTGTATTTAGCACTTATAACCAAAGGCTATAAGTCAATAGTTTTATTTATGCTTTTTTTTCCATAACAACCTTTGTTAGTGAGTCATGGGAATGTGGTGCATAGTCTTATAAAAGTTAAGTACAAAAAACTTTTCTCGTACATTTATTTCAGATTTTCAAACTGCAGAATTTAGAAGAGTCTGTGTAATATACTGACATGATACAATGTGTATTTTTGTGCCAATCACCATCTCCAGGTCAAGTCTGATGACAAGTGGAAATGGTTCGGGTCCTGCCGTGAACCCGTGGCTGGTTAATGAGTCTGAGGAGACCAGAGGACTCGGCTTTGGAGAAATCAAACACCAACAGCAGCAGATTATCGAAGGTATATCGCAGATGAGTTTAAGTCTTTCGGTTTTATAACTGATGTGGTATTTTACATTGTTTTTAGCTGGCAATTATCTGGCCACCTCTTTCTGCTGTCAAGATAATCATCTGTCTCCTAATGGGATGAAACATTATAAGAAGCCCTTTTTTGAATTTGCACCCCCTTTATGAGATCTGCTACTCATTTGAGAATAGCAACGGGTAGGAGTTTTGAGAAAAAGCAGGAGCCGTTTTGTCTACCCAAGTTATACTTTTAGCTTCAAGGTTACAGCTGAAGTACCTTGTGGCTCACCGTAGCAGCTGCCTTTGTCAAAAATTACATTAGATCACACTATATGTCATTTAAATGTCACAGATGCCAACAACCTTCTGCTAATGGGTTTCTCTATCTCTATGAGGCTCATTTAGATGGAATTTATGTACTTTTCAATTGGTTTTCTGACCCACATGAGATGAGCATTTAGCTTGTCCTTCAACTCCTGATGATTTGCATGATTTTAACCACAGGAACATAAAATATGCATATGTTAAACCATAATTTTTGGGTAAATATGTGTCTTTTTGTCTTTCTTTTGTACAGTTCTGTCTAAATATGTCTCTATTCTCACGTGTCTTTCTCTTTAGCTCAGGATGCTGGCCTGGATGCTCTGGCTGCAGTCATAAGTAGACAAAAACAGATGGGTCAGGAGATCGGTAATGAGCTAGAAGAACAGAACGGTAAGAAAAAAGCGCAGTAGCCTGTATGTGACAGCTCTGGCTGAACATTCAGATGTTTTCTGTGAATAACGTCTAATTTGTGGTCAGCTTGGTTTTACTTTGTCACACCGCTCTCTCGCTACACTACATATGATGTCATTGGCTCTAAAATGAGCTGAGGCTGGGGTTAAAGTGGAAAATTTGGAACAGGCTACTTGGAAACCCGATGTCACCTGGTCTATCATGTTTTTTAACTCCTTCCTGCTGCAATGTGTCAAACATATTTTCTAAACATGAGACCTGTGTCCTTTGCATAGAGACATCACATAGAGACATCTGTTTGAGTTGGAATGTGAGAACATGGAGGAATTACATAGTGCACGATGATGTCAAAGTCACATGGAGGAAACTGAGCTCAGATCAGTAGTCTGTGACCTCATCTGAAGGTTGCAGCTGATTTTAACTTTTCACACACTGTTCTTCAATCTGTCTAGCCAAGCTGGTAAAGTGAGACATGCTAGACTGAGGAAAACAGATAATTATACATTTTTGAAGTATTTTTGAAGTTACAATATTTTCTCAAAATGATCAGCAACACAAAAATTCACTGGAGATGACTTGTCAGGGTTACAGAAATGTATACAGCCAAGGCTGTATATATTTAATTAAAAATACAATAAAGACTGTGAAATATTATTACACCTTAAAATAACTGTTTCTATTTTAATATGTTTTAAAATGTAATTTATTCCTGTGATGGCAAAGCTGAGTCTTCAGCAGTAGTTACTGGAGCATTACTCCAGTCTTCAGTGTCACATGATCATTCAGAAATCATTTTTATATTCTTCTTTGATGAATATAAAGTTCAGAAGAACAAAATTAGTTTGAAATAGATTTTCTATCAATTATCACTGTCTTAAATGCCATTTCTGATCAGTTTAATGCATTCCTTCTGAATAAAAGTATTATTTTATTTAAAAATAATAATCTTCCTGACCCAAACTTTTGAGCGGTAGTGTAGGAGAAGACCGCAGGAGAAGGATTGAAGCTGAAGAATTAAGTGCAATTATATTATAATTGTAATTTTTGTCTTTGCTAAAGCTCCGTTCTTTTCTGTTTAACTTTGTCTTAGAAGAAACTAATCCAACAGGTGTTATTGACAAGCAAATACATATTTTGACCTTGAGGACCCTGAAATAGAGATAACCGGTTATCTGTAACTTGTGAAGACAACACAGGAAACTAAATAAAATTTAAACTGCAACAGCAAATGTGAATTAACTAAAAGTAAAAAAAAAAAAAACATCTTTCAAGATTTGGTATTTAAGAAACATTTCTTATCAAATTTTAAAACAGTTGTGCTGCTTAATATTTTTGTGGAAACCGTGATGCCTTTATTAATTAATGAACAAATTTCAAAAGAACAGCTTTATTTTGAATTAGTAGTCTTTTGTAATGCTGTCACTTCTTGCTGAATTAAGGTATTCATTTCTTTTAAAAAATCCTACTGACTCAAACTTTTGAATAGTAGAATATGTAAAACAGCACAACATGTCATTGTCTGTTTTAAAACATTTGGCCAATCATTACATAAACATGTTTATGTATGGATAAGTGTATTGAGTGTCTGTTTAATTAATGTTCCTAAACTTTGCGTTCTGCGTAGCTGCATTGTAGCGAGAGCATCCTGTGTGAATTCCCTGTTAGGTCTTACTCTGATATATGCAACATGACATGTTGTCCTGTTGCTGGAACGATTAGGGGTTTCAAAGGAAATTACAAAGGAAGAGCAGCCATTAGAAACATCAGAAATGTTCATGAAAGCCACTGGACCGCGATCTTATGTGTAAAAATGTACATTAACCTCATGGACAAACATCTCAGTTGAAGTCAGTTCTGCGTCTATGCAACTTGTGTCTAAAAAAAGAAATCCTGATGCAAGTTCACCTCCTCCCTGTTGCTTTTGTTGGCACGGTGCAGGTTACCCACAATACTTTTTTTCAGGGGGCAGCGTAATTACTATGGACTGCTTCCAGTGTCACTACTCTTTCCTGTCTGCTTCAGCAACTGGCTTCTTGAAAAGAGTCCTATTTTTCCAAATGTTTCAAAGATCACATTTGATACTTTTATTAAATAGAGATGATCAATTAAATGTACTTAAAAGATAATGGAACTATTTTGTATGTGGGTCCAGAGATTAGTTGTATAATACGGTTTTACAGAGCCTAAACAAATCTCAGGTTCATCATTATGGTGACCTTCTGGTGGAGACTAATGCTGGGAATCGCAGGCACTTGGCTGCTTTTCACCATCTCTGCCCCGTCTCAGTCTATTCATGGCTCAGCGTGATTGATTTAGTCTGCTTCTTGCCTCCCCCAACTACACATAGGAGTGAGAACAAATTATTTGAATGGGACCTCGATTTTTCTCCCTTCTTTTTCTAAAGCATGCAACGTCATTGCTTCCTAGAACAGGAGTTTTTAAAGCAGTAATTGAGATTGGATGGTCTCTGTTTCATAGGCTCACTTTTGAGAGCTGATAGAGTTACGGTTCTGTTCTGCTCTACAGTCCAACAAACCTCCCCTGAATTTCATCTGTAAGAGTCTTGCAGATATAACCCACGATATATTCCATGTGTGCATTAAAATCCTGCTGTCTTCTGGAAACCAGCCCCATGCAAAGCTGTCACAGAAGGTCTTGAGCAGAGTCCTATATCTCAAGACTCAGCGGAAGGGATTCCTTCCAAACTGCTGTAACTTTTGTGCTTCTGATGCACTTAAAAATGTTATACAGCACATGTGCAGTGTTTACAGAAAGCATTCATGTTGTTACTTTTTTGTCCAAATTATTAACCTAACAACTCACTAAAATAATTTTTCACCATTGAGTAATAGTAAATTGATAAGTTCAAAAACATTTATGATTAACTTCTTTGATTAATTCATTTTTTTGTAACACAATTAATGCATTATTTGTTTTTCCACTTCCCAAGTCTATGCTAATGCTAAGGTACAGTCACATTAGCTAAATTTATTTTGTGGGCAATAAAGGTTGAGTCTTGGGAACTTCATGGTTGTTCTATATTTAAGAACACAGTAAGTTTGAGTAATTCTATGAGCTTTATGTATTGGAATTTTAAACTCTTCCAAATTAGCATTTGCACAATGTATTTTCCTGATCATGCTGTAGTTTGGATTGAAGTCTTGCCTCTGATTGGGTCATTCCAGAACTGCTAACTTCTTTTTTCCAAGCCATCCCTTTATAGTTTAGCTGTGTGCCTTTGATTTTTGTTGCACTGGAAAATTAATCTGTACTCTAAATGCAGAACTCTGACTGACTCAAACAGCTTCTGTCCAAGTATTTACCTGTATTTGGCTCTATCCATGTTGGTCTTGGTGCCAACAAGGTTTCCAGTTGCTCCTGCTGAAAAGAGAATGATGCTGCCACTACTGTACTTGATGGAAGAGATGGTGATGCCTTGGTCTTGGGCCATATTTGGTTTGTGCCAAACAGTCATCTTTTGCTTTAGGTGAATCGACTCGACCCTGGACTAATTCAGACCACAAAATTCGTCCAGAAGGTTTGGAGTGGCTTAAAAGTTTCGTCACGTGGCTTCTAGCAAACTTTAGCCGTGATGTAATGTCGGCCTTTTTCAAAATTGGCGTTCCTGTAGCCATTCTCATGAAGAGAGGCAGAATCAGTGAAGTGTCGAAAGAATTGTTGATGTCTACATAGTTTCCCACGTTTCATCCAAAGAACTCTGCAGTTCTGTCAGCGTTGTAGCGGGCCTCTGATCATTTCTCTGGCAATCGACCTTCTGTCCTTGATTAGTAGATCTGGTAGATGGCCTGATCTTAGTAATGTTTGAATTCTGCCTTGCATTTTCCATTTGGTTACAACAGACATCACAGTTGCAAAGTGACCCTTCTAGTATTTTTATAACCTTCTGTAGGACGTTTATTCCTCAAGACAATTTCGCTCTACAGGTGGTTCCATGGTCTACATAAAAACACAGGGCTGATCCAATCTGTTTCAACTGTGATCTGCCCCAATAGATCTAACTCAATATAACTTGGGGGTCATTCAGAGTTGTTTTTTTGACTACTTTTAAACTTGATTGATTGCCTTAAAACCAAATCGCTCATGGTGTGGAACACAACAACCAAAAACATCTGTCAGACGCATGTGTATGTAGACCAACAATTAAAAATGAGTGCAGCTGGAACGCTATCTGAATGCTGTGAAGTCTGCCTTGACAGATTGACAAGCATAATTAAAAAATGAATCATAAAATTATCCCAATTAAATATATTGTAATTTGACTTTGTAACAGAGCAAAATGTGAGATTTTGAGATCTGCATTTGAAACTGAACCTAGAGGAGAGGTTTTCAAACTGGCATCTGGGGTCTGCAAGCAAGAGGATGCTTGGAGGTTATTTGAGAGAAGAAAAAAAAAAGATGTTGCAAAAAGTATATTTAACTTACCATGTTACCGTTAGGTATTAATTATTTATATTTGATGTTTTTTTTTTTTTTTTTTTTACAGAATGTATTTTTGAAAACATACAAATACAAGTACAAATGGGACTTTATAGATGAAAATATATAGTTGCTTTTAGTTGCTGAAGGGAATTATAATATTTGTAGAAAAAAAAATGAAAACACCAATTTCGATTATATTTAGATGAATCTAAAATATGTCCAGCCTCAGTTTATGCAAATGAAAAGCAACTTTTGGGAACAACAACTAATACGATTAAAGACAGAAGATCTGACATGATCCACAAGCTACTGTTTGGTATTGGTTACTGTACACTGTAAAAAAAAAAATAAAATCTGTCATTTACGGTAAAATGCCAACAGCTGTGGTTGCCAGAACCTTTTAGGGTTTACAGACTTACTTTAAATTCACAATAAAAAGTATTTCATTATAGGGATATAGTTCACCCAAAAATGAAAATTCTGTCATTAATTACTCACCCTCATGTCATTCTAAACCCGTAAGACCTGCGTTCATCTTTGGAACACAAATTAAGATATTTTTGATGAATTCTGAGAGCTCTCTGACCCTCCCATAGACAGCAATGTAATTACCACAATCAAGGTCCAGAAACGCAGCAAGGACATCGGTAAAATAATCCATGTGACATCAGGGGTTCAACCGTAATTTCAAATTGATGAACGGAGGTAATTTCAAATCCGAAGATGAACGGAGGTCTTATGGGTTTGGAACGATATGAGGGTGAGCAATTAATGACAGAATTTTCATTTTTGGGCGAACTATCCCCGTGTTAACTGATATAATGTTAATATGCCAACCTATTGAAATACTAATATCTGTTTTGAACCATTATAATACACTGATAACCACCAAAAAAAATTGGTGATGAGAAAATCATATGATGAATGAAAGCTCATCACAAGCAGCTCTTCCACAAGCTGAGAACGAAAATACTAATATATATGTTTCTGACTACTTTTAAGAAATGATGCATGGTAAAGTGCATTAAATCATTGAATAGCCTGTAAAATTAGCAATTAAATATTTTGAAATGTGTTATTTGTATGAAAGCAAAGACAATCTTATAAATCATCAGATATGGTGAATAAATACCATATTAGCAACTTTATTAATAATTTAAATAATAATATTGAGCTATTGACCACTAGCATAACGACAAGTGACCTATAGCCACTGCATGTGTGGTTTTATGCCTCTTACGCTACTAATGACGTATTTTGGCTATAACTCTCACACACGCACACACACACACACACACACACACACACACACACACACACACACACACACACACACACACACACACACACACACACACACACACTTAAATTGCAGTCAAGACCTCAGACACCACAGTGACAAGTCAGGTGACGGTAGTGAAGGTCAGTTTCTGTCATTAGGAGTTCAGAAGGTCAGCCCATCATTAATGGTGCTGTCTAGCGGTAGAGGATCGCATTGGGTTGATTTGTGTTAAAGCTCCAGTTTCCTCAGATCAGGACTTGTGAAACATATTCACTGTTTCTCTTTTAACTACATGAGGTAGCGCCTATAAAAACCCACAGCTCCATTTTCTATAGAAAGACGATAGTGTTTTTTGGTGTGCATTATTTGACAGTGATCGTCTGGACATGACTATATATCCAGAATTAGGCATCACTGTTCCAACAGCGTGTTTTAGCCGCTCCATTACAGTCTTGTATTATATGACATAATCGACAATGTAAAAAGTAATAAGATAGTTTAATGCCCTAAAAGAGACAGCAGAAAATGGATCGCTTTTACAAAAAAGGACAAGAAAAAAAAGCTTCTTCCTGTTGCCGTATAACCTTCTTGTCCTCTCGCATGTTCTTTTTTCTTTGAATTTTTTTTCCCTACTAAAAACACTCATTCTGTAACAGTGTTTTACTGTAAATAGATTAAACATTTGATGTAGGAAGTGAGAGGCAGCACTGATCTCCTTTTAAGGCCAGGGCTGTGAAGGGTGGTCAGTAGTTAACATGACTCTGAAGCGTCCTGCTGACTTTTGAGTACTGTCAACATACTGGCAAAACTGGCCCACTTCAGACATCCTGATATCCTGGTGCTGATCATTTAACCAGAGCCGGAAAGTCAAAAGGGAATTTACATGCCCTAGTCATTTGATTGCTACTGAGCTATTTTAAGGACAAAGTGAATGTATTTAAATGTGTATTATTGCACTTAAAGTGTTAGTTTATCCAACTTTGAAAATTCTGTCATCATTTACTCACTTTCATGCAGTTCCAATCACATCAGACTGTTTTCATCTTCAGAACACAAATAAACCTGGAGAGATTTATAATTGCTTTATAAAATTTGGATAAAACCACTGACTGGAGTGACATGGCTTACTCACAATGCCTCTTTTTGAAGCTTTGATTACCAAGACATTCAATGGATGGACAGAAATCAGGTTATATTAAAAATATTTAGTTTGTGTTCTGAAGATGAGTGAAAGTCTTACAGGTTTGGAGCAACATTAGGGTGAGCAAATGATGCTTAGTTTTTATTCAGGCCTATATTTGTATAGGACAAAAAGTAAAGGGTTCAAAAGTAAATAAGATTGAAAATCTGAAATTTCATGGAACCTGGAAATAATATACATATTGTTTTTGAGGTACTTCACTGCTTTTTACGCCACTAATTAAAGAGAGAGTTCACCCCACAATTAAAATTTTGTAATTTATTACTCTCATGTTGTTCCGAACACATACGACCTTTTGTTCTTCTTTGGAACACAAATTAAGATATTTTTGATGAAATCCGAGAGCTTTCTGGCCCTGCATAGACAGCAACAGCAATGCATCTTGCACCTCATTTGCAAGAAGAGGAACGCAAATGCATGCGTCTTGGTACTCTCGTGAACGTGCGTCGAAGACTGACATGGTAGAGAAGAAATTGTTGAATAAAATCGTTATTTTTGTTATCTTTGCACACAAAAAATATTCTTGTAGCTTAATAAAATTAAGGTTGAACCACTGATGTCACATGGAGTATTTTATCGATGCCCTTACTACCTTTCTACCTTTTGTGTTTTCCAAAGATGAACAAAGGTCTTACGGTTTCGGAACGACATGAGGGTGAGTAATTAATGATAGAATTTTCATTTTTGGGTGACTGTCCCTTTAAGCAAATTTGTACAAAAGGAATATTTCCTTGCTTCCAACATTTCCTTGCTTCCATTGAAACATGCAAGATTCTCTTTGGAAAATTGTCATGTTACTGGGCAAGGCAAGGCAAGTTTATTTATATAGCACATTTCATACACAATGGTAATCAAAGTGCTTTACATAAGAGGAAGTAAAATAATTATTATTAATTATTTAAAAACCTACTGTTAGTGATGTGGTCTTAACACAAAGACAAACATTCTCAAGCTTTGTTCAAACTCTTCCCCACTAAGTGAATAATCCCTCCTAAATACTTAACTATTCCACTACTTCACCCCTACTAACTTTGTCTTTGACCATCATAAACCAAACAAATAGAACTCAGAGGTCTCTTTACCTTCACAGCTCTTACTTTAGCCTTCAGTTTATTTATTTTTATTAATTAAAAAATCGTTAAGAATAGAAAATGATACAGTGCAATCCGTTTGGACGTGACACAGTGCTCATTCAGTAAATGCACAGCTAAACAGAGTTTTGAGTCTAGATTTAAATGTGGCTAGTTTTTTTTTAGCACATCTGATCTCTTCTGGAAGCTGGTTCCAACTGCGGGCAGCATAATAGCTAAAAGCGGACTCCCCTTGTTTTGGGTTAACCCTTGGTATTTCTAACTGACTCGATCCTAATGATCTGAGTGGTCTGTTAAGTTTATATTCAGTGAGCATATCTGCAATGTATTTAGGTCCTAGGCCATTGAGTGACTTATAAACGAGTAAAGGTACTTTAAAATCAATCCTAAATGTAACTGGAAGCCAGTGTAAGGACCTGAGGACTGGTGTGATATGCTCAGATTTTCTGGTTCTAGTCAGAATCCTGGCAGCAGCGTTCTGGATGAGCTGCAGCTGTCTAATGGTCTTCTTGGGAAGGCTGGTGAGGAGACCATTACAATAGTCCATAACATGAATCACCAGCTTTTGCTTAAATTTGTGGAGTTCATTCAGGTTGTGTAGTCATTAACACAATGAGGGACATATTAAATACTTAAAAAAAAAAAATTCTAGAAATGATAAACAGAAGCATTTGCATTAGTGGTCTTAGATTTTTTGACCCCACTGTAGCTATATGTTCCCATTTGCTGATTTGCAGAAGAGCCAATTACCCCTTATGTTAACATGAAAAAAATGCTTTATTGAATTAACTTTATATGTGTTTTACACTATACTGTCTAACTGCAAAAACCCAAGAAAACAGACTCAATTTAGCTTCCAAATACAACATGGCAGCAATTATTCCTCTGTATTACAAAAAAGTCCTACATCAACAGAGTATTACTTTTTCTGTGTTGAAAGTCAACATCGTTTGAGTTTATTGGTGTGGATGTTTCTCAGATATTTGGCCTGGAACTATGACATCAGATCGTGTCATTGGCGGGTGAATTAGTGTGGTTATTTGTGATGACTGTGCACTGCAAAATAACCTTTTTTCTTAGAGGGCAAATGAAGTTGAAGTTTGCTGGGTCAGTACAAGGTGCCTTGTGTTACTGGCAATACAAGGGTCGTAGTGGCATGCCAAAAGTTTCTGTTATTTGCTGTTTAAACATTCATTGGTCTTTGGGAGAGCATACTTGGCATTTTTCTCTGCCTTTTTGCCTAGGGTTGTTGCTTTTAACCTGGGCAAGTTAATTTATATTCTACACACTTTTTAGTGTTGTTCAATCAACATCATCTAAATATGGCGATTCAATCCTTATAGGGATCTCAGTGTGTCCTTCTATAAGGCCCTCAGAAGAATTAGTCACTTCTGTTTGGTTTGTTACCCACCTTAACCTCTCCTCATATTTTATAAATAAACCCTTCTGAAGAAAATGCAGTCATGTGCTAAATATTTCTAAGATGGTCCTCACACTCACTGGCTTTTTCTCATTTAGCTAATAACCCTCATCTCAGTTTTACATCTGAATGGACTCTATTTTGCCAGTACTTGTATAGGAAAGAAACAGCACTTCTGTTGAGACAAGTTTGAAAACTCTCCAAAACCGTCATGTTGCGGCACTGTAAAGACTACGATGAGTTCTTCAGGATGGAACCATTGTGAGTGTGACATGTTGTTTGTGTTGAGGAACCAAATGCAATGTGATTTACAAGCTGAGGTTATGAAGGGCTTTTCCTATGTACTTCATGTGTAATAACCAGTCTTTGTGCTGATAGATATGTCACATTTATACTCGAATAGACTCTGCCTGTGGTGAGGTCCATAGAGGAAGCAGACGGGCTCGGTGCATGGCAGATCTACTGCGGATAGAGAGAACACCAAAAGTCATAAAACAGTCATAGAGATAAAAACTGAGCTGGAGGTCTAAGAGCAGAGTGAATCTAGAACATCCAATTAATTTGTTTAATATGTCATCGTTGTATATATAAATATGAAATGGTTGTCATTGAATCAGCATTTGGAAAGAAATGAAAATTACTGCTTTGCTCAAGTGCACATGCTGTTGTTTTTAAAGGAATAGTTTAAAATGAAAATTCTGTCATTGTTTACTACTTTGTCATGTCATTTCACAGCCGTTTGAGGTTTTTCCTGAAACACAAAAGATGATTTTTTTAAGATTACACTACCATTCCAAATTTGGGGTTGGAAGTTGGAACTGGTGTTTTATTTTTTTTATTTTTAAAAGTTTACCAAGGCTGCACATATTTATTTCAGCAGCCATTACTTCAGACTTCAGTGTCACATGATCCTTTATAAGTCATTTTAATATGCTGATTTGGTGCTCAAGAAACATTTATTTTAATCAATATCTTATGTTGAAAACAGTTGTGCTGCTTGATATTGTTGTGGAAACTGTGATGCATTTTTGTTCAGGAATATTTGATAAATAGAAAGTGTCAAACTATGTATTTATTTTACATAAAAACCTTTCCTGATCAATTTAATGCAGGGGTGTCAAACTCAGTCCCTGGGGGGCTGCAGCCCTGCAGAGTTTTGTTCCAACCATGCCCCGACACACATACCATGTAGTTTTCAAATAAGCCTGAAGGACCTGATTAGCTGGATTAGGTGTGTTTAATTAGAGTTGGAGCTAAACTCAGGAACTGAGTTTGACACCTCTGATTTAATGCATCCATACATAGTTATTCATGGAAGAATTTTTTTTTTAAATTTATTTCCTTATTTATCTTCTCTTGTGTTTTATTCAGCAAAGCACAAACTAACAAGTTAGAAACTGTTTTTGATGTGATTTCTAGCCTTCTGTCTGACCAGTACTATTTCCCAACCAGAAAGATATTTTTTTCTGTGTACAGTCACCTTTTAATTTTCAAAACCATTTTTACCATAAATAAATGTATCACAATAACAAAATAAACAATAATGAAAGAAAAATAGAACAAAATCATAATAAATATATTTTTATTTGCATAATAAATAGTAAATCTTTTTATTTGGAAAAATACATGGAAACCAGCTTGTATAAAAGTGCACTTCTTTTGACACTGAGTCTAAAACCAGACAAATATGACTAATATTTTTTTTAAATTGGAAGATATCCATATATCTTTGGGTGTTTCCTTGCAGCAAGGATGCTGCATCTCACACAGCTGTGATGCTTGTACATGTGGGAAATGGCCTAAGATATATTCCTGGCATCAGGAGACCTTTAGTAGTATCTGATATCTTTTACACTGCACAAATACTGTCAGTAGTTTTTGAAGGACTGTAAAGTTTATATAAAGGCAGGGTGCAGTAACTAGTCTTGTGCTTTGTAACTTGGTAACAGAAACAAAACAGACAGGAACTGCAAAATTTTGCAGCTGTATTTTATTGATTTCAGGCTTTTGAATTCCTTATTTTCTGTTTCAATATTTAAAGGCTTCATATCATCTCCATGTTCTGTTTTACTACCTTTTTAACATTCCTATTAAAGACATATCACTTTTTCCAGCTCTGATAGATCCGACATCTGCACAAAGGGCAGCGTATCAGACTGTGAGTTTCAAAGCTGAAGAACTGTAAAAAGGCGAAAGATGTTGTCGTTGTTGGCTTCTGTTGTCATTCTGACTTGATGGAGTGATAATGAAACAGAGACGAGACAGTGGGAAGGTTTCTCCATCTGCATCTCTGGGGCAGGCCTCTATCCATCATGTCTCATCTCATTCTCTTCATCCCTGCTTTCTCACTCCTCTGCTTGGCCTCAGTGTCGGCCTGTACAGAGTGACTTACAATAAGATTAGGGGGCCTGAGCCAGGCATCCCAGCAGAGACCCATGAATAGAGCGCATTTGGGACGTCTGACGACTTGTGTAAAGGTAGCATCATCAATCACAGCTCTTTTTATTCTTCATGGTTTGATTTATTCACCAAGATCTTTTTTTTCTATGGCTATCCCACGTGAAACAATACAGCAGAGAAGTTTTTTTGTGGAAGAAACGACCCACAAGGAAATTCTAATCACATGTACTTAAAATGAACATGAGTTGTGGTTTGTCATATTGTCATCCTGACAGAGATATGAGAAAGACTGAATAAGATAACGATGACTCAGTCATCCTGGAAGCACAAACTGGCTGCAACCTGAATTCACATGAAATAGAGCTCTAGATTTATTATAATAGTCAATGCTGATTACCCAGTGTCATTTTGGTTGGAAGCATGGATCTGGAAAAGTTTGTCATAGTGATGTCTCTCAAACCACAAAACATGTAATTTCATGAGATGCTGAGGGTCAGGACTCATGGATGCTGCCAGTTGTGGTTATATGGTGAAGCCATACTCTGACATGACTTGTTAAGCATTTCCTTATGCAGATGAACTTGATGTTGGCTGATATAAGTTTTTTTTGCCATTTAGTAGATTCTGGATGTTTATGATAGTGGGGATGACGTGTGAGAACATTATCTCTGGGGCTTTCACACTGGCAGTTTAGTTCGAAACAGGGTCCCCAAACCTGATACTGAAGGAGGTGGTCTGATTTCAGTTGCAATGGAACTGTGCCTTGAATATGAAAGCAAATCGGACTCAGGTGCACACTTTATCGGGAAGTAAAGTGACCCGTGCATGTGTTTTCGCCAATGACAATGTCATTAGTTCAACAAAACACATGTAAGGGATGACAGTGGTGATGATTTACCTTGGATACAAGCAAGAGCGAGCATGCAGTGTAATTGCGTATAGTGAGTGCAATCAGAGGAGCAAATGAAGGACTCTCAGTCAGCTGTCTGTTTGCATACTTCATGCGACACACAAACAGTAAACGCAAGTGTCGTTCACTTTGCTGCGCATAACACCAAATTAATAATAAAAACCGCAATGTATTCACCTGCGTTCTGTTTTGTATTATGCAGCGTGCTCGTTTGTGATGATATAAGGTGAACGCAGATGCACCAGGGTTCGAAAGAATCAAGTGAGTGTCAAACCATACCAATGCTGGGTGGGGGGGGCGATAGGAACAATCAGCAAACGTGCCCAGTGTGAAAGACCCCTTTATTGTTCTTCCTTCCTTAGGTTGTAAGCCAGCCCTTATCCTTCACAGAGGATGCAATTTCATAATGCACTGTGAATAATTAATCCAACATGGTGACTATAATAAATATAATTAATTTAGTACAAGTATTAATAAAATGTGCTTTAAAATAAATAATAATAAAAAACATTATTTTACCACATATGAGTTTGTTATATTTATATTTATTCTTATTAAATTGTCATACTTTTCATGTCATATGTATTGTGCACTTTGCAGTTGTGTGGTGCACTGATTTCTTGCCTGAGTGACCTTGGAAATAGCAGGAGTTTTGAAACCAGCTGGTTGCAAGAGGGATCTAGGAGATTTGCAAAAAAATAAAAATAAAAAATATATATTTTTTTTTAGAGCTGTCAAAGTTAGAGGGACAGGATTTCTCTGCTCAAAGAAAATATTTGCTATGCTTTCTCCATGAAAGTGAGATCAGCTCTCCGTATGCTGTCCAAGTGGAAGGTTTTATGGTGAGGAACACATGTATAATGTGTTGAGTGATAAAGAACGAAGAATTTGTAAAGTTGTGGAAGGGTAAGATTCACTTCACTGACTGACCTGAGCATGCAGTTTCCCTTCTTCCCCACCAGCAAACCAGCAAAAGTCAGGGTTTTTTTCTTTTTTCAAAGACACCCTTTTATGATCTCCTGACACAAGACCCGAAAAAATAAAAGCAGCTATATCATGTATAAACCCGCATTTTATATGGTGTGTGAAAAAAAACATATGTTGTTTGCAAAATTAAATTTATATAAAACGCTCATGTCATTCCAAACCTGTATAAGTTTCTACGTTGGAAAAAAAAGAAGATATTTTGAAGAATTTTAAAGAATCAAACAGTTGTTGGTCCCCATTGACTTGAATGAAATACTATGGAAGTCAATGGGGAACATCAACTGGTCGATTACCAGCATTCTTCAAAATATCTCCTTTTGTGTTCAACATAAAGAAACAGGTTTGGAACGACATGAGGGTGAGTAAGCCTAAATGATGACAAGATTTTCATTTTTGAGCTGAGCTATTCCTTCAACTCAGAAACTGCCCTGGAATACTATTTATTGTTAAAGCTTTATACAAATAAATTTGAGTTAAATTGAAAATGTTTCTCTACAGGTTCATACATCTAAACAGTGCTCAGATAAAAGACATGCCTAATATAAAATCAG
This sequence comes from Schizothorax lantsangensis, assembly GCA_027422415.1. Classification (NCBI taxonomy): domain Eukaryota; kingdom Metazoa; phylum Chordata; class Actinopteri; order Cypriniformes; family Cyprinidae; genus Schizothorax; species Schizothorax lantsangensis. The sequence goes on along the minus strand of CM049853.1, from coordinate 19,492,122 downwards.
TGTTTATTTTTTCAGATAATATTTTAATAATTTGCTTTGGCTTTATTATAGTAACGATATTAAATCTGATTATTTAATTTTGCAAACAACATGGTTTTATATGTATTTTTTCACACACCCTGTCAAATGTGGGTTTATACATGAAAATATATATAGCTGCCTTTATTTTTTCGGGTCTCTTGTCAGGAGATCATAAAATATTAGGCTGTCTTTGAAAAAAAGTTTTAAAAAAATGACTTATTTCAAGTGGATTGCTGGTGTGGAAGAAGGGAAACTGCATGCTCAGGTCAGTCAGTGAAGTGAATCTTACCCTTCCACAACTTTACAAATTCTTCGTTCTTTATCACTCAACACATTATGCATGTGTTCCTCCACCATAAAAACCTTCCACTTGGACAGCATACGGAGAGCTGATCTCACTTTCATGGAGAAAGCATAGCAAATATTTTCTTTGAGCAGAGAAACCCTCACAGTTACCTTCAAAAATGAAGCCACAAGATCATAGTGGAAGCTGAAAGACCTATTTAAGAGGCTGAGAGCGCTGTTTTCAGATTTCAGATTTCTTCTTTTGTTTTTTTATAGATGCCATAAAGCATCTAATCGGTATTCCCGTCGCCCAGGCCGCAGTGCCGCTTAGTGGATCTTGGCTTTGATATGGCGTGATACATCTGGAATGAATGTGTGCTTGTGACAGTCGTTAGCTACATGGCCCCACATTAAACATCAGTGGCAGGATTTCCCAGACGACAGGAAGAAGTGATCTAGAGCTCTGCAAACTGTGTGACCAAGATGAGCGGTGAATGTTTTACACCTCTTGCAGCATTCTAGATACTTTTCGCATGTCAAGACATGAGACAGATTTGTTTTGAGAAAAATACGCTTTGGGTCTGAACAAATGTCTTTGTTTTGAAAAGGAAGGAAGTTGCATTTACAGACGTGAATTGATGTCAGTGCGCTCATGTGTTATGAATGATGGCGAGACGCAGAACTCGATAATTTTCTACAGCGTATCGGAGGAGACGACAGATTGAGCACATGGTGTTTTCACAACATAGAGGAATTTAGCGCATTAAAATTGAGATGCCATGTAATGAAACTTTAATGGTAGTCCAGAGCATTCAAAAAGCATGTTATCTATCAGTAAGGTCTCATTAGGAAGAGAATGAACACTCTTATTACAAGTGAAGCTGTAATTGAGTTGTTTAGCTGTTTTTAAAGAGTTTTAGAGTAGATCTTTATACTTTCTTTGTGTTCTTTTCTTTGTTCCGTTTCAGCCACTGTATACAGATCTTTCTGTATAAGATTGATTAATACCATATCCTATGTGGATCCAGGATCAGATTGCTACCTCATGTATCTCTATCTTTTGATTTTGTGACTGTGAAATGAGATAATATGCACTAGTAAAACTTTTCTAATTAAGTAGAGTTTGTTGTATGAATATGAATGGGACATGTTTGTTGACCGCAAATACTCGCACATGTCTTTAACCCTGGGTTACCATCTTTTGAAACACATTTTTAGCTCTGCATTAAGCAAAACTTCCTTTTTGTACCAGTTTAGCATCACTTTTAACCTTTGGTTATGAACCTGGTAACAGTCCTAACACTAATGTTCAGTGCTAGGAGAATGTTACAGCACATTGTTTAGCAACTGACAACTAATCATAAAATAAACAGTTCTTGCCTCATTAAATATTCATGTTCTTTGTATGATCACAGAAACTTTCACATGCGATGTTTAGTTTTAACATCTGTGGCGAAATTAAAAATGTCAAACAGTGATGGCAAGTGCAAACTTGAATAAAGAAGAGACTTGTTATTTGTTTTTTGCTGCATGTCGACATTTTCACAGATGGACAAGCTGTTATTGAACGAATTGCGTGCCTGTTGCGATCTGTATTCGTCCAATCAAAGATTTTGACCTCTTAAATACGCAATAAGAACATTAACACAGATGTCCAGTGTTTTATCCTGACACATGAAGGTGCGGTCACATTTATTGTTGCACACCAAATTTTTGTAGGTGAAATAAAGTCATTTTAGTAGGATTCCACTCATTTAGAATTTCATGTGAGGGTGAAACATCAACGGGTTGATGTTGGTCACGCAAATTCATTGTGTTGACCAACAGAAAGCTACTTGGTTTGAAAGTGACTTTGATATGAACTGTGCTTCATGCATTGCTTCACTATTAACAATGGATAGTGGACCCACAAAATTTCACTAAAGTGACCACACCTTAATCCTTGATAATGTATGAACTGTATGAAATGAGACAATCCAGGATTATGTTTGCCCAAGGTTAGGTTAGCCCTTGTTTAACAATAGTGTGAAAAGCTCAATAGTGGGAATGAAAGTAAAGAAATATAATCTTCTGCCTTACCGCCTTACCTTTCCTGTGGATTAGATGCTATCAGGTTATGGGAGTCCCCCCCTCGTAACTTCAGATCGTATCCAGATGTCCATGCTGATTCCATTCTGATGGAGAGTCTATGCTCAAACTATGACAACCAGATTGTCTGGCATTGCCAGGTTTTGTTGCTTACACTCATTTGTAGATTTTGGCAAGGGAAAAATGCAAACTAATGAGATATTTCATTAAATAATAAAATATGTAAGATGAAAGAAATGGCAGATCAAGGAGTTCATCTACTTTCATTTTTTAGTAATATTAGTGTACAAAACAAATCAAACCCAATGGAATGTGCAGATGTGGAGCATTGTATGAGTATCAGGCTTGTCCTTGAATCTATGGAGTGATTAAACTCCTTGCAGTCAATGGGGTCTATATGGAGATATATGGAATCTAATTTAAAGAACTTTTTAGGTGATTATTTAATGGTGGGGCTAACTCTCACTTGCCCGGGATGTGTTGACCCACCTGCCATGTTTTCAGGACTTTTAATGGTAGAGCTCTTAAAAGGGTAAAAATATCACTCTTTCACACACACGTTCTCAAACCTTCAGTATTACTTTTAAAGCGGTGTTGCCTAAGCCTGCAGGAATGTGTATGGTCTGCCTGTAAACTTCTCTTAACGTCTTCATGCAGGCAGTAATATTTCCCTGGAGCTCTCTCCACATTATGGGGAAAGTGAGTTTGCCATGTGGTGAGGAGGCTGCAATTTCAGCTGGCAGTTCCCTTTGTAAACCCCCCTCCCTACCTGTTTTTAAGGGTGAAAGGATTCCCTCCTAACATATTTTCTTTCTGCACACACCAATCTGGCATGATTGTCATTGTGGGTGATGGCAAGAGCAAATTGGAGCTCTGTTAGTGCAGGGCTAATTGCTAACTTGTTAACCACATGGGTTTGGAATATGTATGGACTAAGGAGATGCTGGACTAAGGAGAGGGAAGGTTAACTTATGCCTGCAGGGCAGTCCATAGAGTGAGTAGGTAACAACCGTACTATGCAGCAGCATGTGGTTCCCATTCAGAGCCAGAGGAAGCTTGGAGGTTTAGAAAATCCTTAGTTCATCCACACTTTAAACACACACTGATTTCAGGCTCTTGTTATAGTAGTTCTTAGCCTGTCTAAGGAATCTTTTGGTAAAGGTTTTATGAAATCTTGCACCTCAGGATAAAGCAAAACAGGGCTTTTCTTCCTTACTTGTTAAAAATTATGAGGTACTCTGGGGTCTGTATTTGGGGTCAGGTAACTTTAGCCATGTAAAGATCAAGATGGAGCAGAAATAGTATTCAAGTTTCTGGAAGAGAAACAGAACATGGGTTAATGACAATTACAAGTGTCCAACATAACAGAAATTTGTATTGGTTGTATATGGTCTTGATGTACAGTTTTTAAACGCACAGTGTGTCCCTCAAAAATATCAAAATGAGTTTTAATTCAGAAATTAAAAACATAGAATAGCTATTTTCAAATAATTTTATATGTGACCCTGGACCACAAAACCAGCCTTAAGTAGCACGGGTATATTTGTAGCAATGGCCAATAATACATTGTATGGGTCAAAATGATCGATTTTCATTTTATGCCAAAAATCATTAGGATATTAAGTAAAGCTCATGTTTCATGAAGATATTTTGTAAATATCCTACCGTAAATATATAAAAACTTTATTTTTTATTAATAATATACATTGCTAAGACTTAATTTGGACAACTTTAAAGGCAATGCTCTCAATATTTAGATTTTTTTTGCACCCTCAGATTCCAGATTTTCAAATAGTTGTATCTTGGCCAAATATTGCCCTATCCTAACAAACCATACATCAGTGGAAAGCTTATTTATTCAGATAATGTATAAATCTCAATTTAAAAAATTTGACCCATATGAATGGTTTTGTGGTCCAGGGTCACTTATATGAATTACATTTGAATGTTTTTGAGAAAATATATTTGAACAAGACCAAAAAAAAAAAGACCATCATGTCATTGACCCACATATTTATTTCCCCCTGAAATGCACTTTTAAAAGTAATATTATTATGTTAAATAACATTATTTTAGACATCCAGAAAACAGAATCACTCCAAAAACAGACTAGTTTATCATTGCAAATCCCACCAAAGCACTGTAATCCAATGAAGTCTAGTCTCAGCGTTGTCTTAAACAAAAATTACTTCATTTATAAATGATTGAGGAGGTGACTTGCTGGCAGTTTGTTCGTCACTGCCTGTGTGAGGTGTTAGTGGTCTAGAGGATGATCTGAAGATGATCTTTTTCCACTGTTTCCATACAGAAAGCAGATTGAGAGAAGTATTTATAAAACCAAAAGGAGAGAGGGAAGGTAGAAGGGTTAGACATAGAGGGATGATATCTGTATGGATTTAGTAGCATTTAAAAGCAATGGCTAGTCATTACTAAACTTCTATAGAAACATATAGGTCACTTAAAAATGAGAAATTGATGTTAATTTACTCATCCTGAGGCCATTAAAGATGTAGGTGTTTTCTTCTTTAGAACACTAAAGACTATTTTTAGCTCAACCAATGGTCCTTGTTGATTGATAATATGCAAGTCGGCGGGTGCTGTCACTTTGAGATTCAAAAAGAACAAAATTATTATCTGCAGCTTGTGTGTATATATTGAGGTCTTATCAGTCCCCCATTTCGCAGGATTTTTTTCTGATTTTTGCGGCCTACAATGACTAATTTTGTGGCGACTTTTCTCAAAATATTTGCAACATCTCTTGAGGTGTTTTGCAGTGAAAATATATCACAGACAACGTTTTTCTAACATTTTTATTACCTCTCTGGCCCTTTTTGGACTCTGTAATTTATAATAAGAAAACACTGAAAGAAATTTAAAAGAGAAAATTAAGTGTTATCCTCTTAACCCTATAAAACTGTGAATTTCTAAGGACTCTAAATTATCAACATGAACAAAACTTTAAAAAATCTCTCCAACATGATAAAAATCATTAGAAAAATTGTGATAACAATTGCCAAATAATGATGCAACAGTGTTTTGAGGAACATTTATTTGTTCATCTTGCAATCATTTTAGTTGCGTTAGAGTTGCTTTTTATGCTCAGTTTGGACTCCTGAATAAAAATGAGCTGTTTTTTTCCCCCCTCCATATTCTCATTATATCACCATATGGGCAAAAAAAGCCTGGTGTATTAAATATCTAAAAAACATTTTTTATATTTTATCTAAAGGTTAAAAAAAGTTCCATTAAAAATGATTTTCTGACTGTTACTGAATTACTTTAAGCTTTGCATGACTTATAACAAGTTAGTATTTTATAATATAACAAAAAGAACTTTAAACATAAGTACTTTTCAACAATACACAATGCATTAATTCTTTGGTGGTTTATTATACACCGTAGTGAATACAAAAATCTGAACGGCTATTTGAAAATGTGCTATTTTGAAAAACTGACTTCTGGCTTCCTTTTTTCCTTTTCCTTTTTTCTCTGTGACCAGTGTGTCAGAAACGGGGAGTAGCACAGCTGCAGATATTAATTTTGTGTTTTTTGAATCTCAAAGTAACAGCACCCGCTGACTTGCATATACAGGGTAACCCAGCAAACCACTGTATTACTACTGTTCCATAAGTGCCACCTAGTGTCAGAGAATAAATTTACACTTTAATTCAAAGTCTCCTTCACTCGTTCCGTCATGCTGCTTGTCCATGTTGCGGTTGTTCGTAGAGAGTGCGAGCCTCTAGGCAGTGTTGACAAATTTAACTGGTTGATTAAGAAAAAAAAAAAAAGATGTCACTCATAGTGTGCGTGCTTCTTTGTGTGTTGGAGAGCATGCACGCTTTACAGTGAGATGAAGCAATGGCACAAACAGAAGTTTAGCGATCGATTCCAAGTGAGCTTCGGCTGAATGCATGTTGCGATGCCATCACATGATGCATCTAGGCCCAAATTCTGTGGGAAATCTGTGGCAATTTAGAAAAATTGCAAGCTCCTCCGAATGCGGATTTTGTGTTAAATTCAGCGATCCTGATACTCTCTCCACAATGGCGGCGCACCGCTGCAGACGGGATGATGAGAAGAATTGTTGAATAAAGCCATTATTTTTGTTTTCTTTGCGCACAAAAATTACTTCGCAAAATTACAGTTGAACCCCTGATGTCACATGGACTCTTTTACCGATGTTCTTGCATACGTTTCTGGACCTGGAAACATTGCAGTTGTATTGCTGTCTATGGAGGGTCTGAGAGCTCTCGGATTTAATCAAAAATATCTTAATTTGTGTTCTGAAGATGAACGAAGGTCTTATGGGTTTGGAACGACATGAGGTTGAGTAATTAATGGCAGAATTTTCATTTTTGGGTGAACTGTCCCTTTAAGCGAAATGACCAGTCTATACAGGAAACAACTTTATTTGCAATATTATTATACTAATCCATACCTTCAGGCTAACAGTCCTGGAGCTCAAGCTATCTATCACATGATGACGTATATGTAGCGTAATCATGCGTGAACTGACACCATTGTAGTTTACAAAAGAGAGCGAGGACTTGTGCAGTAGGTGGTATCATTATCCATTGCTGGTGTTAAACTGCTGTTGAAGGCATTTGGTCAGCACACATGTCCTCCCTCTCTGTTGTTAGGAACAATGACCTCAGTTTGCTACCATGCATACGTCATCATGTGATAGAAAACTTGAGCTCTGGACTCGTGAACATTCACAGGACCGTTTGCTTGAGGCTATGGATTACATATAATGTTGTAAAGAATATTGATGTCAAACCTGACATTCTATTTGAATATACACAAATAAAATCTAAAAGCTATAGCGGAGAAGATTTTAAAACAGTAATGAGTTGATTTCAGTCTGTCTGATACCTGTACTTAGAATTTAACGCATCAGTCGTATGAACAACTTTTATGATCCATTAATGATGCTTTGTTGTCATTTTTAAAGGGAGAGTTCACCCAAAAATGAAAATTCTGTCATTAATTACTCACCCTCATTTTGTACCAAACCTGTAAGACCTTCATTCATCTTCGGAGCACAAATTAAGATATTTTTGATGAAATCTGATAGCTCTCTGACCCTGCATATAGACAGCAACACAACTGACACATTCAAGACCCAGAAAGGTAGTAAGGTCATTATTAAAATATTCCATTTGACATCAGTGGTTAAACCTTAATGTTATGAAGCTACAGCTTGACAGTGTGCACCCACATTTACTTTGCATGTTAAAGAGCATCATGAACATTCTGCAAATTTTCTCCTTGTGCTTCACAAAAGAAAGTCAAACAGTTTTGAGTGAGTACATATGACCTGATTTCATTTGTTACTGCCACAGAGCGTCTGATGAGAGGTGTACAAACTGTTTTTATTACACTGTATTTTGTATTACACTGTTTATACTCTTGACAAACATTGAACATTTGTCAACAGCCTTTTGTTATACCAAGGTGGAGAATGGTGAAACATGGGTATTTTGATCTGTGCTGAAGGTCTGCATGCAGTATAATTAACAACTCGGCAGCTCACACTGGTGGATTTGAATTAAGGGATACTCGAAATGAGCTATGTGCAGCGCGAAATCAATCCTGTCCCATTGCTTAGTTCCCCTTAGTTATTTTCCAAAACCGACCATAGTTTATGACTACCACTCTATTATATTTCCACCTTATTACATGCAAGCTCTGTCAATTTTGATGAAATCCAAGGTGCAGACGTTATGGCTAACGTCACTTTTTCATGCCACAGTTCTTCTACAGTAGCTTGCATCTAGCTTGTGGACAGTTTGCAACATGCTACATTGGCTCTTTGTGGGACAGTCCCACCTCACTAATTATATAGGTGGAAGAATTGATTTTACACTTTATGATGTCAGAATAGCACAAAGGAACCGATGTTGTCTTTCATCCTCCTTTTATAGTACCTCCATCTTTGGCTGACATTGCGTTCTGTTAGCACAGCTGTTCAAACCGGCCTCTCTTGCCAACGGCAACACCGTAACCCACCTGACACTGTCATCACCGAGGGCAGCCGTAGAGGGCCCTCATAACCGCAGCCCTCTTTTGAGAGACCGTGAGTTGCTCGCAATCACATCTTGCGTGGTTTCCACAGGACGGCTTTTGAAGTGATTCAGAAAGGAGAGCTTTTGTCTGCGAGAGCTGTTTGATGTATTATCTATCGGCCCATAGTTTCTGTAATCAGCAAGGTAAACAGATCAGGCTGATGAGATTCAATGGCAATGGCAGCTTCATGTTTTACCTTCACAAATGAGCCTCTTCGTCATTAGCATGCGAAACACAGGAACGCTGAGTCAGAAAGGAGGACCCTTGGATTTAAAATCTCCACCTTTGATCAGTGTCCTAAACCACACAAAGGCTTTTAAATGTTGCATTGTTTCTTTCCCTGTTAGCTTTGTGCCGTTTTGTTACCTTACACTTTTTAAATCTCCTGTAACACACTCATATATTTTTAACAGGCCTGTATATGTAGGTCTGTAGAGACTGCTTTTTTGGATAGACCAACAGAATCAAAGTTTATCTTTCAATTTATTCAATTCTTATTCATTTATCTGGGCAATTTAGCATACAGTATATTAATATTTGTAGAAAGTACTGCTCTCAATTGATTAAAAAAAGTATGAAATTTAAATCTCATTAAGCACAGTTCATATATCAATATTTAATGAGAAAGGTCAAAGCCCAAATTTAAAGCCCTTATAATTTAAAGACATTATGGTAACACTTTATTTTGAGGACCTATTCTCGCTATTAACTAGTTGCTTATTAGCATGCATATTACTAGAATATTGGCTGTTTAATAGTATTTAGAAACCACATATTAATGCCCTTATTCTGCATGACCATATTTTAGATCCCTTAATCCAAACCCATACCTAAACTAACTAACTATTACTGTCTATTAATAAGCAGAAAATTAGGAGTTTATTGAGGGAAAAGTCATAGTTTATAGTGAATGTGTTCCATATTCTAAAGTGTTACCAACATTAGATAATTGTGATAGATTATTAAACCATTGAATTGAAATATCAGAAAGGAACTTTAGAAGTCAATATATTGTTGATTTTTCTTCCTTATCATTGAACATAAATCTATCACTATAGCATACAGGTGCATCTCAATGAATTAGAATGTCGTGAAAAAGTTCATTTTTTTTCTTGTAACTTATTTCAAAAAGTGAAACTTTCATATATTTTAGATTCATTACATGTAAAACATTTCAAAAGTTTTTTTTGTTTTAATTTTGATGATTAGAGCTTACAGCTCATGAAAGTGAAAAATCAGTATCTCAAAATATTAGAATATTTACATTTGAGTTTCAATAAATGACCATCCATACAGCATCAATTCTGGGTATCTCTTGTTCTTTGAAACCACAATAATGGGGAAGACTGCTGACTTGCCAATGATCCAGAAGACGAACATTGACACCCTCCAAAAAGAGGGTAAGTCACAGAAGGTCATTACTGAAAGGTGTGGCTGTTTACAGAGTGCTGTATCAAAGCATATTAAATGCAAAGTTGACTGGAAGGAAGAATTTGGGTAGGAAAAGGTGCACAAGCAACAGGGATGACCGCAAGCTTGAGAATACAGTCAAGCAAAGCTGATTCAAACACTTGGGAGAGCTTCACAAGGAGTGGACTGAAGCTGGAGTCAGTGCATCAAGAGTCACCACACTCAGACGTCTTCAGGAAAAGGGCTACCAAGCCACTTCTGAACCAGAGACAACGTCAGAAGCATCTTACCTGGGCTGTGGAGAAAAAGAACTGGACTGTTGCTCAGTGGTCCAAAGTCCTCTTTTCAGATGAAAGTAAATTTTGCATTTCATTTGGAAATCAAGGTCCCAGAGTCTGGAGGAAGAGTGGAGAGGCACATAATCCATGTTGCTTGAAGTCCAGTGTGAAGTTTCCACAGTCAGTGATGATTTGGGCTGCCATGTCATCTGCTGGTGTTGGTCCACTGTTTTCTGAAGTCCACAGTCAACGCAGCCATCTACCAGGAAATTTTAGAGCACTTCATGCTTCCTTCTGCTGACAAGCTTTATGGAGATGCTGATTTCATTTTCCAGCAGGACCTGGCACCTGCCCACACTGCCAAAGGTACCAAAAGCTGGTTCAATGACCATGGTGTTACTGTGCTTGATTGGCCAGCAAAATCGCCTGACCTGAACCCCATAGAGAATCTATGGGGTATTGTCAAGAGGAAGATGAGAGACACCAATGCTGATGAGCTGAAGGCCACTGTCAAAGAAACTTGGGCTTCCATACCACCTCAGCAGTGCCACAAACTGATCACCTCCATGCCACGCCGAATTGAGGCAGTAATTAAAGCAAAAGGAGCCCCTACCAAGTATTGAGTACATATACAGTAAATTAACACTTTCCAGAAGGCCAACAATTCACTAAAAATGTTTTTTTTCATTGGTCTTATGAAGTATTCTAATTTGTTGAGATAGTGAATTGGTGGGTTTTTGTTAAATGTGAGCCTAAATCATAACTACTTCAGTCTGTGTGCATTGAATTTATTTAATACACGAGTTTCGCAATTTGAGTTGAATTACTGAAATAAACTTTTCCACGACATTCTAATTTATTGAGATGCACCTGTACAGTCCAATCCATTTTTCAATCGAGTTTAAACTGTCTGAAGTAGACAGTTCTCAGAAGTTCTCACATTACGTGTTTTTATATTATGTCTGCAATATTATTTTGATTGCTGTTCTATGTGTATATGCAGACTGATATCAGTGGCCAACACATTGTAACTTGCTTTTTTTTTTTTTCCTTCAGTGTCTTGTGTGTTTTCACCACGGTGTTGCGGGTTACACATTTGAATTTGGTTCTTTGAATTTAAGAATCAATATCGGTTCAAAATGAGTCGATTTAAATCAAGAAATTAATATTTTCAACCCAGCCCTAGCTAAAAGTGTCCTTTCATTTGGCTTGAAGCCTTGCAGCTGAGTTTGGGTTCATGCAGACTCTCATCAGATCTAATGAAAAAACTAAGCGCAGTGAAGATTTCATCTGAAGAAGGATCATCTGCCTTTTTGCATGACTCGTTGCATTTGGAAAATTTGGACATTATGGACCCCATAGATTCTCTGTAAACACCACAAACAGCATGAACAGTGTTTAAAGGGGTGGTTGACTTTTTTTTCTAGGCTTAAATGTGTTCATGCTTGTTTTTTTTTAAAAACGCATTATTTTTCACATAATTTACCTTTATTCCACACCTCTCTGTCCCTTCTCTGACAAACGCCTCGATTTATTTCCTGGTTTTATGAAGCTCCTCCTTCAGAAATATGCGATGGGCTGAGATTGGTTAGCTGGCTCAGTGTGTTGTGATTCGCTAAACCGCCTCTACTGCACGTCTGAACGTCCCGCCCCTCACCTCAGCGGCATGTGCTCCGGTTGAATTGTAAACAGTGGCGTTGTCTATAATGCTTATCAATTTGAGCCCGATTGAGACCCAGAGGATATTAGTGAAGAGGATCGTGCAGAACCTGTGCAAGCACGGCTCTTAATGGTATGTTTGGTGGTTGTTGTCTCATACGTTTAAATACGCTGCTATTTGTAAGTGCTACTGCTTCTGTTAGCTTTTAATATACGGTTTTATCCTGATTAAAGCTTTAATACAGCACAGCAACCACACGCGTGTCCATTTATAATGCTTCTCATTGCTGTGTGAAAATAAGTGTATAATTGGAACAGTTTGTTGGAGCTGATCTTACGATCTGAATGAGAGAGAGAGAGAGCGAGAGAGAGAGATGTAGAGCGGGGCGACACGAGTAACAGTATTAAGAACCGCTGCTTTAATAATTTTGAAACTTGTGAATCCATTAGAATCGTTAGAAGACAGAATCGCGATTCATATGAATAGATTTTTATGTGCATCCCTAGTTTTCTCTTCCTCTTCTCTAAAGCAGCGCAGCATGGCCTCGCCCCCTTTGCTGCATGTTCCCGGGGGCGGGGTTTATCTGGGTCGTTTTTGTAGGCATTAAAGTGCCAGAATTTTAAAAGAGGATATCTCCGTTTGCATTGAACTTTCAGCGCCGCAAGTCTGCAGATATTGTTTATGCTCAAACAGCAACATTACACACTAACTAATGTTAAAAAAGTGAAATCGCAATCAACTACCCCTTTAAGAGAGTGTCATGTAGTGTGTACACAGAGCAAGTGTGAAGAAGACCACAACCACCAGTGGGCAGTAGAGTGGACCACTGCGTAATACCTCAGATATTGGTGCTTTTGAGTGAAGCTGCTTTGATTTGTCAGTATTGTTCAAGCGTGTTAAATGTCAATGAATAATTGTACAGTTTGTAGCTTGAAAGACATCTTTGTGGTAAATCACATGCAATTCCTTGATGCTATTATGCTGCATACATTGAATGCAGTCGTACAAGCGTATATGTGCTTATATTTCTTTGGTCACTTTGAATGAAGAGCCCTGCAGCTGCAAAAAAAATAAAAAAAGCATGTGCACCTGTAAAAGCAAAAAGGAAAGAAGGAATCTTTTACAGATATGAACTGTGCTTTCCCTATAGGAGCAGTACATAAAAGAACTGTTCAATTTAGGTAGTCTTGAAGTCAGCGTTTCTGTTGTCGAGCTAGCGTTCGACTGTGGTTCACCTGGTCTCACATTCACGCTAATTAAAATCCTGTGGTCATTATAATAAATCGGTTTCACTTAGAAAGCAGGTGCGGGGGAAGCATTAAATAACACTGAGGTACACCGAGGTGTCAGTCATTTAACCTGCGAATCACTAGAGTTGTCATGAAAATATGTTGAAATATAAGATCCCTGTTTTGCATTAAGCCAGTGTGGATGTCAACACTCACCAAGGGTTGCCAGATCCCGTCATGGTGTGCTTATATTCATCCACGTTCTTGTTTTGCGCAGCTGGTACCCTCATTCTAATTATGCTCTCATTGTTCGGTGTTACCTGGCGTTGAGGCTTTGAGCTGAACCTGGCAACCGCAACATCCTGCTGTGGTACAAACGAGAGCCACTTATGATATGTGTGTGTTTGTGTGTGCAGAGGAAACTCTGACTTCTTCTGCCTTGGTACCTCAAGCTCTGGGTTCAGCAATCCCGCTCTCATTTTCCGGGAAACGTTTTAAGGAGACTTTTGAAAGAGAGATTGTTTTCTTCCTATGTTTTATGAGTTTGTGAGTCATGGGTTTATTGCATCACAAAATACTGATCATGTCCAACTGCGTTGCCAGTACCTCCCTTCACTTGGTTTGAGCAAAAATCTGGAACACATGCTTTTGAAGTTCAGACATCAAACTTCAGCACATTTGAGGAATGCCTTTGTGCATTTTACAACATTTTGTTGAGCTTCAATTAGCAGCAACCATCATAACGCAGCAATTTTTCTTTGACTGACCACTGATTGGTTGCTCAAATCTGACTGATGGATTTGTTTCCTAGATGTCTGACCTTTTGTTTCAGTAAATCTACACTAACCTATTCAGTTTTCTGCTCATTTGACAGCTAAAATGCCCTGTCTTCACACGACAACACGGTTTCCATTGGGATCTGACTTTGAAGTCCCACCTTTAAAAGAGAGCTCTTCCTTTGATAATCACTAAATCACCCACCCATCGTCCGCTCTGGTGCCCATATAACAATGAATCTTCAGGTGGAATGGTGAAGAGCACAAACCCGCCTGATTTAGAGGGCTCAAGTGAACCCCATCCAGTGGCGAGACTAATTTGTGCACATGTGCAATGTGTCTGTCTCACTCTTTCTCTTTCTTTTCTCCTTTCACGTCTTAGATTGTGTCAGTATTCAGCTGTATTTATGAACACACACAAATAACTGCTGAAGACCACTACCTCTTTGTCAAGCTCATTGACTAAAGGCTCTATCAATCTCCTAACAGTGCTTTGACCAGCTTTAAGGTTGTTGATGTCACATATATTTTCCACACAGACATTTTTTCCCCTGACAGAAAATCCACAAAAAATTTCCAAAAAAAGACCTCAGCAGGTTGATCCAGATGCAATGTTGAAAGGCGGACACCTCCCAGGCTGCTTATCCAGATCCTGACTCTTCCTTTAACACCTTCGTTTCAGTTTTAATGTGAATGCTTCATTGTGTTCAATTCCTGCTCTCGAGGCAGCATTTCCCACATCTCATCTCCTCTGAACAGAATGCTGGATTCATGAGTAGTGTTTTTGTTGTGATTCACACATCCTTTAAAACTTGGATTGTGTAGTATATGAATATGGTCTTCTTGACACTGATGTTGCAGATGGCATTAATAACAGAGTAAACCGCATTTGGAACAACAGTGTCAGAGTTTCTGTATTGTCACTAGGCTTGACTGAGTGTAGTACTTTACTACACAGTGACAAAAAAGGATTCAATTAAAAATAGTAATAAAAAAAATACTGTTAATAAAAGCATATAAAACTGATCCAGATAGAATAACCTTTTCTGGTCTTCTAATCAAGTTAAAATGATCTGGGATTACACACAATGTGATATTTATTAAAGGCTCTGGACATACTGAAAATGGAAGTCGTGACTTAAATACACATCAATATCAGAATAAATTTTAATTGGGCATAAGATCAAATATATCATGTCCTGAACCATAAAGGGGAAAAAGCATAATTACAAAGAAAATTAAACCCTATTTAGTTTGGTATAATATTTTATTGTTATTTCTTAGAAAAACAAAATGGTACAGCAGCAATTTAAAAAATAATAATAAAAAAAAAAAAAAACTTATGGTGGAACCAACCTCTGTAAACATACAGTGGGGGGAAATCACAACATGAAGACATTTATGGCCCTCATGACTGTGACAAGTTCAATAAGGGTCCTAAAATTTCAGATAATTTGACTTTCAATTTGAAATTGGAAGGTTAGTTCAGATTGTAAAATATATTTTGATGTGACTCCCCAAAAACATAATGATATTTATGACTTAAATCATTATTGGTGAATAATATATTGAAGTGATTAAGATGTGTACACTCTTTTTTTTTTTTTTTTTTTTGTGTTATCAACAATTTTTTTTTTTTTTTTTTCACACATACTCAACATCTCAAGGTCCAATCAAAAGGGAGGGAGAGAGGGAAGGACAACAAGAACACAAAAGTCACTCCTTTATACAATCACGTATATCAACAAAAAACACTGCCAAGCATCAATGGTCGAAGATGTGTACACTCTTAATGTATGTATTCAAAGTGCAAAGACAGTGTTTTTACTTTTATCTTCATGTTTACCAAATGGCATTTTTTTAGAGTTGTTAAATTTTTTAACAATGGTGTAAAATTGTACAAAACCTCATGAGCCATGTTAAACCAACATGAATACAAGTGGAGCTTGGCACATGCATGTTAAAGTATTTTTTTTTTTACTTTTTTTTTTGTCTTGGAAACTCTTATTTGTCTCTGACCCACATAAAAAGAGGTTAGATGTTGATGTTTTGGATTATGGTTATAAATGGCCATGTAAATTGTACATGCATAGACATAAAGCTTATTTTATTGTTGTATGACCCTTCAGAGGAGATCTAAATGTGTTTGTTATCATTTCATTGCTTGTGTCAAAATCACACAAACATCTTTTCTTAGTTCCTTCAAGCTAAATCCAAGTGTGTATTTTCTTACTGGCCGAAACTCAGCAAGCCTTTTTCGGCTTAGCGTCCGTTTATAAACTCGTAAACTCTCAACATGAAGTACAGTCCAACTAATCCTAACTCTGAGAGAGTGTTTACATCAAGGATAAAACAGTGAGGAAACGGGATGTGAGGCATTCCACGATGAAGCACAATTTCTTGTAAATATTGTAATTGCCTGCATTATATCATCAAATGGAGAGTGTGGTCCATGTGGGAAGAGTGAGATGCCAATATTGTATGTTGTTGTTGGCAGAGACAGGCCCCTAAACTCTGTTCTGCTTTAGGGCCAAGTGGTAACAGTTGTGAGGAATTGTGGTGGCAGCAAACGCTCACTGTCACACCCCAGGAGGAGAAATTACCCCAGTTAGTTGCAGAGAATTAACACGCTGCCCCAGTAGTGATTGAACCAGCAAGGAAAAACAAGCAGAACTTGAAACGGCACCATGGGAAGGACTCTTTCACTAACACACACATGCAGGAATAGGCATCCATGCAAGCATACATTCATCACAGTGCAACACACTTGTATTTATAATCTTCTTTCACAACATATTCCCTATAGAATACTAGCCCATTCTACAACAAATCCTCTCACCACAGTGGTTGACAGATGACTCACCTTTTTAGTGGATTAGCTTTTAGGCTTTCTTTACACCACTCGGCACAAAGTTATATTATGTATAAGCAGCACACATTAACAAGAGGCTGTTTTTGCCACATATAGTGCATTAAACTCAGCAGAAAACATTAATATACACTATAAATCTGTCATTGCAATTGTTTGCATCTGACATTTATTAAGAAACATAATATACAGGAGTAACCTACACATTATTTTAAAAAAAAAGACATCTGAAGGACTTTTTTTGTTTTGTTTAAAACCTATAAAACTTTTGTTAGTCTATTAATACAAGTCTTTAATCTACAAATAAATAGAGCACCTCAAAAATGGTCAAAAACTCCTCAACTGCTCTTGCTTGATGTGCAAGAACAAACCTCATTAGTTCTTGCAGAAGCTCTAACATGACAAAAGAAGAAACCTCACTGGCCAAGCAAGCATGTTTGAGTTTCCTTTTACTTTTATTTGATTTGCTCAATGTATCTGCATTGATCAAACTTTATTTGTGAATAAGCATAAATTAAATATTTTTATTACGGCAGCACAATCAATTGAATTTCTAATTGTGATTACAATTACGGATGCCACAATTACATAATCGTTTACAGTCCACTCATAGTATTCTGCGTGCTTAAGATGTTTTTTTTTCTTTCTATAGGTTATCTTAAGGGTTTTTTCCATTGTTTTAATTTGTTTTAGTATAACATTGCAATACCATGCATATTTTTTCCTTTTTTTTTTTTAAAGTACATTCTCCACATTGGTGCAGACAGTACGGCTGTCTGGATCTCTTTACTGCAGACACGCATGAGCCCCCACAGCCACGCAACCCAGCGGGCTCTTCTACGGCAACAGCGGCTTTGCAGGAAAAGGGGGGTACGGGTTTCTCAGGGTGACATAGTTTTCGTGACAGGCTCCCTGGCAGAGTCACATGGCTGCAGGCCCAGTCAGACTTCCTGTGGGGCATGCAGGGTGAGAGGGGTACATTTCTCCCAGGGAGCTGTGATAGATCCCAGCACCTGAGAAATGTTGTCCTGTGACCCAGTCACGTGAGCAAGACAGATGCTGTACTGCTCACAGTAGTAGAGTGATTTGAATCTTTTAAATCATTCACCAAAAGTATTCATTCATTCAATCAAGTCTGCCGGTGGCACCAAACACTTGTCTTTTTGTGAGTAATTGAATTATCCATTCACCCAAGTTTTTTAACACAGATTTATGAGAGTCAGTGTAGCAAGGGTTCTAAAAGAATCACAGATTGCATATGAACACACTAGCTCACAGCGCCTCTCATGATCCAATGCTGCTGTACTGCAAGATTGAGGTTTTATGTTGCCCTTTATATTTATCATTTAGTCTCCATATTAAAGGAATAGTTCACCCAAAAGTTAAAATTTGATTTGAAATTTAAAATGTACTCACCCTCAGCCCATCCAAGATATACATGAGTTAGTTTCTTCATTGGAGCAGATTTAGAGAAATTTAGCATTACATCACTTACTCACCAGTGGATTGTCTACAGTGAATGGGTGTCATCACAATGAGTTCCAACACCTGATAAAAACAAAACAGTAATACACAAGTAATCGATGTGACTCCAGTCTGTCAATTAATGTCCTGTGAAGTGTAAATCTAAGTGTTTAAATTGAACAAATTCGTCATTAAGGTATTGTAACTTAAAAACTGTCGCTTCTGGCCAAAAACACCAGTCCATGATCCATAATAATGCTTCCTCCAGTGAAAAAGCCAACCCCCTGGGGTCCTCTCACAACAAAGAACTAATGCTGAGGAAAACCGACTGTGGAGTCACCTCGCGTTTTGTCTCGCATCACCTGTGTTGGGGCAAAAAAAATTGCACTGGAACACACCGGACAAACTACAGCCGACAGCCAACAAGCATGTATACTCTGCGCTTGCTTGACTCTCCCATACCAGCAGGTGGCAGTAGTCTGTATTCGGCATTCAAACAAGGAAACCAGAAGAGCTAGAACTGTGGATATACACAGCAGAGCTAGACTTTGAGAATGCAAAATGTATTCGTACGCAGCAACAGTCATGATATGATGTCACGCTCTGCAGCGTCGTCTTAAAACTTTTCAACACAACAAATAATAATACATCTAAAATATAAATACATACAATCATACATACGTACGATGTATTGATGTGCTGTTGGTCGCATGGTTTGATATGATGTGAATTCGCAGGTCATAGTTCACCAAGCTTGAACTTTGGACTGCAGCGAAATGTGAAACTTTTTGCAGAAGCTTGTGTTTCAGGTCTGATGCATTCGCATGCGTATGAATGGAAGTCAATTTAACGAAAAGTGCAGTGTGACTGCCCCTTTAGAATGACATCAAGTCTTTGTGCGTTCCCTCTCTACTCCGTCATTGGTTTGCTTTAATTCTGTTTTTTTTCTCGTGCGCTCATTCGCTAAGATGAATAGCCAATCGGCATTCTCTTTTTCGTCGATGAGCTCCGCTGCCGATTGGACATGGAGAATCGGACAGAAAACAGCTGACGGCATCACACACCAAATAAACTTGGAGAAAACTCCCTGGAGAAAGCAGTATTATGGATGGAGCAGTGGTTCATAACTCCAGTCTTGGGGACCCACTGTTCTGCACATTTTGTGTCTTCCTTATTTAACACACCAAGAGAGGCATACAAAATGTGCAGATCAGCAATGGGAGAACTCTTAGTTTTCTACAGAGGACTATTATTTTAGCCAGAAGCAATGGTTTAAAGTTAAAAACGTCTTAATGATGGATTTGTTTATTGAAAAGACACAGCTTTTCACTTCACAAGACACTAATCGATTGACTGGAGTCATGTGGATTACTTGTGGATTATTTTGATACTTGTATCAGCTGTTTGGACTGTGATTCCAACGGCACACATTCATTGCCGAGGATCCATTGGTGTGCAAGTGATGTATTACTATTTTTTTTTTTTTTTAAGTTTTTGCCTCAGGGTATGTGCATTTTCAGTAAAATGTTTCATTTTTGGGTGATCTATTCCTTTAAAGGGGGAATCCACAGCTAAAACGATGGGCTTTTAATAAAACTTGAAAAGATTTTTGAAAATGTTGCTACATGACTCAAGAAAACATAAAGGCCTATGGCATTCCCTTTAGCCAAAAACTTCAACATTCATAATGCACTTTTGATTTTGTGCTGAGTCTCTGTTGATCCAACTGTCTGTGGGCAGGAATTTAAAAAATGCGGAAGTTTGATTTGCAATTTTAACAAAAGCCCTGGAGCTGTCAAAAGTCCACTGGATGATGCAAATGACGTGTAACAGAGAAAGAGTACACTTTGTTCATTTACTTGTACTTCCAACATTGTAACTATACAAAAAATTGTTTGACAATCAGCAAACAGTGCATATTAGTATAATATCAATTATAGTTCCATATTACTAGTGATACACCAAAATTGATTTTTTTTACTGAAACACAAAAACCAAATATTAAATTTTTCATGAAGCTGGTAACTAAACCTTTAAACAACACCTGTATGATGAGAGCAACCACAATTTGGAATTTTTTGTAGGAAACTCTGTTCAGCTCAACTACTTTCTGCTTGTAAGTGAGGCACAAGATCAGCCCATAGCGTGAGGCATGTTCTGATAACAGACTAATTTATAGGAAACAGATTTGAATGCAGAGGAATCTCTCCAGTGAGTCACTGCTGGAAGACTCTGGTTTGGGAATAGAGCGGGAACACTGGAATTGCTTGCTGTAAGCTGAGAGAGACGGACAGAGTGGGAGAGAACTGGCAGAGAGGACAGGACAGGACACGGATTGTCAACATCCACCCTTCCTTTTGCAGACCGCCTCTCAGAAGGATTTGCAGTGACTTTTTCAAACGATTGGAAGTTAGCGCCTGGAAAGGCGGCTCAGGTCCAAGAGCAAATCACTCCCCTCTATTATTCCCAGAATCGGAAGTGTCCCATTCCACATTACATGCAGGTACGGAAATGGACCTGTTAACTGCTTTGGTTTGTCCTTGTGAAAAGCATCTGGCAGAGAATGAAAGCTAATCACGACCGGTTGTTTAGAGAAAGACGCTTGCTCTGATGGGTCTGGAGGTGAGGCGACCCAAAGTGTTTGAGATGATGGCGGGATGGTGAGAAAGAAAATGCATACATGAGGTCATATGCGAGAACATCTGTGTCTGATTGGTGTCTCTCTCAGAGGGTTCATGTTTTTACAGCATCACGTGCAATGTTGACATTAGGATATCCTCAATCTTTTTGGTGTTTGTGGGCCAAATTTCACACTTCTGTCCCTTGTGAATGCCTAATAGTCATGAACGAACATATTTTAGTAAGTATTGTTTTAGGAGACAAAGGCAGTTTAAGTCCAGTGCTGATGGGACCTTCATCTAAATGTTTATTTCTTATAATGCCTTCCTTCCCTGTTGCTTTGTTTATTTATTGGTTGAGACAAAATATCACTTTACCAATAAAAAAGTAAAGTTAAAAGTTAAATAAAGTTTATTATAATATTATAAACATTATGATTTTCTGTAAAGCTACTTTGAAACTGTATTGTGGAATGCACTGTATGAATACATTTTACTTGACTACTGAATATTTCGTTATATAATGTTTTTGTAAATGATTCAGATGTGTACACTCCCATGTCTTCACAGCATAAAAAAAAGTGTTACTTGATGGTTATAAGACATGACAGAGTCATTGGACTTTCTTTTCTTGAAAACAGTAGACATTTTTTTTCAAAACCCTATAAAAGCAACATGCTAAGTACATTTATGAACTTAAAACTTTGAACTTTATAGATTTTTTTTTATTAAAAAAAAAAAAATAATTTTTTCTTCAATGCAAACACTCTTATTTGTCATTGACTCACACACATTTACATTTCTTGCACACTCTATTTGAGTTTGTGTGTGTGTGGATACACATTGTCTTTGCTCCACAATGTGGGTTTAGAGGTTTATTCAGTATAATAGCGTTTTAAATAAACAGCCCTTGCTTGGAACAGGCTCCGCTTTGTTATGTGGCTGATAGTTGCAGCCCAAGCCAGAGAAGGCAGCTGTCATATATCTGTGCAAACACTGAGTTCGGAAATTGAGAATTATGTCACTGGAATGGCAAGCTTGTGTGAGGGGAACCGGCAGGCAGGCCTGTTTTCCCATGAGTCCACTGCTGCCAGTAGAGAGTTACTGAATTGTTACGAGAGTCTGAAGCTAAATCTTACCTTATATTTGGGGCACTTGCTTCTGTCTGTTATGTCTGTTTTTCTTTGACACTCTTGAATACTTTGTGTTTCTTCTCCTGCATTAATCTGATGTATGTCCCCTTCAGATGATGCTCTTCATAATTTCAGTGGCTTTGTCCACATTTGTGGTCTCTGGACCTCCTGTTGGACACGCTAATTTTCTCCTACCACACGCGCAGCCTCAAGTTAAGCCATATGTGACACAGTTCTTTGCTTCTGAGGCTTGGAGTAACATGGGCATGCAGCTTTGACGGTTTCAGCTCAAATAAATAATGTCCTTTTAAATAATGTTATGGGTTCAATACAAGCTGTAAACAGTTCATCTATTTCACCATCACGTTGTTTCAAACTCGTATGACTTTGTGTGTGTGTGTGTGTGTGAAACAAAAAGGGACATTTTGAACTCTTGTTTTTAATGTTCTTTTTCCGTGAAATTGGAATGAACAGAATTTTGCAATAAACAAAATTTCAGAAAGGACATAAAAGCACCATAAAAGCCAGAGAAACAGATTAAATTAAATAGATTTCAGTATTCACTGAAAATCTTGACATCCACCACAGCTCTCCTTTGTGTTTATGAGAGTTCATCAGATTATGACATTCTCATTACAGTAGAAGGAGAGATTTCAATGTTTTTAAAAGGATAGTTCACCCCAAAACTAACATTATTTCATTATTTCCTTGTTACTTAAGATAGAAATTATTATTTTTTGAATCAATTTTTTTTTCCATTACAGTTGTGCTCATAAGTTTGCACACCCCTTGCAGAATATGCAAAATGTTTTGCTTATTTGCATATTCTGCAAGGGGTATGTAAACGTATGAGCACAACTGTGTCTATTACACTAGCTACATTTTTCATTTGTTTACATTTGTTTTCTACTTTGAAACTCATCTTTTGTCTGTTTAATTTTATACTACTGTTCTACTGTATACTAGTAGTTAAAACTGTTAATAGAGCTTAACTTGTATTGAACTTGGAGTATTATTTCAATAAACCTGAAGCATGTGTTTGTAACAGGGTGATATTCTGAAAAAGAAAAGTGAAAAACATTCACTTTTTGACCTCTGGCTGCATCTGTCATTTTTGACCGTAATCAAAGCTCTGCTGCCAAACTGGCTTTCATCCTTCAGAAATGTGTTCAGATCTCTTCAGAGCTGCCAGATTAATACTCATGAACCTGTTCCTGGTCTGTATCGTAGCCAGGAAACCTGCACCTCCATCCAACCGTGCCTCTGGCCAGACCACTGCGGTCATCAGTGCGTTCTCTCCCATCCTTGTGGAAAAGCCTCGAAGTTAGATATGATATAAAAAATACATTATAAAATACATTTTAAATTAAATTATAAAAAATATAATGCATAAAACATATCATCTCCTTTCACTTTCACTTATTCTTTGCATGGAGCCAATCTGTGGGACTCCTCTATTGGTCAAACGTATTTTTGCTATATAAATCTACAGGTCAGAGTAAACAATCTTAAATATTGTTGTTACACAGAGAAAGATGTGACTTCTACACATATGCTCGTGTTTCCGTCCTCCTTATTCACATGTGTTTAAATGGAAATGAATGGAACACCAAAGTCTGCTTTGACCGCATATTCACCCATGGTAAAATGACCGTAATGCATTTCAAAATATGCCTTGAGCTGCGGCTCTTAGTGGTATTGTGTTTCCATTGGTGTTTTTTGGCTTCATTTTGGGTCTTGATTTATATCTTTTTGTACCTATCAGCTGACACGACACATTATATATATATATATATATATATATATATATATACCTTTGGTCCTTCCACTCTTTCCACCAATAACAGTAATGCTGTGAGTGACGGCTGTTTTGGCTTCTGTATCAGAGTCTGAAATGTGTTGGAGATTCTTCTTCATCAGGCTTCATCAAAACAGCTTGTTGCACAGTGGAGCAAGGCTTATTTGAGTTGGCAGGCTGATGGCAGCAAGCAGAAGAAAAAACGTACAACTTCCCGTTTCTACTGAATTACATCCAGCTCGCTGCTGCGAGGTATTGAAATTCTGTCAGTAAGCGGCTCGTTTTTACAGTCGTGGTTTCTGTTCAAGTGTGTGTTCTGCTCTACCTCAAAGTCCATACAGGTCAACCTGTTCACTCCTTCTCCTTTTTTCTCCCTCTTTCTTTTTGTCTTGAACCATTTTCTCATTAATCTCTCTTTTCTTTCCGTTTCATTCTTTCGTTTTATTTCTCACTCTCTGCTTCATTTCTTTCACTCATTCTCTTTCTACTCTGGAAAGAGCCTTTCAGCAAGGTTAGTGTTTTTAGAGCAGGGTGGAGGGAAGCCACACAACTAGATCTGCACTAAAGCAAAACGGCCAATTAACTTTCTATTTAATCATTGTATTGAACATACTCTGTAATGATCTATGGTATTTTGTGCTTAAGTTAACTTTTTTCTTTTCATTTTTTAATTTTGTCAGATGCTGCATTTTTTTTTTCTCTGCAGTTCACGTTCTGCTCATTTCAGCTTCTTAAAGAAAATGAGAAGATTCCGTTCAGATGGCAGTCTTCTCAAGTGTGTGATACAAAGTTAATGTACCAATGCGCATAATAGATTTACACTTAAAAATGGGTTTGGAAAATCTCAAAGGATTCTCATCAAACTCAGTCAAAGCTCTAAACTCAGCACCCTGCATTATGCACATTTGTTTTTTTTATTTTATTTTTAGTTTTATTTTACATGTTGCCCCTCTTGTATGTATGAACAAGTTCAATAAGCAATGTGGAACATGCAAGTGAAGTTTTGTTCCATGTTGCATTGTGGTGATAGCTTTTAAAACTAAATAAAATTAAGGTGATTATTTGTACATAAAATGTTATTTCTCAATAAAATAGCTTAAGCACATACATTTAGAGAGGAGTGATGCAAAAAAACAAAAAAAAAAAAACCTTCTTTGACCACATAAAATGTTGTTTTTCTTTGATATTAAAACTAAATTTCGATTGATTGTGAATAAAATAACCTCTGATATGTGTGCTCATGGATTTATACACTGTGATGATAAATAAAAAATCTGGCTACAGCTTTTCATTCATAAAAAATTGTCTTGAGTGAGAATTTCCAGGAATACAGTGAAATAAAGTTAGTTGCAGATTGCTTTGGTGACAGAGGCTGATGGCTACAACATATTGTCCTGGGAAATTCTAAATGGCACATTTCCCAGTGATGTTCAGTCCCTACTCTCTTATATTTTCTAGGATAAAACAGACCTCATAAAAATGTGGATTAGTTCCAGGACTCTGAAACAGACAGAAAAACGCTGCAAACCGTGATACAGATGGTTAGTTATTCATGTACAGTAGCACAGGTCTAGTGATGGGTACAGTATAATGTAAACTGTGAATTCAATACATTTTTATTATATGTAAATTTTTACAGTTTGATTACAGGTATTTTTAATCGAAGGTCGAGTTTTAGATTAAATCTAATTTGTTAAATGTCATATTTGTGACGCATTGTGTCCTGATCTCATTCCCATAACTCTCCTGTCTCTTTCTACTTCTGAATACAATTCTAAAAAGCACATTGAGTGTGGAATTGTGGCATTTATCAGAAGGAGTGAGTCTGTGTCTGTATCTCTTCAGATCTGTTACATTTCCTCTCAGAAAGTGGATTATAAACTTTCCTACTACATCCTACTGTACTTCTTCCAGGAAATTTGAAACTGTTTCTGTTTGATTATTTTAGTAATTTAATTTAAGTACTAATTAGAGATCCAAGCACCAAAGCTGCTGGAATCAGTTGTGTTTGTACTGATTTTATTCTTCCTCTGTTTATTTTTTTGCTCTAAAAGAGTTTGTCAGAGACCATAAATCGCAGATACCCCAAAATCAGTAGTACGGTGTGTACTGTACATACAGTATATATCCTTTGGACACTATAATAAGAAAATTTACACTTTTGCAATAACTAATACCACTTGGACTAAAATATAATTATTTTTTTTTCCTCTGAACCCTTGCCCTGAATTAAATGGTTAAATGGATCTTATGATCTTATATACATTTTAAAAATATTTACCTAAAAAAAAACAGCGTTTTCTTTTTTTTTTCTTCTTTTTTTTCAAACTCGCCCCTTTGTTTGATTTCTAAGACTTTTCCTATGTATCACCTATAGATGGTAATGAAAAAAAGTTTAAATTTAATCATTTCACAGAAACAAGCCAGTTTATTTTTTGATGAGACTGCTAATGACTAAATGAGTCCACGCAAAGTAAAAACTTGTTACACATAGACAAAGGATGCAAGCATTTGATCAAAAAGTGAAAATTTGGTTTACATTTTCTATGGTGTAAGTGATATCTTAAACTTGACAACATTCTAGATGCCAAATTTCACCAATTTTATGGAACTAGGGGGCGCTATAACTTAAGAAAACCTTAAATCTGTGCAACAGTGATGAAAAAAAAACTTGATCGGCAACAATTGTATCCACATGGTCTGTTCTTTCAAATTTTCCAATTGTGGTCCAGCCTGCTTGGACACAAGTTGTTGCCACTTATGGCTATATTTTAGTAGTAATTGCACAGATGTCAGCAAACATAGACATACTAATACAGTCAGTAAGGCCTCAGATGGTGTGCGGTTTAGCCACAGCTACCAGCACACACGAAACCACACATTTCTGGCCACTATAAATCCCCCACACACACCACAAAACGACGGCAGGAGAATACTTTCACATGTCACGTGCTGCACTCTTTCTCTCTCTAGGATCATGTACTGAGACTGTTTTTAATGTTTGTATTGCATTTGCAAGTCTTGGAAGTAATTATGAATGATGATCTTGTGTATTTCAAAGATCATTGATGACCTTGCTCACCTTGATCTTGTGGACTGACATGGCTTGTTGTGTATTTCAGAGATCATTGATGACCTTGCTCACCTTGTGGACAAGACGGACAGCCGCATCAAAAACGAGACGCACAGAGTCAAGCTGTTGGACACCAAGTCTGCTTCCTGTGGTGAGTTTTCTGCCTCTGTAGAGCCACTGAAGCCCTGGTTTTATGTACTCTGCATCAAGAGCCCGGCAACAATAAGCCTGTCCATCGTTCAGATTTATGGCCATCTCTCTTTTTCTGTGCCTTCTCTCCTCCCTTCTGCTTTCTAGTGCAATCTGCAGAACTAAAAGGGTTCAAGTCTACTGCCTGTAAATGGTAAAGTCAGATCTGCACATTATGGTTGGTCTCAGTGCTGTGAGCTCTTACAGGCCCATCTGCATGTGATCTGTGTGTTTGTTATTGGAGCGGCAGTAAAGGTGAGATCAGGCTGAGACATTTAGAGAGGTCATTTACACAGATTTCTGGAAAGTTCTGCAAGACATTACAGTATTTTACATCTGTATACTTCAGAGTACTTTCTTCTGTGATCTCATTTTGTTAGTCTGATGTTAAAGGGATAAATCGCCCAAAATTAAAATGTATTTCATTATTTAGTAACGTCATTTCAAACTTGTTTCAAGCACAAAAGGTGAGTTTTTTTTTGAAGAACATCATGAGTACTCTTTTCAAGATAATGAAAGAGGACTGGGGCTATTGTGGTTCAAGATGACAAATAAACCCATCAAATTATAATAAAAATGGTCCATACAGCTTGAATGCTGTACACAAATGTTCTGTATTTTCTGTTTCACTCTCTCAAGATCTGTTGCTACTTCCATTATTTATTCACTTAATTCACAGAAGAGTTTGACATCCTTGACATTTTGGCCCCCTAGGTATCCTTGGTGGATGAATCATAAGAGAAGCAATAATTTCCAAATGTTGCCAACATTTATTCACCGTTATGTGAACAGATTGCTCTTCTGAATCAGATCTTTTAAGTGAACTGGTTAAACTCATGAATCTCATGGACTCTGGAGCTGGGCAACATGAACAAAAATAAAAAACAAGTATACAAACATATCATAGTATTTTTAGGCTGAATGGCTATTATATATATATAAAAGCACATCCTGCCAGTCCTACGAACAATGTGCATACTGAAGGCTATGAAAAGAAAAATAGTGAATATAACCACACTGGCTATAGTATGTGCAAAATAAAAGCGGGTTCAAATCACATTACATTCTATTATAACTTAACAATTAAAAACCAAACGAAATGCCTTTTAAAGCAGAATTAAAATCAATAAATTAAAAATGAAAATAAATATTAACAAAAGCACAGACTAAATGTTAGTGGTCAGACCTTCACTCATCTAAGAATAGTAACTTTATTAGCCTACAATTGAGTTACCCCATTACAAATATCCATTACTGCTATCATAAAATACACTTACATGAAGTTTTTAGAATTCTATATGGCACATATAATGTCCAAAAACAAATATTTTAGCAAAATGTATATTTTAGTCAGAATTAGTGCACTCCTGTTTTATTGCACTCTGTCTGGTTGTGCTTTGTTTGTTTCTGCTCACTTGGTTTTGAGATGCACTCATAACATTAAACTGTATATTGATATAAGCTGTATTGCCTCATCCTGTATTGTTTCTAAAAATCTATTGATATATCATAGAAACTCGATATACCACCCAGCCCTACTCAGAAGGGAATTTCACGCTGTGCTTAACCCCGGGTTATCATCATTCTAAACCTCGCTTTTAACCCCTGGTATAGGTACGTTTCACATTTGTAATTTAGAAGCAGTGTTAGAATGTTATGATTACATGCTTAGCAACAGACACCCAATCACGTGCCTCATATTCACATGCTTTGGACAGTCACAGAAACACTGTGCATTGTACAAACAGTCAGTATTTGAGGGGAAAAATGTCAAAAGGTGGCAGATCAAATGCGTCAACTGGTTTGACAAAGAGACTGTTTCATTCTTATATGTATAGTCAGAAAAATCCATCGAGGAAAAACTTGGTAGTACAGTCAGCAGTATATAATATGAGGATGTGCAATGCTAGAGCCTTTATGTAAACAAGTTGTGTCCCACATTTGTCCCGTTAATGAAACTGACACAGCAAATATGCAAATAAGAACGTTAAGACAGGGTTTAGGAATCATTTTATGAGCATTCCAGATTATTTGTTAACTCCGGGTAAATTATGAGCAGTGTATAAAATAACCCAGGATTCTGTTTACCCAGGGTTGTGAATCACTCTTTGATCTCAAGCTTTCACATGACTTTAGGAGACTTAATATACAGACATATATAACATAAGACATATAGTCTTCCACATAGGAGGAGTTATTATATAGGATTTAGGCAGGCAGAAGTCAGGTGGTCAGAATGGGCAACAACACTTCATCTCCGCTGACCCTCAACACTGGTGCCCCGCAGGGCTGCGTTCTCAGCCCACTTTGCCCTGTAAAGCTGTACCACACACAGTCCAACGTCATCGCAAATTTATGTAAATGCTGGGAAAAGAACGACCACAGAGAGGAGGTATACACTAAATGTGCCAGGAGAACCACCTTCACTAAAGACAAGACCAAGGAGCTTTGGATTTCACGACAGAGAACACACACCCATTCCATCGACAAGACACCTGGGAGAGGGTAAACAGCTTTAAGTTCCTCGGCGTTCACATCACCGGATCTCAATGACACACAGAAGTGCTGAAGAAGGCACATCAGCGCCTTAATGAGGAAGTTATGGGTCCTCAGAACTATTGCTTTAATTGCATTTTCTGTGATGTGATCAATGACTGCAGCCTCTCAGATTTCTCAAGTTTTCTGCACGCCAACCATGTCTGGACCTCTTAAATCATTTCACATGTGGTAAATGTTCACCTTTGCACAACTATCTACTGCATAATCTGTTGTAAATCTGCATACTTGTTTAGCAGTAAAATGTGTACAGACACTGTCTTTAAAATATCACATTCAGTCTTCATTAAGCTCTTATGTAAACTGTTTTGTTTTTTGCATTAACGCTCTCAGAATTTCACTCACCAAGACTTGTGCTGTGGTGATACTAAAAGTGATTTGATTTGATTTGATTTCTTTTTGAAGCTTTGAAAGCCAGTCTGCAAAATCTGGGAAAAGAACGACCAGTATACAGTGTTTAAAGTTTGGAACGACATTGGGGTTGAGGAAATGACAGAAATTTAATTTATGGGTGAACACTTTAATTGCATTTTCTGTGATGTGATCATGTGCAGCCTTGTTTCTCATTTCAGCAGACCTCTTATATCTTTCAAGTGGTAAATGTTCAAGCATGCTCTTTTCAGCAGACACAAAATATCTGTCTTCATTAAGCTCTTCATTAAAGGGAACGTGTTTGTAACAGAATATCGTGCTCTTTTCTGTGCCGGGATCAGGGGTTGTCAGACCTGAAGCATTTGGAATTGACTATATGAATGAATATAATTAATAAAATATTCTATGAATATTTCAGAATTTTAGTCTGTTCCTCACACAAAGCTATCATATGGCTTCAAAGGCTTATATTTTTTCTGGATCTTGACTGCTGCTGTTTACAATATTCTATATATATTGCATAGTATTTAAAGAGCAGCTTAAACATTCTGCCAAAGATCTAATTCTTTCGCATAAAAAATTGTCATACTTCATCTCCTGTTTTGTTCCATGCCATAAGGATTTGAAACAACATAATGGTGAGTAAATGTTGGCATGTGCTCAATTTTGGGTGAACTAACACTGTAATGCTGGTGGGAATGAGAGACGTTCATTGAATCTACAAACCTAATCTTTTTGGTCATTGCTGTTGACAGGTAGATGGTAGAGCTTTTATTTCCAGAAATGTTCTGTATCTCAAATTATATCAAGACATTATTTTTTAAATGAGCTTTTTGTAGATATGAAATTGGTCATGAATTAATTTTTATTATGGTCATGAGCATGTGAAAGGTGTGAATAATAAAACCATTATGTTTTCTATTGTGAGAGCCAGTTTGACTACGTCACTCCTAATTGTCTTATAAAGATCCATCTTGAATTTTCCTGGGAAATAAATGCATTGCCGCGCTTGGTCCTGCTCCTCTAATGTCACACATAATTCCATTTGTTTGTCCAGAGGACTCTACAGACTGAAGTTTGTTTGCAGATCCCAGAGCCGGAGGCCAGAGTTGCAGAGTTTTGCATTGATTCTCTTTCTCGCTCCTTTATTTCTCTACCCCTCGTCCCGCGTCTGTTTTAACACCTAAGCATATTCATGTATTCAGTGAGCGAGGGGGTGAAGGAGGGGTTGATGAATGGAAAAATTCCTCACTGCCTTGTCGTCCGTACCCCACTTTTTTTCTTTCTTTTTTTTTTGTCTATTCTTTCAACTTGTGTTCCCTGACTCACTTCACTCCTCACGTTTTCCCAACTTTGTTTGACACTTGTCTTTGTCTTGTGGAAAGAAAATGTTGAAAAATAACATGCCACAACACTTTTAAAGCTGTCTGATCATTCTCTCCTGTGGGCACACCATGTTTATAGAGTATCTCTCTTGTATTTGTCTTATTTTCGGACTATATTCACATTATATGCTGTTTGTTCTAGAAGAGGATATTTATAATATCAGTTGTTCTGTTGTATATGTAAGTGTCTACTAATTTTCTATCTATTGTCTATTTGAGATTACTTTATTACTTTATTCCTGTTTTTTATTCATCCAGCTGGTTAAATCTGCCTGTGTTTTGGTGTGTGTGTATATATGTGTTTTTGGTGTGTATAATCTATGGCCTTTACTGACAAAAATATTTCTGACCCTAAACATTTGAATGGTAGTGTATAGATATAGACCGTATGACTTCATCTTTACTACTGCAGTCAAATGCCAAAATAATAGCCAAATGTGTCATCATATTGTAATGTATGAAGTCTGATGTGATTTCATTCGCGCAATTAGTTTTTAATTTGTTTACATTCTACAGCCAAATACTTTACAACTGTCCTCTTTGGAAAGATGAAAAAAAGGGCATTTTGGAACAACATTGACAGGCAGAGGAAAATTATCTGGTCAGAAAACGATTTAGTAAAATGAAGTTGAGGCTTATGTTTTGAGTCTTCGAGCCCCTGAATATGACAAGTTGAAGTTTACATCCTCACACGTCTCTCTTTCTCCCTCGGCTTTGATTTTAAATAAATAAAGGACAATTGGGAAGAATGTGTGTCCTTTGTTCTGCCCCCTGGGTGGCCACACAGGTCTCCTGCCCTCTGTGCACACTAATCTATTTGTCTAGCTAATATTATTGTTGTCATTGGGGCAGCGTGATTGGGTTACAGAGATTATTTGATTACTTATAGAACTGTGACAGTTTGGCAGAGGTGAAAAAGAGGAGCAAACAGACAAGCCTGGGTGTGAAGCTCACTTTAAAGCGTAGAAGTCTGACAGTGTGAATGATGGTTTGTTTTACAAAACGTTCTTTAGGCTGATTTAAATCTGAATGACATTTCACCATTTGGCATTTAATACAGAAAAGATCATGTTCACTTGGAGAGTAAAACTTTTTCCCTTTATCTTGTAAAATGTCTTTCTATGGGTTTACCAGCTCAGTGGAGATTGAAAGACCTTTTTTTTTTTTTTTTTTCTGGTGTTTGATATTTCACTTCTCTTGCCAGTTTTCTTTTAAATAAATGTGGAATTGTCCAGTGGGATAGGGGTCTGTTCTCTAAAAATCTGACATTGTTCCTTGTCACATTCAAAATTATTTCTTAACTCACACCCTGCCCGCAGCAGACTTTAGTAGGTCGTTTTTCTTTTTTTTTTATAATACCAGCGTAAGTTAGTTCCTTTTGCCCTGTGCCTCAGTGCAGGCCAGCTGGCGCTGTGATCTCCAGTGGGAACACACAGTCACCGAGCCAAACTATGAGAGAAATGTAAACTAAAGCACTGAATCAGGCTGCAAATACAGTACCAGCCAGTGTCCATGACGAACAGCGCATATGTCAAAAATCCTGTCTGATTAGCCGAGATAAGCATGTTTTGAAAAGACGTGACAGATGATGGCGCGTCTGCTATGTTAGAGAGTTTGCACAAACAAAGGAAGCACTGAAGTTAGGCACGCTTGAGACAAGCATAGTCAGAAAATGTGTGTATTGAAAAAATGTATATGGGTGATCTGAGAGTAACTTTTCTAGGATGATTTTAAAGGTAAAAAATATATTGTGTCATTCTAGTTTAATGGATATATTTTATTACAGTAGCTGTAAGTGTTTTTATTGTCTCATTATTCACTTAAGAATAGGAAAGGTGCAATTTTATTTAACATTTTATAACAAATTCTAAATTCATTAATTATTATAAAATGTTATGTTAAAATCAGGAACATTTTGGACTTTTCATATTAACAAAATGTTGAGTCAATTTGGCATTTATATGTACAGTTTTTTTTTTGTTTTTTTTAATAACACAGAATTGCTGTCTGTAATATATCTGTCATGCCTAACATTTTAGAAAACTTTTTTTTTTTCTAGATCAGAAATGTAATTAATTTTAAGATTTTTAAATCACAGTCTGAGGTGTAGCTACTGTATCAGATAACATTAGCAAACCAGTCAGTATTTGAACATCTTAATTCAGAAACATACCTAAATTGTGTTATCCAATAGACTTGGTTGAGGATTTAAAACTTTTAAGATTAATCACCCTTAGATTAAATATGACAGTTAAAATATGCCTGCTATTAGATGTTGTAATCAGTGTTATTGTAATGAAAAGCAATTGGCAGCACTTAACAAAAAGTATGTAATTTTATTAAAGCACTAATAAAACACACCCATATTCAATATATCATTAAATGCATTAGTAATAAATTAAAACTTTTGTTACAAGCCTGTATAACTGTAGGCTTACCTTATAAACAAAACTGAGTGGGGTAATGTGTAATGCTCAGTCACAGTTCATAGTTGTGCTTTTATTGACATTTCACAACTTCAAACGTGTCTCATTTTAGAGTCGGAACTATCAGCTTTGTAAAAGCCGATCTATAACACATGTAAGAATGTTCTGGTTGATGTCAGTGACTCACAGGAGATGAGACATCCTCTCCGACACCTTCGTGGAATTCCTCTAGTGACACGGAGTATATGAGAAATCTGACTATCGGAAGGATTAATGAAAGGCAGATGCATCGCTGAAAGTTTCACCACATTTTGTTTGTCATTCTCACCGTCAGTTAGTGTTGATCTTGAGTTTGAATTAAACACAGGGCTGAGAGCCCCATCTAGGAGTCATTACTGTGTTTATTTTAATGAGTGATCACTGAAAAATTGAATAAATTCCATTGAATGGAATAAAATGAATAAACTATTTAAATTATAGTTAGGCATTTTTGAAGTGTTTCAGGAAGTCAAAAATGTAGATTACTTTATAGTTTCTCTGAGAAACAGATCATAGTCACAGAATATAAACAACAGATTTGTGAAGTTTCTGCGGTGTGGCTGATGGGGGATGCACATGTGCTAAAGATCAGTCATGTGTTTTTGCATGGTAAATTATGAATTTAAATGTGCACACACACAACTATTCACTGTTGGGGCATCTTCTACTCAAAAAGCGTGAAGTTGTTCATTCATTCAATTGTTTTGTGTGTGTTTTTCAATCAGGAATGCTGGTGGTGATTGTTCTTCTCCTCATCGCCATCATTGTCGTGGCTGTTTGGAAGACTTAATGAAGAGGAAGTTTCTGAAGAGAAGACGGCACATATACAGACTCCGGAGACTATTAGAAAAACCGTCTTTGAGGTGAACGAGAGATACTGTTTATGTAAACACACATCTACTGTATAAAACCCTCTCCTGTCCCCTTTTACATTTATGAAAGTAATGGAACCCATGACTGGGATAAAGCCAAGGAATGGACCACTATGAAGAACTAAAATTCTTAGCTCCTCAGATAATGATCAAAGTAGGATTCGGAATGGAAAGAAAAATAGAAAAGAGCTTTGAAAGGTTTTGAATAGTATTATGAAAATAACCATGAGCTTGAGATGCTCCAAGGGGGGAAAACCTATTTAAATTCTTTGTTTGGCAGTGAAGAAAATGATCCGTATCCATCTTGTAAACAAGGTCTGAGTCACAAAGCAATACAAAATATATGTATATACAGTATAATTAAAATGTATTATCTCTTAACTTCTCTTTCATTATCCACTAAGCTAAATTTACAGTTCAGATTCTATTTTGTAAGTAAGAAAAAAATTAAATACTTGATTTTGTCTTTAACACTTTTCTGTAAATTATTTTTAGCCTGAAAATGTGACGGTTAGAAATTCTAATAAATGTAATTCGTCTGTTTGTTTCTCAGTTTTGTTGGTAAAATTTTAATTAGCACAAATGTTAGTGCTGATCATTTGTCACGTTTGGTCATATTTCCTAAAATCTTTTTTTTTTTTTTTTAAACAAATTTATATGAGGGGAAAAAAATGAAAAGGCACACTAGTAACGTTTTGAGATTTTATTCCAAATGAATGCTGAATGTAGTTCTACCAGGTTGGTGTTCAGTAGTTATCTTCCCCTCTGGATTTTAATCACAACCATCTAAACAACCACAAACTGTAAAAAAAAAAAAAAAAAAAAATAAAAAAAAAGACATAAAAAAATCCACAATGTCTTGTCATTAAATATTTTCTTATAATAACCATAATATATTAGTATGCACTGTAAAACAATATTGCAGACGTCTTGTATTTGCCACAGCTAAATTTACAATTCATAATATGAACAAGAAGCAATGTATGTAAGGTCTGCTGGTAATGTCAAATACAGGAGCCATCTTTCCACTGCTGCGAAAAGTAAAAACTGAACATAAATTTACATCATTGGAATACTTAAAATAAAATTGAGTGTGCACTAAGATACTGAGTGCCAAACAAAATACATTTACATGTGCTGTTACGAATAGTGTTTGTAACCGTAAATACAGCATATGTATAAATATATGTGTGTCATACATTGTGTACATTTACAAGAAATAATCATTGAGTAAAGATGATAATTACTGCACACGTAAACCGTTCATCAAATCCAAATTTTTTTTTTTTTGGTATTTGATGCTGAAATGATCAGTTCTTACAGTTTATTTTCTTAATGATCTGTGAAGGACTGACCACACAAGCAAATATTAAATGACCATCAAAGATCAGTGGAAAAGCTGTACTTTAGAGAACGTCCATCTCATTAGTTACAAAATAAATGTGTGTGTGTGTGTGAGCAGCGTTTCTCACAGTGAAGAGAATTCTCTATTGTAGTGAAACATTACTGTACATGCATTCCTACTTTCACAGATGCTAAATGGACATGGAAATGTTTAAGGAGAGATGCCGTTGCTTTACAAAACTAAATACTAGTTAATGAATTAAAGGTAATTCGTACACTTCTAAATGCTTTTACACACAAGGAAAAATACTAACTATACACACCATTCTACCAACACTTCCAGGACTTACGAAAAGGCCTGTTTATACAGTGGACTCGTCACACTGAAGTTCTGTTTTAACAAAAGGACGTCATCATCCATGTCTGGACTATAAACAATTGAATCAGAGCATCAAATGGAGCAAGAAATGCTGTTTGTATTTAGAGTCATCTACCTCAATCATCATGTCTTATACAAAAATATACATGGTGGTTTTATTCCAAGTTCAAAAATAATTGTAAATGCATGCTAATAATTTTAGGATTTGTACAAGCATGCTATTACATTTTTATAGATCCTAAATCAGTTTGCAACACTTATGTGTACAGATTTGTTTTTTCTTGTTGTAAAGAATTTGTGGCATGATTCACAGCACATGGCTTAAACAGAAAAAAAAGTAGTATATTTGTGTCTGTTGAAGAGAATGGGCACTACTTTAAAAATGTACAAAGCTTCTTTTCAGCAATTGTTGGATGATTTGTTTTACCTTTTAATCAGCGAACTCTGGGCCACCGACAATAAAAAGGGGATCAGAAACCTGTACATTGAACAGAAACCTTGATTTGCGTTTGTTGTGCATTTGCTGGGACGGTTTCAGAGTCTGTAGTGGTCTGGGTATAAACCAGCAGCACCAGTCTTCAAAGGTTAGTAGTGTTATATGAAATATACATGTTACACTGTACATGAGCTTTTCTGTGTTGTCCTTTTCATTTTGTTTGCATCTGTATTCAATGAAAAAACGCTCAACGAAAATTGCAACAATTGAATGAATAATTATAAAAAAAATATGCACAAATATATGCATACAATTGTGATTTTCATGGAGGTTGTTACAAAGTCATACTTTTTAAAATACTTTTTTTAGACCTTGAAAAAATTATATTTTAAATTGGCTGAAGAAGAGCAAATTAGTTTTGATATGTCATATAAAAAAAATCCTTCCGAAAACAGAATTTTGAAATCTCTGAAATGTTATGTATGCCATTATGTATTATGCATAAATTAGCGCATATGAATTTTTAAATGAAAAACTCATTAATGAACATGTTTTTTCAGGCATGCTGAAGGACATGCTTATTTTTTTGCTCTAAAAAAATGTTCTCCGATTTTTTTTTTTTTTTTTTTTTTTTTTTTTTTTTTTTTTTTTTTTTTTAAGTCTCAATCCTCAATCCCCAGGTTGTTTTAGAATATTAAATATGGCTTAATCTGATTCTCAACCAGACTGAAACCGTCCAAAATGGATCTGAAAGCCATTTAACATAAAATACCTTTCTTTATGCTGAACACGGGTGCAAAATTGGCAAACAGCAAACAAATCTTGAAGGAAACAAATAAGAAATGAAAACTGCATCGTGAACTCCTTCACACATGTTCCTATTTAAAAAAAAAAAAAAAAAAAAAAAAAGTTAATATTCTCTTCATGCCTTTATTCAAAGCAGCAATGTTTAGTCCCTCTTTTTCTTCTCTTCCTTTCCCTTATGATCTTTTCATCCACCACTCGTCTGTAGTTTCTCTGTCCAGCTTCTGATAACCACCTCTTTCCTTTTCCCCTCACTGTGCTTTCTTGCATTTTCCTTTCTTCTCCCGCTGCTGAAACTTCCGGAGTCTTCGAGCCCAAGTGTCCCTCCATTGAATGACCAGACTGCCCTTGTCTGCCACCACTCCGCTCTGTCCAGGGGAATCCTCATCGTTGCCCAGCAGCAGGTACTTTTTGCCGGGCTTGATCTTTGGGCACTTGCAGGCCACGTCCTTTGCTCTGACCCACAAAAACTGATCCCCCCTGCGGATTCGGCTTTCTCCCTGTTTGTAGACAGAGATGATGTTGACGGTGAACTTCCACCACTCGCCGGCTTTGTCTGCCTTTAGGATGTGGACCTGAACAGCTGGTAGAATAACAGAAAATAGAAAACAGAATTAGATCTTTTTCCAGTATTAATACAAATGGGTAACATTGTATTTGTAGCAGTTCGACAGTGTTATTTTCGAATAAAAATATTTAAAACTTTAAAAACGTTAACATTTAAAACTACTTTAGACAAAGTTAATTGAGAAATTACATGGAATATTTTTTTGTACTTTTTGTAGAAGTACAGAAAAAGTACCAAAATATTTGAATGGAAGAAAAAAATTCTAAACGTTTAAACTTGACATTTGGCCATTTGCACAACATATACAAATTTATGTTAATTTATGTACACAATGAGACCTGAAAGTCTCAGAAAACTTGTGTAAATGTTTCCATTTCGCATATTTCTAATTTAATACAATTGTTTGCATTACAAATTCTATTATTTGCATAATTTAAGTGAAAATTTGGATTGAAAAAAAGCTAATTAATTTCAGAATTTCTTAGTATTTGTGACACTGGACCACAAAATCAGTCATAAGTTGCACAGGTATATTTATAGCAATAGCCAATAATACATTGTATGGGTAAATTATAGATTTTTTCTTTTATGCCAAAAATCATTAGGATATTAAATAAAGATCATGTTTCATGAAGATATTTTGTAAATTTCCTACTGTAAATATATCAAAACTTATTTTTTGATTAGTAATATGCATTGCTAAGAACTTCATTTGGACAACTTTAAAGGTGATTTTCTCAATATTTAGTTTTTTTGTCCCCTTAGACTCCAGATATTCAAATAGTTGTATCTCAGCCAAATATTGTCCTATCCTAACAAACATCAATGTAAATCTTATTTATTCAGCTTTCAGATGATGTATAAATCTTAATTTAAAAAAATAGACCCTTATGACTGGTTTTGTGGTCCAGGGTCACATTTGGTTTTGATTTGTGGCCTAGATATAAAAGGCTAAATAATTTTTTCTTTTTCTGTTCATTTCTAGGTTTAAATTAAATTTTAAATTACCAATTGTGTGTGTGGTCTTAGACTTTTGGATTCCACTGCACACGTAACTTTTATCCTAAAATCTGTGTTGAATAAATAAATGTACACACACTGCACCATAGAAATGCTGCAATACACTGCTCCCGTGTGCCTAAATTTACAGCCACAATTGAAATGATAGTTCAGCCGTGGATTCAGAGTCTGGCTCTAATTCTGATTAAGTCATTTGTATCGTCTCCGTTGCCTCAGCAATGCAGGTCAACCTTCAGTTTAAAGTGCTTTCAAATAAAGCATGTAACTCAAACCCCGCCACAGTTTGAGATTCCTTGCAAGTGTGAATCCTCAAAATCTGCTTAAACTGCCTGTAGACTCATGCTGTTCCCCTTTCATTATTAATTGCCTTCAATGTGCTTTGTAAGGTGACTTTGACAAAAAGGACCAGCAAAACAGGCAGATTTAATTTCATCTGCGTAATGCTTTGCACTTGGCTAAAGACCGAGGCTGTATCATGCAGGCTAATGGTTGGTGAGCTATGTATCTGTCCATTTACATTATTTACATACTTTACTCAACATTGTAAAGGCTAGTGTTAGAGTATGCACGTCACTGGACCCATATTAAGTTGTTTTTTCCTCTGATATACAACATTTAACCCAGGATACAAACATTCTGCTTGTAAGAATTCACGTTTTTCACAAGTTTCCTTTATTACCACTACAAGGACCCCATTTCACATTTACAGGAATCAATTTATATCTTGCACCACACAGCATCTCACTAGACTTAGTTTAAACTTCTCATTTGTATCAGGTGCCAGGATGTGCAAAGTTCTTTAATAGCTAAAAAAAGGAGATTAGAACAGACCAACTGCTTCAAATGTGTTTTGATTAAATTAAATTGTAACGTGTTTATTTAATGGCATTTAATGGGGGGGCGGGGACAATGGAAAGAAGGAAATTCTGTCGTTATTCTCACCCTCATGTTTCAAACCTGTACCATTTTGTTTCTTCTGTGGAACACAGAAGGTGAATTTTTGAAGAATGTTCTTGCAGTTCTCTTACATGTAATTGAAAGTAAATCAGTGAATTAAAGTGGTTCATATGATTTGTTAATAATATTCCAAATATTCTGATGCCGTACGATAGCTTTGTGTAAGTGAAATTTAAGCTGTTCACTAAAAACTTGATATCTAGTCTAGCTCTCCATAGCTTGTTCCCGAAAGACGCAGCAATGTGTGATTCATGAACTACTCATTCTTTCAGTCGGATATTTTCAACGAAATGCTTAATGCAGTTCACACAACTGTTCTGAATGATTTGTTCAAGAATTCACTCTTCTGACTCTCAAGCTCACGTCCTTAATGATTCACAGCATTTAACAGTTTACTGGAGAGGATGGTTATCAGGAAATAACGACTAATTTTCATCAGTTTCCCACATAAAATTATTATAAGACTTCAGAAATTTTAGAAGTCTCTTTTTTTTCATTTTTGAGATTAAGACTTATTAACTTATTAACCAGTATATTCTTCAGAAAGTCATCTTTTGTGTTCTATATAAAAATCAAATATAATTGGAACAACATGAGGGTGAGTACTGTAAATGATGACAGATTTTTATTATTATTTTATTTTTTATTCCTTTACTTTCGCCAAAAATCATCACAAATGAAATTGAATAAACCTTTAACTTTATGTCAGTGTCACCATTTGGAAAGGTGGAAGTCATTTATCTAGTGACTGCAACATGTCACAGCCTGTGGAGGCCCAGCTGTGGTCAGGATTCCTGTGGTGTTTTATGGGTAATGTGCCAGTGAGGCATAAGGCTGTAAATATCATGCCACAAAGGGCCTGATTCCCCTATAAGTCTTTTAGATGACTCCATCTTCAAGTTCAATACCATTTCCAGCCATTTCCCCCCATGCTGCTGTAGCATAAAGCCCCCCTGATGCTCGAGAAGGCAGAAGGAAAGTGGATTAGGTTTAATGCTCAGAATATGGGAGTTTATCCTAGATTGTTCACTTTTCTGTAAAGAGGGAGCTGGCCGGCTCTCCGTAACTGAGGACAACTGTAAATTGAATGCAGCGGGGGACCATATTATCTGGATAAATTCTTAAATGAGTATTAAATGAGTAATGGCAGTGTAGAAAGGAGAACATGCAAAGCCGGTCTGCAGGAGGTAATGGCATTGAGTATTCATCACATAAGATGCAGCTACCAATGTGTGCCAGACCTCGTCTCTACACTGCAGGGATCCCCTGTGTTTTTCACTTTCAATGTAACTGATTTTTGAGAAGTCTACTGAGCATAAATGCTTACTGTAGTTATATATATATTTTAAAAAAAGTGTTCTTGAAGACAACAGTTCCTTATTTATATATATAATCATGTCTTTAGGTGAAAAGTTTTCAATTATTGTTACATTTATCACATACCATCTTTACAGCCTGTCCATTAATTATAAAAGCACTTTTTTGTATCCAGCTCAATTAAACTATAAATATATACATATACATATATGGGTCAATGGCAACGCTCATTTTTTTTCTGGCTGGATCTATTAATTTATTTTTAAAAAATTCATTAAATAATGCCATTCATGCATAATTAGAATAAAACTCTTCTTATATGATGAGCATTGTTTTAATTTCTGAATTAATATTAATTTAGATATTTTGGGGAGCATAAAGTAAAATGCATCAGGGTGATACAACTTTCCTGATATCACAATGAAGTTCTGTTATATTTCTGGAGATAAAAACCTACTATGATGTATATTAATGCTTGAAAGCCAAAGTAATGTTGTGCAGAACTTTACAGAAAAAAAGACAATAAGTCTCTTAAAATATCAGATTTTTTTCAAATGACAAGGCAAGGTTAGTTCAGTTTGTAAAGTGTCATGTGGTACAATTTCCCCAAAACAAATTTTTTATAAATAATCCACGATATTTGATATTTTAAAAAATTTACCATGAAAAATATATTCCCGATTGTGTACACTCACATTTATTCAGTGTGTGAGGAAAATGTGCTAAAAATACTTTTTACTTGATAGTTAAATTACATTTTTAATGATTGTAGTCATTACATTTAAACCTTGAAAATGATATAAAAAATATTAAAACCATATATGAAACCAACATGAATACAAATAATACGTTTTTTTCTTGTCAAATGTTTTTTTTTTTTTTTTATTGTGGACAATATTAATTGTCAGTGACCCATATTATAGCTATGTCAAAGATCAAGGCAAAATGTTTTTGTATTAGAGTATACATTTTATTAATGTTCAAAAATATTAAAATTATACCTATACCCATATCATCTATATTGTAATTTATTCACCATCAATAAATAACCTATGCTGACTGAAATGAATCAAAAGAGCTGTTAAAATACTCTGGCTGTTATTAAATCTGCTAAGCTCTTTAAGTTCCACGGGTTCTCGCTTGACTGATGAAACGGCCCCACCTCTGTAGGAGAGGGGCTGCACATCTGCTCCTTTTCATGGACAAGAGAGGGCCTGCTGCCCCCAGGAATGCAGGACAGGGACGTGCTCTTCCCTTAATGAGGATATCTGTGAGCACTTCGGTCCCTTCTGCCCGTCACACTGCCATGGCTTGATCCGCTTTGGGCTCAAATACCTGCTGGGCTGTCAGTCAACGCAGCCTCCCCTAAACCCTTCACTGATGGCCTTTCCTCCTGTTTGATCCTTTGACTTTCTTCTTGAAAGCCCTAAGTAAGCCATCACTACAATATACCAACACTGAGCAGGCTTGAGGGAATTCAGCTTTGGATGAAGAATAAAGATGTTGTCGAGGGCAAGGATTTGAGCCACCTGCGTAAGTGCGGTACGGTGTTGTGTGCACTTTTCTCACTCACCGTAATCTTTCTTGCAGTACTTCTTCATATTGATCTTCACCTTGCCTTTGGAAGCCTTGCAGTAGGATTCACAGTCTAAAGTTGGAGGTTAAAAGAAGAAAGGAAGGGCAAAAAAAACACAATTAAAGAATGTAAAAGAGGGAACGTTGTCAAAAAAAGAAACACTTCTGCAAACTACACATCTATCCTAAAGCCCTGGCCTGTTGTGACACCCATCTGCCCAGTTTAATTGTGAGGCTGTAATAGGGCTTGTGAGGCATTCAGCGAAGTGTCTTTTGCTCCTTAGAAAAGCAGGAGACAAAAGGTCCCTCTCGTTCTGCTCTCTGGATGTCTGGACCCTCCCCTGCTCTGATGGGAGCCCTCTAAGGCCAAGCGTATTGTGCCACCCAGCGATTTTTTTTTCAGCTCCATGCTAATTTCTCACCCTTGTCTCCACTGTCAGTGCCATGATGGGCCTGATTAGGGCTTTTTGAATCCCGACTCCTCCCTCCCGGTCCTGTCAACCCACCCTGTACGTCGGTCCTAATGTCGCCCTCCCCCACCGCAACCCCTGAAGACCATTTCAACCTTTGGCATTTATTGGTTTGGCACTCAGGGAGGTGGCGGTAAAGGGGGAGCAAGGGTTGTCCGAGCACAAAGGGAGGTCAGGGGGGAAATTAGCAGTGCATAAAGTGTTTAAAAAGCTTGTTGCGTGTTAAAATAAAGAAGAAACGTGGCGTTTCGGTCAAGAGATTTGGTTCAGATTGCGGTACTTTTTTTTAGCACGTCCAGATAAATAACTAAATAGAAAGTGAGTTGCGCCTCAGTTGCTTTACGACGACACAGACTCGATTAATTCATTAAACTAAATACTAAAACACCTCTTTGGAGCATGCAGATGTTTAAATAGAGAAGATTTCTCTTGCCGTTCCCCTTACGCCCCACACATTGTCATGGCCTTCTTTTAGTGGATGGATAGAATGAGAAGACGGAGGAGGGGGAGAGAAAAACCTTTCAGCTCGCCTGCATATGAACAAACTTCATTGTTTTGGCCGACCCTCGCTCCATGCCTGCCTTTTACTTTCTTTTGGACTCACTATTCTCTCTGTGTGAAT
Source organism: Schizothorax lantsangensis (assembly GCA_027422415.1). Classification (NCBI taxonomy): domain Eukaryota; kingdom Metazoa; phylum Chordata; class Actinopteri; order Cypriniformes; family Cyprinidae; genus Schizothorax; species Schizothorax lantsangensis. Next base: position 19,448,020 of record CM049853.1, on the reverse strand, counting down.
GAGGTTGCCCAGGGAACGAAGGAATCAGAAAAAAATGCCCGTGAAAGTAGTCGCGCGAGGGACTCTGAGGTGGGGTTGGGCGAGTCAAAGCATGCACACTGTAGATTGGAAATGGCAGAGAAACTGTAACCGAAATGAAATTGAGAGTCCATAGTGTGGCAACTTCATTTCCATTTAAATGAAGACTGTAGAGCAAATGCTTTGTTTTCCTATAACCCTGTTTAATGCCATCACGATACTTCCCTTTGAAAGCCATCATTTCTCATTAGCTCTTCTTTAAGGAGGTGATGAGCACCCTGAGATTCCTATTTAAACATCTCGTCCCCCGCAGCAAGGACAAATGTACTCATTGTGCCCCCTCTTGAGTTAGGGGAAGTAGGGTTAGCTCGCCGTCCCGTCATGATGCTCCCACAGAGGCCGGTGTCGCCTTAATGGATGTTTTTCCTGCCGTCTTTTTGAGCGAAAGCGGTGTACGAGAGATTTTGGCACAAAGTCTAGTGGCGCTGTTAGCGGTGCCAGTGAGTAAAAAAGAAAGCTGCGTGTAAGTTTGAATGTGAGGCTTGTTTGACACTGAAGAATGAGTGGAGAGCACCAGTTACACGCTGACTGTGGGGACCCCTGTGGGGAAACATTTGTGGATGAATTCTCTGTCGCTAGATGTCGAGGGAAGTTGTTGGTCTGGAGATTCGGTGGAGAATAACTTTTCGTCTAATGAGTCTGTGCTATTCAGCGTCACTCAGCACTTCTGAAAAGCCTTGACATCTAACACTGACAATCTAACCTGCTGGGTCATTTAGCGCTTGAAGGCGGCCAGACACTGTACTCCGTTGTTAGCAAAAAGAGCCTAAAGCTGACCTGAGGTCTGTTTCCAGTCGGACCTCCGATGGAACGGACAATCCTATTCATGAGCACATTGCAGATCTGGGAACTGTAACAATGAGGTGTGAATGAGCGCACAGGGGGAAGGCTTTCTCTGTGCGGAATGAGACTGATTGAGAAACAAATTGCTGCAAATAAAGCATGTAATTAGATTATAGCCAGAGCCCCAAGCTCCCACTGGGGCAGGGACTCAATGGGCAAGCTGGGTCTATTCCAAAGGGAACTGGTTTTTTTTCCTCCTTCCCTCTCAACCTCTCAAAATATCCTTCTCGTTTTCTGTCGTTTTTTCATTCCATTCAGGACTTCGGGAGAAAAATAGCTGTCTCCCGAACTCCGACAATGGTTTAAAGAAACAGACCAGACAGCGCGTGCAGTTTTGATTCAGAGTTTGTTTTGAATGGGTAGAAATCAACTTCATTACTGTAAATGAAGCCCAGAGATGTGTGGGGACCATCGCCAACACTCGAAATGGGAGAGAGGAGAGGCCAGCTTTAAATTAGATGAGAGCTTTGCATTCATGATGAGACACTAATTCAACACTATTCACTCTCTTTCCGTCTCTCTCTCTAATTCTCACTTTCCCTCCCTCTATCTCTCACTCCCCTTTTTTGTTAGTTCCTTTTATAATCACAAGAAGCCTCGTTGAATTCTATGGGACCATTTGGTCTAACGAGGGTGAAAGTGTTAAAGGGATAGTTCACCCAAAAATGAAAATTGTCATTATTTACTCACCCTTGTGTCACTGTATGACTTACTTTCTTTTCTGTCAGAAAAAGGCATGGTTGGGGGCTGTTTGTGATCACATTTGGGTAAAACTACTGTCTCATAGTTAGACTTTAAGGTACTAATATAACCTTCAGGGATAGATAAGGTACAAAGACCAATAAGTACCCATGTTAAAGGGCACAGATGGAAATTAAAGACATTCAAATTAAAGACGTCATTTTGGGGGTTGACAGTTCCAGTTCCCATTCACTTTCATTATATGCCATGATATTCTTCAAATCTTTTTTTCCCCCCAAAGAAGAAAGATAATCGTTCACACTTTATTTTAAGGTCCAATTCTCACTATTAACAAACCATTAACTACTACCTTTGCCTCAATAAACTCCTAATTTGCTGCTTATTAATAGTTAGTAAGGTAGTTGTTAAGTTTAGGTATTGGGTAGGATTAGGGATATAGAATATGGTCATGCAGAATGTGTGCTTTATAAGTACTAATAAACAGCCAATATGTTAATGAATGCTAATAAGTAACTAGTTAATAGTGAGCATTGGTCAATAGACACAAGTGTTGCCAGATAATCATATGCATTTGAAACGATATGAGGGTGAGTAAATACTGACATAATTTTTTTAATGGTTATGTAAAATATTACCATTATTTACATTTGAGCATCTACAAATCCATGCAAATAATGACTGTAAAAACAACAGGCGCCGATCTCCTAATGCAGGTTTGACATCTCTGTCAGTCATAGATGAGTGTGTGTCTGAGGGATTATGCAGGGGTCTTGGGAGTGGTAACTCACACCATGCATGACCTCGCCACACAATATGTGTTTTGTCTGAGCTGAGCAATCGGAGGTATTCGCAATGCATTCCCCCCCTCCATGTGGCAGTGCTGAAGACATATTATTATCCTCCTTCTCCTCTCCTCTCTCGGTTTACCTCTGTCTTCCTGCCATTCCCCTATTTCATTCTCATAGACACCTGCTACACAGCTGCCTGCCCCACCCTTCTGTACAAGAACGTACAGGTTCTCCCTCAATCGCAGTCTTTCTCTGCGTGGGCAACTGCTACAGAGAAGGGTGGAGGTGCCCTGATAAGAACATCTGTTTGCAATCATCTATTGGATGAGGTCATATTTTTCTGCCATATTTCGCTATCCTGAGGTGAGCTTTGGGCCCGGAGTGAAGGTATAATATATGCGGTCCCATAGCAGGAAGTGTGGGTGGTCTGGAGCGTCCATTTTGATGGGGGCACTCAAATATGTCTGTCCTGTGCTCCACCTCTCCATCAGCTTGATTTGGAATGCTTCACTTTCCATGGAGGGTTGCTCTCAAAACCAGATGGGTCGAGCGTTTTAAGGGCTCAAAATCAGTGGTGCCCCCATTGACTGGATTAAAGGTCACGCCATTTTTGCAAATAAATTAAGTTAAAAATGTTGATTTTGAAATATAACTGGCCAAATGTTTTCTATTAAATGATTGGAAAGGGTGTATTTCATACATTTTCTGACCATTTAATAATTTTGCCTTTATTGTTTCAATTGAAATTCAGAAATTAATTCCAATTAAAAAAAAAACATAATAGCAGCATCATATTAGTATTTCCATAGAAAATAAATGTCTAAAATGTGACAAATGGTGTTGAAAAACAAACAAACAAATAAATATATACATAAATCATAAAAATGAATAATTATTTTTATAGTAATATTATATATAAACAAATGATAGTTTTTTTAAATGTTCAGCACTCTTTTGTGCAAAAACAATAAGACAGGCATAATGCAGCTATCTTGCTTATATTATATTTTTTATATCTGCATTGTACAAGTATTAGAAATAAATACAAAAAATAATTTTCATATTAATATAAAATATAGACAAATTATACAGTATATAGAGAAAAACTATTTGTTTGTATTTGTTCAGCACTGCTTTAGCGTTTTCTTTTTCTACAAAAAATACTAAGACAAGCACAATGCAATTTAGTTCTACACATGTGCTGCCATATGCTTTAGGGTCAGGCCATGACAAATGGAAACACATTGTGGTAAATGGGTTAACCTTTTCCCTCCGCTTTGCCTATTTGTTTATTTTGCATGGGTCATAACACCCTCTATCTCCAATCATTGATAGTCCATTAAAGAAAGTCAGTTTTCACAATGCAGTTCTGACATTTGGCAAGAGCCAAACTACCAGTCATGAAACACAGAATTGGTTTCAGATGGGCTAGAGAAGAGTGAGTCGGTATTTTAGGACAAAGGAGGAAGAAATGTAGAGAGAATAAAAGACAGAAGAAGAAAAATGTAGGGGCAGAGAAAATATCCCAGAGGAGAATGAAATGAGGTCCACGAGAGAGAGAATACCAGCAGCTCTGCTGTCAATCTTATCTGTCAGTAAAGCATTAGAGGTCTGCGACGATCAACCAACAGCTGCAAAGATTTTTTTGCACGCTAGAATTCCTCTGTCCGTGAGAATGATGAATATTTCTTCAACAAAAACTTTCCATACAGGCAAACTAAAGCATGTTCACTCTCTATGTTGAAAATACTATGTTGGGGGAAAAAGAGAGAAGCTGACGGCTCAGGGAAGAAAACTTGGGAAATTAAACATCTGATCAGGAGACACTTAGTCTGTAATTGCAAGAAATTTTAGGGAAGCGTTTGTATATTTGCAGACAGTGTTTTACTGTCTGACGCTGAATGAAATCATTTGGCAGGCATGGAAGTTAAGTCTGACGTTCTGCTTACTTTTAGACGTATTTATAAAACATCTGCGGCAAGAACGAACACGTCAAGGGATGTAACTGTAAAAATAGATCCCCCTAAAAATTTCAGTTCCTCTTTCATAATGGGTTAGGATGAATCAAATCCCACTTTACGCACAAAAATGAAGAAAACCTTAAAATCAATAAAAAAAAAAGACACAACAACACACTGTGGTACATGGGTTAACCTTTTCCCTCCGCTTTGCCTATTTGTTTATTTTGCATGGGTCATAACACCCTCTATCTCAAATCATTGATAGTCCATTAAAGAAAGTCAGTTTTCACAATGCAGTTGTGAAATATTTTATTGTTAAATTTAAATAGTTGGTTAATATTTTTAGGGCCAGTTTTACTAAACAGGGCAAATTAGCGCAAGAGCGAAATTCCAAAACAGCGCCGATGGGCGTGGACATTTCTGCGGGTGATTTACTAACAACGCACAAATTAAAGAACACAGATGCAACATCTAATTTACATATCGATCAACGCAATATACCAAGCGCAGCGCAAATTAGCGTAGTCGCAAATAAAGAATAAAGAAATAAAGAAGCCACAGTGCATTGAAAAGAACCGGAGGCCAAAAAAATGAAGGGTTGCAAGAAGTTTTGATAGAACTGGTATTGCGTGACTCCTAGTTGAGGGTTCGAAGTCGTCTTTTATTTCCTGAAGCAAATAAAAAATAACATGGCTTGGCAAACTATATGTTCGGATAATGTGTTCTTCTGGCATTACAAATAAATTAATACATGTGGAAAAAATCCTCTCCCTTCTACCACGCGCTCTGTTCTCTGCGGTTCCTCCTCCTAGCCATTTCAAGCACAAAATAGTTTAAGACATGCTTTTTTGGGGCATTAAATAATGGCGCAAATACCAGTAATTTGACGAGCGCAAACATTAGTAAATCTCGTTGCGTGATTCATTTGAATACTCTCCTCCCATAACTTTTGCGTCTGAAAGGGAAACTCCTACAAATGCATATTCAATAAGGTCAGGCGCAAAAATAACTGTCCACGCCTTTTCAGCGCTAATTCATCACTGCGCATCTTTGGGAAACCTGACAGTAATATTTTAACGCCAAAAGACAGTTTGCGCTGGCACACATTAGAAAACTGGCCCTTAGTTCTCAGTCCTCGAACACTTACAAGTGGCCTATCCAGACATGATTCGAAAGGAACCTTTACAAAGCAAAACAAGTGTGAATCCACTAGCATTTTTGAATAGTGAGCAGTCCAGTATAAGATCTCCCATGACATCAGATTTATTCTAACTTAAACAATATTCTTCTCATATGAGGCTAAGATCAGTCAGCATAACTAACCTGAAGGCTCCTCTGTGCTGCTTGCAGTGGTGGTTGGTGGAGCAATGGGAATTTCTGTTCCAAAAAAGAGAGCACAGTTAGCAAAATAACGTAAGCATGAGAAAAAATAGAATAATGAATATTAAATCAAATTAAAACTAAACAATTAAGATCGATCTAAAAATAAATATTAGATTCAAAAGACAATTCCTATTTTTAATTTTATTTGAACCATTTAAACTCTGATACTGGTTTAACATTACAAATCCATTCGCAGAGTGGTTTACAAAACATTGGTTCACAGAAGGGCATACAATTTGCTCAACGGCTTTTGCTGTTATGAAAAACAGTGAGATACATGTCCAAGACTTGATTCTTTCATCCTTCCTTCCATGGCCTTTTCATGAATGGAGGGAAGTTTGCACTCAGTAAAGCCATGCGTGACGAAAGCCCTTTGCAACAAAGTGGTTGAATTCATAAAAGTGGTAAAAATAAAAAGTCCTTTGCCGTATTGGAACATAAATATACAAGAAAAGGCAGTTACTGCCATGAGGACAATACAAGAGGACTGAAACAGCTCAAGCATACTAAGAGAAATATGAAGAAGTTGATAAAAGAGTGCTCATGTGCTCTGTGGAGCTGGTGCACAAGCATGCAAAAAAGAGCCATTTGAAGGAAGAAAGAATCAAGTCTTCTGATTAAAAAATAAATAAAAAAAATCATGAATGATATTCATCATCTGTTGGGGTTCAAAACCGTTTTTATGCTCTTGTTGAACTGTGACCCTAAGAAATGGAACAGAGCCAAAATATGTTTTTGTTGCTTTTATGGTGCTTTGGCCAGTAAACGAGGCTTAAATAATGATATCACTCTGTAATGTTACTCATTTTGGATGTCAAATCTTAAAAATTCAAAATTCAGTATTTAATCCAATAAGGCTTTGGACAAAAGCACACATACCATATTGAGTGGTTTAAAGTGTATAAAGAACTACCAAGAAAGTAAATTTTGCTGTTGGCATTTTGGAAAGATGTGCGCTGTACAATGATACACGTTTGCTGTGGTGGTCTTACTTCCAATATCAGCACTACACATCTTGGGCTCCGCTTGGTGAACATGGGAATGAGTTTAATGCCAGATTAAATTACAGTACAAGCCTGTTATAAATATTTGAACCCTATTGATTTATGGTCTTCAGAATAAGAGGACATAGTAGTATTTGTAGCCAAGACTTCCTCATGTTAAACTGAGCTTGGCACGGATTTTGATACTGCTTAAATTTATATGGGCTATTAAAATAAAAACTGATTATTTCACAATTATGAGAGAAACTAAATATTTTCAGTTCAATTACCGGAGTGTGCACCTCTCCAAGTTTCACACATCAGTGCTTGTGATTTTCCCAGGAAAATCAAAGATATAAGATTCCAAAAAGTTATAGGTTGAATTTATTCTATTAAACTCTCTGCCAGAAATTTCTCCAGAGCTAGTCTTTTTTTCCCCCTCTAAATGCTTTGTTTGGTATCCAAGCATTGTTTTATCAACAAAAGCACCAATTAAACAGTTTGATTTGAAATGCAAACACCAGTGATGGTTAATAAGTTTGCCTCATTCAGTATCATGCAGTGAAGATACTTTTAAACTTTTGTGTTCTTTAAAAACAATTTTAAGAATCTTAAAATGTCATTATTTTACTGATTTGGTCTATGAATTAAAGAATGGCAGGTGATAACCCTGTGGAATGACTTTAACAAGACATGGTTTCAAATCCCTTCCACCATGACGGTTCATAAATGATTTTCATGAAGAGTTTCAGCTCAATATTTCAATTGCATTCCACGGACAAAAACATTGGTAAGTGCATTATGGCTCATTTGGGGATTGAAGTGGTAAAAAAAAAATAGTGATCTTGACATTGAGTGATCCACATACTTATGCAGGGGGCAATGGGCGATCGGCTCTGCTGGTAGCCTTTAGCACAACGGTTGCATGTGATACCCGTCACACCGTCTTTACAGGGGCATTGGCCTGTGGTTTGGTTACAGGTTTTGCCCGCGGCCCCCACAGGATGGCAATCACAGGCTGTGAGGAACAGAAGAAAAGAGATAAAAGAACACACGTGTGGGGAAACGCACATACAAACAGTACATACATACAAAAAGCACAGATAAACAATAAAAGTAGCTTTAAGGGCCCAAGTCTGGGGAAGTAAGATGGTGAAGATTGGTGAAGCAGTTGAAAAACACACTGTGTGTTTTGTGAAAGTGGTGACCAGTCTCTAAAGAGTGTGTCTCGTGACAAGAGCATGCACACACATACAAATTCAACACAAAACGTATGATAGTCAATGGTTTTACAGAAGTAGTGGCTTGAGAATGTCTTTTTTGTCCGTATGCGTTGAACTTAAAGCAGGGCACCTCAAGGAAAAGCCTATCTAAACAGTTATATCTGGCCTCTAAATGTATTTGGCCATTTTTAGATACTCAAGTCATCCTTAAAATGTCATTGTGATAAAAATATAAAACTGAAAAAATATCAAACCTAATATCTGCAATCAAATGATGCTAGAAGTTTTTCCCCCCAGAATCTGCTTCATATTTGAGACATTTTTATATGTATATGTTCACACAGGTGTCACATCGACTAGTCATTTTCTGCTAATATTTTCCAATAAAAAAACTGTCACAATATTTTTTTATCAACAATCAGCAATACTCTTTTTCTTTACAATGTCACTTTTTATACAATGCAAAACCTTTTATACATTTTTAAGAGTTTCTGAAATGAACCACTCTATAACAATATTAAAATTGCCAAAAATATCTTATAATAAACACATTTCCTGAAAATATGTTTCCATAACATGTGCTTACTTTTTTCATCAGAACATTGTGCTTGTGCCAATAATGTCTGTCACATTTCCTTCCTCTTGGGAGGTCTTTCTCTAACATATGGCTCAGCGTCTCTCCACTTCTTAAAGCTTGTGAACTGATTGTGTTGCCTTTGTGTCAAAACTCCTTTCAAGCCCGTTTTCTTAAATTCCCACCATGGGTGGTTACATAAAAATTATTTTGCAAAGAGTGCAATGCCATTTACTCAATATTTCCCCCACCGGCACTGTAGAAGTGATACGCTGTCAAATGTTTAACACATTAAATGAGTAAATTGGCTCATATATTTGTATGAGTAATGAAGCAGAGAGAGTTGTGCTTAAACTTTATTTCTTTTAAGCCTATGCTAAGAGCAGTGAAGTGAAGTTCCAGTCCCAAGGTTGGAACGGCGCCGAGAGGCAGCCACTCCCTGCATGTCTGTCTCTTGTCGCTTGTCACTCTCTTGTCATCAAAGCCAAGTTTATGTCTTGTCTTTGGAGTTGTCATTAGGTAATAAATTGCCACACTTCATCTCTCGTCACAAATGTACAGTAAACCACCCTAAAGATTCAATAAACAGCTCAGCTGACTAATTCCTAATAAATGAAACCGCTTCACACCCTTAAATGTGGCGCAGGTCATTTTCAGAAATGGTTTTCTGTCTTTGTGGAAATGGATGATCCAGAGTCTGAAATGCTGAGGTTTCTACTGCAATATATATATGAGCCGTTGTGACTGGATCATTAATTGAGGGACATTAATACTCATGACTCATTGATCCTGTTGCAGCAGTTCTCAAGTAGTATTCTAGAGCAGCTTTTACACAGGAAGAACCCTTTCATAGTTCCTAGAACTTTTGGTGGAAGTTCCCGCTTTTTGCCGTGCTCACACCGCAGGAACTAGGAATCTATTTAGTTCTAGGAACTCCATTTGGGGGAACAACTGTAAATTAGCTCCTACTTAAGAATAGGGTCTAAAACAGTTCTATAGGAACTACCAGTGACGTACATGTATGCTGATTGGCCAGACGCATACAAAACACCGGCTACCCAGCATTTTTAAAAAGCCATGTAAAAATATTTACTTCACTAGCATGGAAAACAGTGAAACCTGTTGTCTGCAGCGTTTTTGTTCTTTTCTCAGCCTCGATGATAACACTGCAAGTTGTCATATGAGATTTAGTCCGATTTTATTTTCATGCTCTTTCAATTGCGTAAATTGTGCATTTAAATTCCATCTCTGTTATCACAAAACCCATGACACACAACAAAAACAACTCCGATCATGGCGTTCTCCATTCAGCGGTTGTTGACATTTGTAAATGCCGCAAATGAACACATCGCTGTCGGCCGCTTCAGTTTCCTCTGCCAGTGCGAATGCAACCAGGAAAATGGCCCGAGAGAGAAACTGGTTCTCTAGGAACCACCATGCTGGCTAGTTCCTATAACTACGCGGTGCGAAAGCACCTTAGGTTTAATCTAGCTTTTTTGGAATAATAGTGATTACCATAAAAAAATAATTACACTTAAGCCTCATTATTTCACTAAAAAAAATGATTGTAATACAATGACTACAATGGAAATTTAAAGAGAAGGATTCTCTAGAGGAAAACGGCATCTGCCCAACAACAGTCCAAATCATCACTGAGCCAACCAGAAAAACAATGTAAAACACATGGATTGCAGGTGTATGTCTCTCAAACATTTCAGCTTCTGCTGTCTGATAAGAACCTGTCTGGAGTGTCTGGAGTGGAGTGTTTAAGTGGTTGTCCACTTAGCAGTGAAGTGGTGGTACTACACCAGATTCCTGGAGTAGATATGGATCTACTGTTTCCTCTCCTCATCCACTCACTCTCAACACTGCCATGTGTCTGCTCCAGAAGTACTAAGCTGAGAGTTTATTGATGTACAAGCCTGAAGGTATTTTTATTTTTTTTCACAGATAAACTTTAAGGAAACAAAAATTAAATTTCTGGCATTATTTACACATCCTCATGCCATTCCAAACTTGTATGACTTTCTTTTTTTCTGTGAAAAACAAAAGGTCAGTCCATTTCCACTTTTCCAAACAAGCTAGACATGTAAATCACATGGACTTTCATGGTGTTTTTTTTTTTACATTGTTGAAGCACTTTTTGGCCAAAAATTGAGTGCTTGATGGGAGCATTTAATCCATTTGAAAGAGATCTGCACGCGGCAGCTTTACTAGAGCAGATTGCACAATGTGTGAAGTTTAGATCCCTGCCAATAGTTTACCATAAAGCTGCTGTTTGAAGTCTGAGCTCCTCTCCTCCATTAAAAACATCATGTTGAGAGTCGGTGGGGTAATTTGTGTGTTGTTGGAGGACGGCCAGCTCAGCCCAGGCTCAGTATAGTGCTTAGTTTCTGCGCTGGCCCACAAAAATGTCTGAAGCCAATAAAGGGGAGAGAAAATGAGCAACTACACTCTACGAACCACTGAGTGTTTTTCTGATATCTTGTGAGTGTCTGTTTTTGCTTAAATTCATGTTAGGGTGTTTTGGGACAAATATGCCTCTTTTTTTTTTCCGCAATAGCGAGCATTAGCATAATCATTTAATTAAATTTTGAAATTTTCACTCCAAGCACCACAACTGCTTTTTGTCAACAAACGTTTTTCCAAGTTGTCATTTTTATGCTCTACATTCTCATCTAATTGAAGCCAGCCACAAAAGTAGTTTTTTGGAAATTTTATGAGAAAAGTGAGGTAATGTAAAACAATATTTTCAAATCCCCAAAAGAAGAGGTTATTTGTGGTTAATAATAGTACTGTTTTGTGACAATGCAAGACACATGTTCAAATGGAAGGTGTAATAGTGTGACCACAAATACTACACAGCTCTCACTGCAAACACCTCTACTAGCATACTCAGTGCTAACTTTCTTAGCTTTTCCCAGAACCCTAATGAGGATGGGGAGAAAATGAGCCTTTTATTTTGTCTATTTGTATATAAACCCATGGCAACCACACATTGAAGGCACAATTAGATTGACTGGCTAAAGTTTTGCTGCCTGGGATCCCATCAGAGGCTGATGTCATTCTCTTTAGCTTGCTGGTTCTAGCAATTCATATAAACTGAAACATTCCATATAATATTGAACCAAGATTCCAAGCTAACCAAAAATGTCTGAACTATTAACATCCTACCCAATGGGGCGACTATGGTCCGGTGTGGCTGATAGTTTCCAGAGCACCATACACTTATATGATCTGAGTGTCGTTTACTGTATTAAAAAAATGGCTCATTTAACAAATCAAATCTTCAAAGGAGTCACTCACTCCAGTGGGCAGGAGAAATGATGAAGCAAATGTTTCCTAAGCAGAATAAATTAAACTTATGGGGCAAACAACTCAAAGAGAGGAACAAGATGCACCTTGCAAAGCAAAGCTGCCTTCAGTTTGTGTGTTTACAGTGTGGTTTATGAAGGGTAAAGCCACAAATCAGATGGCTGAAGTTTCATTAGAAGCTCTAACCTAATACAGACTGCGGCAGACTCTTAGCAACATTCTTTATGAATTTTAAAGGTTCCTGTTGCCCAATGGAACAAATGTTTTTTTGATATATGAATTTGATGTTGGACTTTTTATTTAGTTTAGTTCACCTTGGGTGGTTCTACCAGTCATTTGTGGGTATAAAACACACAATGTGACTGTTACAATGTTATCATGATAATAGGCTACACTTGAAGGGAAGCTATTTTGAGGAATATTAAGAAGAAATGGCTACAGTTTGGTCAGCAACATTCTTAAAAATATCTTCTTTTCTGTTCCACATAAGAAATAAAGTCATGCAGGTTTAGAATGACATGAGGGTGAGTAAATAAGAAAAAATTGGGGTGAACTTTCCCTTCAACAAGATACACATATATTACACAAGAAGCAGGGACCCTCAGATTTGAAGCTCTGTTCGAGAACAGAAAACACTGTAATTGTTTTTCCTGGAGTAAATTTGTATAGTATATAGTTGCCACTATTTCATTGCTCTGATTAAGAGTATGAGGACTTGTCAAAAGAAAGACAAAGTATGTGGTGAACACATTAAATTAATGAGCACGAGGGGAGTTAGGTGCTTTATATTACAACATACTTGCACCCATTTTCATTAACTTGCAATACATTGCATATTTAGCTTGTGAAAATGTTTTCTTTGGCAGGAATTAAATATCATGCTTCATATCATTTGTCACCTTTCTATAATTACCACACATCCTTTTTTGTACATCTGTTTTGATGTAACCTAATACAGCTGTATAACTTGGACAGTGTTTGATTGTAATTACATTAGGGGCTCTAAACTCTGGCAAATTTCAGGATTAAATGGAACAAAATGTCTTGTTTAAGTTACAGATTTTGTAAATCATGATGAAATGTGTTTTCAGAACTATTTAAAAATGAAGCAACATTTGATTCGAGGTACTCAGCTCAGATTAACAGGAGGTCTCCCTCTCATGTGAAAAGTGCCAGTGTTTTTTCTGTGTTTAAACCTCAAGAGCATGTAATGTAGGAGAACCGGAGCAAACCGACATAAGTATCCAAGCAAGTAAAATATTAAAATACTGAAAAAGTTATTGAGCTTGTGCCTATTGTGATGATGCTAGCAGTGCTGATAAATGACTTGACCAAAAATAGAACAAATGTGGATGATTGTTGCGAAAGAACGAAAGCAATGAGAAATGTATAGAGACAGACAAAAGCATGCAAACAGATGACAGCAACAGCAAACATTCAGCACTGGGAATTTTCAATGAAATCAAAAAGCTCGGTACAATTGCAGCAAATCTTCCTTACAGCGATGTATATACATTAGAAAAAGTTCTCAATGGCTGTGGATCACAATGATGCATTTTGAATCCAGAATTGATTTTCCCCAATATTTCCTCCATTAATACATCTTTCATAGTAGTACATGAATATTTTGAAAGGTTTATTACTAATTCTGTAACAATCTAAAGGGTATTATGGCTATTTTTAGTCTGTTATTCTTTTTTTAATTTTCCTTGAACCATTAGTGAATTCCATTTGGTTTGTTGACCCTAATTCCAAGTGCCTGGGAAATCCTCCACGGCCTCTGTTTCAAATCTCAGGGAAACAGAAGAGTTCATTAACTTTCCAAGCAAAGCAGATCATTTTAATAAAACTTTAGAAAGGAGGCCCAGGGTCATCAGACACCTGCAGGATTATTCACCCTTGATTTTAATTACAGAAGCCTTGCGAAAGCAGAAAAAAATAAAACTGAAGAGTGATCTAATGCCAGCTTGACTGAGTCACATCCTGGGAATCTGTGATAGAGTTTGTCACAAAACATTTCACTTTAAAACAACATATTCAAGCTCACAGATGACCTTCGGCATTTTCAGACTCATCTTTTTCCTTTTGCACACTGTATTACAGAAGTATGCACAAAATTCAGGAATTAAATTCATCATTTGACCAGCCAACATATCCCAACAGAGCAAACCTCACCAATGAGAGTAATGGGATGCTGAAAGAATCAAGTCTTGTCCACAGGAGAAAGGAAGTGAAAATAAAAAGAAGTTCTCTTCCCTCAATAAGACACATAGCATGGGGGTTAGCGGAACACACAGTCGGATGATGAATGTCTGTTTGCATTCCTAGTCGACAGGAGAATCAAACGAGAGCCCAGAGAGGGGTAAATGTCAGTCTGTAGTATGGTAGAATGGTTATGTTGGTTAGGTTATGCATTTTTGTAATGCCTTACCATGCAGAGAATATTATTATAAGCTCATTAATCTTTTTCTTATTCATCAGGTGGAATGTGATCTGTAGTCTAAGAACTGAAAAAACAACACACTTTCACTTTTACATTAAATAAAGATGTTTGAATTTGCATGAAAACTACGTGCCTTAATCAGTTGAAAACTGTATGCCTAAATCAATCAGTCTTCATCTGAAAATTTTAAGGTGTTATTTTATTAAAAAATCTGCTGTTTATACTTATATATAAAATACACCACAAAAACAGTTTAATTGGTTACATTTACAAACTTTAAAACTAAAATTCCATATAAACTAATAAATATCATGTTTAAAAAAATATAAATAAAAAAATGCCATGCCAAATGTCTAAAATGTAATTTTAACAATGTAAATCCAAAATTAAATGCACCATAAAAATGTATTTTGTTAAATGTAATTTCTAAAATTCAACTTCCAAAATTCACGTTCAAATATTTAGTTATTTTTCTAGCTCAGTTTAAAGCTAAATATAACCCAAACTTCTTTACAACCTAAGCTGCCTCTATATAACAGCAGGGTTAATTGCTTTGTTGTGTGGATGTTGTAAATGAGGACTCATGCATGCGGATGGTATTGCGGGAAAACAAACACCTTCTGTTCAGCCTTCAAGTATAACATTCTCACATGACGCAAAAACATTCCCCACTGTCTTCATTGTCAGATTGATGGATGCTTTTATTTATTTACCTATTTATCTGTTTGGGAAAACAGAGCCTTTAACTTTCAGCACAGACCTAATATTTTACCCAGAGCTAAAAGTAAATGATCCTAAGCCGTCACGGACAGCAGCAGAATGGACCTTGTTATGAGGAGATGCTAAGGTGTGATGGGGGGCTTGTTTGCACAAAGCATCTTGCCCCACGGCTCTCTTTTCTTCTGGACAGCTCCCAGGTAAGCGTGCTGTCGCCAGCCAGATGCACACCTGTGGAAAGCTGCTGGCTTATTCCCTCCTGCGTATCCGTATCTTCCCTTCCTGTCCGTCCTCCCCCTAACCTCAATTCCTCTCACTCATCTGACCTGTAACAAGGATCAGTTCACACCTCTGCTCTGTTTGTTTGGCTTGTCCTGTCAAACCATCCCCCAAATGGATCCCAATAACTCTATGTCAGAAAGATGTAACCTTCCTCCTCCACCCCTCCCCCACCCACATCCCTGTCCCTGGGCTGCATGCTGACAGAGACTCATGGGGGTTGAGGAGCACAGGAATGTGAGACTTCTTCCTTTGGACCTGCTGACTTCTTCATTTGAGGGGTAACGCATTAAGAATAGTCGCTGGCTCATCTAATTGGTTCCTTTGTGGTACTGTGAATTTGTGTGTAGAAAACAGCCAGCTAATCACTTAGCCATAGCGTTTTCTGCTTTCCTAAGGAAGCGTCAAGTGATAAGTTGCAGACTTTGGGCCCTTAAGACCAAACCCAGACACTCTTTTCACCCATGGTGTTTAGATTCAGTACCCTTCATACCTTTGCAGGCCTTTCTGTGAGAGATGGGCTTAGACATGTCTCTGTAGTAGCCCTCCTTGCAGTAGTGGCAGTGGCGACCCGCCGTATTGTGGCGGCAGTTCAGGCAGACTCCTCCGCTTTTCCTCCCGGAGAGTTTGTAAAGCTCCATGTTGAAACGACAGCGCCTCGCATGGAGGTTACAGTTGCAGGCTGCGGAAAAGGAAACAAAGAAGATGCATTCGTTTAAACAGCATATCCTCTGTCACAGAGGTTCTCAAACATTTCAAGCCAAGTACAATTAAATCAGAATATCCAAATTCCAACTAGTCACTTTTTTCTGTTTGTCTTGAGCGCAGGACTGTGAGCAACACAGGCATAATGCTACATGATTTAAAAAAATATATGGTGTTTAAACCATCCTCAGTATGAAAGGGCAAAACAACACAATATAATATTTAGAAAGGATAACAATGCATTTCAAAGAGTTTACACTTTTCACAATGTTTTTTTTTTAAGTCTTATACTCATTAAGGCTGCATTTATTTGTGCAAAAATACAGTAATATTGTGAGCTAATTTTAAAATTTAAAATAGCTGTTTTTTTTATTTTAATATATTATAAAATGATTCATTGATTAATAGAAAGTTTAAAGGAACAAATATTGATTTGAAATAGTACATTTTGCCATTTTTGATCAATTTAATGCATCCTTGATGAACAAAAGTATTAATTACTTTCAAAATAATAAAAGAAATACTGACCCAAGCTTTTGAATGGTAATGTATTTTGAATATTCAAACAAAAAATATTATTTTTGAAATTAGTAAAATATTTCATTTTGTTAGTGTTACCTCAGTAAATGACAAATAACACGTTTCACTTAAAATAAATTATTTTAGATTAACTAATTTTACCACACCACATGCAGATTTTCAGATTACAATTATTTTCTGAGTGAGCTATTTACTAGAGATTTAGACACGCAAAGTTATTTTAAACTTGGAAAAAGTAAATTACACAAACTTTTCTGTAAATGTTCATGAGTACCACCTGTAGGCGCTCCACGTCACTGCCCGTATTTAATCACATCTTATCTTATGAAAGTCATTAGACAAGAATAAGGAGAAGTTTTCTAATCATTATGCAGTAGAGATACAGGCCTCAGTTTGACAGCTATATCTTTACCAACTGCAGCAAATTAAGTGTCAGGGAATTAACTTCTGATAATGAGGTCAGCTTCTGAGCTTTTTCTCTGACCAGGCCTGCTCTTGTGATGCCAAGCAATATCAGACAAGGCCTCCAATTACCATTTCATTCCCAATCCCCACCATGCACAGGAAGCTGTGCTCTTGCTTGTTTACTAATGAATAAAGTTGCTGCCACCAAGTTTAATTACTTTCTGATGTTTATTCATGACTGATTTGTGTGCAGACATGTTCTCTTTCATTAAGCCTGGGTGAGACATTGGTGTGGCTCCTCCTCATGTATTATTCAACAATAAATCCCAACCCTCCTACCAAAATGCTTTGGGCTGTTCAAGCACAGACAACTGCTGGCAAGGAATAGCTGATGCACATTCTCTGAGCAACTTCAACAGAGTGTTTATTTGGACTGATGCTAGGAGACTTCAAGACAAAATAAGCATTTTGATGAGAGGGCATAACAACTTACAAAAGCAAATGCAGTAACTTCACCAAGACTGGAAATAAAACAATGTCTTTAAAGTTTTTTCGACTGATTTAATAGCCGATCATTTTTCAAGCTTTGTTTTTATGAAAATAGTCTAATGCCAAGGACCCCCAAATATGATGAACCCCTTGCGACCCATTTATTCAGTATTTAAAAAGTGAAAATATAAAGACATGTTGTTTGCAAATAATTGTAAATAATTAAAGCCAACATTTTAATTATTAAAATATGATCAGAAAAATATTTGCTTTGTATTTATAGCACCATAAACCAATCCTTAACCCATATTAAGTCCATGTTCTTACATTGTATTACTCAGCATCTTCTTGTGAAAGTACACTGCAAGTGCACGTAATGTAAAATAAAATGCAAGTATATTTGTACAGTGTTTTTCATAATAAGTATTGTTCCAACGCATACACAGAACATATTTCAATATTTCTATATATTCAATATTTAATTTGAAAAAAATAATTACAGTTAATCTCATGATTTTTTATTTTATTTTTGGCCTCGCAGGGCCGTATATTACTTTCTAATTATTTTGCACCTTCTGATTTCAAGGAACAATCAGATTTTGATTCTTATTTTCACACTTAGTCTGTTTGTGTTAGTCACTTGTGTACAATGCCATCTAGTTAGTACAGAGCGACTTAAAAATGTAAAACGTAAAACTCCACTTAGTATCTCCCAAAATACTCTTGGCTCATCTCCACAGATTTTCCACTTGCTGCCAAAAAAATTAAAACTTGGAATAGGTTTATCGAGATGCCTGCAGTATATAAAGAATGATAATTTGGCCTGTCCTAGAAGTGTCTCCTCTTCAAACTTACTCCATGCACGGCTTGTTTGCTTTCAAACAGGCATACTGTTGGTATTAATTCTGCCTGCTTGTTTGGATCCCAGTGAAAACTGATCCTTCCTACCCTCTAGCTATGGATTATTCACTTTTGCTAACAAGGCAAATGCAATCCACTATGCAGCCCCTGGACTTACTGAATTTATTGATAAACAGAATATAAGTAGTTTTTTCTGAAAATTAAAAAAAAGTACCACATTTTATTACGTTTTCAAGGCACAAAAATGCCTTGTATTGCCATTGGACAGACATAAAACTGAGAAAACTAATCACAACAGTATGGTTTACCAAAGTAATGAGAAAAATCTGTTATTACAATGACATCACCCGAAAACCTTTCAGCTGTATTCTTTCTTTCTTCATAACATGATTTAAAACAATCTGTGGTAAAAGAAGTGATGTTTTATATGGATTGGGCAGCATGCACTGTCTTAGATTGTAATTTGTTGCAGTTGTTACAATCAATGCATCCTACTAAAAGATAAAATTAAGCGAGATTTGATTTAATTTATCATTTACTGATAGTTTTAGACTGTCCGTATGTATATATATATATATATTAGTGGTGTCAAAATTAGCGCGTTAACACAGAAGATTATTTTTTTCAGATTAACGCGTTAAAAATATTTTACGCAATTAACACAGGGGCGGGGCTAGGGTTGGCCACCCCATTCACAACTGCTGCCTCCGTCTCTTTTTTCTTGAAAAGGATTGCGTTTATTTAGACGCAGAACGTCTTTATGACCACATCAAGCGGGAGATGTTTCAGACGCCAGATCCGTGTCACTTTCAGCAGCAGCAGCTTTTAAAGCAATAGCAGGCAAATAAGCTAATAACCAGCTGCTGTGATGTCTATTAATCCAAGAACAAAAGAAAAAATAGGAAATCAATAACTTTTATAGCTTTAAGGGGTTCATTTATATTTAATTTAGAATTTAGTGTTTGGTAACTATTCATTTTCTGTATATTTCTGCTGAAGGGCACAGGTAGCTAAATATGTCATTTATTATAATGGTTCGTGTGAAGATTGTTTTAAGTTCACTTAAATTAGAAGTTAAGTCTAATAAATGTTAAAATTGATAGCTGTCAATTATACTGTAATGCTGAATGGCTACAGTCAATGGTTAAATATTAAGGGGAAAAAAACAATTTTATAGAGACATCAGTAGTATTGATATCAGTGATGCTGGCCTTCAATCATAAAACATATGCCATTAAAGAAATATTAAAAATATATTGTCTTTATGTTATTTGTACATTGAACATTTGACGATTGAATGTGAAATTATAGCTATATAAAAGTATATTTAAAAATGTTAATGTTAGGTGGGATTAATCGCAATTAATTTTAGAAAAATGTGCGATTAATTAGTTATTTTTTAATCGATTGACAGCACTAATATATATATATATATATTTATTTTTTCTCATGAGCATAACTGTTTTGGCATCACTATGCACCTGAAATTGCTCCACTGAAAGTAAATTGCACTGTCAACATGTGAGGCTATTGGTAGTAGTATTTGGCTCACACTGCTTCCTCTTGCCCTCAGTCATGAAAAAACAACCTCAACACACATAGGGCAGCTGGGAAAAGCTGTTTCAGTACCTCATCTGGTTTCCTCATGATTGAGATTGTGATTGTTGTGATATGACCCTGTCTGTATGAAGACACACACACACACACACACACAAAGCATTCGGCCTCCTCACACCTGCTTTTTTACAGGCGTGCAGGATTCAAGGTGGTTGCCTCTCAATGGGAGCAAACACAAAGCGGCTGTACATTATGTCGTCCCCCCACAAACAACTCACTGTCAGACACATTTTGTTTCACTTCTACAGCTTGAGATCTGCTCATTTTGCCCTTTGACACCCACTCTCACACCTTGTTCGGCCTGCATGCTTCCCTGTATCTTTGAAGTGCTTTCAGACTCACTAATCTCGTCATGTCATCTGCCTTAAAAGCATGATCATAATTTAAATGTTGCCTTATGTGACGGAACAAGATTACAGAAGCTTTTGGAAGTGGGAGGAAAAGCTCATCCCTATGGTGGTACTTCCTAACCACAGAATGGAACAGCATCTGTCCTAACAGAGTGAAAGATTACCTAGTCGTCCAACCAGGCTGGTGAATGCAGAATACTCACAGAGGATGAAATCCCTCATCAGTGAAGCCGACAAAACAAGCTATTCACACTTGTAGCTACACATCCACTTAGCCGATAAACTCCAGGCAGAGATAAGGGGGTGAGATGACTCTTCTGATTGGCTGGGTTGAGGAGAAAGCCAAACCAGATGCGTTTTGTCTCCGTCCCCTCTTTAGTTCGGCTCAGCTCACTGAGAGGCTGATAAACACGTACAGCCGTGAGGAAAGAGTGTAAGGTGATAGCTTTCGAGCGCAGCTAATTGTTTTTTTCTGCCTTAAGAATGTTCTTAGAAGAGAGTGTTATTAGAATCTTGATTTTGTTGTGCTTGTTATTTGTTAGCACCTTTTTTCCCTTTTTAGGGAAAGTTATAAGAGACAGAAGAGACTTCTTTTAAAAACATAAAAAAATCTTACCGATATAAAAATTTGAGCAGTAGTGTACATATTGTATTACTCTTGCTAAACATGAGAATTTCCTCAAACACTCTCTTAATGTTTGATTAGTTGGAATAAATTAATGTTTTTTGTTTTTTTTTCACACAGATGCATTTAGTTGAAGATTGTGAAAAAGAGCAGTACATCATCCCGTTTAGGTGTGAGTGTATTAAGGATTATATTTTTGTTAACCTGACCTTATTTCAACAAACATAAGTGCGCTAAACTCACACAAATTATCAGAAGTAGTTTAGGCTATTTTGCCTTCTCTTCCTGAAATGTCTGAACATACCAATAAGCAGTGTTTGGGAGTAACATGTAACGGAATTACGTAATTTAATTACAAAATAAATGTAATTGTAATTAGTTACAGTTACTGAGAAAAAAAATGTGTAATTAAATTACAGTTATGAAAATTTTAACAATCAAAAAAGAGGTAACATCTGAATTTTCACACATGCACACACACAAAGATTTAATTGACTTCTTTCATAAATTGTATTGACTGCTCTATGAGACATAAATGTTTCAGGAGTTTAGAACACAGAATATGACACATGCTTATTCGATAACTGTTTTATTTCCTTTTTTGTGTTATGTATATGCTTTATTTTTTTAAGAATAACAGTTTTTTTTTCAAGGCATTATTAGATGCCAGTGTTTTCTAGCTATGAAAATATTTGATTTCAAAACCATTATCATAGCTGTTTCTTGTTATGATTTTAAATCTGTATCTAAACTCAGAATGATCTCAAAGTAAAAAGAGGTGCTAAAGTGCTAAAGTCATTTTGTGGTGACTGTGCTTTAAATTAAATTATTATAATCTTAACACAAGTGATGAAGGATTTTGAATGTCTGACAGTAATCAGTGTTGAGTACTAATACTGTATAAGGTTAACCCTGCCTGCTTTAAATGTTTCAAAATGATTAACAGTTGAAAACATTAGAAATTTAGAAAAGCAATCAAATGTAATCAGTTACATTACTTTAATAAAGTAACTGAAATGTTACATTACTTATTACATTTTAAATGTGATAACTTGTAATTTTTGTAACCTATTACATTTCCAAAGTAACCTTCCCAACACTGCCAATAAGTGAGGAGATTAATGCTAGTTCTCTTACACTCTTTGTAAATGTGTGCTGTATAAACAGTGTCAGACTAGAGGCCATTGGTAATTCTCCTCAGTTATCAGGGATATCAGTCCAGCACTCAACACTATTGGCCCTTTTTCACCGAGACTGTCTGACAGAGTGAAGATAAAAATATGTCACCCCATAATTCAGAGATTACAGCTGTTGTTTCAACAATTTGAGTGAAGAGTGAAAAGAGTGTCGAACATATCAGATTTCAATTATGTTTAGCTTATACTGTAATAAATTTAATGTAAAAACTGATGGAAATCTAAGCATAGAGAAAAAGTCTGAAGCCATTAGAATAGGAGGTGATTGCACTGTTGTGCACTTTTTTTTATGAATGAAACAACACGCTTGGTGAAGCATTACCAAAATGGTGGTGCACTAAATCAAATGGGGGTAAAAACAAACCCGCATTCCGTGACTTAGAGCTAAAGAATCCACTCACAGCTAATACATCCTTTAGCAGAGAAACATCTCAGGCATGTAATATCTGTCTGCTCCAACACCATCTCAGGTGTGAGTCCTGACCTTCAGTGTCAAAAATCACCAGTCATATGTCACGAACTCCAGGGCGTGAGATCTTTCCTGTACTGGGGTCGGTGCCACCAGACTCAATACCAACACCTAACACCGGCCCTTCAGAGAAGAAGTTATGCCGAGGGCTGCTATCCTTACTGGGCTTTTAAACAAACATGGAAGAGGACCCATCCATGCCTAGTTTAGTTTTAATCTTTGTGTGCCCTTTTATGTAATGCGATTAGCCCCTGAGCCCTGTAAGACTTAATGAGAAAATATTAGATATCACCACATCAGCCTTGTTTTGGTTTGGTCGTCTTTCAGCAAAGTTAAGCATGGGGAGTGTGCTTGGGTGCTTGTATGACATGAAGTGTGTGTGTGTGTGTGTGTGTGTGTGTGTGTGTGTGTGTGTGTGTGTAAGTGGAATGTAAGAGTGCATGTGTGTGCCTGCACATGCGTTTTTCGGATGTTGCATCAGTTCAAGGCTTTTGCTCAGGGCTTTAAATCAATACTGGCAAAAAAGTTTCCCCAAGGAACATATGTATTTTTTTTCATCACTGAGACAATGATGAACGTTTGCATTGTGGTTCTGTGGTCAGCCAAAGATATTCAGTGGTTTGGACTGAGAGAAATAACTTCATGGCATATGGCATATATTACTCCTGACAGTGTCAGTCAATCTTTTTTTTTAATCTGTTATTATTTACTCACTCTGATATTGTTCCAAACCTGTCTTTATTTCACTTTCTGAAAGTGAAACAAAAAAGTAAACATTTTGAAGAATCTAGTGATCGGTCCTTTCCATGCCATTACAATGAATTATACAGCAAAAAAATGGAGTGTAAGGTAATGTTTTTGTTTTGTTTTGTTTTAAGCTGCAAAAATAGTATAAAAGTTGTCCGTTCAACTTGTGGGCTATTTTCCCATTATAATAATTATAATAGTTTGGCATGAGAATCAGGCTAAAATGTAAGTCGTTCTTCACTGAAAATCTTGATATCAGTCCTGTCCTTTATAGTTGATTACCCCAAACTATTATATGATTTCGAAAGACTTGGAATATAGTTGTTATACAAAGACATTTATGATTCCTTTATGATGCTTTTGTGTCCTTTTTGAAGCTTAAATTTATAGTAATTCATAGCATTCATAGTAATGGCTCTTAAAAGAGTGCTGAGACCATTCATGAAATTTTCTCATTTTGTGTTTCATGGAATATAGAAAGTCACACTGGTTTGGAAGAACAAGAACATTTCATTTTTGGGTGAACTATTCCTTCGGGTACATGTAACTTTTTGCAGTCACTTTATCCATAGTTGCACAGATTTAAATAAATGCCTCATTGACTTCTGCTGACTTTGTAAAATGATTGTATCTAATTGTATCTCTAAACTGAAAAGACTATTGCTTTTAACATTACTATAAACTTATACTATTAAAGACAGCACATGGATCAAATAAGTTGCATAATTATATGTATTTGTATTTGTAGTTCTGTCTTTTGAGGCTCTCTGGCTGACTGCCATATGAATGTAGTGTTGACATATTGTTTGGTGATTGTTAAACGCTTTGTTTGTATCAGTTTCATTAGCTGCTCTCGTATTGAAAATGCAAAGACCACACCAAAGCCGATTGTCTCATTCACACTCTCTGGTATGCTCTTTTATAGGGCAATTGTCACATTCACAGTCTAATAATAGCAGATTGGAATGTAAAACATTTTTCCAATATTATTAAGGAACACAACAAACACAGATACACTGTACAGTTTTTGCTCGTATGGAATCTTCTCTCAAATTTAATTCTTAATCTTCCAGAGTTCATAGCTCAGACTGTAACTGCACACAACCCCTGCTGTTTGTTTCAGTTAGCACGGCTGTTGGATCTCTTCTTATCTGTTAATGCAGACAGTGCTCTCATATAACTGCTGTAGGAAACTTACAGTAGAACAATGTATGGAGAAAATCTCACACATAAAATGCTATTCTAATGTGCTTCAAATATATACACAGAAAATTAATTGTCCTGTATCTAATCTAACGTACATTATATGTGACCCTGGACCACAAAACCAGTCATAAGGGTACATTTTTCAAAATCATCTGAAAGCTGAATAAATAAGCTTTCCATTGATGTATGGTTTGATAGGATAATATTTGTCCGAGATACAACTATTTGAAAATCTGGAATCCGAGGGTGCAAAAAAATCAAAATATTGAGAAAATTGCCTTTAAAGCTGTCCAAATGAAGTCCTAATGCTTATTACTAATCAAAAATTAAGTTTTGATATATTTATGGTAGAAAATTTACAAAATATCTTCATGGAACATGAAGCTTAATATCCTAATGATTTTTGGCATAAAAAAAAATCTATAATTTTGACCCTTACAATGTATTTTTGGCTATTGCTACAAATATACCCGTGCTACTTATGACTGGATTTGTAGTCCAGGGTCACATACTGTATAG
Source organism: Schizothorax lantsangensis (assembly GCA_027422415.1). Classification (NCBI taxonomy): domain Eukaryota; kingdom Metazoa; phylum Chordata; class Actinopteri; order Cypriniformes; family Cyprinidae; genus Schizothorax; species Schizothorax lantsangensis. The sequence continues at coordinate 19,423,002 of CM049853.1, read as the reverse complement.
GCAGAAATATTGTGTTATAAAGTATAATGTAAAACTATGAAATCATATTACACAATAGTTAACATGTGCAAAAAAAATGCAGACTTTTAAAACATATCAAGGTGAATTAAAAGCAAAACTGGATTTTTCCCAAGACCCTGCCATTTTGTCACTCACACTGTCATTTTGTCAACAAGAAACATACCTGTCTGAGATTATTTATTCTTTATGTAGACAGCTGTCTGCACCTTTGTGAAGCAAAATGTAAACATTAAAAATAGCTCTTAAAAATATAAACAGCTATTAGCCAAATCATGACTCAAATCTGGAATGCTTTTAATGAGTCCTGAAAAAGTGAAAACCTACAAATCACATGTTTAGAGAGTGAGGTACCACCTCTCCTCTCCTCCAACCCTGGAGTGAAAGAGTGTTAGATTTCCAAACTATCACCTTGGCATGAAATAAACAAATAAAAGATTAGAGGAGTTGAGGCAGCCAGGAAAAGAACATATTACCATCTGAGTCTTTGATCAGACGAACTGGTGTGGACACACTGGAGAATAACAGCGGGGGGGATCACGTCCCACACGTCAACAGTATACTTTTAACAGGACGCACATTTCATGTAGTGCCTCTCTTCTCCACCCAGCATGCTGAGAGAGCTGAAGAGCACTCAAGCTTTTGTTTCCACCTGTATGTGAACCCCGGAGTCAAACGGATCTGACTCAAGCCCTTTGAGTCCTAATTCAAGACAAATGCGAGTGCTGTCAAACAGAGAATCACTCCACACGACCAAAACTCTCACATACACACGCACCCGAACACACATGACAACCTGTCTTCGATTTGCAAGAACGCCCTTCATTTTTCCCACTCTTTTTTATTGCGTTAAAACAGACACAGCAAAAATAGGTAGTCATAATGTTACGATTACTGTTTTTCTGTTTGCTCTTGGTGATGTAAAGCTACAAACAAACATTAATAATAATAATTGTGGACTGTGGTGTTACAGTAAATGAATAGATTTTAAGGAATTAGATTTCAGGAAGCAGATATGGCCTGTTTATTTAGACACAAACAAATCAAAATATGTCCAAAAAACATATGTGACCCTGGACCACAAAACCAGTCATAAGTCGCACGGGTATATTTGTAGCAATAGCCAACAATACATTGTATGGGTCAAAATTATAAGTAAAGATCATGTTCCATGAAGATATTTTGTAAATTTCCTACTGTAAATATATCAAAACTTAATTTTTGATTAGTAATATGCATTTCTAAGAACTTCATTTGGACAACTTTAAAGGTGATTTTCTCAATATTTAGATTTTTTTAGCACCTTCAGATTCCAGATTTTCAAATAGTTGTATCTCAGCCAAATATTATCCTATCTATGAGGAGAGGTGGTACCTCACTCTCTAAACATGTAATTTGTAGGTTTTCACTTTTTCAGGACTCATTAAAAGCATAGGGGATGTCGTGGCCTAATGGTTAGAGAGTCGGACTCGTAATCGAAAGGTTGCGAGTTCGAGTCTTGGGCCGGCAGGAATTGTAGGTGGGGGGAGTGAATGTACAGCGCTCTCTCCACCCTCAATACCACGACTGAGGTGCCCTTGAGCAAGGCACCGAACCCCCAACTGCTCCCCGGGCGCCGCAGCATAAATGGCTGCCCACTGCTCCGGGTGTGTGTTCACGGTGTGTGTGTGCACTTTGGATGGGTCAAATGCAGAGCACAAATTCCGAGTATGGGTCACCATACTTGGTCGTATGTCACTTCACTTTCACTTTCATCTAACAAACCATACATCAATGAAAAGCTTATTTATTCAGCTTTTGGATGATTGACCCTATTGACTGGTTTTGTGGTCCACAGTCACATATTTATCTGTATTCTGCTTGTTAAATTATGGCATCAACTTTAAAAGTAGCATGTTTATCAATTCCCAGATCAGCAACACACTGACATTTAAATGAATATGCTGCAAATGTGTGCATTTTTATTGACAACCGCACAACATAACCTTTCAATTTCAGTCCAACTCCTGGGATGATTTCCACTGCATTATTCATCACTGGCTGAAGAACGCTCGGATTATGACTTGTGTACCTCCGGTTCTTCATAATTACAAATTCATCCACATGGGAGCCCAGGAGCACTGCTGTGCATGACTGCTGTTGGTTAGTAATAAAACATGTTCGGTTTTGGCAATGAATTTAAGAATATGTGAATTTTGGAGGTTTTGGAGGGGCTCCCTCTTTCAAACCACAGTGCATACAAAAACATATGCTTTAATACACTTCCAGCCACTGGCTTAACATATTAGATCAAAATAATCCAACCACCAAAAAGATAAGGTGAGCTAAAATAAGGAGGAAACGTCCCCTCTAGGTTTGTTTTTATGTTTTATATAAAATAATTTTTCATTTTATCTTACATTTATCAAAAAATAGGTAGTATAATTTTTGCATCATAATTTATATTGCTTTATCACATCAAAGTCTCATAATTTAAAGCTTGTTTCATGTAACTTATTTTTCCACTAGCTTACTGTTTGCTTACTATTTTAGACTAATAAACACAGCAGGTGTAATTATACTGAAAAAAAAATGTTATCCTAAAAATTTGCTTCATTTGGTAATTTTTAAATGTTCTCAGTATTCAAGTATTGGTGAACCAGGCTGAATAAATCAGATTATACCAACAAAATTAAATTTAAAAGGTAAGATATGGTAGAAATATTTCCTTAATGTCACAATTGCAGCTTGACACTTTTTACAGTTTGTTGTTGCAGGTATGTGGTGCACTTTTAATACACAAATTCAGGTAATTTCAAGTTCATTTAAATAGAGTTCAAAAAGAGTGTCAAGGGTGGCAATAGAGACACAGCTTCCTTCTGAGATTAGTATTATCTCATCCAGTTTAAAATACATCTCATGGTGAGGTTGGCAGTGGTAGTTTACTTAGTAGTAATTCAATTTTCTGCTGATCCAGTATGTGTAGTACAGTTGAACCCTTTTTCTGTTACTGCTATAATGTAAGTGTCAGAGGCTCTTTGTTCTTTCAGTATAATGTTCCCTCTATCTTTATCTCACTCTTTCTCTCTCTTTCTGTCTGTTCTTTTGTTATGAAGACGTTAAGTAGGGTCAGCGTGATAAGAAGGATGGCTCTGAATGCTTGGAAACTAATAAGGGTTTCAGGTCAAGAGGTTCCTAAGGGTTTTATAACCACAACAAAGACCTCCACTTTCCAGCATTAGCAACCATTTAATGACCAGCTTGCCCCCTCGTTAGTGGTGATCAGCTGTTCCAAATAGTGCAGCACCACTTGCATCAGAAGTGATACGCCATCTGCATGCTGTGATGCAGGAATAAATGGTGTGTCAAAAAGTAGAGTGCATCTATTTCCTTGCTAACGGAGGCAAAAGACGACAATAACAGAGAGATAAAGATTCTGCAAAGACAGAAAAGGGGAAAAAAGAGAGAAGAGCAAGACATAAACAAAAGAGATAAACATGAGAGAATATTTTGGTTTGTTTCTTTGCCTTGAATGAACTTTCGAGGATGTCTGTTTTGTGTGATTCGCGTTGTAAGAATTATATAGAAGCAGACTAAAGCGGCCACCTCTATTCATCCCAGCTCGGTGAAAGCCTTCTGGGATTTATGTAGATTCACCAGACTGCGCAAAGCCAGACACACAAAGATGAGAAAAGATCCAGCTTTCAGGCTACGACAGCACAGAACGCAGAGTTTATACACCACAATACTGCCATTTCACTGCACATGCACCCCACATCTGGCAACAAGCTCTTTCCTGGGACGCCCCTCTAGATCTATGTGCCAAATGCAGTAACCTGTAATGCTGGACCATTCTTTGCCATAGAAGCAGATTGCAAATGATGGAAAAATTGCTATGTATTCCATTAGATAGTTTAGATGCTAATGAATGAAGTGTGACATTGAACACGATTCCAGTGTCCAAGGCAGATGTTAAGAGGAAATTTACTTTATTACCTGGTCTGTCTTGGTTCACTGCTTTAAACATCGTAAAAATCTTCTTGAGCTACGATCATGAGCAACAAGACTAAAGGCCAGTCACTGCAAGATCTGAGGCATTAAACAAAATCAACTTAGCAGCAGTCCTGTTATATTGCCAATAATATATTTATCCTCCTCTCTGAAAAGGGTCTTGTGTAACCTTAATGGTACCATAGGCCATTGAGTAAAACCTGCCGACAGAGAACCTGCAAACACTTTTAGCCAAAATGGAATGGTGTCAAAAGGCACCCAGCGTTAAAGCTCAGTGTCTTTTTGGGCTTAGTTCTGTGAAACTAAGTGATTGCTCAACTCCTTGTCACAGATATCACATTCGTTTGGAATGTTGGAAATCTGAGCCACAGCATTAACCGTACGCAGCTCTCTTGGCACTCAGAGAAGGAGAAAAGGGGAACTCTTTATGAAGACATTATCTTGTCAAATTAGTCAATGAAGTCATCGATAATGTTGCAGAGTTGTTGGTGTGGCAGTTTTATGGGAAAATAACCATGTTTGAAAATTACAGTGTTAATTCTTCCCCTCGGGCCAAGAAAAGCCCTCTTGAGTCATATTGTATTGCTGTCACAGTTCCTTAATTAATACTTTGTCAAATCACAGGTTTAAATGTGTTTCCATCCATTTTATGAAAACTTTTTGGGATGTTGGATAAAACAATTGTGACTTAAATGGTGTGACCTAAAGAATAAATCATTGCACATCTAAAATGTTGCTCTGGACATTCTGACATCTGCCGCCAGTTGAGTGTTTTGTCTGCGCTCTAAACCTTAATGTACAGTGGCTACAAGTTCCTTTTTTTTCCCCTGGAAATGGTGATTTTGTTCTCTTGGACACCTGGAATAGAAGGGTTGCTTTATTCACAAACAGTTTTTCTGATATTCTATTTTTTTTTTCAAATTAAGTAAATTCGCGGCCTGGGTGGAAACAGAGCTACTGAAATATAATATAAGCTTTATCCACACTCAAAACCGACTTCCTTTTTTCCTAACTGTTTTGCCATAGAAGCACTTTGAGACAGAGCCTCTTACACTACAGAAAGGAAAGTTCATCCCTAGAAACACTGGTGACTCAACCCAAAGTCTATGGAGGAGGAATCGGATCGGTTATGTTTCCACACCCTCCGGATTTAAGGATGATTCGCAAAGTTTGTAAGACAGATGACGCCCAAGGAATGAAAGCCCATCTATGAGAAGTAGACTGTTGTCTTGGGCAGCAACTCGACTCCACAGTCTACATCCAGTTTACCACCTGCTGTGGTATTTGCATAGCAGTGCTAGTTCCCTAAAACTCAAATATCTCTGGTGTTTTCTGTAAATGGCTTTCGGGAAATGGCTTCTGGGATACCACATTTGGAATTGGAACTTTTTAGTAGTCGAGGTTTGAGGAATCATTACGGCACATATGAATGTGTTTAGAGTCAAAAGTGATGATTTTCACTGATAATACTTTGAGTACATATGATTATTATAATGTAATTCTTTAACAATTATTAATATCAGGTAAAAAAAATGTTAGTCTGTCTATATAAATTACTGTATATAATAAAATATAATAAATAAAACAGGCACAGACAGGCTGGGAATATCGCCTTTGTCTCTATTCTATGCTTTCATGTGATTTACTATCTGACCTTTTCTCCCTCCATTAGCCCCATTAGCAATAACAATGTGGTCGTCACATCAGGTGTGAGGACTCTAAGCCCCTCTTTTTCATTTACCCCCCACGCACATACCTTCTCAGAGTTCATTCACACCAATGTGGTGGGAAAGTCTCAGGGTGACCAGACCTTCTGGAGCAGATGTCATTAGCGCGTGTCACCTCTCCGATTTACCGTCCTCGCTCAACGTTAACAAGCGTTCAAGCTGTTTTATTGGAACACAACTCCACTGCAGCGGATTTTTCAATAAACTTTATAGAGCATGAAAATGACTTCAGTTGGGCAAGCAGGGACTGCAGTGGAACAGGGGAGAGGAAGGGTATGAGAGGCTGGAAAGACCATGGGAAGTCTGTTGGCCGGTCGGAACAGATTGCCTGGAAATGACCCCAGTGTCCATCAGCCAGTGAGAGGGGGAGCACTTCAAACATTTTTCAAGGCTCAGCTCTCTCAGTGCATTGACCTGTGTGACTGTTTTAACAGGCTGCTAATTAGTAGAAGGAGTCTCATGGGAGATATTACCCCAAACCGAGAAGCAAAATACAAATATTGGTATGTAAACTCTGCACTGTAGTGGAGCCACATGTATAAAAATGAAAAAAATGCTTTTTTTCTAAACATGCTTCTGAATCGTTCATTCGTCAGTGTTAATTGGGAAATATTTGATTTGTATGTTCCCGCCTCCCATCGGATGCAAAATTCACTTTACAAGTTGTTTGAACGCGTGTTGGAAGTGTGTGTACATTAGAGGTCTTCACGGGTCCAAAAATTCGGCGCGGAACCGACCCGGACCCGTATTTTATTTGAAAGTGGGACCCGAACCCGTGTAGACCCGAGAAATGCCTTAAATGTACTACCCGGACCCGATGCGGACCCGACCATTATTCGAAAGTTGGACCCGAACCCGGCTGGGAAGACACAGACCCAACTGTACCCGTCCCGATTGGCACATATTGCACAGCAAATGCTATTAAGTCAATAAACGTTGCGAAGAAAAAAAACTTTTTGCCTTAACTACTGTTAGTAGCCCTCTCCCTGACTGCGATGCATACAATCCTCCTTGACAATACATTTCCATCCATGTTAGGCTGTTCCTCTCTCTTGCCGTCTGAAACAGCTTCTTAATCCACTCATTATTCCAGCTTCAAAAGTACTTGCTGTCACAGTCGGTGACGGATTACTAATGCAACTTCGCAGTTTTTTTTTTTCATCTCGAGTCAACTTCGACTGTTACGTTTACCCTTTTGAACTACAATAACGATACTTTTTGTTGGTTGTAATAAAGACTCGGAGCAATTATTTTTTTTAGCAAAAAACGCACAGAATTAGAAGTTCGTTACACTTTACTGCGTGTGTGTTCAATAACAGGTGCGTCTCTTCAGTTTTGTTTCAGCTTTTTTTTCACATCACTCATGAAGAAATCCATGATCACCGTCCGTTTGCAGTACTAACATTAACTCCGCCCGCGTTCTGCTTCTGGCGGCTGAGGTAACGCGTGTTTTTTTTTTTTCACCTTATTTCCCGCTCACACTTTTCTCATCCTAATTTTACAAACTGCAAGTTACAAAACACACGCATGCTGACTGACGCTGATCACTCGCGGGTGCGGTGTTCTCCGATCGACTCGGGTATGTTAAAAAGACCCGGGACCCGAAGTAATAGATTGGGACCCGACCCGGACCCGGCTGACCATTTAAAATATAGACCCGAACCCGTACGGGTCCTGGGTCGGGTCCCGGGTCCTCGGGTCTCGGGTCCTCCGTGAAGACCTCTAGTGTACATACCCATCCTATAATGATAAAAAATCCACCCAGTGTTTTTTTTTAAATCCCTATTTTAAAATCTCCTTTCTCAAATCAGGCTGTTCTGAGATTCCTGTCAGAATGATGTAATTCTGCACAGACCGCTCCCACAATAGTTGATTGACAAGGCCGTCTTACTTTAGACCCGCCCTGAGTGAGCTGTGAGCTGTCCGTCATTGTGTCGACTCCAGTGCAGGGGAAGACAAGAATGTCTCCGATTAAGCTATTGAGGTGTTTTATTGTTGGATGTAATAATGAATATAGCAGTCGTCATTTACTCCCGACATCTGAGCCGCTGAAGATGCAGAGGATTAACGTTACATTCGTTTTTGAAGGGAATGTGCCGATCCCCGATCAGCCTAAATGTGTCTATGTTCGTGCAAATCATTCATGATCCAGCTTCATCTGGGTAGTTGACAAATAAAAATTGGACTGTGTCCTATGGTGTGACAGCAAAAATGTAGGAAAAAAAAACTTAACATACAAATAACATGAGAAAAATGTATCTTTATTCTTAGAGTCACAAATAGCATGAGAGAGGTTTATCTTCAATCTTAGAGTTTTTTATTTATTTTTTTATTTATTTTTTTTAACATTTTTTTCCGTCACACCATAGGACACATTGATACGTCAACTACCCATCTACAGAAGAAGTGGTTAGGGTTTTTTAAGAATCTTTGCAAATTTCCTTTGCTAATAATGTGCTAGTTAGCCGGTTTTGCGGCTGAAGTTTACAGTCTGCTCGTCACCCCACGGAAGAGAGGGGCGGGGTCAGCAGAGCTCATTAGCATTTAAAGCGACATGGACTAAAAACAGCTTGCTGAAAACAGAGCTGATTTTGACAGGGTAAAAAGGGTGTTTTTTACACTACCATTGAGAAATTTTAACCAAAGTATGTTAAAGACTTTTCATTAGGACCCTAAAGAATCAGATCAACTTGTGGAAAATGGGCATCCGATGACCCATTTAAGGTAAAATTTCCATCTAAAGTTGATAAATGAACACATAGACCACACATACACGCACCAGCCGAGGTCTCGGTACATTGCCCAGGACGGTAGAAACATATCACAGCCAGAATACAAATATAACGAGACTAACTTGTCTTCCATCCATTTCCATTGTTCTCAGACGTGCTACTAAAGCCTCGAATGGGCGGCTGTCCAAACCTTCATCAACAGCGGGCTGTGTTTTTTCTCCTCCCTGCCACATGTTCCGCACACCGTCTCTCCCAGTGTGAGTGGGGAGCAGACAGGAAGCCCCTAAAACTGTAAATCTAAAGCCCAGGTTGCCGATTCATCCTGCTATGACATGTTTATTGTTCTTTTTCTAACCGTTGTCCTCACTCCTCCGCCATTTTTTTGGATGACGCCATTCTCTCCCTACGACTCCAGCATCACTTAGTGGCTTTCTTGAAAAGCTCATTGTGGTGTAATCAGCGTTTCTCACCATGTTAAAGTCATCAGACGCTCAGCATGAGCCTTCAGAGTGGCTAATTGCGTGTGAAGAAAGCACCTCTGTGGCCACCGGCCACGCATTGCCTCAAGAGATCTTCCACAAGACAGATGGTCAAATCAAATCACAAAGCTATTAAATCAACTTTATCACATATTTTCTAAGCCTAACAAGGGTAATTTTCAGTAAATGATAAACAATGTGCCCTGTAACCTGCTTTAACCCTTATCTGTGCCACAGCACAATGACATACCACAATTAAACATCATTATCTAAAGTTTCCAAGTGTATTTAACTCTGGTTAAAAAGGGAAAATTGGGAGCCTGGCAAATGCCAGAGTGATCGTAATTACTTTCTTTCAGGGGAAATTAGTTTATCCAACAATAACAATCACCAAAGTCAGAAATTTAAACATATTTCATCAGCTGGTTTGTTCCACTTAAATGACTTCAGACAATGATTGAATTTAGTTATTGTTACTGTACAGGTTTCATAACCATAATTACCGCAATAAAATGCCCATTATACTGTCCCAGTTCCAACTGGCATTCCAGTATATATGGAGGAAAACCACTTGCTCTGTTACCTTGAAACACTTATAATAACTTATAAGCAGCAGAGAGGGGAAAAAAAACTTTCCACCTGTTGTCAAACGTAGAAACACAAATATCTTTTGTCCAGATATCCACCTGCTGAGAGCCATTAGCAAAACCAAACTGTGAGTTGCAGAGGCAGGTGCAGGTTTTATTGTCTGGCAAAGGATTGGATAATGCTGAGGCCTCTCGCTGATAACGGCAGAAGGTGCAGGCGGTGACACTGTAACTGTCATTAAATGATAATTACTGCACCACAAGTCTTAATGAGATTTTAATGTCTCTTGAGCAGACACCACTGGGAAAAAAGGTAGCCTTAAGCAATGTGAGTTACCTAAAATGAAAGCCACGGTGATGGCGTTCAGGAACACAGAATTTGTGGACTTGCTTCATACAAAAAGTAAAAAAAAAAAAATTTAATTTTCTTGACTGGGTTTCCTACATCTATTATTTCATTAGCTCAGGCACAAGTAAGGTCAAAGGTAAGCTCTGCTATCTCTGTAGGAAAGCTCTGTAAGTCCCCTGTGCTGTAGATAAGCAAGAGAGAGATGAGATAACGTCACTTTAGATATACCGCACAATCAGTGTTGGGGAGTAACTAGTTACATGTAACGGAATTACGTAATTTAATTACAAAATAAAAGTAATTGTAATCAGTTACAGTTACTGAGAAAAAATGTGTAATTAAATTACAGTTACTTATGAAAATGTTAAGGATTACAAAGGGGGTTACATCTGATTTTTTTCACACATACTCCCACATACAGATTTAATTGATTTCTTTCATAAATTGCAGTGACTGCTCTAAAATATGAAACACCAATGTTTCAGAATTTTATAACATGCTTATCCGATAACTCTTATTTCCTATATGGGTTTATGTATATGCTTTATTTTTTTAAGATTTAAGGCTATTGCACACTGAGTCCGAAATTTTCGCATGCGTTTTTCGTTTTTTTCGTATTCTCCATCCTTTCCTATCAAAATGCATGCAACGGATGCGAAAACGCAGAAAATCGAACCTGATCCGAATTTTTTTTGACAGATGAAAGTTTCGGAGGCAGTGTGTAAACGTGATTGACACAACGTGAGGTCGTATTTATTTTTTAACGTGCGAAAATTTCGGACTCAGTGTGCAGAGACCTTAACTGTTTTTTTCTAAGGCATTGTTAGATCCAGTGTTTCCTGTCATAGCTATACAAAGATTTGATTTCAAAAACAGTATCATAGCTATTAAACTATTTCTTGTTATGATTTTAAATCTGTATTTAACCTCAGCATGATTTTAAAGTAAGTCTGATTTTGTGGTGGCTATGCTTCAAAGGGGACATTGGATGCCCATTTTCCACAAGTTGGTATGATTCTTTAGGGTCTTCTTGAAAAGGTCCCAGTGGTCGTGTAAAACAACACCATTTTTACCTTGTCAAAAACAGCTCTGTTCACAGTGATTCGTTTAGGTGCATATCTCTTTACATGCTAATGAGCTCTGCTCACCCCGCCCCTCTCTTCTGTGGAAGTGATCCATCCTTGAGTTTTAACTTTTTAACAAAACATGCCTTGAATTGTCCCTCATTCAGAAAACAGTCTGGAGTAAAATGATTTGCGCAGCCAGGCATAAACGAATTTAGTGAAAGTGAAGTGACGTGTGGCCAAGTATGGTGACCCATACTCGGAATTTGTGCCCTGCATTTAACCCATCCAAGTGCACACACACACACACACACACACACACACACACACACGTGAACACACACACACACTGTGAACACACACCCGGAGCAGTGGGCAGCCATATTGATGTGGCGCCCGAGGAGCAGTTGGGGGTTTGGTGGCTTGCTCAAGGGTCTCACCTCAGTCATGATATTAAAGGTGGAAGAGTGCGCTGGTTATTCACTCCAAAATCAAAATGGCTTGATAATTGAGACTGTTTAGGTTTTTGGGGGATTAAAAAAGGAGTGAATTTCTATCATTGTTGGGTGGTTGTGTCCACAAACTGCTAAGACACATTTATATGCAAATTAAGATATTTTTCATCCAATGTCTCCTTTAAAATTAAATGATTATAATCTTAATTCAAGTGATGAAAGATTTCTAAAGTCTGACAGTAATCAGTGTTGAGCACTACTGTAAGGTTAACCCTGCCTGGTTTACATGTTTGAAAATGATTAACAGTTGAAAACATTAGAAATTTAGAAAAGTAATCAAAAAGTAATCAAATGTAATCAGTTACATTACTTTAATAAAGTAATTGAAAAGTTACACTACTTATTACATTTTAAGTAGGGTAACTTGTAATCTGTAACCTATTACATTTCCAAAGTAACCTTCCCAACACTGCGCACAATTTGTGATGTGCACTGTTAATGCTACACATAATGTTTTAAGGAAAATCATATTTTATAGCAGTTGATTTATATTAGAGCTTTTGCCTGTGTTTCGCTTCAATGTAGTTCATCAGGTAAAAATCATATATTAACATTAACACACATTAAATATTAAAACTTCCACTTATGTATCCACTTACAGTATACTTAATAAGAGTACACTTTCATGACTATATACACAAACATAAGTACAATTTTCAAAGTGTACTTTATAATGATGTTAACTTAAAGGTTGTACTTTTAAAGTAAAATTTAAAATCATTGTTTTAATAATCTTTTGTCATTATGTGTTGAATTACATAAGCACGGGTATTGTAATTTTACTGTAATGTGTTATTTGATATCACATTGAAAGTTAATATATTTTAAATGGACAAAATTACACCTTCATTATAACAAATGTGTTATTACAAATTTATATGCATGATGTTAAAATGTCAATAGAAATATATTTTAGTTTACCATAAATCTCAGTAGTAGACTTTAACCATGTCTAAAGATAAAATGAAATTTTGCATAAAGATGTACTTGAATCTAATTAACTGCATTTAATATAAACTTAAACTATATTACATTTGCATTTATTTTCATTTACATTTAACATGCAATTAAGTGTCCGAAAACATGAAATTCAGTTGCACTAAAGTATAGGCCTATTCTTTAAGGTATATTTTTTCCATAATATATTCTCATTTTAGGATGCTAACGTGTACTTCTTTTTCACATGGGTCAGGTTTATGAACAAAATGAAAGATGATTGGTAACTTTACTCTTATTAAGTGAAGATGTGGTACATTTACATTTATGCATTTAGCAGACGCTTTTATCCAAAGCGATTTACATTGCATTCAAGTTACAGTTTTTACAGTTTTGTCAGCTCTTGCTTTCCCTGGGAATCGAACCCATGATCTTGGCGTTGCTAGCGCCATGCTCTACTATTTGAGCTACATGAAAGGTACTTGTCCTGTTTTGTAAATGCATCACAAAACTGTGTGTGGCACACTTGTTAAAAAAAAAATCACATTAGCTCAAAGCAATTGTTTGATCAAACAGAAAGGGATACCTTAAGTTTAAATTTATTGCTCTTATAGGAGTGTGAACACTGTATTTCATACTAAAACTTATATAAAAGAGAAACAACCACAAACGATGTCAAGTAATCCAGTCCAATGAACAGAACAGATGTAGCCTAAGAGTTGGACTTACTCAGTGTTTAGGGATGTTGCACCAGAATAATAATAATCTCTATAGACGTAATAACAGTTCATAAGAGTGATAAATCTATATGTGTGTCCAGTTAGAGTAACCAAGAAAAACACAGTTGAGGTGCAATTTCCGACCAACTGTCTACACTAGGCTCATAAAAAACTGCAAACACGGCTGCTGTTACTGTTCTCCTTCATCTAAATCCGCTCTTCTTTTTTGTCCTCACTCTGTTTGTTTTTGAGGCTCTGCAATCTCTCCATTTCCCACCCATCACTATGGAAACCAGATACTGTATCTCAGCCAGGGCTATCCTGTGGAAACAGCTCACTTTCTCAGATAAATAAACGGTTACCGTGAGGCCGCGGGAGGAGTGCAGGGAAAGGGAGATCAGGGAGAAGGTAGCGCGGCAGGGCCAGCAAGCTGTGAAAAGCATCACGCGTACTGATCCTTATCACACTCTCAAAATGCAGCTGTGCCCCGGCCAGTAAACATCTCTACTGATCTTGACCACAAGGAAAAGGGACCACCAGCTACTGTAGAGGTCATTTCCTAAAGAGCTGCTGTTTTTATTTAGTTCATTTGATTTAACATAGCATGTTTACATGACTAACATGTCCTTTGTTCTCTTTAAAGAGGAAAAAACATCAGTGTTACAGTATTACAATGGCAATACAATAGTCTTACAATAGTTTTAGTTTTGGTTATGTAAAATTATAGTATTTATTATATTGTATGTATATATATGTATATTCTTTGATTTTTATATTTTCAGTTTTCATTTTAATTGTAATGTAAGTTTTGGTCATTTTGTTACTTGCTGCATTTTTATTTGACATTTTTATTTTAAATATTCTATTGAGCTTTATTTTTATTTCAGTTTTAGAAATGTTAGTACTTCAACTGAAACTTATTTAATTTCAGGTAGTTTCCAAGGCTACATTTCTCCATCTAATATTTACAGCTTTATTTCATTAAAAAAAAAAAAAGAATGAATGGTTTTAGTTTTAGTTGACAATAATAAAACTGATTCAATAAAAGTAAAAAGCTTAAACATATTTAAGCAGTAAAGTTGTTCACACTTAAAGAGTGAGTGATTTTAGAGTTTTCGGGGATTATGTTGTCGAATTTACAACAACGTTGTAAAGTATTTAGATATAACTTTTCATGTGTAAGGTTAGTTAGCAATTTTCAAAAGCATTTATGCATAGGCCCCATTCACATCCATTGTAAGTGCCTCATTTTAAAGCAGATTTTTGAAGAAGAAGACAAGAAACAAGACAACACTTTGATATTAAGCCTGAAATACTCCTTCATGTATTGGTCTCGCCTTGGATTTTCCAATTTGCATGCAAAACAAACTAAACAAACAAAACATTAAACAGACTCAGGTCTGCACCAGAAGCATCTTAGATGTCCACATCCCATCTAAAGGGATTAAAAATAACATTTCATATTGCAGTATGTTGTAACCGTACCGTTACACATATCAAACTAGCTTATAAAAATTCGGAGGAATGTTTGAAGCAGTCTCGCTGAGCTTACAGTTGACACTCTCTCATGCTGCTGGACTTCCTCCAGCCCTAACACACAGGAGGAAATAAATAAAGAGGGCCATCGGATTGATCATCCAATACATGCCTTTTATCCAAAGCCAGAGCCCTGTCCACTGGACAGCATAACATATGGAGCTTCAGTGAAAAGATCTGGAAAAGAAACACCAACACATCCTAAGATGAACTGAACGGAGTACCCAGAGATATCTGCTGTGATTGGCAGCTGCCCCATAGTCTGGCTGAAAAAGCATGACTGCTCTGGCCTTGTCTAACCACTGTCCTATTTTTTTTACCACACGTAGTACATGGTGGTCTTAAAAAAAAACAATAATCAGCAGTAGAGAATGACCTCTTCACAATTTCATTTTGAGCCAGAAATAGTACCTTGGAGTATCATGTCATAACACAAACAACTTGTGAGTTAAACCTCAATTTCCTTATCAGCAAAGAAATACTGGTTTTGGTTTGTTTGCTTTTCCACATTTTAATAAAGAACAATAATATACCTAAGTGGTCTTGCTTGAGCAAAAATGAGGTTATCACCCCCACGTCAGAATCCTTCTCACATTTCTTCATTCCATCATACATTATGTTGTACTGTATATGTTAGGGAAATTACTTTGGAACTGAAGCTTAAATTATGAGGTAAAAATCACATAATAATAACTCATGGTTTGTATTTAAAAAATTTAAATAAATAAATTAGAGAGGCACAAAAATATTTTCAGATGAGTCAGAATTTAGTCATATTTTCATTATTCTCAGCTTATTATTTATATCCACTATAACAGAAAATGTATTTTTATCAGTGCATACCCATAAGAAAGTAATTTTGAGTCGTATGAGATAACAGCCAGATGCAATTTGTCAAGCACACATTTTTGGAGCAAGGAGTGAAAAGAACTGTTTACAATCCTTGACAAAATTTGCATAAATCAATGGACTAAATTACTATAATAAAGCATAAAATGCAGAGCAAGCCGAACAGAATATCTGAATGAATGTTTTAGTGTTATTCAAAATATAATTAGCAATATTTCAAAACTTCCAATTACAATAATACACTCTAGGGCATGAAAACCTTTTTCTGGAATTAAAGTTTAATAGAATAGAACTTGATCAATAAATGCATTTAAGTAAATGTGCTTAACAAAATGAATCTATTATTGATTATGAAAATTAATCTCTGGTTAAAGAGAAAGGAAACAGCAAGACGACCATACCTGCACTTACTTAGAGGATCTTTCCAACTGCATATTAACATGGACAGTTTAATGTGAGTGAACTGAGCATTTGCTTTAATTGCATTCTATCTCACCATTTAATGCACGTTTTTAGAGTTTTGCACATTATTTTGAGTATAGGTCGAGTCTGTGTGCTTAATTTAGCATTTAGCTAATATAGCATTTTTCCAGGAAAATATCCTCTTCTAGGATCATTCACGTCTTTAATAGCAAAGCTCCACATCCATATCCGCAACACACCAGGACCACCATGTTTATGCACATACTGTACATGGCAAACTCATTACCACATCCCTGGATTTCCCCTACTACTTTCTCACGGCCTGGTATTCAACGAGGTCAGGGGGCAGATGCACTTTCTGACCACAACTTGGCATTTTTTCACAGACTTTGGGAATCCTGGATTAAGTGGGGTCAAGTCTGGTTAATTCAGATGACCCGGTGCAGTTTCTTTCTTTTTTTTATCTGGCAGTCTAGTTATTTCTTTATTAAACTGTACTCATTAACATTCCCAAATTAATCAGTGACACTGTTAAAACTTATTGAATACCTAAATATTTAATTGCTTTGTATATTGTATAATTTAATTGTACATTTTGCAGTTTCCTGCTAAAATTACCACTAGTGCCAGTAAACACAAATTATGATTACAAAGGTATTTATTAATGTATAATTATTATAATTATACAATACTATATTCTGACCTCAGAATGCTTTTACCATAGATCATAATATGTAAACTTATACATTTTGACATTTGCATTACATAACCAGCTCCATGTATTTTCTGATGTAGTTAACTTGCTCAGTATTTCACCTGATACAACACTGCATGTGCGGATCTAGAGTCCAGCTAAACATGAGTCACAATAAAAGAGCTAAAAGACTTGTAGAAGCAAGATAAAATCACATGGTTGCTTCAGCAAATGCATTTTATCTCACATATGCCTTTATTAAAACTATTAAATAGGTTTATTGAAGGGTTTAGTGTATGTTGTACATTATTTTCAACAAAATAGCAGCATTTCATTTATGAACTGCCTTGAAACAACAACCTACGGAATATAATGTTGCCAGATTCCCCTTCATTTGTTTCTGATACAAGTGAACATGCTTTTAGTGCCACTCACTGGACATTTCACTTTGTGTAATGAAACATGCAAAAAGCTGTGTAATAATATCATAATTTTGCAGAAACGTGGCCTCAGGCACGTTTTCCCAATAAGCCTGGATTGGTATTTTGTGTAATATTGGATTGAATACTCTAAAGCTTTGTCCAAAGCACCAGATTCTTTCAGTTTGCTAGGATTTTCTTAAATCTTATCTAAACTAACCTATCAGCCTTGTTTTAGCATTCTGATGCCAGTACATACATTCACAGTGTCAAGTATTAATCTAAGTCAATAGCCTTAAGCAATGGCTCTGTGTACAGTTGAATCTTGAACAAGCCTCTGCAGTTCCAAACCACAAACAGTTACAAATCAAAACATGGTCATGTTCAAGTACCACAGTTTGGGTAAATAAAGACAAATTTGCTTCAAATGAGGCGAGAAGAGCTCGGTTTACCTCAAACCAAGACTCATCATCTCTCAAAAGAGGGTCAGCAGGCTTTTGGCTCCTTACTTCTATATAAATGCAAATAGAGGTATCTCATTTATCAAACTTGCCTAGTCCCAACATCTTCCAGTCTCTCCTGCGCTATCTCAATATTTGCCAGAGCACCTTATAAAACCTGTCATTAGTTAGTGCTCACCTTAAATCCTGTAGTATATTTACACTACTACATCCTTCAGAGCGTACTTCATAACTTTCCTCTGAGGTAGGGCAGAAGCTCTGCTGGGGTGTGCGAGGGGGTCCGGCTAGGGGGTCCGGGACAAAGCATATGGCTAAACACACGTAATTTCATACAGCCATTAATCACAGAGAGCCGGTTGCTGCGGGAACTGTTGCCTCGGGGACGATGCGCTCATGCTCACTGCTGGTGGTCCTGTCGACAGATCTACCGGACCCATCAAGACTTAAGTGCCAAGGGTCGCACCTCAGGTGGTACCACAGAAACAAGGAGCGAGAGAGATCTGTTTTTCAGTCTGCAGGCATGCTGTATACTGCCAGCTCTGTGGTGTTCCTTTATTCGCTAGAAATGCTACCAGACGTGAATAGTTTGCATGCAGGTGAGACAGGACAAGCGAAAAAGAAACCTAATCATTTTATCTTCTAATTTTATTGGACATGCTAAATTCAGAAAGAACTGGTATTTTATATACTACTGGAAATTCCACTATCTGTTGTCTGTGTTTGCAGCATTCCAGACTGCTTTTGGAACTATTTTCATTGGTGGAGCAAAATTATACACAACATTTGAACTTAACATTTATCATACATCCCCCAAGAAAAACATTACATTGTGTTTGGTTTGAAAATTAATGCAATGCATTTTTTGCATGCTAAGATTTTCAGATTTGTGTACAGGTACTCCCTTTCAATTGCTTGTTTTGGTCACACTTTGTTATAAGGTCCAATACTTGCTATTAACAAACCATTTACTATGACATTTGCCTCAATAAACAATTTGCTGCTTATTAATAGTTAGTAAGGTAGTTGTAAAGTTTAGGTATTTTGTAGGATTAGGGATGTAGAATATGGTCATTCAGAATATGTGCTTTATATGTACTAATAAACAGCCAATAAGTTAATAATAGGCATACTAATAAGCAAGTAGTTCATAGTGAGAATTGGTTCCTAAACTAAAGTGTTACCCTTGTTTTTATTTCACGTTTAATTTTGTCCAATTTTCAAAAGTACTATTATTATTTTTACCTAATAACGAACTTTGAGACTTCAGGATTTTGAGACCTGAAACTTAATACACACACACACACACACACACACACACATATATATATAGATATAATATATACACACACACACACACACACACACACACACACACATGCATATACTGTGTATACATATATGAGGAGTTAATTTGCAAAAACAGATAACTCATTTTTAACAATTTTCAAAAATCATGTTTTTTCATTGTGCATTCCAATTAATTTGAAACAAACTGCAGTTGGGTTATTTTGATTAGTTTAAAAAATGACTAAAAATACAGCTAACTAACACAACATACTAAAAACAACATGATAAATAAACTCTTCGTATATATGCACACATATTAACAAAACAAGAGGTGCAATTGTATCATTGTTGCATTACATACCAGCTAAGACTTTTTTTTTTTTTTTTTTACTGTCCCACATTTGAACAATCTTTCTCTGCTCATTTCTTTTTTTTCTTCACTGTATGTTTGGCTTGGCTGAGAATCCAGCCCAAACACTTGCCCTCCTCACAGGAACCACCCTAAGCTGAGGTCATCAATTCTGAACCTATACCCGGGCAACAGAGTTTAAGTCATTGAGGAGAATAGATGTGGAGAGGAACGGTCGCGCCGAGCAGTGCACATGGAATGTGTCAGCGTTTCTGCACTGTTTACAGCTCTGTTTATGATCTGTGTTAACAGTGCACTGACACTTTAACTGGCTTCAAAACAGCCGCCAGCACGAGGGCCATGAATCTAGGGCGGCAGCAGACCTGTGTTTCACCTCATAAGGAGAGAGCAGGGAATACCTTCCAGACGCTGTTATCTATGCAATTGCTTGTGTTTAAAAAAAAAGGACAATAAAACTTTTAAAAGACAAAAATATACTTGTAGTAGATACAAAAATAATCTTATTTTCATCTGATAATTAAAACCTATAAAGTGGTATTTTTGCAGCCTTTCCACTCTTTTTTCTCCTTTTTTGTCACAATGAAAGCACTGACTTTTCAGAAATCTGACTAGTAATAATTTTAATAAAGTTCATTGAGCAATTTGACCTAAACAAAAACACATTATAGAAAAATATAATTAAATCAATTATTTTCTTTTCTTTTTATTTTGAAAATAAATAATACTTTTATTCAGCAAAAAATGCATGAATTGATCAATCACGACAGTAAAGATGTCATAATAATTTTAATAAAGTTCATTAAGCAATTTGACCTAAACAAAAACACATAAAAATATAATTAAATAAATTATTTTATTTTATTTTTATTTAATTTTGGAAATACATTAATACTTTTATTCAGCAAAAAAACAAACAAACAAACAAAAACGCATGAATTGATCAATCATGACAGTAAAAAGATCATCACGTTTTACACAAAAATGATGCTGCACAACTGCTTTTTTTCATAAATAAATACATAAATACTACTTGAGCACCAAATCATTAAATAATAATCATGTGACAACAAGTCTGGAGTAATGGCTGCTGAAAATTTTGCTTTGCCATCACAGGAATAAATTATATTTTAAATAGGAAACAGTCATTTTAAATTGTAATTTTTTTTTTTTTTTTTTTTTTAAAGTCATTTTAATATTCCACAATATACTTTATTACTTTACTGTGTTTTGGTCAAATAATAGACTGTTTTAAAAAAATCTTACAGAGCCCAAAGTTTTGAATGGTAGTGTATATTTTCAGATTATTAAAATGTCCTTAGTGGTTTCTCAGACCTCAAACAGAACATGAGAAGATGAACAGGGCTTCTTCACTAAAGCACATAATACTCTTTTCAGGACCACAAGAATTTGGTTTTAGACATATAGGTACAGATGTTTGTCATGAGCTCTTCACTCTGACTCTATTCAGCTGTCTCATCCCTGACTGTAATCTCAGCAGTACATTCTCCTGGCAGACTAAATGGAAAATATCCGGCTGATGTTTATTCTGGCAGACTGTGATGATAGAGCTGAGAAACACTCTTTCTTGTGTGTGCATGTTACCTGTTAGGAACTGTCATTGGTTTTGTTCTTCAGTGTGACAGGTCTATAGTGTGAAGTACATATGAAATACACTGTAAATGACCTAAATACGTAAAATAGAACCACTTTCAAAACAACTTCCAGTAAATTTGTAATAAAATAATTCACAATAACGATCGAACTATACATTTTAAGTCTCCATCTGTAAAAAGTAAAACTCACTGGTACTTTGTGCCAAAAAGAAAAATTGCTCAATTGCTCACAATCATCTGTCTCACTGAATCTTCATAACATCCCTCATTTATTCCTGTTTTGCCAAACCACAGCTGAGAGAGGCTAGACACAAGCTTTCACTATAGAATAAAAGGCTCAATTAATTCATTTAGCTGTTTCTTCGCCTCGAGGGCCAGACATCAATAGGCGAGCAGACAATCCTTTTCTGTGCCTACTATAAACACCGCCGGCTGGCGCTGACTGAGGAAACAGGTATCAACAAGGGTGAGTCTGAACAGCACTGCAGCGCTGTGATTTAAGAGAGGTGTTAATGCCATCAAGAGTGAAGTCAACTGTGTCTTCCCTCAAGGCTCATGCAGAAACAGCCAATAAATGACACAATTGCATGATATATGAGAGAGCTATCCTTATAGCACTAAAATTCACAGCCAAGGAACAGCTAGAAATGAATAAGACACACCTAAGACAAAAACATGCAATGGTTGCAATTATGTTATTGAATGAATACTGTAAAAAGTGGTTATGTCAGGGCATAACCTGGCGGTTAGCACCTCTGTTCCCAAATGTTTGATGCTCATGTGGGTATATTCTCATTTTTTATTATTAAACAAATCTCAAATCTGAATTAGTATGATTTACTCTGCGTGTGAATCAGACTTCTAGGCAGGAGACACAAAGTTTGTGTTGTGAAAGTCAGCCAATTTATCCTCAGCTGGTTCCCGTCAGTGATGGGGAGACTGCTTTATTTCTGTATCACACTAACAATGCAGACAATGAGGGATGACATTCCCCATGTTCCTAAGAAACAGCTTTGAATCTGTGAAGTGATAACATGAACCTGCCTGAAATTTTAAAATGTAGTCATAATAAGTCATGATAAGTTGTAGAGTGTGTAGGAGAAGCAGTTTGGAGCAGAAGCAACCCAGCTTCCACCAAACCGCTCAAAAGAACACTTCTCCATCTTGAAACTTTCAAATTCTCCTTTCAGAGACAAGCTCAAGGTTTTCTTTTCTTGGGCTTGTAAAGGGAATCTGTGTTCCATTATGTATCAGACCAGTAATATCAACCAAAAGCCTCAAAAATGAATGCTTTGCCTAAGGGAAGCTGAGAAAGTCCACTGAGATGGCCAATATAAAGTCTTAACCATGCTGTTTTGCCTTGTATATCAGAGTGTCCTGTGCAGTGGTAACTTTTTTTCTTTTTAAATGTTGTCCCTTTTCAGTCCCTTGTGGGATGAAGCAGTGCCAATATTGTTCCACACACAACAAACAAAAGAAAAAGTTGTTGTTGCAGTTGTTTGGTTTATTTTGCATGACTCTGAATCTCTGAATGACCTTGATTTTATACTCCAAAAATGTAGCAAATTACTGACATATTTGGGCATCAATTTTAAATCATAACTGACTATTCTGGCAAACCGCAAGGCTTATGTATAATTTCACAATCTTTGTAACTCAAAAATCCAAACCATCCCAACTGTCTCCATGCTATCCCTCCAAAAACATTCTTTGATAATTCATTCTATCACAGATTCCACATGTAAGGTTATTCAACAAAGATAATATCGGATATTAAAGCTGAAAGTGAAAAATACTTTCACATCCAGCAAGTCTCAGACATTACCAGTCTGAGATTATTTCAAATGGGAAAATGTTGTATGGCTGAACACATCACTACATTTATTGCATATAATCAACTGAATCTTGTGATGAAATTGTTTTTTTTCTAAGCAGAGATTTTCTTCCTCAGATTTCATGTTATGATTAGCCTACAATAATATGTATTTTCCCTCAGATCTTCTCATTTTAATGTCCTTTTAAGATGTTTATTCAGTATATTAGCAGACGTTTCAGATGAAAGCTTTCTTCAGTATGTCGGTTTTGTGGGGAAGTCATGGCCTAATGGATAGAGAGTCGGACTCGTAAGCCAAAGGTTGCGGGTTCGAGTCTCAGGTCCGGCAGGAATTGTAGGTGGGGGGAGTGAATGTACAGCGCTCTCTCCACCTTCAATACCATGACTGAGGTGCCCTTGAGCAAGGCACCGAACCCCCAACTGCTCCCCGGGTGCTGCAGAATAAATGGCTGCCCACTGCTCCGGGTGTGTGTTCACGGTGCTGTGTGTGTGCACTTTGGATGGGTTAAATGCAGAGCACAAATTCCGAGTATGGGTAACCATACTTGGCCACGTGTCATTTCACTTTCACTTTTACTGCTCATTAGATGATCTTATACACAGTCTGTGAGTATTATCAGGTGTTCATAATTAAACAATTAACGTTCATAAAATAACAACAATAGGAACAATAACACATCAGGCATATAGCTCCTCAGAGTTGGAATTGAGTCATGAAATAAATGCTTTAAATGCCAGTCCCAGCAGGATTCATCTCTTGAAAGGAGCGTGGCTTGATATTGTCTGTTCATGTGCCATCGTTCTGCCTGAAATATTTCTATCCTGTCAATATACACTTTTCATACATTAGCCTGAAGCTGTCAATGTGTCCTTGCATAACAAGCACATCATTGTATTTGAAAACAATGCTCAAGCGCTCCGACCACATGTGGTAAGATGGGAAGACAGAACTTTGGACAACGTTAAACAATGTCAGACTGAGGAATAAATTGTTTTGACTCCTATTTACAATCAGCGTTGGTGTTCGGTTCTTTCAAATCTTGACAATTACGAGCAATTTAAAAATGGAATCATAAAAAATGACGTCAGATATTTTTAATAGTATTCTCTCACAAACTGGGCACAGTATCGCTCCATCAATTATGAGTATCCCGATGGATAGGCATGCTAAACGATTCCCTTGAATTCAAAGCAGCATTATCATACTCTTACACATACCATCCTGTGTGAGCGCGATATGTGTGCTAACGCTCATGTTTCCGAGCCCGTGTGTGTGTGGTGGCGTCTAGTTAAATGAGATGCAGATGGCTGGTTTGGGCCTAGTGCATTGCAACCTGGCAGGCATCAGGTTGAGTTTGCTGCATAGTATTCGGCTCTAGAGCCAGGCTCTCCTCTGGAAATATACTCACCCCCCTGCAGCAGAGCCCCAGCGTGGGCTTTCCGCCAGCACTGATCTCGCCAGGAGGTCTGGGCCTTCTCAAAAACACACAGCCTGCCCCACAGGTTTACAACAGCCAGCTCAATGCACCCTTATATCTCTGGTTCTCCTGAAGAGGCTGGGCTTGTGCATCACAGTCTGAGTCCAAACTCTCAAAACCCATTGTTTTTGATCACCCTTCCTGTCAAAAAAGTCCAAAAAAGCTGCCAGCCGGTATGGAGTAACATGAAAGAGCTAATGAGCTTGCAAGTGGAAACATTCATGTTGTACAATCACTAACAGGTGGTTCAGAACTGCTAGGTGTTTGCTGTATTTATTTGATGCATCTGTGGATGATGATGAAGACACTTTTGAAAATTCCTCTACAAGAATCACATGCATATGAGAAGGTCTTGTTCGCCTGTGGTTTACAAAACATGATGAACACCAGTAAACACTGATAAGCATTCTGGGAAATGCGGTCACTGGATGAACCGCTGCACGTCTACAATGGTAATCATCCCCTTTGAACAGTAGTGAGGTAGCTGAGCAAAGTGCAAAAGCTCCGTAAGGTTTCTCATCTCACATCTCACCCTCTTTTGCTTGATAGGTAGGACTATTTGATCCATCGGCAGCTTTGAAGATTAGAGACGTTGATTTATAAAAGCCATGTGGCAGCTAAAACATTAACTAGTGCCTTTTACTGTTACTGGCATAGACAAACACACAATCACTGAGATTACTGATGGCTGATTATCTACAAAATCTGACAAACTAATTTATCGCCCTTCTGTGTAACTGAACTAAAGGATTTCTATGTTAAAATCACTTTTTAATATTAAATATAGGCCTAGTGTTTTAATTTTGGTTTTTCAGAGAAAGAATAATTCGCCCAAATATTCAACTTCTATTTACATTTGTTGTACAGTATGTAACCGGTATGATTTTCTCTGCTAAACACAAACGTGAAGAAGAAAAAGAAAAGATATTTGAAGAAATTTTCAGCTGTTTTTGTCCATACAATGAAAGTCAATAGGGTGAACACCTTTAAGCACCATACAGCTCCAGTGGTTTAATCCATGTCTGAGCCCAAATCAAATGGCAATGTGTTCTTCCCTGTCACCTGACTTCATGTCATGACACAAGCACCAATGAGGTTTGATGTATCTGATGTGTTGCCATATTTATATGAGTATGATATGATGGTATGAGTAAACATGAGTTGATTAATTATTTGATTTGATTTGAGAATTGCTCACTACTTAAATGGATAATCCACCCAAAAATAAAAAAACCTGTCATTTACTCTCCCTCATGTCATTCCAAACTCGTAATTGAACTCGTAATTCGTTCATTTTCAAAACACAAGGTTAGGCTTCCTTTTACCATATTTAAATTGTTCTATGTATATGCGATGATCAGTATGTGAATAAAAGTTAAGTTAAATCTGTTCATCATATAAAGCGATCATGTCTTTTCAGAAGACTTGGATGAAACCACTCAATACACATGAATATGTTTTACAGTGACTTTATAAAGTGTCAAAATTTCAGAACTTTCCCTTTTAGGTGAACTAACCCTTTAAGTTTCAGTCTGTTCAGCATAGAAATTGATTGTATTAAACCACTGGAGCTTGGTTTACTCTTACATTCCTTTATGACAGTTTTAAACCATGAAACTCCACTGACTTTTATTGTATGGGCAAAAACAACTGAAACATTCTTCAAATATCTTCTTTTTGTTCTGCAGAAAAAAAGAAAATAGTTAGAAACAACATGAGGGTAAGTAAATGATGGCAGAATTTCAGTTTTTGAATTAACTATTCATTTACATCTGAGAAGAGCAAACGAGCAGTACTTCATTTTCTTCTAAAACGTGAATAACGTGTCCTGGGAGATTAGCCCAATGGGGTCACCTTATTCATGTCTTCAGAATATCGACCTGCACTGCCAGGCAATAATTTCAAATTCAGGCCCAAGAAAGCTCTAAAACACTTCCAAGTGTGCATTTAATGTTCAAGGAGATCATGCAGTAACTATGTGAGACAATATGTTCAAACTGGCAGAGTCATATTGTGGTTTGGCAAGAGGTAGGGATGTTAGGGAGCTAAACGTAACTTTGTGACAGAGAAACAAGTACATGCGGGAAATACAAGAGAAGCGATTTGTTTTACTTCCAACAATAGAGGACAGAGAATCATCCCTGATTCATCTAAAACCACAGTCTGAGATTCAACACATCCTTCTGTCATCAAGATTACATTGCTCTTAAACATTTCCTTCTCTTTACTAAAACGTTCACATTTTACTGCCAGCAAAGCTTGTAAGTAAATCCTCTTTTATATGTACATTTACATGCACAGTTATAATCAAGCTACAAGCAGGTTATTGCATATCCGAGCTACACGCTATATACAAGTATAAATAACACAATGCGTAATAGCATAATTGAAGGACTAAATACACACTGTCTGTTTTTCACACCAGGTGTACATTGGAAAGACAAATTGTAGTCCAATTAAAGTGTATATATGCTAGACAAGCCAAGCTGCAGTTGCTTTTTTCAGGTCCGTTAATCTAAATTTTGAAAAAACAGATTGGTATGATTTCAGTTGGGACTAATGACATTTTAAAACGGCAAACTGTTGTTTCAATCCAGTGGAAATTAAATTTTTAAAGTGCATACAGAAGAAAATAAAAATGATATCTTTGCAATATAAACACTGTTACTGAACTGAATTGGATCAAGACTGAACTGACTGAGCTAAAGACACAATTTCCTTCTGTAGAGCTGCTGTAGAGCCGAATCAAAATTTTTAATTGATTTTATTAATTGATAAACATTGACACTGTTATGAACTGAACTGATTTAACACTGAACTAACTTGAGCTGATTATGACCCTAGTGTCTTTTATGCTTAACAGTTGAAATTGAATACATATTTACAACATTAACAGTTATTTTCCTGTTTATTACTGTGAAGTTTCTTTGAAACAATCTGTATTGTATAAAGCGCTACAAATAACTGTGACTTGACTTTAAAAGGATTTTTTTATGTAATGTAATGATTTAAATGATTTTTTCCCCCAAGTACGGAGTGACATTCCCATTTCATTAGGATGGCCTTCCCCTCATCACTTTGTATTCTTGACAGGCTTCAGACTGTGGCTCAATGCATTAAAGAATTATGCCTCTCAATGGCATAAGCTGATCAATATCGTAAGGCCACATTAACAGGGCACTCAGGGGTTTATAGGGGTCCTTTTCCACTCAAGGATCCAATCAGTTAAGTGCAGTTCAAGTGAAACCTAGGTCTCTTTGCAGTCCAGCTTATTGATCGCTATCTATTAAACACTCTCTCTCAACACTATGTTTCACTCACTTTAAAACCTCCCTTATTATCTCTGTTTCAAATCCATCTCTCCTATATGTATTCTTATCATATTTAGTAAGTGAAATTCACAGCACAGCATTCCGATTCAACTCAAGCGCTTTGGTGAAATTTCCTTTCAGTAAGAGTTTGGTCTAGTACATGAATACATATAAGGACCAACAAAGACAATTGCACTGAAATACTCCCCAGCATGCTGGAATGTTTCTCCTACACACAGTACTGCTGAAAGAGGACCAAACCCTCTGTCAGATCATTTACATCATACATTTCCATATTTAAGTTTAGGTTATGAATGAGACATTGCCATAGTGTTTCTGTAGGTGTTTGATTGCATTTGGCCCTCACACACACACACACACACAACGGTTTTCCCTTGGGTTCTGCCCTGGCTCAGAGGTGTCACACGGCTCTTTCTTCTCCTGTTTAAGCTCTGTTTGCTTTAACGCTGCTCACCCCTTCACTCCTCTCTTTTCACTTCTTCACTTCTTTTCATTCTCTTGCTCTTTCTTTTCATTTCGGCGCTGGATCTGATGGCACTGTGCTCAGGAAAAACACAGCCGAGGAATGTTCGGCAAAAGCGTCTGCTCGATGACAGCAAGATGGATGCTGTGAGTGACGATCTTTTGTGCCCCACGCAAGACTCACACATGCAGGCCCCGGTAAAAATAAAGTGTCAAGGATACAGGGGAGCAATTCATTTCTGCTGTGCGACAGTGGCGTCTAAACTGGTTTGTTTACATTTCCAGATACATGTTGGGATTAGTCAGAGAGAGGAGAAAAAGAACAAGCTCTTCTTTTCTAAGATGAGTCAAAACAGGCATTGAAAACTAACTGGGCAGGTGCAAAATTAGCTACAAAATGTGTGATTGATGACAGATGATGACTATCAGGCTCTTTTCATTATAGTTATGATTCAGACTTGTTTATTCACAGCCAGACATTATTTGCATGTCCAAATGACAGTGCACAGTCATTCTGCTATTGAACTGAACTGACTCAATAAACAGATGCATAGCAAGTTAAAATATCATAATTCTTTATCACGTTTGGGGATGCAGACAGTTTCACCCACATGGGTACATGCTTTTTTTCTTACAGATATTCTATTTAATACAGTGTAAGTGAAATCATAGCAATACACAAAGGGCATTGTCAGTGTTAATGCTATTTTATTTTATTTTAAGGAATGTTTTAATCAAAAGGAATTATATGCATCAGTTGCACCCATAAGCACTTTTCATAACCCAGAGATTTATCTTATCTATCTGACTGCTGATAAACAGTCTGCTTTAAGAGTGCTTCAGCTTGGTTTGGGCCATCTTAAGAGCAGCCAGACAATTCAGTGCAAATTATGACAGTTAATTTAATTTATGAATTAGGTTCCTCTCCATTTAATTAAGCGTCATAGGTTTTATCTCTTTACTTTAGGCATAAGCAATAGACTAAAAATCCATGTTCCTCCAGCTAAGTTTGTCATGTCGTGATACTGTGTATTTCAAATATCTGTGTATGCAAAATTTATTTTTATTATTACTAATTTTACAAATAATATTATAAATAATTATAATATTAACAACGATAATAATATGTAAATAAATACTTGGCAATCTTAAGTGTGATATAACTTAATTCGATCATTTTAATTTGTATTTGTATTTTGTTTGTAATATAACGTGAATAAATAGAGAATGCATAAGTAATAAAGAAAAGTAGTAATAATAATAAAAAAATAAATCAATGAATATGTCTGAAATTTTATTTTAATGACAGTGATAAAATTGAGTGCCCGGGCAAAACACAGGCGGCTCGTTGGCAGACTTTTATCACATTGCTCTTTAGACACAAAAGATGTTGTTTGTCTTTGTCGCTTCAGTCTCTAAAGACACCTGTTCACTTTTCTCCGATTTTTTTTTCTTTTCATTATACTGGATGATGCCGAGTTTAATACTAATGTTTTGCCCCTAAACTAATAATAATAAATTTAAGTGTACTATTTAAACAGTAAAGAAATATAGGCGTGTGGCACTGCGTATAATATAAACATTAACACGCATCTTAACAAGCTGTATTGGACAAATGATTTCACATTTTTGTTCAAATATATTTGAGCGCATTTTGTTAAAATGAAACGTACAGTAAATATGTCTTCCATAGCCTTTTTTTAACGTAAACTTTTATTTAATAATGCATAAAATCGTTTGCAAAACAGACCTTAAAGTGAAGCTATGTATTCATGTTCCTATGACATTTATTCAAACGCTGTTCGATGCCGAGATTTGTAAAAATCGGCTGTTGCATATAGGCCTAGTTATAATTTCGTAATAAATTCTATTTGTTTAACTTTGACAGCAGTAGCTACTTGCTGCTTACCTCCAAACCACTATTTCAAGTTTTAAAACATTTGAGATTTTTTTTTTTTTTATTTCTCCAAATCATTTAGCCTAGTGAATTTTCCATAAATCTGTCACTTATATTGTTGTACTGTAATGGTCCTGAAAGTTCCCCTCACTAGATGCGAAACGCTTGCATTTAAAGAAAACACCCGCACTTTTTACTTGGCAGTCATGGCTGGTTTCTAACTCATCTCAAACAAATTGTACGTGCGACGAAAGATCAACGATATGTCTTTGGTGATGTGTTCTCGCTTTAGGCTACGCGCTTTCCAAAAATAATGCAGAAATATAAAGATGGACCTACCGACACATTCGTTGGCTTCTCTGGCGGTTGCGCGCTGCCAGGGTCGGTCATAGTGAAAAGGTTTGCATCTGTCACACTCTGGTCCGGCTGTATTGTGCTTGCACTCGCACACCAGGTTTCCATCCCGGTCTTTGACGCACCGTGACGCGTGTCCATTACACTTACATCTGCCTCCGACCTGCAGGTCTGACACGGCGTAAAAATAGGAATCTCTGGCCAGCTCCGAGTCATCCTCATTTTCGTCTCCGAAAGTGTGCAGTCGGCTGAAAGTCACCTTAATGTCAGTGGCGGTCACCCAGTCCTGAAGTACGGGTGAATTGTCAAAGTCGTGCGCGGAGGGTCGCCCGTCCAGGGTGCTGAACGCGATCAACCCGCCGGAGAGAGGGTGCATGTCGGTGTGAGAATCTGTGCAGATGGCCTCTTGCTCGTTTTGCTTAGTGATCGTGGCTTTGCTGGGCTTGTTGAACATCTTTCTACACTGGGTTGAGTAGTACTGGAAAGGCACCCAGGACTTTCCGTAGTCCATCGATTTCAAGATAGCCATGGACTCTGGTCGCGGTGAGCAGAACTGCAAACTCACGTAGGTCACCTCGAATTTCTTGCTCAGGGACAATGTTAAAGTCGCGTTTTGAGGATACTGGATGTAATTGTCCGACTGCCAGCAGGTGAGATTGTGAGGATTGTTCAGGTCGGTTAGGTAAGCAGGTGGGTGATATTTCTTTGGGTCCGACGCGTCGCACGTGTGGCAGTTTCTGTGCCTTTCATCCCCTTTCTCAGTCACCACACAGTACCGACTCGGCGTTTTGCCGCAGGTGCTGGACGCGCGCACTTCCTTCCCGAACGCCGCGTTGACGAAATCGGGGATGCATCTTCTGGGTTGACCGTTCTCGTCGTAGCACGGATCCGGTGGGGAGGTCTGAGCGGCGAACATGCTCATGCCGTATCCGCCGACAGTCCCTTTGACCACACAGTAGAGAGTCACCAAAGTGACCAAAGCATCCGAGACCCTCAACATCATCACGCGCCTTCCTCAGTCTCGCCTGTGCTGAAACACAGCCGCGTCCTAATGAGAAGATGCTTTCACTGTTTGCAGATGGAAAATCAGTTGACAGTCTGAGCGTGATCAGTCCACAGCCGATATGACACCGCGATCAAACCGGTGCCAAATAACAAACTAATGCGAATCTAAATCCAGCATATGGGCAAACTCCTGGATCTAAACCACTACGAGAGATCCGACAATATTTACGCTTTAGCAATTAAAGGAAATCGCAATTGGAGAAATCTCCACACAGATCACTGCACCTCCGTCAAACAGTTCAGAAAAGTCACAAAACAATCTCAGTTCGTGCTGGCTTTCTTTTTCCGTGAGTATTGGACACGCGCTTTCACTTGTCTGGTTCTTGAATCTCTGCGCATGTAGAGGATATAAGAAGATCCCGTTAGTTTGAGCTCTAGCGAGATAGGAGACACTCACGTTGCCCCCTCTCTCTCTCCCTCCCTCTCTTTCTCTCTCTCTCTCTCTGTATCTTTTCTATGGAGAAAGAGCCGGACGCGTCTTTACGCAGGGCTTTGAGTTTATTCATCTCCAGCAGTGACACTCGAGAGAACAACGACATCCACTGGTCGATTATCAATAAAACCGGCAGACGGGGATTGAACAGAATATAATAGAAGCGTAATTTGAAAATGAGTAAAACAAAGACCTATTCAATATCTTCGCTGTAGGCTAATTGTCGCGTAGTCTATATTTCATTTATAAAATAAAGGGTAGAGAGACTTTAGAGAAAAAATATATATATTTTTTTTTATAGCAACAATAGGCCTATAAATCGAGTACAACAACAATAATAATGCTGATTTCAGCAAGACGTGCACAAAATGTGAATTTATAATTTTACTATTTGGTCATTGTGTTCTGGAAAATTAACTTTTTTTTATTAATGAGTTTATTTTTGCCATATCAAAGGTTTTCGGTTGGTTCCTCGTTATTTTATATAGCTAGCATCCAAAGTTAATGACTTCCTTTAGTTTGGTTTACGTGTTTGATTAACATGCTATTGTTATGAAGTTACCAGTTCAGTAACCAATTTAATAAGCCTCCCATTATTAAAGGCAAACAGCGACAACAAACCAAATAACTTTTGGTTAGCCATAACAGCTAAATTAATTGAATTTTGCATGAGAAGTCATGCTTCGCATTTCTAACACTTTTTAGATCGGATGTGGAATTTATGAAATGTTTTCTCTCTCTCAATAGCCTACAGTAATTTAAATAAACGTGAACAGCCTACCATAAACTTTTATTGCTTTTATTTTTTATAATTACTAACCCAAACCTTGACCCAAGGTCTTTTGCATTATTTAGGCCGACTGTATTTATGAATATAAATAAATATTATGAATAATAATAATAAATAATATTAATAGGAATTGTGATGCCACAAAGGACGTTTGAACAGATTTAGCCAACTTCTGGGTTCAATTTTGTCTTAAAGTGTAGCTCAGTAAAGTATTGTTATTAGTTCCCACAATTAACAAACAGCACTTTACAGATCATGCATTTTTACATCATATATTTATAACATGTATGTCCATTGTTTAAATCATTATATAGGCCTATAAATATAAAAGTTTTATATATATATATATATATATATATATATATATATATATACGAATTTCGCAAAAGATATGCAAAATACATTGTTATACAAAAAGAAAGCAATGACAATAATAACTATATTTCTCTATGAGCCTGTCTGATATATTGATCTAGGCTAATGGTTAGTTTTTCAGTGGAAAGCACACGAACGGTCTAGACTCTAGACTCTAGAGTAACCTAAAAAAAGAACAATACATTTGGCGCCAGATAACTCATGCTCTGACAAAATTGTATTCTGCGTGGTTAATTTGTTATTTATATTAGGCCTACTAAATTAAGTTTTGAGAATAAAGAACTAAGGAATTAGTGACATTATGTTCCAGACTCTCTACAATATTGTGTAAAATCAAGCATAGCATAACCTCTGTATTCAAAGTGAACATGCAGTGCGATAAATATTTGCAGTGGTGGATTATATTGGCATTTAAACAGAGTTGTTGAAACGTGTCTTTGAAATAGAACTGCTAAGTAGACTATGCAGTTTATGCTTTTCATAATGAGTTAGACTGCTCCGATCCACTTCATGTAATTCTCACCCTGAGTGAGGATAAAGAGTGTTTTTTTTTTTTTTTTTTTTTTTTTTTTATAATAAAGCGTTTTCCAACCTATAACAAGGACACATTAAATGCTCCAACTAAGGCCTAACGTTTCACGAATAACAATGTTCAGCTCTAGGCCTACCAACTGATAAATTAATTAATCAAACGGCCATTCAAATTCACTGATTATCTACATTAGCGACTTAGGCCTACAGTAAGTAAAGCATCGCCTGAATTTACATGGGTGATTCGAGAGAGAGAGAGAGAGAGAGAGAGAGAGAGAGAGAGAGGCCTAACTGAACAAGGCGATGAAAGACGCATGCGCAAATAGCATGGGTGTCAGAAGGCGTTTCATCTGAAGTCTGAAAATTAGATTATCCATGCGAATGCAAATAAAAGCAAGGTTTTGTAAATAAATGTAAATAAAACCAAGGTTAGGCTATATTTTCATAGAGATTATTTAGCCTAGTTATTTATTTATTTGATTGTTTGATTTGTATGCTTGTGTTTTGTATAGGCCAACTCTGTATTTTGGATTGTGTTATATTTTATTGTATATATATATATATATATATATATATATAGGCCTATATATAATGTACGGTGTCCTTGAGTGCCTTGAAAGTTTATTTATTTAATAAACTTCACTTTATTTATTTATTTAATTTATCTAACAGCGGACTAACGTGCTTGTATTAGGCTAAACATTTGTATATTATTAAAACCAGGCCTAACTGATATTATGTAGGATACATATAGGAGCAGACTATTTATTTTGTTTCCAAACGAATACAGACTTTTCTGTATAGTCCTATTAAGATATTTGTGGCTTCCATTTGAGGAAGTTCAAGCTCAAAAGGCATATTCAGTTTGTGTTACTGGTTTTGATAGTTTACCGGTAAGTTTTAACATGTTACCCTCTTTCCCTCATTGTTTAATATTATTCATACAACACTAATCTACTGCAACCTAAACACCCTTTACTTGCGATGTCTGTTCGTTTGTTGTTCTGCAACGCGGTTGAACCACTAGATGGCAGTATTTCATATCCACTAAACCAAGCTCATCCAAAGCATGTCGCCTATTAGCTAAAACACCTGTCATATATATATATATATTTTTTGCTATTATGGATTTACCATTACATATTGTAAGCTTCCTGCCCTGCGCTGTCCTGATTCGTCTTACTGGAAGCGTTAGCAGATAAGTTCCTTCTTTAAAGCAGTCACGAACCATTCAGTGAGTTCCACTCATTGTGAAGGCTATTACATTAAAAGCTGACTAATATGTGTGAGTTTTGAGAAAGGAAGAGACAGAGTGTGACACAGACAGAGATACACTCTTATGGTACAAAATGCAAATTTTGACCTCTGGGGAAGTTAAGAGTTGATCTTATGCTGAGTATAGAGGCTGAGCCTGCAGTTAGACTAGAGAGAAGTCTGATAAAAACACAGCATACCATTTATTTAAGCTACTTGAATATCTTAAAAACAATATCAAACAACACAATAAATGGTGTGCACCTAACAAGGACCTTAGTTAACCTTTTTCAACTTTAAAAAGTTAAAAACGATATAAAATATTTTGATAATGGAATGTTGGTACTTTTATGTTTGTGAACATTTTAAATATATCAACATTATTGTTCAGTAAATGTCAAAAAGCTGTTATTTCTAAGAACAGCTTCCCATTCATGGCAGTTTGCCATCCATAGCATTAATCAAACTAAGACGTCAGTCAAAGAACAAAGCCTGCGTGTGTAAGTCAAACCTCCTCCCACTCATGAACACATGTAGCCCATGTCTTCCTCTTTGAGTTCTTCTGCACCTTCTCTCTCTGAGTTCCTGTTTAGTTGCACTAAAGCACGGCAGGCGTGCTGATACAACTGCTCCTGTTGTTGCTGCCGTTGTTCAGTGCCTATGTAGGCTGATATAACCTGATGCTGAAGGATGTGGTTACATTTCCACCTCTTTTCATCTTAAGCACTGGATTACACTGCAAGGGCATCGGTTCCATCTCAGCCTACACATTGATAAAAGGCAAAGAAATCATGGGAAGAGGATAAGAACTCCAGGTAAGTGTTGCCTGTGGTGCATTCCTATATCATGATCATTTTAATCTGAGCTCATAGCCTAGGAAAGGAATAAAACTCAGAATTACAAGGCCAAGTCAGTGGACATGATGTGCAGGTGAATTTGCTTTAGCCAGAATCAGAAACGTTTAGCATCCTCCAGGTCAGATATTTACACGTGAAGACTCCCAATGCTCCACGACCTTTTAAATTGAGTTTTACAACAGATGATGTTCATAGTTGAGGATGTCAGGTGGAGACTTACTATTCAGTGATTTTGTGCAGTGAGGCATGCAGGACAGCTGTGAATCAGTAATCTCTTGAATGATATTTATCTACCAGTATGCAATACAATAATGCAATCATGTAATATGCTCAGTTATGTGACAGCATTGGTGTTCTGTTCGGTTATTATACATGGTTCTATTAATTAAACGATTTAGAATTTTAGACAGTAAACTGTAATGAAACTTAGACTGTGCTAGTGCAGTATTTTAAAAGATGACTGCAAGACATTCACGTAGGCTTCTTCTGTGGCGAACGGTCAGATGTAAACAGTGGCTAAGTCGGAGATCTTATCACATTCAAGTAACAGACTTATAGCAGGCGCTCTAGTTCTCACAGAAGATCCGTTAAGATAATAAATGGGTGCTAATATAGCATGACAGAAATGATTTTTCTTAATACATATGTATTTATACAAATAAACATTATCGAGTCTGCAGATTCTAAGTGCTTGGTTGCAAAATACAGTCAATCCCACAAATACAGCTGATGATCCTATGCAGTCATGTGCTTTGAATCCAGTTCGAGGCTAATGCACTGCGAATTCATAATATTTGATGCTGTGGACACATATTTCCAAGTAAGGATGGAGTATAAGCCTCTAAGTGCAAATATATGCAGATAAATTTGACATTTTACTTGCAAATTAGTTTTCTTTTTAATACTGTCTATAATATTCAAATTATATATTTGTTTTCATTTCCACCATATAGCATACTATAGTTCATAGTTCATGTTCATAGTAACTCTGCAAGAAATGACCTTCAGTGTATAGTTGACAGGCGCAAGTGTGACAGAACAGCTTTAAAGTACAGAGATACTTCTCCTTTTCATGCACAAACAGCATCTGACAGAAACTCTAATAATACTTACATAAGGAAGTAAATTTTTTTTGGCATTCATGTGCTTGTCTATCAGCAACTTAAGAGAGAGGAATATCAAATTATGTTACTGTCAGTGTTGGGCTAGTTACTCAAATAATGTAATATATTACTCATTACTAGTTACTCCTTTCAAAAGTAATAGTGTTACTTTACTTACAGGTGCATCTCAATAAATTAGAATGTCGTGGAAAAGTTCATTTATTTCAGTAATTCAACTCAAATTGTGAAACTCGTGTATTAAATAAATTCAATGCACACAGACTGAAGTAGTTTAAGTCTTTGGTTCTTTTAATTGTGATGATTTAGGCTCACATTTAACAAAAACCCACCAATTCACTATCTCAACAAATTAGAATACTTCATAAGACCAATAAAAAAAAAACATTTTTAGTGAATTCTTGGCCTTCTGGAAAGTATGTTAATTTACTGTATATGTACTCAATACTTGGTAGGGGCTCCTTTTGCTTTAATTACTGCCTCAATTCGGCGTGGCATGGAGGTGATCAGTTTGTGGCACTGCTGAGGTGGTATGGAAGCCCAGGTTTCTTTGACAGTAGCCTTTAAGTCATCTGCATTGTTGGGTCTGGTGTCTCTCATCTTCCTCTTGACAATACCCCATATATTCTCTATGGGGTTCAGGTCAGGCGAGTTTGCTGGCCAATCAAGCACAGTAACACCATGGTCATTGAACCAGCTTTTGGTACCTTTGGCAGTGTGGGCAGGTGCCAAGTCCTGCTGGAAAATGAAATCAGCATCTCCATAAAGCTTGTCAGCAGAAGGAAGCATGGAAGTGCTCTAAAATTTCCTGGTAGATGGCTACGTTGACTGTGGACTTCAGAAAACACAGTGGACCAACACCAGCAGATGACATGGCAGCCCAAATCATCACTGACTGTGGAAACTTCACACTGGACTTCAAGCAACATGGATTCTGTGCCTCTCCACTCTTCCTCCAGACTCTGGGACCTTGATTTCCAAATGAAATGCAAAATTTACTTTCATCTGAAAAGAGGACTTTTGACCACTGAGTTATTTTTCTCCACAGCCCAGGTAAGACGCTTCTGATGTTGTCTCTGGTTCAGAAGTGGCTTGATAGCCTTTTCCTGAAGACGTCTGAGCGTGGTGACTCTTGATGCACTGACTCCAGCTTCAGTCCACTCCTTGTGAAGCTCTCACAAGTGTTTGAATCAGCTTTGCTTGACAGTATTCTCAAGCTTGCAGTCATCCCTGTTGCTTGTGCACCTTTTCCTACCCAAATTCTTCCTTCCAGTCAACTTTGCATTAAATATGCTTTGATACAGCACTCTGTAAACAGCTACACCTTTCAGTAATGACCCTCTGTGACTTACACTCTTTGTGGAGGGCATAAATGTTCATCTTCTGGATCATTGCCAACTCAGCAGTCTTCTCCATTATTGTGGTTTCAAAGAACAAGAGATACCCGGAATTTATACTGTATGGATGGTCATTTATTGAAACTCAAATGTAAATATTCTAATATTTTGAGACACTGATTTTTGACTTTCATGAGCTGTAAGCTCTAATCATCAAAATTAAAACAAAAAAACTTTTACATGCAATTAATCTAAAATATATGAAAGTTTCACTTTTTGAAATAACTTACAAGAAAAAATGAACTATTTTCACGACATTCTAATTCATTGAGATGCACCTGTATTACTTTCTGGCAACAGTAATTAGTTACACTACTAGTTACATTACTTTTTCTTCCCGCCCCACAGAAGTTGTAACTGTGTATCTTCCACATAAATGTTACTAACAACATATTTCTGCCTCATCATTTGACCAAAATCCACATCGGATCGCAGTTATTACAAACATTCAATAATTAATAGTGACATTCAAATAGAAGTGTTGTATTAATCTCATTAATTGTCATGTGTAGCTTGAAGCTAATTGTAATTGCTCCGTTACCCATATACGTTTATATTTCATTATGTATTTTATCAAATCACATAAGTTTGTAAGAAACTGATTTTCCAAAAAGATTTTTAATTCTAGTAATATAATGTACCACATGCTGATCAGAGGGATGTAATGCCAGAGTAAAGTAAAGCCACAACAGTGCTCAGATCATGTGCGAGTCGTGAAAATTATGAAAATAAATCTAGAAATTATTTGATTGTTGGATTTTAAATCAGCGGGTTGAGGCATCAAAAGTAACTAAGTAACTAAGCTGTTTTATGGATGGTAACTGTAATATTATTACTGAAATCTTATTAGTAACTAGTTACACTACTAGTTACTGCAAAAATTAATATTATTACAGTAACTAAGTTACAGTAACTAGTTACTGCCCAACGCTGGTTACTGTTCAGTTAAAACCATGAGATAGTAGGATTGATTCATTTTAGCAGAAAGATAAATAGATTTTTCATACTTGTAAATATCTCAGTATAATACAATGCAACACAATGCAGTACAAAATCAATCAATCAATAAGCAAGTAAGCAAGCAACACCACACAATTGATGCAACTTTAAGTTGTAATTGCTTGTGACAAACTTTCAGCTGAGTGAAATAACAGGTTCCTCACTTAATAACAGATCATTGGCTAAGTTTGGATTCCAGTTGAATCTGCTGGAAGATTACGCAACTAGAGACTGGAAATGAAACTGGATGAACGTTTCAGTGGTGACGGTCATCAGTGTGTGTATCATTGCTTTTAAACACTGTGGTCAGCCCATAAAATGTCACTGGACAAAACATATTTGTGCTTAGACTGTAGGAAAGTTATAATAATGTATTTCAATGTATTAGATTCCCAAAAGTCATATTCAGGCATAACGACTATATACATATAATGCTTAAATGACACTTGTGCTAGTTTAAATGGCTGTCATAATACATGTTTTTGTCAGCCAGCTCCTCTAAGTTCAGAATACGTTAAGTTTGAGTCATAATTTGAAGTGAAAGTGGCTCCTTTGTAATCAGACATAGGCGTTGGTTGTGTCTGACATGAAAAACAGACTAAAGTTGTTTTGTGTTAAACCTCTTCCTGTTTGTATGACAGCAAGGTTCATATCTTTTCTATCAAATTCAGATTCCCCAATGTTTTACCTGTGAGCTCATCACACCTGGCATGCACAAATGTGTTCCTTTCCAAAAATAGAATGTGGTTTATTTATTCTACATATTTAGATTCCAATGACACACTTATTTATATGCTAAATACAGTTTAGAATCAAATGCTTGACATGCTTTTGGCAGCATCATATCAGTTATTCATGATAAAATGAACTCAGAACACAAATTCTGTTAAAGACTGGATTCAGAACAGAAATATTACGGACATTCAAAATATATACAGTATTACATTTTTTCATGGGCACTTGTAAATTACACAATATGGGGATGTCCATACTTTCACTTAATAAACAGAACAGCCACTGGAATAAATGGCTGTTCAGAGTAAAACTGAAATTTTCTATCTTCTAAATTTGTTTTTCTTCCATCTTTCTGTACAATAAATATTATATATAAAAATGATTGTAAGTAAAACATATATAAAATGTATATGGAACTCTGAAGGGGTTAAATAGTGCAAAGCCGCAAAAACTAAACAATATATTCTATATATAGAATAGTATTTATTTTTTTAAATTTTGTTTTTATGTTTCAAATTTAGACCACTAATAAACAAGTCCAAAGTCCTTAATTCCTGTTCATGCATGATTTTCTATGCATGCATACTTAACAGATTTGCTTGTTTCCTTGTTTTATATAACACTACACTTCAGTTCGGTTTTTGCACAACATAAGCTGAAACTGAGGTGAGTGTAAAGTTCCCACAGGTACCAATAGAGGCTAAAAGGAAAGAATAGAGTTCCTCATTTCCGCCTAGACGGGAGAAAATTAGCATCCTGGTTCTGGTAAATATTGCTCTGTGATAGATCCCCTGCATCCTACTGTATCTGCTTAACTGGGCCACTGTGTCGGTGGCAACATATAAAAAGGAAGCACTTACCGTTGAATGTTGTCACCATTGTGCGACTGCTGTTATTTCCTAAAACGATCACGGCAGGGGGAGTTTGGCCTTATTGTTATGGGAGGGAGGGATGTGGATGAGAAGACTCTGGGCTCACAGGAGAAGGCGCATGGGGGATATTGGTCCCCATCAATCAGAGACTCCACACAATGAGCGTCGACCCCCTCACGGTGTGGGAGTCTATCATAGCGGCCGATCGCACCACAACAATGGAGAAACACCTGTTTCCTCGGCAAAGCTCGGGAGCAACCTTCCTGTACAGGGCTGTTGGAAATATGATCAGGAGAAGGAGCTGAGATGAACCTTCATGCTGGGTCACAGTGGGAACGTGAATCAGCTGAGATGAAGGGAGCATCTTATCAGGCATGCTGTGAGATTTTATAGATGAGGTCTGATCTTAGATATGGAGTTTAGTGTCCAGTGTTTGTACAGTCCCTGTTTCATCTGTCTGGAGATCTGAAGTTGTATACTGTACGTGGAATTTTTTTGTTCACTAAAGTAATGCTATTATTTATCTTTAGAATAAAAAGTGTGATCCAAATTTTGAATGCAGCATTGCTGACTCAGGATAATGTATTGCAAAGGCCCTTGTTGGGTTTCACTGATTTTGTTCAGTCTGTGCACCTCAAATGCATCTTTGCTTCACATAGGAAGTTTGCTGGGATTGTATTTGTGTTGCCCAGATGAAATCATCCTCTCGCATAAGAGGATGTGAACACATCCTTTTACGTGTCAACAAGGTCACTTCCACATTTTCAGAGGTTGCAAAACTAACAAAAGGCTACAGGCATCTGACTGACGGCCGCTGGTCACTTTTTTTGCGCCAGTTTAATCCAATATTATGCCACTAATCAGACCACTGATGTAGAACACTGGTTTTAATCCAGGGGGCCTAAGCAAATTTTCCCAGGGGCCGCAGAATGACTAAAATACTTAAATAATGATGACTTATTATTAATATAGTAAAATAATAAAATTATATATTAAAATGTTTAAAACAGATCAAATCAAGATGTAAATTGAAATCATATTTATTTTACCCCACAGTAGCTGTTTTTATTGAAAACAGTTTTTGAACTGTCCTTGAATAATTTAATATCAATACATTGAATATCAATAACAGTTTCTGTTAATAAAAAAAGTTTGAAAATAAGCAGCTTTGTCATAAATACAGCAGAAATAACAATATTTTATATAGTCTGGAATATTGTGAAAA
The DNA here is from genome assembly GCA_027422415.1 of Schizothorax lantsangensis. NCBI lineage: Eukaryota > Metazoa > Chordata > Actinopteri > Cypriniformes > Cyprinidae > Schizothorax > Schizothorax lantsangensis. Next base: position 19,381,223 of record CM049853.1, on the reverse strand, counting down.
TTGGAGTCTTTGAGTAAAATGATCGAAATCCACAGGTCTAAAAAACAAATATGTTGAAGTCATGTTTTTTAATAAGAAGCTTAAAGTTCTGTGAGTAAACACTGCAGTCCCGCCTTCTCAAACCATAAACATGTTCTAGTTTTGTGTTGAGGACATTTTAGTGGAGTTTAAGTCAAGGCCGAGTAAAAAATCATGCAAATGTATGATAAGATTTATATATATATATATATATGTCTGTATATATGACTGTCAGACTGTACATGACCATCACTGTGGGCCACTGTGTACAAATGTAAAGGATTTACAACAATTAATCTAGAAAAAAAATCGACATTTCACTTCTGGGTTGTAATTTAATTTGCACCTGGTACCTGTTGCCACCAGGTGCCACTTTCTATGAAATTAGCTTAATCAATGAAATAGCAGTCAAATGGAAACAATGTTGTGCCACGTTTGTGACATAAACCAGCTTTTGTTCACCTTTATAATGGAAATAGCAATCATAAGTACAGTGATGAATTAGTTCCTTCCAGGCAACCTGGCAAGGCTACAATAGAGCTCCATAAGGTCATTAAGGCTAATATCAGGCTGTTCCCACTACCTTGCTTGCAGGCCTATTGTTGTGCTTGGAAAAAAAAAGTGACCAGCATTAACAGTCTTACTGTAAACCAGAGTGAGGACATTATTATAACTGCTTTAGGTTTTATTTTTCATCTTGGTAACTTGCTGTACTTGGCAGTTTGAGTTTTCTCAAGTTTAACTTGTTTAATGACTGACCGACCAACATGTGGGTTTTGTGTATACTCGTGATTTTTCTTGAGACAACATCAGCAAATTCCCCTTTGTGACCACAGTGAAATTTAAAAAAATAAATAATAATAATGTTAAATAATAATATTTGGATTGGTGTTGCATTGAATTTAGGAGCTATGTGGACAAAACTAACAAGAACATCCTTCCTGACTGATTTATTAGATCAGAAAAAGCCCCTGACATCAGATAGGAAATCAGCTTAATCTATTTTCAACAGTTCTGTTTTTCGTTTCTTTTTTTAAATTGAAGAAATGTAAGATATATATGTGATGCTCTGACAATATCTGATTATCAGAAGTTGTATCACAAGGTGCATATGGAGTTATTAAGCCTTACATTGAAATGATTATATAGAAATATTATAGTATATTGTTATTATAGTTTAATTTATAGAAACGCTTCATTCAAATCACCAACTCACAAAATATCATTTCTACCACAGTTTCTAACCGCCAAATAAATCAAACGCGGGGAATTGAGATGGTAGGCCAAGCCTATATCATAACGATTTATTTGAAACAGTCTCGTTTTCGTTATTTGCTTCATAATGAAATGTACTTGGACCTATAAATTCCCCAGTAAATAGTTTGTTTCACAAGCAACAGATAGCCTCACTATCCGGTGCACTTCTCTGTTTATGCAAATCCGCTTTATGACGCATGACGCTCAGCGTGTTAACGCAACGTGATGTTTGGTGAGTGATGAGTTTCGTGTAATGCGTTGAAGTGAAGCAAAAAGCTTACTTTAGTGTATCATCTATAATATTGAGGGTTTGAGTTTTGGATTTAATCACTCAGAGTTAATATCTCTGAATGTTTGCTTCATGGTTTTGGGGATTTTTGTTTTGACATTGGGGAAGTTTTGAGAATGACACTAAAACGCAGCCTAATATTAGCCACACTTACATTGCATTCAGTTTGATTTACTGATATAATGATCTAAAGACCTTAATTTGAAGAAAAATAAATAAATAACAAGCAGTACACAGAAACTGCATTAGCCTAACGTTACATTATTATAGACCAAAAAAGCGACGCGTTGAAAACGCTGTAAAAGACGCGAGATGTCAGTGTCAATGTTTAAACGATGGAAAAGCATCGCATTGGAATGAAAAATGCGTTTTGTGTGAACGGCTCCTAAAAGTGGCTTCTTATTTTTAATGATTCTATCTATATCTCTTTCACAGCTGCACTTTAAAAACTGCTCATGTCAGCCAAACTTTAAACATTTAGCTGAACTAGTCAAGTTATTGCGCATTTCAAACTTACATTGCTTAAAGACACACTGGGAGAAAACTTCCACCAAAAGCGGTTTTTTGCATTTAGGGAAATTAGTCTGCTGGAAGAGGAATTCTCTATTTTTGCCTTGTTTTAATGTAATGGCTTCCCTCTTCTTATTAAGGGCTATTTCTCATGAAGGTGCTATATTAGATACTGTATGCGCATCTATGCAGCCTATCTATGAGGTTTGTTCCTTTATCATTGAGCTCAGCGTTGCTTATCATTCCTGGTTGTCTGTTCCCCGACTACATAGCCTACATGGTGTTGTTTATTTCTAGATGGCAGGTGCCATACTTCTAACAGTAGGCATAAATGTCAGGAACTTTAAATGTTATCAGGAAGAAAAACAAACAGTTGGCAACTGTGGCATCCCCTTAATAATCCCTAAACCAGAGACTTCTCTTGAAATTCTCTGACACCAGTAGAACATTTTCCTAAACCTCAATGTCATTTACAGACATGCAAAGGATGCTGTGTGTTTACTTCCCTGAAGGGAGACTAGCGTGTGTTTGTCTATGTAGATAACATTATCTGGAATTTTATTGACATGCTGAATTCATTCAGGTTACACCAACTGTATTGTTGCATAGAAGCTGAGTGAAACCCTGCATAATTTTATGTATAACATTTTTCTTGACTGATTTGATTGGAATTCTCCTATTTAAATATAAGCATGCAGTTCTGCCATCTTATTTAGTATCATATTTACAGAACAGATGAAGGAGGTGGTGTGTATTGCACCCTTTTTTTCACAATTTCAAAAACAGGTAGAGCTTTACAGCTTCCTTTATATACTTTAGTTCTTATTTTGTTTTACAGTTACAGTCAAGATGCAGTACACTTCGTGCACAGAGGACCGGATCCAGCACGCTCTGGAGAGATGCCTGGATGGACTCCGGCCATCAGAATGCCTGTCACAATCCTGGAGCGGTAAGGCCACCCCACTTTCTAGTTTTTTCTTCTGTTTTGTACAATTTGTATGTGTGTGTTTTTCCTTTGTCATTGGTTTTCAATTGACCTTATGTTGCAGACAGGGAAATAGAAGGGATTTGCCACTGAAATGGGCTTAATTTACACAAATAATTGTATACGCATAATACACTTATGGGTCAATGACACGACACAATTTTTTGTCTGTATCTATTAATTTATAAAAAAATACATAAAAGCAATTCATGCATACAGCGAATACACCTCTTCTATAATGAGTGTTTTAATTTTTTTATTAAAATTAGAGAGCATATAGAAAAAAAGCAAATATTCCTGATACTATAAGGGAAGAAAAAGACATTAGTCTAAGATGTTAAAATATACTAAGATAGTCTTGAAAGGAAAAACATATGAAGTAGTTGGGCATAATCTTTTGTTATTATTTCTTGAAAATATTATGTAGAAAGAACTAAAATAATAATAACAGGAATAACACAAAACAGGAAATATTATTAGAAAGAGGATCCCTGCAGACCCTCATGACTGTGTTGCAAGGTCAAAGTCTCTTAAAATATCATATAAATTGACCTTTTTTGTGATTTTACTTGGTTAAACATTTAGTCAAAATTAAATTTTACTTGAAAGTTTTTCAAAACTGTATGAAACCAACATGAATACAAACAGTACTTGCAAACTAATTTGGTGGGTTTTAAACTAGGTTTTATAAAAAAATCCCTTTCTTTATTGTAAATGTGATACCGTAAATTTGTCATAGGCTCATATATTTCTGTGACTGGGTGGGTGTAAATGCCAGCTGATTGGGCATGTGTCCCCCACCCACATCTGTCCATCAGCCCACCCACATCTGTTTGTAGCATTTAATTGTGTGAACACAGCAAAACACTACTTTTTTCAGTATAAAAGCAGTTTCAAAGTTTAATTTGCTCAAAGACAACATGATACTTAACTTTGATACACTATCATATTGGTAAAGTTGAATTAGGCCTTATTTTTTTTACTTCTCTATTATCGAAAGGTCCTAAATAGAATCTTTATTAATTGTATATTTGCTTTGGTTGTTTTTATGAACCATGGATCTGATAAACAAAAGATCACACACTGATGAACACCATAATGTCGTTTGTGTACAGAGTGTGACACTGTTGATAGATTCAGAGAGAAGATGTTGTTCTCAGAAAGTGTTCTAAAGGAAATGTATTATTTGACACCTTCATTTGGGCAGGAAGTCAAGATGTCCTTCGAGTAAAGTAGTTATTTACTACTGCAGATCTTTAGTAGGAAGGCTGCAGTTGCCTTAAATATCCATTCTATATTTGTGTTGTTTTGAAGTTACACACAGTTCTCTCACTGTTAACGCTGCTGCTCTCAAATTGTACACCACAGTATGTTCTTTCTCAGAATTCTAACCAAAACTGCACAGTACAGTTTGGAGCAGAGAACCCTTTGACATCTACACAGCAGGGATTTTAGGGTAACACTCAGACTATTGTGTAATTAACCAGCCCTATCCTGTCTGATGTGTGTGTTCAGATTAATTCCTGCCCTTTATGTGTACTTGACTCATTTGGTGTTATTCGGGTTGTGCAGTGGTTTCATACATACCGCGAGGGACTTGTTTACTAGATATCATGTTCATTTGAGGTATAAAGCACGCACATTTGTCCCAGTTTCGCAATTAGGGTTTTCATGCGTGTATATTTATGCGTGTTTGTGCAGCTGGCTGGTGTATGAACCGCTGGAGTCTAGAAGAGCTGGTTAAGAGGGACCCAGAAAATTTTCTCATTCTGCTGCAGCAAATTCTCAGAAAAGCCAGAGAGGTAAGTATGCATGTAGACGCACCCCTATCTAAACAGAATACTACACCCGCAGAGTAGAAGTGATACTTTCAGTCACGTTTCTGATCAATATCCTCTGTGTTGAGCTCACTATGCCCCCTTGTGGGCTCTGCAGGCTATGACAGATAAGATTGCATCTAATCTATGCTAAGATATTGGTGTTGTTCATAATTAAATTAAATTCAGCAAAAACTTATTTTAATTAATTTTTTATGTGATCAAGAACACACTGTAAGTTTGTCTGTAGGTGATATATGCTGTATATCTTTCTCTGCTGTTTTAGGTTCAGCAGGAGTGTCATTATGAGCTTGTGGCCCCCTTGGCTCTCATGTTTGAGTCCACACTCCTGCAGGTATGCAGGTCATGGTTATGTGTTATTGTGTTATGTGAATAAAGTGTTATTCAAGAACAAATTTACCAAAGCCTTGATAATCAGAAACTAAGAATTGTTTATCCAATTTTACTTCTGGAATTTGTTTGTGTGTTTTTTTTATTATTTTTCTTGTTAGGATTCAGAGCTAATGTTGAAGACAGGGAAACAGGGTTTGCCAATTGAGTGCACCTATTAGCAAATATTAAATGCTTCTCAGTGTTAATTCATGCAAATATCAGTCAGTGATATTTTTTTTCACTTATTTTTTTTGTCTCCATCTAATAATTGATTCAAAAATGTAAAAAAAGTTATTATACAGTGGCTTAAATACACAATGTTTTATTGTTTTTATAAATGTTTTCATTTTTGCTTCTTCTATTTCTGGCGAAAATATAATGGTGATACAACTATCCTGATATTATAATGAAAGAAAAAGCCTCATTGAAAGAAAGGGAGTACCTGAGCTTTATTAAAACCTTAAGTAATTTGGCTAAATCTTTCATTAATTTCACTGCTTATATATATATATATATATATATATATATATATATATATATATATATATATATATATATATATAATATCTGATTAAAATTAAATTATATATTTAAATGTGTGAAGTTTTCATCTTAATTTTTGTTATTTATTGAAGCCTGGAAATAAACAAAGTTTTAGGGTTTTGAAAAATGTAAAACAAAGAAACCTTACATAATATGAAGAAGAAAAATGTACTTTTTAGCTTTGTTTTGCAGTAATTATATATTATGGAATTCAGAAGTTAATGTACATTTTTTGATATTTATTTAAATTTGTAAAGTGTAATTTAGTATTAAGTTAGAAAAATGAAAAGCATTTTCATTAGTAGACTTTTTGACCCCACAAAAATTGCTTTAAGCCTCTCAATTTTAGCCTTAGCTCATTCACCTAAGCTGATGTTAAATAAATTGCATATGTGTCTGTTTTCTCTTTGTAGATGCCTCTTTGTCCATCTGATGGAGAGATTCTGACAGAAGCTTGTGAAGTGTTTCATGGCTTCCTAGCATGGCCTGAACCCTACTGTAGTGTGTGTCGTAACCTGCTCTCCACTTTACACCAAGAGCATAGAGCTCCAGGTAACGCATTCACATCAATAAACACATGATAAACTGTTATCAATCACCATCATGCAATTTAACACCTTATTAAAGACCAGTTTGTTATCCTTAGTCCCAATCTACTAATGTATAGTGTTAAAGAGAAAAGTGCAGTGACATACTATTTCTCAGTGGTTTCAAGAAGCATTGCAGCTGTTTTTCAAAATAAGTGCTACATTTGTTTATCAGTTCTAAGAGCACTAGTAGTACTTTAAGGATGACTTAACTTACACTCTCACGTCAGTGCATTCACTAAGATTTTGTTTTGTTACATAATGTTGAAATCAGATGAAATAATGTTCTTGTGTGCATGTGCTTGTATCAGGGATTTCGTACCACAGACTGGTAAGAGAGGAACAAGGCCTTGCCACCTCCAGTCAGCGTTCTAAGATCATGTGAGTGTGTTTCCACAGAAGCAGGAGGAAATCCTGTTGTGTCAGTTATTGCTCAGCCCTTTGTGGTTGCAGTCTTCACCTCTCGCTTCCTGTGTCAGTTCTTGGATATTCAGAATTTGTCTTATTATAAGATTACTTATCTGTGTGAATCTTTGTAGGACAAATAATAATAATACAATATTTAGCCCAGTGTTTAATTAACAAATTTTAATGTTTAATTAAAAGGATTTTTTTGTTAATTTTACCCAATAGGTCAAAATTAATTAATATGAAAATTAATAAGAAAAAAATGTTTCTTGAGCACCAATAATATAATGATTTCTAAAGAACCGTGTGACGCTGAAAACTGGAGTAATTCTAAATTCGGCTTTGCCATCACAGGAATAACATTTTTACAATATAAGTATAAATATATTTAATAATATATTTTAAGATATGTGACCCTGGACCACAAAACCAGTCATACGGGTCAATTTTTTGAAATTCATCTGAAATAAGCTTTCCATTGATATATGGTTTGTTAGGATAGGATAATATTTGGCTGAGATACAACTATCAAAAAAAAAAAATCTAAATATTGAGAAAATCGCCTTTAAATTTGTTCAAATGAAGTTCTTAGCAATGCATATTACTAATCAATAATTATGTTTTGATATATTTATGGTAGGAAGTTTACTAAATATTCTCATGGAACATGATCTTTACTTAATATCCTAATGATTTTTGGCATAAAATCAAAATCGATAATTTTGACCCATACAATGTATTTTTGGCTATTCCTACAAATATACCTGTGCAACTTATGACTGGTTTTGTGTTCCAGGGTCACATATATTAAAATATAAAATGGTTATTTTAAATTCTAATAATATCTCACAACATTACCATTTTTACGGTCTTTTTGGTGAACATTCTATTAAATGGTAGTGTAAATCAGAGATCTTCAACTCCAGTCTTGGAGGTCCAATCTCAGCTGAAACACGTCCAAACAAGCTAATTAATGGGTTCAGATTTACTTGCACATAACAGACGGTACTAAAGTCTGCATGACTCTGGCCTTACAGGACTGGAGTTTTAAACCCTGGTGTAAATAATACCATGGTATTACCACAATACTATTTTTTTTTTTATCATGGCTGGCCATTTCAGTTTAGCACTGCCCTCCCTACAATCTGTCCTGGATAAACATCTGCCCCCATAATATTGAATATATCAAATATACGAATAAATTGAATATACTAGAAAATAACAAATGCAAACTTCTTCTGTGGACAAAATCGATGTGTTTTATCTGTTTCTGCTACACTACAGTGACATTTTCTGATGTTTTCTCTGTTGCAGTACGGTGTTGTTGATGAACCCGGCTGAGGTGCCTGCTGAGTTCCTGTCTGTGGCACAGCAGCTCAGTGGAGCAGAGGTCTCACAGAGAGAGAGTAGCATTACACTCATTAAACACAGCTACCAGGCAGTGCTCGGAACTAAATACCCACTACAGACCATCAGCGGTGCTCTACAGGTACACCACACTGTTCCATGGCACATGCGATAATGTTTCCTGTTTTAATGTGCTCCAGCTTAAGTTGATGCAGAGTGTACATGCGTCAGACTGTGAGTATGTGTGAATGTGTGGGCATATCATTTCGTGGGTGTCAGGAAGCGTGTGATCTGATTGGGGGGAGTGGGTGATAACTAAATGTGTGACCAAAATGACTCATATGTGGGTTGGTGGGTGGCTAATGGAGAAGAAATAGATGGATTAAGTGGGTGTAATGAAGCGTTAGAGCTTATTATAATGGTTTTGCTTGTAAATGGTAAAATGTATTGCTATTTTGTGAGATTACTTGGAAGTTAAAATCAAGGGTAACTTCATTTGAAACACAGCTAAGCATTCATTGAATTCTGACTCTGAGTGACTTGCAACAACCTAAGAGGTTACAGTACATGACTAAGTTGGTTCCTTTTTAGTGCCTGAGTGATGATGAGTTGGCACAGATCCTTTCCTCAGTGAGTGACCTTCTAGAGTCTGCAGCGGTCATGACGGATATAGCTAAAGCTCGAGAACATGTGAGGGGTGGTCTGGAGGCGCTGCGAGAAAAACTTGCCATACCAGCCTCCAACGGCAAGACTTCAGATGGTACAGTCTCACTTTCTACTTGTAGCCCACCTCACAAACCCGAAAAAAGGCAGCGAAATGTGCTTTGAATTGTTACCAGACTTGTGTCCAGCTTAATACTAATAAAAAAAAAAACAATAGTATTATGAAAAAATTTTTTTTATTTAAAAAAATCCATTTCACTTTCTAAATCAGTGGTTCTCAACCAAGGGATAGAGCCCACTAAGGGGCATTAGCCAACTTCCTTGTGGCTCCAATTATCATAATCTTAAATCAAATGCTTAAAAAAATGGCTGTACAAGATTAAACTGACATTATATTTTCAACTTTATTTTTGTTACAACAGGAGTATCAGATGTACATATCAGATTAGATAGGGCCTTCAAATGTTGTCTTGGACAAACAGGGCAGTACTATAGACTATATGGCTGAAGTATGTGGACAACTTTTATTTAAAGCATGTGACTAATTCAGCCAAAATTTAAATAAACATTTTAGTAGAATAGGGCCTGTTCACAAAGCAAGGCCCATATTGAAACAATTTACCAAGTCTGATGGGGAAGAACTTGCCTGGCCCGCACAATACCCAAGTCCATTGACCACCTGTGAGATGAAGTGGAACCTCAGGTATAAACCAGGCTCCATCACCCATCACCTGACCTCACTTATATTCTGTTGATTGAATGGGATCAAATCCTCCAAGCCACGTTTCCCAGAAGAACGAATGCTGTTATAGCAGCAAACTCCCTATTGAAGTCAGTGACTTTGAAATATTTGGGTGTCCACATACTTTTGGCCATCTGAATTGGTGGTCTACATCCTATAGGGTTTCATGGTTGTTGCTTGGTGACATACTACACTATTTGTCTGGGCAGCAGTAGTACATATTACCTGGCACCAACTCCTAGAAACTTAACCAAGATGGATGGCCAACATGAAGCAATAAAGCTGATGGCACGATTTTTCCGCTTGGGAAACAGTGGTGTGTTGGGTTTGGAGTGGGCTAGTGATTAATGAGAAAGACTTTGTTGTGTTTGTGTCACTAGGGGTTCTTCAGACGCTCGGCCTTCCAGCAGCCAAGTGCTACACCTTCCATTGGGACAAGGATAATTTTGGTAGGACACTGAATCCAAGCCAGTCCCATTTTTTTCTGCCATGGGCTTATTCAAACATTTGTTTGGCTGTTTTGGAATTACAAACATTCGAAGATTGATTTCCAGTCACTTTGATTTAGTTTAAAATGTCATTAGGGGGTTTCATGAGTTGAAAGTTAATACCCCAGCTAATAATAACCAGCTGAATCATGATTTTCCGTCTTGTTTTTTGCTAGATGTTCTAAACGACCTTCTAGACATGGAGTCTGAATTGACCTTATCTCAAACATCTGAGGGCATGGAGGAGGATGATGTTGACAATGTGGATGTAGAAGATGATGAATATGAGGACTTGGAGGAAGGTTTTGTATCAAACGGTTGCACTGACTATAGGGCCTCAACCTTCTCTACTGTCTCCTCCCTTTCCACGGCCTCCAAAGACTCCATGTTCTCCACTCTGTCAGTCGCTTCCTCCGAATACTCTCCCCTCTCCACACTCTCATCCTCATCTCAGGCTTCAGGCACTGACAGTGACTTCTGTGAAGACGCAGAAGAGGACTGTCTGAGCACAGCGTCTGTGCCCAAGTCCAAAACCGGCGCACGATTTTCCAAGCGCCTATCACGACTCTTCAAACCTCGCAGCAACACTCTGTGTCGAGCTAAAAGCCTGGGCAGCCCTGAGGCTAAAGAATTAGTGATAGCTGTCCGTTCTAAGAGATCCAATTCTCTGCCACAGCAAGTGCAACTGCGGAGCTCTGAGTTAGGGTTCCCAGCTCCCCCCCTCTCACAGCTTCAATATGTTTGCTATAGGAGAAGACCCATTTTGAGTACCGATGATGTGGAAGGGCCACCAGGGGCCACAATGGTCAGAGTGGTGGTGTTCGGGGCAGATCATGTGGCAGGGAGACTCGCCCGTGCTTATGGCAGCCTGAGAAAAAGAGAGAGAGACTGTCCACACCTGACCAAAGCTTTCAGGATGAAGTTTTTCTTTGTGCCTGTGAGGAGGGATACAACTCCAGCCAACTTCTCCATGAGGAACTCTGGTTCTTCTCTGCAGCTGTCAGTGAGTCCACTGAAACCAGCCGTCTCTAGCACTGTGAGTGAAATCACGTCCCTTGAGCCTAAAGTATACTTCGGTTTTTGAGTGTATGCTAAAGGTATGTGTATAGTGCGTGTGACGTATATGTCTTCACCAGCAAAATACACGCATAGCTTAATTTTTCTAACTGCACATAATCTGTACACTCAGCTTGCCCATTTAATTTTTATTTATTTTTTTTGCATTGAGTAGATAGTCCACAAGGTGGCAACACCAATAAATGTGTAAATTGTTTGAAGGGGTTAAAGGTGGGGTAAGTGATTTCTGGTAGCCAATGTTGATATTTCAAATCACCAAAACAAACACGTCCCTACCCCAAAAGGGTCTCGCCCCTATTTTGATAGTTCCGCCCCACACATACGTAGGCAAAACAGGCAACGATTAGTTCTGTGAAACAAAGCAAAACCAATGTTACCCACCTATCGAGAAGAAACAAAGCAACCTCAGAATCTGATCACAGGCCTTCCCGCTCCTTGAGTTCTCTCCAGCGCTGGAAGTCTGATCCGATATTTACACGGGTCTTACTTCTTGCCTTATCGTAACACCTTGTCTACACCGGACGCGAGCGGTGCGGCACGACAAAATACTATAGAACTCATTATAATCAGTGATGCTGTCTGCATCTTAATGGGACACTACAAATCCCCGACAGTAAACTGCTGCTGCGTTCTATTTATGATGTATTGACACAAATTTCAAATGATTTTCAACAGTCGCTTTGTCGCATCCAGTGTAGATATACTTTAGCTGTTGCGGTGCGACATGACAACTGCCGTGTCCAGTGTAGACAAACCGCCTTTTGTTCCGCAGACATTTTCCTCTTTTGTTTTTTATCCGCCATCTCTATCTTTCTGTTGTCGCTTGGCTAATGTCTGTCATGTGCACTGAGAGTGCTCTCTCCTCTGCATCATGAGTAGACACGCCCCTTACTGCTGATTGGCTACAAGTTTGTTTTGGTACTCGGCCTGACTCAGTTTTCTAAAGAGTTTTTACATACCCCACCTTTAAGCAATATCCGCAACTCTAGTTAAAAAGAGTACAAAGACATTTTTTCTCATTCATAACTGTTGCAGAGAAATAGGACAGACTTTGGACAAAGATGACATTTTCTAGCACGCACGTGTTGCCTACCCGTGTTTGCGCTCGAAAATGGGGTATACTTAGATTATGCCTTCGGCTGTATACATATGCTTAGTTTTCGCTTCAAAACTGGAGTATACTTTGGGTTTTAAGTTTTGTTCATCATTTATTCTTCAAATCTGAGTTTTAGGACTGAATCACTGTCTACAAAAATCTAAACCATTTGTACAAACAGGCTGCATACACACCGCAGCTAAAGCTCCACTTCTCCAAATTCCCATTCTGTACAATTGTACAGAAATGACAGCAACAATCAAATTCATTTACGAAAAAATTACATAGTGACAACTGAATATGGTTTAAATGTGAAACGTTTGTACCAAACTGGACCGAACAACACATGCATCAGAGCTGTGTGTTCCTCTTCTCCAAGCAATTCACAGGGAGAGAAGTATGTGTCTTGACTCATTCTTAAAGGGATCATATGACGATGATAAAAAATAACATTATTTGGTGTAATGCAATGTTTATGCGTTTTAAGGTTCAAAAAACACATTATTTTCCACATACCGTACGTTATTGTTGCTCCTTTCTGTCCAGCATTTCTGAAACGTGTCAATTTTTACAAAGCTCATCGTTTTGAAAAGCGAGGTGTGCTCTGATTGGCCAGCTATCCAGTGTGTTGTGATTGGCCGAATATCTCAAGCATGTGAAGGAAATGTTGCGCCCCTTACCATATTTGGAAGCACAGTATCTCCACAACATGGCAGTCGTGGCAACAATACTACAGTGAGAATAAAAGTTACGCCTTTGCGTAAACATTTGGCCGGTGTTATGCAAATCATCCAACACAGTGACGTAGATTTGTGGGGGCGTGTTTAAATGAGGCGTTTTAGGAAGGCATGGACAAGTCTTAACTTCTATAAAGAATATATCTTTAGGTTTGAGACTTTAGTCTTTGCAAATTTACGGATCTTATCTGTGCACAAACAGCTTGTAACAGTCCAAAGACAAAGGAAAACACGAAATCGCATCATATGACCCCTTTAAATTTTTCCCTTTATTTAATGCGAGTACTAAATTCCCTAATAATAATTTTGGTCAAAAGTAGCTAACAACAAACTGGTTCTGCTGCAATTCATGTTACTTGCTTGTAGCCACAAACCATTTCTGTAGTTATCACTACGTCAATCATTACAGTTTCACATGTGGTTCCTGTATCCCTTACACACTTAGAATCACAATTCACTCCCACATTTAAATGTGGTTATCACTCCCAAAACCATTAGTGTGTACTGGCCACATTGTTTAATTGGAATTCAAACCACATCTATGATGGCTAATCTATGTATCCCGCCTGGATACGCTGGATAGATTGGTCTCTTTTTGTGGTTTTAGTTGGCTTTTGGGCATTTTTTTTCACAGCTGGTCACAAGTTAAATACTAGCTTTACTAGGCTGGGAAACAACTAGACCAAACAAACTCCTGGTCTGAGCTAACTTAAGGTCCCAAATAAACAAATAATAATAAAAGTCCTGCATTACTTGCACACACTTTGAAGTCAAATCACAGATTTTGTTTTCACTAATTGTTAGTCCATACATTCTCATGTAAGATTTTGATACAGAAACATTGGTATTAATGTGTCAACAGGATCTCAGTATGAATGGGATGGAGGACAGCACTAATGATATAGCCAATCTTCTGGGAATGCTGGATCCCTGGTATGAGCGTAACACTCTGAGCCTGCTGAAGCTTCCCGTTAATGTGGTGTGCCAGGTGATTCTATCACATCCAACACAGACTCATTCACATGAACAGAGAGTGCATGCATTTCTAAATAATCAGTAAGAACAACAGTAAATCTTTTGTTATATGGCATGCATTTGACACTGCATGCACGCACATAATAAAACCACATCCCATAAAACCACTCATATGAGGAACTTGAGTGTGTGAAAGTGTGTTTTGAATTGTTTTGATTATAACCATGGCCAGCAAAAAAAAACATTTCCTTATCAAATTACTGATGAAAAATATATTCACACCAAATGTTCTGTCCATAACAGCAAACATCCAAGATTGAGTCAGACTTGTCTGAGGGTGCTGGTGAGGAGCATTTACCGATATTTGCTGACCTGGTGCTCTATTACTGCCGTTATGCTGCCCGTCCTGCCCTCATTCAGCTCTATCAAGCAGAGGTGAATAAAAAAAACATGCCATTTCCTCAATTTGTAGCAGTTTCGGTAATAGACTTTAAAACTGTACCTTAAAAGTTACATAGACTTTGAAGTTATTAATCTATTATGTCTTACAGTGTGCCAGGCAATATGCAGGGTACCTTTCTTCAATGTGCTATGGATTCTGTGTGCTTTTATTAAAATTTGCTAGTTTAACTGCAAAAATTGTTTAAGATGGGCTGAATTCCTACAAATATAATAGTGTAAGTTATTTTAGCGCTCTATGAAATCTACATACATTTTTAGAGGTTGCTTGGTGTTAACTAATGACACTTCATTCATCTTTTCTGCACTGTTTTGTAACTTTTCTTGCATCTTATACTGCCATGATGTAATCCAGTGGTTTCACAAAAGTTTAAACCTTACTCTTGGCTGTAGTTGACACTAGCTGGAGGAGAGAGACGGACTGAAGTGTTTGTTCACTCTCTGGAGCTCGGACACACAGCTGGTACAAGAGCCATCAAGGCCATGGGTGAGTGTGAACAAACACCAGCATATCAGATCAGTTCTTTTTTCAACTGTAAAAAACAAACAAACAATCAAAGCAATCACAGGATCATTTTACTTTTTAATGTTATATACATTTTTTACTGTTCACTTTGTACATGTCCCGTTTCTCTGTAAACCCTGAAAAATCACCCTTCCATGATGCTGTCTGCAGTGTTTTTATGGAGGTCAAAGCGGCACATGACAAAGTCCTGTGATAATTGAATTGCTGATATGAGTCATGCGAAAGAGCCTTTAGTGTGTGTGTATTTCTCTTCACGTTATCCTTGTGAAGCTTGCTGTTGTTTGCAGAATTAAGATTTTTTTTTTTTTTTTTTGGTACTAGCAGGTTTTCACTTCTCAAAGTTATTTTGGATGAACAGAAGCAGCTTTAAATTCAGACTAACAAAAATGTTTATAAATCTTTTTTTTTTTAAATGAAGAAGGAACAGAAGGAACATTTCATATCCTGTTCTGTATTGTGTTTTGCAGTAGTTAAGGTGACTCACTTCTTTTCTAAAAAAAATTCAAATCTGTTCTTATTTTTCAGGTGCTGCAAGTAAGAGATTTGGCATTGATGGAGACCGTGAGGCTGTTCCTTTATCACTTGAAGTTACTTACAATCGAGTAAGATGAACTATTCCAGTGTTTAGATTAATTTTTCAATGCTGCAAGCATGCAATTCTCATTCGCCCCCTCTCTTTTTTGTCTTTATATACAGATACGTATCAGTGGCAGGAGTCAGAAGACAAGGGCAGAGAAGTCCTGCACCTCTATAAACCTGCTAAAAGCCTGCAGGAATCTTGAGGAACTAGGTAGAAAATAACTGTGATCTCATTATAGACAGAACTCTAATGTTGATTAGGGCTGCCAGTTGTTTACATTTGAATATAATAAATTGCATTAAAAAAAATGGAATTGAAATTACAATCAACTTGCTCAACATTGGGCTAACGGGCTTAATATCATAAACATATTTGCACAGCCTCAAAAAAAAAAGATAACTACCTTCTCGACACAAACAAGCCATTTCAATGTGTAGGCCTAAAATGATCAAAGGGATATTAACAAAATATTATAATTTTTTCTTTTTCTTTAGATTCTAAAATGGAGTGCCTTCATTTGACAATGACAGAAGTGCTGAAGAGACAAAACTCTAAATCAAAGAAAGGCTACAATCAGGTGAGCAGGAAGGAAGTATGGGAGAAAACTGAGATGTGGTTTAAACAGCCCCGAAACTAACTTGGCGCAAACACCTACAGTTACTCTCATGTGGTTTCTGCAGCAATGTGTAGCAGTCGACAAACAACAACATTTTTTACCAAGAGCAAACATTTTGGTTTTTATTTACCCGTTTCTGTACCAGTTTACACGATATGGCTCATGTTTTTACACCTTGGTGTTTTTCGGTGTCTGTCGTACTTTCATTTTTACAGTGTCAGTGGTTACTCTTTGGTTCAGTTATACCACACACTGACTGTACTTCATTTTGTTTTGTTGTCATTTGAAAAGAAAATATACTGTTGGTTACAAATTTTTGAAATAAATGAAGTATAGTGAAAATCATGAATATCATATGGAAATATGCTTATGTCCTATTGCAAGACCTATTTAAAAGATATTAACAATGTTAATATAATTGCATAGATTAAGCTCAAATGTTTACTAATATGAAAGTTTTTTTTGGTAATTCAAGCATTAAGTATTATAAGTATTTTAACATGCAGTGTTTTATTCAGATGAAATTTTCTTATAAAACCATCGTTTGTGTTACAGCAACTGACCACCACACAGGTAAAGGTGGATAAGGTTCAGGTTAGTGGAACTTGCAACACCACCTTCGCAGTTTGTCTGGACCAAGATGAGAAGAAAATTTTACAGAGTGTGGCCAGGTACAGTTTGTTTTTGTTGGCTTTTTTATGCTGATGTTTGGCTAAAAAGGATATGCAGTATATCTATTTCCTACACAGCAGTGGTATCTACCTGATGAGCCACAAGAACATATGAAATTGCAAAATGATCATTACGTACTTTTACTCAAGTAAAATTTAAAATGAGAACTTCTACTGAGTAATATGTCATTGAGTTTGTGTACTTTAACGTTCACCACTGCTATGCTGTATAAATAAATAATTATTCATTATATTAATTTTATTCATTATTTCATATGTGTAGCATATTTATTAAGCGATAATGCATTAAATTGATCAAACGGGACAGATATAACATTGTAAAGCACACGGTTATAAAACAAATCTTCAAACAAAATGTTTCTTTTGAACTTCAATTCAAAAGGGTCATTGACACTGAAGGGTCTGAAGGGTCATTGACACTGAAGCCTGCTGAAAATTCAGCTTTGCCATTTTCATTTACATTTTAAAAATATATTAAATAGTAAAGTTATTTTATATTTTAATAATATTTCACATTGTTACTGTTTTTACTATATTTTTAATTAAATAAATGCAGACTTTGTGAACATAAGAGTTATTTCAGAGAGTGTTTTATCCTTAATTTTGTGTTTTAACATGTGGAATACTCCTTGCATTAAGCCAGCAAAACAAAAAAGAGGAACAAAACCATGAAAAATGTTTTACTGCGAAATTGAAACGAGACTGAAAGTGACTCATTGACCACTGCTGTTTGTCACAAAGAAAAAATGGTTAAGTCTGTCATAGAGTTGTCATAGAGACATTAAAATATTTGTTATAAAAATAGTTTTGTGGCCAACAACCGGTGAAGTTTTTCAGTGCATTACTATTAGGATGTAAACTCAGCTGAACATTTATACAGTGACATGAACAACCCAAAACTTTTTTTTTTCTCTTTGCAGATGTGAGGTATCAGTGTGTTATAAATCAGATAGTTCGACTGATTGGACGAAAGGAAGGGTGTTCTCATCTCAAACGCAGCCTCTGCAGTCAACCTTCTGCTCTCTGCTTTGTCTGCCTGTTGCCACTTTCAGTGGACCTCAGCCTTGAACCCAGAGACTAGGCTTGACTCTTAGACTCCAGCCTAATAGACGTCCATCTATGTAGTTTTCCTCTTCCACTTTTAAACTACAACTCTGCATATTGACTCTCAAAAAAGCTACACTTTCAGGCAAAAGTGCTCTTTTATTACGTTCCTGAGCATCATATGCATGCACAGCGAGGGTTGTTCGCTTCATGTTTCTGAGATGAGGATAACTGGTTGTTTAGCCTGAGGTACATCCTACTGAATATATTTCAGTGGACAAGCTGAGACAAATTTTATGGACTTTTGACTAACATCTGAATCAGGTTATGAAACAAAACAAGAGTCATCTATAATGAAGGTTTGGTACTTTGAAGAGGATGTTATCACTGGATTGAATTGGAACTGGGCCTGTCCTGATTCTCACAAAACCAGCGTGGATGAATACTCTTGTTAATGCACATATTAACCACCATTTAAATAAGCACTGTGGACACTGTAATAATATGTTTGTATATATGACATAATTATTTTATGTAGCTATAATCGAAATTCTCAGGTAATATATCTATATTCCTTTACAGTCTTTCATTTTTAATTGTTTATTTAAACTCATTTCTGTCTGGTCAGAGAATTGAGACAGTGGTGCCTCAGATTTTAGTCCTTAAAAATCTAATGTATTCCGTGATTTATTTTTGTATATGTTTATATATCTTCTCTGCAGGATTATTTTTGCTGTGTTGTGATCTATATGAAACCTGTTTGCTTTGAATACCTCTTATTGTAGTTTGGTGGGTTTGCCAGCAGAGGTCCTTATAAACCTTTTGTTGAGTTTATCTTGTGGTCGCTGGAGGCTGAACAGCGGTGGATAAACACCTTCATCACTGGCAGTGAAAAACCCAAACGGTTCAGTCAGTGCGCTGTAAACCTGCCACAGTTTGTAAGTGAAACAAACTGAAATTTCTTTTTCTTTCTCTTTCTAAAATGTGTATAGCTGTTCCCTAAAATGATCAGAATAACTGTCAAAATTATTTTCTCTCTGATTGTTTTTGAAACACTTAAAAAATGTATATGTGTTAGCAAAATTACGGAGTAGAGGAGTACAATGTACATATGTATTTTTATAAAAAAAAAGAAAATTGAGCAAATTGAGGGATTTTACTCTCTCTCAGACCGTTTTTTAAATTATGTCCGTCTGTGTTTATTAAACTTTGTAAATACATTCTATTTGCAATAATACTACATTTCATTTTGTTGCGGCTATGTCGGACAGAGTGTTGTGGGTACAGACTAATGGCCAGTGCTACTGAAATGTACTGTTCATTGTTATGCAAAATGTTTTTTTTATTTCGTCATCCTGGCATCCAAGAGAACTAAAGCGGTACTTTCCATGTAAATTGTATTCATAAAGTGCATTTACTGGCTTTATATTTGAACACTGTAACATGTCAAAAATATATTAAATAAAACCACTTTTTTAAATAAATGACTATTCACAAGTCAGTGTGTATGTGGTTCCATAATGACTAGCAATTATATTTTTGGCTTGTGTCATCGGAATGCAGTTACCAACATTTTTAACACCTTTTATGGAGGTGATTTTTAATGAGACTGTCGTTACATATTACATAGACTTTAAATTCTTGCTTTAGGTTTTCCACTACAATGGAAGCTATAGTCTTACAGACTGTAGAGGCATCCTCATGATCAAATGTCAGGTTAATAACTAAACAATGACAACTCTGTCTGCTAAAACAAGTTTTGCTGAGGGTATTTATGAACTGTTAGCCTGTTCAAGATGTTATCAAAGATCATAAAGAATGTCACAAGATGACTGTGCCTATTAAAAAACATCCATTGAGGAAAAGCTTAAATGTGTTGGGAGCACCTAAAATCGGATTATGTTGGTTATGATCAAGTTCTTCTAGGATAAATAGTCCCTTTGTCAATAAGGGATAGAAATAGGATGATTCTGAAGCGATTTGTAATAGAGTTGGTCTTCACCCTCACCCTCATGTAGTTATCAGAATGTATATTCTCATTAACAGTAACGGTAAATTGGTGCATCTCACAGAACCTGACAATGTTCAAAATCAAAAGACAGTATAAGATTTTGCTTGAAGAAATTGAAGCCAATTTTAGGATGAATTAGATTAAACACATTGTCCCCTCAGTTCTCATTACCTTAAAAGTGGCAGCAAGTGATTGACTTTATGAACAGTCATTGAATAATCCATTCAACCATTTCTTTCAAAATGCTGGATCATTCAGGAACAAAACACCATTTACTGCTCAGAGTCAGACAACGGTTAATGGTAAAAATAATGAGTTGTCTTGACAGCTATTCATTCATTTTTGTAATGGCTGCCCATGCGCAACATCCTTTCATCATGTGGAAGCTCTTTACAGGAAACACTAAGTTGAACTTCAGCTGCATAGACCTTTGATATCTATAAACAGTATACATATCTCTTTAGCGGATGCTTCTATGAGCTGCCATCCTCCATACTAGAAAGGTCAAAGAGGGCACATTCACTGTGCACCTGCGACCCTACTTATTCACATGTATGAATATTTATATCTGCAACAGTAGCAGATTTTCACTGGATTTAGATTTGTATTAATGTTAGATCATTCTGCATATGGTAAATAAACAAAGCATGTTAATTAAAGCTCTTAAAAATATTGATTTAAGAACCCCCTATAGATATCAGGTTTTTACAACTATGATTGTGGCAGTTTGTGTCAAACAGCTTCTGAAATGTTGTTTGGAAAATTCAAATGCGTTATCTACATCTATGGCATATGGTCGATACGAGAAAGAAGATGTGAATAGTTGGCCTTTCAAATATTCTTGTCCAAGTTGGTATACTTTTGTCATTGTGTCAGCATATACTAGGAAACAGATATAATTAAAACTCCTTAAAAACAAGCTTATTTTATTTTCATCCTTATCTTCATATGCAAATACAAATGCAGATTATCAGTGAAAATTTTTTTTGTGGAAAAACGTTCAGTTTGAACCAATGTTTTTTTTTTCTGTTCCATAACGTGAATAAGATTTCAGAGCTTCAGTCATTTTAAAGCACAAAAAATATAATCCTTAAAATGCACCATAAAAACAGGGTTCTCAGGGTTTCAATTCATTAATTTTTGTCTGTTAAAAAAGGTGTGGTTTTAGTGTTAATGTACAGCAGGAAGGCTCTTTCATAAATGTATTTGAATGGACTCTGAATGGAAAGGGGAACCTAGACTAATTTTCTTGCAGGAAGTTACTCAGTGGTCTCTTTCCTGCTCATGCAACACACGCCCCTTCTCAGGAAGAAACAATATTTACGTGTTTTTTTTTTCTCTGTGTGGTCAAATAATAACAATAACACTAATGCTAAAATAAGATCCAAGTTAATAGTCTCCTCCCATGTTTTGAGGCAGTGTTTCCGGGCTTGTATTAGTGGTGTGGAAGACACTAGTGAATGATTTGGTGCTTGTTCTGATTGCAAAAGCAGTATGTAAGGAGGATATCACATAATATGTTACATAACATGAGAAACATTATAATTATTCACTGTTTTAAATATCTCTTATCTGTTGCTTTTTGCCATAAGCCCTGGTTTATTACCTGGATGTGAAATATAATAATCCTACAATTTTGATGCGTGTTGATGCGTCTACAGTTTAGGATACTGGTAGAAGAGAATGAAAGGAGAAAGACTGAAAGCAGCAGTCTGTTTTTGTGAGTGGATTTATAGGCCTACGTCATGCTTCATGCTTCAGCTGCCTGTGGTTTACTTCCCATTCAGGTCAGGTATGTCTGTGCCAACGTTTTGGAGTTTCAGTCTACCCAAAGGCATCTTTTTGCTATTGAGAGGCCAACTTCTCGTAGGTGTAAGTTCATTATATAACAATAGAGTTTGTTTCGTAACAGAGTCTTTGTTAAACCAGATACATCATGAAATATTTTGGTATATAGACCGTTACTTATTAATGCTTGATCATCTGTTGATATGCGGATTATTGTGCAAACCCTGTATGCATAACTGCATACCAATAACTGTTACTGTTTTTGTTTTAGTGGAGCAATTGTGATTCATGTATCTTTTCTGGTACAATTCATCTGCAGTGATTTATTTTACCAATATTCTTCAAAATATCTGCTTTTATGTTCCGCAGAAGAAACAAAGTCATACAGGTTTGAAACAATGTGAGGGTAAGTAAATATTTAGAATTTCCAATATATTTTTAATATTCTCTCCATCCATCCACACAACCAATACATCATAAAAATAATCCAAATTAACTGACAATCCAAGTCTTTTGAAGAGACACGTGATAACTAGACTTAATTTAGGCTTTTATTTATATGTAGACATGAGTAAATGCTCATAAATAGATTACACTGAATATGGTAAAGTGAAGCACAACAAGCAAGCTACTTTTATGCTATTTTACAATGTATTTATGTACTTTACTAATGCATGAATGTTTTGGTTGTGTGGCCCGTCAATTAGAAGGAACAAAAATAAAGATAGAATATTACAAATATTTTCAAAAGCATTCCGAAGATGAATGAAAGTTTTATGGGTTTGCAATGACATTCGGGTGAGTAAATGATGACAGAATTCAAGTTTTTGGGTGAATGTCCTTCAGGCATAACTCCATCATGCTATAAGCATGAGAGGTATTAACAGTGAAGCTGATAAACATTCTTACCAAACAGGAATTGGTATACTGCCAAACAAATAATCTCAAATTCTTGTTGGTTTTGTTTGCCAAGGTCATTTCATAACAGCAGCTTGGTCTGCATGTCACTGAGTACTCTATATGATCTGAGACAATAGATGACTTTAATATTGAGTGACTGACCACTTCACACTTCCCTCTGCAGACTTCCCTGGTCTTTTGACAGGTTTACTAAATGTTCCTGTCAGTGCATAAATCTGCCTTTGGCTCCATTGCTTTTGGCCAAGATCATTTAAGGTAGACCTCCCTCCCCCTACACAAACACATTTCCCAAGTCCAGAGAGGTATACCTGACCACTAGTGTTAACGGCAGGCACTGGTCACTGTCCACCGCTTCCTTATATTGTCTAGCAGTGAATAAAGGTAATTAATACTCCATAACTGTAAAACAACTTTTTTGGGGCCAGTTTATTTCAATATAATATATAGCTTTATTTATTTGTCTTGTTTAGGTTACACTTAAAGGTTTACACTTAGTTCACCCAAAAATGGAAAACACTTTACAATATAAGGTTTAACCATAACTTCATTTGTTAGCATAAACAATGAAAATACTTCTAAAGCATTTATTAGTCTTAGTTAATGTTAATTTCAAAATTACTTGTGCATTATTAAAACCAAACGTTGTATCTGATATTATTTAATTAACCTAAACTACCCATTACATTTTGTTTTTATTAAGTATAATGTTAAACAAGAATTATATACTGTAACAAATGTATTGCTTACTGTGAATTCAAATTAATTAACACATTAACTAATATTATATGCATCAACTAATGGGACCTTATCTTAAAAGTGTTACCCTTTTTTTCTTAAAAAAAAAAAAAGATATATATAGTAGAAGGTAACCGTCTAAATGACATTGCACACCATTGCCAAAAAAAGAGGACAGAGGCATTTGTAAAAATATATTCTTGTGTGTTCACAGAATAAATAAAGTCCTACAGGTTTGCAATGACATGAAGATGAGTAAATGCTGGCTGAATTTTCATTTTTGTTTGAATTTTCCTGTGTGTTTTGGTAATTATAGTTGATTATACGTACAGTATGTGAGGAGTTGCAAAAGGTTTTCCTCAGTTCTGTTTCCAAATATCTTGCTAGCAATAAAGCCAAGGCCCAATTCTTGCTGTTCTGACAGAAAGATCATTGTCCAGTATGGCGTGTGCAAATCAGAAGGGTTCTTCCTCTTGGTGAGAGTGAAGTGTGTACTGGGGAGGTGCTGCCACTGTCCCAGTGTGGGGATTTCCACAGCTCTGCAGGCTGTCTTCCCATCTGAGGAGTGTTTCAGAGAGATATCCTGTTTTGTGAGAAGTCTAGTGGAGACGCACAATCGGAAGTCCCTGTTTTCTTTCCCACTGTTTATTATTTTATTTTTAAGTACATCCAGGTCTTAACTTTACAGTCATGTTAATTAATTATGAAATGTTCTACATATATGTCTGCCATCTAGAATTTAACTTAAATGTTAATTATAATATTTTATTATAGTAGTAATCGGTAGTAGTAATCTACCGTCCCCCTGGCCAAATTCTAGCCACCTTCCTAGAGGAGCTGGACGGCCTGCTGTCCTCTTTCATGGAGGATGGCACTCCACTCTTAGTCTTTGGCGATTTCAACATTCACCTAGACAGGCCTTATGCTACACTTCCATTCACTCCTAGCTTCATTTGATCTCAAACGCCTTACCACTACTAGCATGCACAAATCAGGCAACCAACTTGATTTAATTTACACACGCAACTGTACTACAGATAACATTCTGGTACAACCACTACATATCTCTGACCATTTCTTCATTACATTTACCTTACATTTTGCTACCCGGGTGCCACCAGCTCCCTTACCGGTTACTTTCAGACGTAACCTACGCTCCCTTTCCCCCTCCCTTCTTTCCTCTGTAGTATCCTCCTCTCTTCCCTCACCTACCCATTTCACATCTCTGGATGTGAATGCAGCTACTGACACTTTATGCTCTACCTTAACCTCTTGTCTAGACGACATTTGTCCTCTCTCCTCCAGGCCAGCACGGGCTGCCCCTTCTAACCCCTGGTTATCCGATGTTCTTCGTGAGCATCGGACCAAACTCAGAGCGGCAGAGAGAAAATGGTGCAAATCAAACGATCCGTCGGACCTGATTAGGTATCAGTCTTTACTTTCATCTTTCTCTACTGAAGTCCACACTGCCAAATCCTCACATTTCCACAACAAGATCAACAGCGCTCCAGACATGCTTAATCTCTTCAGAACATTTAATTCTCTCCTCTGTCCCCCTCCACCACCGCCCACCACTTCTATAACAGCTGACGACTTTGCCACTTTTTTCACAGACAAAACTAGAACAATCAGTAACCAGTTCTCACCTCCACACACACAGGACCTCCAATCAACCACATCCACTGCTCAAACTCACATCTTCTCCTTCTGTCCCCTCATCGAGGCGGAAGTATCCAAACTTCTCCTCTCCAGCCACCCTACAACATGTCCTCTTGACCCAATCCCCTCTCACCTTCTCCAAGCAATCTCTCCCACACTCTTACCGGCACTCACACACATTATCAACACATCTCTCCACACTGGCATCTTCCCCACAGCGTTCAAGCCGGCCTGGGTAACCCCACTGCTCAAAAAAACTACATTAAACACTTCTCTTTTAGAAAACTACAGACCTGTCTCTCTCCTTCCATTCGTAGCGAAAACACTCGAACGAGTTGTCTTCAACCAGCTCTCACTGTTTCTTTCACAGTACAACAAACTGGATGCTAAACAGTCAGGTTTCAGGAGTGGCCATTCAACAGAGACTGCGCTACTCTCAGTCACTGAAGCCCTGCGAGTCGCAAAGGCCGATTCCAAATCATCAGTCCTCATTCTGCTGGATCTTTCTGCTGCTTTTGACACTGTCAATCATCAGATCCTCCTGTCCACCCTCTCATCACTGGGCATCACTGGGATTCCACTTCGCTGGTTTGAATCCTATCTCACCGGTAGGTCTTTCAGGGTGGCCTGGGGAGGGGAGGTATCCAAAGCACATCAACTGGTCACTGGGGTTCCTCAGGGATCGGTTCTTGGACCCCTCCTCTTCTCCACATACACTACATCACTGGGACCCATCATACAGGCACATGGCTTCTCCTACCATTGCTACGCCGATGACACACAGCTCTATCTCTCTTTTCAACCAGATGATCCAACGGTAGCTGCACGGATCTCAGGCTGCCTGGTGGACATCTCGGCATGGATGAAAGAACATCACCTACAGCTCAACCTGGCAAAGACTGAGCTTCTTGTCGTCCCTGCCACTC
The DNA here is from genome assembly GCA_027422415.1 of Schizothorax lantsangensis. Lineage (NCBI taxonomy): Eukaryota > Metazoa > Chordata > Actinopteri > Cypriniformes > Cyprinidae > Schizothorax > Schizothorax lantsangensis. Next base: position 19,355,334 of record CM049853.1, on the reverse strand, counting down.
CGACTCTACAGCATGACTTCTCGATTCAGTTAGGCACATCAATAATTACCCCATCAACTTCGATCAGAAATCTTGGTGTAATCTTTGATGACCAGCTGACCTTCAAAGAGCACATTGCAAAGACTGCTCGATCTTGCAGGTTTGCGCAACACAACATCAGGAAAATCAGGCCCTTCCTGACAGAGCATGCTGCGCAACTTCTTGTCCAGGCCCTTGTCGTTTCTAGGCTGGACTACTGCAATGCTCTTCTGGCTGGTCTTCCATCAAACACAATCAAACCTCTACAAATGATTCAGAATGCAGCGGCACGACTGGTCTTCAATGAGCCCAAAAGAACCCATGTTACACCTCTCTCCATCTCATTGCACTGGCTACCAGTGGCAGCTCGCATCAAGTTCAAGACACTGATGCTTGCATACAGAACGACCACAGGCTCAGCATCCTCCTACTTCCACTCACTATTACGAATCTACATCCCCTCCAGAAGTCTGAGATCTGCTAGTGAGCGACGCCTTGTGGTACCATCACAGAGAGGCTCAAAATCACTCTCCAGAACATTCTCATTCACCATTCCTGGATGGTGGAATAATCTTCCCACCCCTATCCGGAATGCTGGATCCCTGTCAATCTTCAAGCAACAACTGAAAACTCATCTCTTTCGGCACTACTTGTCTTCATCCTAAACTTGTTCTTAAAAAAAAACAAAACAAAAAAACCTTTCCCTTTATCTTTCTCTCCTTCCCTTGCTAGCTCGTACCTATTTGAACAATGACTGAGACTTGGTGTTACGAGCACTTCCTCTGTCTGATTGCCTCTTCAAGATGAATCGCTTTATGTATTCCCCAATTGTAAGTCGCTTTGGATAAAAGCGTCTGCCAAATGACTAAATGTAAATGTAAATTTTAGCCATTTATATCATATCATAGGCTTCACTTTTATGTAAAGGTTCTTAAAAGGGCAAAAAAAAGGCAAAAGGTCTAACAGTCTAAGATTACATTTGAATTCTGCAATTAAAGATATATTTTAAACCTGGAAATGAACTGAAAGTTTAAAATTGTAAAACATACTCCACCATTTTTATGTCACCAAAAATAACCAAATTTATGATGTTAATCATGTGGATTCCTTTGTACAAAAAGAATATCAGATTTCCTTGTTTTCATTGAAACACGCAAGTTGATCTTTGGAACACTGTCAAATCATGATCATCAGGTTTTGCACAAACGTGGAGTTCACGTCAAATCAAGCTTTTTCTGTCAATAAAGAGGGACATATACTAAAATGTTCTGATATGTTCAACCTTTTGGTCAAACTGTCTTGCTGACAGTATAAAATAATTGTATTAAATTAGAAAACTGTTAAATAATAGCATTTCACTATTGGTATCAGACTTAGACTCCACTAGCTGCATTAGTTATCAGAGGCAGTACAATTAGTTAAAATGCATCTCAGAGGAAGTTCAAACTCATGCACCACAAGTTGGAGTTCAAGTTCATCACAAGTTCTAGCTGTTTACTTGCCACTGACAAAATTATCCTCATTACTTTATTAAAGTAATGTAACAGATTACATTTGAGCTTTTCTAAATTTCTTTTTTCAACTGGACTGTCACACAGTATTTGATTACTTTAAAATCACTTGAATTAAGACACTATTATAAAAAATGTGTCACAACAAATGCTATTCATGTATTTTACTCTACTTAACATTACACCGCTTAATCTATAGGATTTACACAGCTGGGTACAGCAACTAAAAATAGCATGCAGAGGAAGTGGTTGTTGTTCCTGTTACAGTACTTAGAACTCGGCGTGTCTAGTCCAGATGAACCCTTTAAAAGAACTGACTGCATCACTCTGGGGAGTATGTCAGCTAGCTTTTAAAGTTGAGTGCTAGGCAATGCAGGGAAGCTGATCTTGTCATGAGGAGTTCTGTGAGTTTTCATCCCCAGAGATTCTGAAATGTCTTTCATCCATACCAAATTCTTGCAGGATTGAAGCTTGACTGAGTCTGCCATAATATGACATATAATACAACCTGACAGGTACCCAGTAGCACACACACACAAGGTCCACACACACACACAATATGGGCGTTCATCTGCTGAGCTTCAACACAAAACAGTCTTTGTTCTTGATACCATCATTGAGTTACTGCTTAACGATCAGGGGATCCATGAAGTTATGGTTAAGTGATAAGAACCAAGTGAAGTCCTGTTTTAAACCACATTCAAGATGTTCTCCTCCAATTTCTCCTTGTTTTAACAAAGTCTCTTGAGATAAGGAGGTTTTATGGCAGGAAATCGGAACTCAGGAATGTGCTCGCCATTATGTTCAGATGTGTGTGCGTTCTACCTTCCCCCAAGGTCTTACAACCTTCAATACCACGACTGAGGTGAGACCATCAAGGCACCAAACCCCCAACTACTCCCCGGGCGCCGCAGCAATATGGCTGCCCACTGCTCCGGGTGTGTTCACGGTGTGTGTGTGTTCACTACTGTGTGTGTGCACTTGGATGGGTTAGATGCAGAGCACACATTCTGAGTATAGGTCACCATACTTGGCAAAACGAGTCACTGTGAACAGAGCTGTTTTTGACAAGGTAAAAAGGGTGTTGTTTTACACGACCACTGAGACCATTTCAAGAAGACCCTAATTCATACCCCTCAGTCACAAAATTTACTTTAAAATCATGCTGAGGTTAAATACAGATTTAAAATCATAACAAGAAATAATTTATAGCTATGATACTGTTTTGGAAATCAAATCTTTGCATAGCTATGACAGGAAACACTGGATCTAATAATGCCTTAGAAAAAAAGAGTGCATATACATAAACCCATATAGAAATATAAGAGTTATCGGATAAGCATGTTATAAACTTCTGAAACATCGGTGTTTCATATTTTAGAGCAGTCACTGCAATTTATGAAAGAAATCAGTTAAGTCTATGTGGGAGTGTGTGTGAAAAAAAATCAGATGTAACCCCGTTTGTAATCCTTAACATTTTCATAAGTTTGTAACTGTAACTGATTACAATTACTTTTATTTTGTAATTAAATTACGTAATTCTGTTACATGTAACTAGTTACTCCCCAACACTGCTTGCCACTGACAAAATTATCCTCATATGATTATTTAGCTACTTTAGGACTGTCACAAATATTTGTCTTTAAAATAATAGACACTATTATAAAACACAACAAATGCTATTCATGTATTTTACTTTACTTAACATTACACTGCTTTATCTATAGGATTTACACAGCTGGGTACAGCAACTAAAAATAGCATGCAGAGGAAGTGGTTGTTGTTCCTGTTACAGTACTTAGAACTCGGCGTGTCTAGTCCAGATGAACCCTTTAAAAGAACTGACTGCATACAGTATGTCAGCTAGCTTTTAAAGTTGAGTGCTAGGCAATGCAGGGCTGATCTTATGAGGAGTTCTGTGAGTTTTCATCCCCAGAGATTCTGAAATGTCTGCAGGATTGAAGCTTGACTGAGTCTGCCATAATATAGACAGGTACTGCTATATGAACAGTTGCAAAGAAGGACAATGATCTTGCAGCATACACGCACACAAAACCACTGTTTCCTCCCATATTTTCAGTTTATCTTAATTTTGTCTTGTACTTTACACTGAGTTGTTTGTTCGGTTGTTCATACTGACATGGATGAGAAGAAACTGTTGAATAAAGTCAGGTTTTTTTTGTTTGTTTGTTTTGTTTTTATAGCACAAAAACTATTCTTGTAGCTTCAAAATATTATGGTTGAACCACTGATGACACATGGACAATTTTAACGATGTCCTTAATACCTTTTTGGGCCTTGAACATGTCAGTTGCGTTGCTGTCCATGCAGGGGCAAAAATCTCTCGGATTTTATAAAAAATATCTTAATTTGTGTCCTGAAGGTGAACAGAGATCTTACAGGTTTGGAACGACATGAGGGTGAGTAATTGATGAAATAATTTTCATTTTTGGGTGAACTATCCCTTTAAGGTCTTATGTAAGAGGTGTGTTCTGAACAAGTGTTTGAACATGTTGCCGGGTGTCTTCAGCACAGCAGTGCTATTTTGAAAATGTAGTCGCGGGGGAAACATTGCAGAGCCGCTGGTTGCATTTTTTTGGGCTACTTATATAATGTACTGCGACCGCCAATGTATCTGTAGACAAAGTAAAATGAAATATGCTTTTACCAATTAGTTAATGTATACCTGGCAACATAAGGACCGCTGAACGATCGAGTGAAGGTGAGATAGTATGAGGGAAACATTTGTTGTCACTTTTACAACCTAAGGTACGTGAGTTTCGACCACACAGGGAAATTTAAAGCAGAATAATTGAGTTTGGCATCGTAGATTAATCACAGACAAAACAATAGTATGAAAAGAGTATGCACACTATGGAATGGTCTTGACTGAGACCAGAAAATACCAGTTTTTCATTTATTGTATGAAGATGTTTACAGTCTACATTGTTAAAATAATTGGAGGGGACACAGACAATACGCTAAGGCAAAATGCATTTTAATCTGCTAAATCTCTAACCTGACAAATGCTACTAAAAGGCATAAAGGTTGGCCATATACTATGATTTGACATGATTATCTGTAAAGCTGCTTGTATGGATGGCTATGTCAGCATATCACATTGTAACAATGTTATGCATATTGTATTACATTTTAAACAATTTATCATGCTGTGCTGAAAATCAAAGAGAGAGTATAAGAAGAATTAGAGGAATAGTTCACCCCAAAAATGAAAATTCTGGCATCATTTGCTCACCCTCAAGTTGTTCCAAACCTATATTAGTTTCTTTCTTTTGTTTAACATAAAAAGAAGATATTTTGAATAGGTAACCAAACAGTGGGGACCGTCACCAGCAACTGTTTGGTATATATTCTTCAGAATATCTTTTGTGTTCAGCAGAAGAAAGAAACTCATACAGAACAGCTTCAGAGTGAGTAAATGATGACATCATTTTTGGATGACGTACCAAAAGGTAAAAAGTAAGTAGGAAAGGGAATAAAATACAGATTAAATAATTAAATATGCACCCTACATGTTAACATGTCTAGCTAAAATCATCTAATTAAAATTTAAAACATAGAATAATCAAAATGAAAATGTTTATTTAGGGCCCTTTATGGGAATCCCCACAGCTGTGATTGGAAGAAAGAAAATTGGGCTGGTTTTCATCCCTTTTGGGTGGGTTTTGAGTCAGCTTTGGGCTGGACATTTTTCAGGGACCTGGCAATCTTACATGTCTGTCATCAACCACAAGAGCAAGCAATACTGCTGTTAGATAAAGATGTTGAGACTGTCAAACCTAGATGTTTTTCTGATCAAAATGATCAATTTTTACAAGTATTGAACCTTTATTGCAGCAAAAAAACTTCATAAACTAACCTCGAGAAACATAATATAAAAATCTAAAAATCATTTTCCCTTTAAGTATATCAACATATATGATGTTCATTATTAAATATTCTTTATAAAAATATTTGAACAACATTTTTTAAATTTGTATTAATATTTGAAAATCTGTGGTGCAGAAACATGCATAAAAAAATAATATTGTAAAACTATGAAAATAATTATTAAAATATGTACACATGCATTCAGGGAGTAAGTACAATATAAAATAAATTTTACTTGATGTTACACCACATGCAGTGTTGGGCAGTAACTAGTTACAAGTAATTTAGTTACTGTAATAATATTACTTTTTGCAGTAACTAGTAGTGTAACTAATTACTTATAAGATTTCAGTAATAATATTACAGTTACCATCCATAAAACAGCTTAGTTACTTAGTTACTTTTGATGCCTCAACCCGCTGATTTAAAATCTAACAATCAAATAATTCCTAGATTTATTTTCACAATTTTCACGTCTCGCACATGCATGGGATGTCCCCAGTGCAGCAGGCAAGCTTGGAATATGGAAAAGCTTACATTCAGCAGATAGAAATATTGCATTATATTGATTTTGTCAGGAAAAAAGATGATCTGAACACTGTTGTGTAAGTTGTGGCTTTACTTTACTCTGGCATTACATCCCACCCACATCCATCTGATCAGCATGTGGTACATTATATGACTATAATTAAAAATCTTTTTGGAAAATTAAACAGTTTCTTACAAACTTATGTGATTTAATAAAATACATAATGAAATATAATCGAATATGGGTAATGGAGAAATTACTATTAGCTTCAAGCTACACATGACAGTTAATGAGATGAATACAACACTTCTACTTGAATGTCACTATCAATCACTATTGAGTGTTTGTAATAACTTCTGACTGCGATCCAATGTGGATTTTGGTCAAATGATGAGGCAGAAATATGTTTTTAGTAACATTCAAGATGAATTTTATGTGGAAGATACACAGTGACAACTTCTGTGGGGCGGGAAGAAAAAGTAATGTAACTAGTAGTGTAACTAATTACTGTTGCCAGAAAGTAATAAGTAAAGTAACAATATTACTTTTGAAAGGAGTAACTAGTAATGAGTAATATATTACATTCTTTGAGTAACTAACCCAACACTGACCGCATGACATTTTTAGTCATCAAATGCAAACAGTAAAGTTATTCAAAACCATATGAAGTACAAAAAATAAATTTCTATAATTTGCCACGTTTTAACTAGATTTTTAAAAGGGCTTTTCCCCTCTTTTTGCTTATAATGGACACTTTTATATGTCATTCATCTTCTTACTAATCTCCACACCTTTCTGTATTAGGCTACATATGTAGAGGCATTATCTCTAAGTAGAAGTAAAGACTGAACATAAAGTGAGAAAGTAAAAGTTTCTAAGCGTAACTTTTTCTCTCTCGACTGGCACTAAATATATCTCAGCCGTGTGTGTGGTCTGCCCCCACATTTATGGGGACAGGATATGTGTCAGGTCCTGTCATCTGCTGTCTCTCTGAGAGTAAGGGCCAAGTGAGCGACAGGAAGCCTGTGGTTCAGCGAGCTGCTTTCTGTGCTGATACAGCGCTCTTGACCCTGTTTCTCTTCACTTGTTCAATGCCTTTTTGTGCAGGATCAGGGGCTTAATCTTTGTGTGCTAGTTTTGCCGTTCTGAAGCACTAGGCTTATGCAAACCGCACATGAGTATGCGTCACATTGTTTGGCTATGAACGTTCATGCTGAACTTGTCCAAAATCTGAATCAGGGTGTTGGTTGGAATTAGAATGATAAATTAAACAAAAAATATTCAAAGGACTTTCCCTTCAGTGTGTCCACACACCCAATCTGCACGCTTCGTTCACACATTCAGCCGCTCTTTCTCCCCTGATCCTCCTTCTAAACTTTCCTCTGCCATGCCTCTGTCAAACTCTCTCTCTCTCTCTTTCTCGTCCCTCCCTCACATTCACTCAGCTTTGAGTCAGAGTTGCAGTTGTCCTCTACTGTCAGCCGCAGCAGTTAGAGGAAGTGTTACACAGTGTGCTGCTCTCACTCTGACTGTTTGGCCAGCACAAGTTTTTATACATGTGGCATATGATGTAGTCCACTGATAGTCTCACAAGGACGAAAGGTAAGACAGTAGACTTCTTTTTCTTCAGTAGACTTCAACATTTTATTGCACTAACAGACAGTTGCTGCTTACTGGAGGTAACCTGTGAAATGTGCTTCTTAGCACTGAGAAACCAAGCTGTCGGAAAGTTGCATAATTACGAGCTGTGTCGGTCACTAAAAATGGCCCCTTGTTTAGTTTCATTTATTTGGTTTACATGCTTTTTTGCACTCGTTCTGGCTTTTTATCGTAGTATTGTTTTGTTCTCTACTTTTCCCTTTCCTCTTTCTAGTTTCTAGATTCTGTTGTGACTTAAAAGTGTCTTAGCAACGGAGCAGTTAGTTGCTGGTCAGTTATAAACCGTGTCTGAGAGGGTGAAATGAAGGGGAAGTTTTCTTGTGTAATCAGTAGTGGGTAAAAGTGCACCTGAGGCTGTTAGCCATGGTCATGTGTGAGTGTGTTTGCTTTTTGGAAAACAACCTTAGCTATCAATTACTGTAAACAGTTTACTGTTGCATATAATCATGCCCAAAATAACTTGATATTATCTACTGTGTTTATAAGCTCACAAATATGCAATTTAAGTAAGATTAAATTTCAGCATCATGAAGTGGAAAATAGAAGAATGAGTAACATTTACTCGTGATTGTGTCATTCCAATCCTGGATGCATTTCTTACTTCTGTGGAGCGCAAAAAAAAATATTTTGTAAATTTTTTCTTCTTTTTTTTTGTTTTCATTCAATGCAGTCCAATGTTGTTTGGACCCAGATGTTCCACAAACTATGTTCTTTGGTGTTCTGCAGAAGAAATAAATGGAACAACATGACAGTGAGTAAATTATGCCAGAATTTAGTAAATTGTAGATGTAATGTGTTCATTTTCACTTTTAATTTTATTTAGTCATTTTCTGAATTTTTTTTGTCTTTGTGTCAGCAGTCACAGTGGTGATTTTTTCCGTTTACCTCATTATGTAAGGACCAAGCCACAGCATGGCATCCTGGAGAAATTCTTGCAATATTAATGTTGGGGACTCGGCAGGTAAGAGTTACACCTTTTGGAGAAACTTTAGGTAAATTATAAATAGCAAAAGGTGACAAATCACTATTTTAATAATTGATTATTCATTTGATACTTTAAAATTTACAGTTCCATTAAAAAAAATATTTTATGTTTTTGAAAGAAGTCTCATGCTTACCAAGGATATAAAATAATAATATTGTGAAATATTATTACAATTTAAAATAACTGTTTTATATTTTAATAAAATTGTAAAATGTAATTTATTCCAGTGATGGCAAAGCTGAATTTTCAGTAGCCATTACTCCAGTCTTCAGTGACATTATAACAGTTAAAAACAGTATTTAATGAACTTTGACCCCAACTGACCCCAAACTTTTGAACGGTAGAGTATCTTACATGTATAAATTGATTTATATCAGCATTCAAATGCTATGTTATTGGCTTCTCTTTAAAAAGCTGAATATGCTGCCATTGAATCCGAAATCTACCGTAGCCTGCTAACTATTATGAGAGAAACGGACGTAGAGCAACCAGCTGTCAGCAAAGGTATGACTCACACTTAAAGATTACACCCAACAAAAGAACACACCTGAAGACCAAACCTAGATTCAGTTGATTGCCATACATGCTATGCAAAGAAAAAGACAGGCTAAAAAAGACATGGTTTCTTTAAGAACCACAATCTGCAATCTAATCATTAGTGTCATCTGTTCATGTTGTGTATAAAGGCCATTTCAAAAACTCACACTACTCTGTAAGCATCAGTATCATGCAACAACTGGGGTGCCAGTTTCAAGTGGCAGTATCAATGCACAAAATTTGTTGCATACATATTCTAGTTTGGTGTAGATATGAGCTGTTCATTTTTGTTCATTCTGCAGGGATGCTGAGATGGACTTTACATAAGAAAGTGCAGGACAGTTCTCTCAGAAGTCTGGCTTTGGTGAGAGTGGCCATCAAGGAACTAGAAAGAGTGAGTCACCAGTTTCTATGGCATAATGCTTGTTGAAATATAGCATTACAATTCCCATTTTAGTAGCTGACAAGATAGTTCAAGCATGTTCAGTTAGTATGACCTAAATGCCATTACTATATTTAGTGTTTATTATGACAACGGTATTTGAAGGTCTTACCTGAGAAGCTTGAAATGATTATCTGTTGCTACTGTCACTATAAAGAGTTCATTTATTATAATAATAGTTAACAATTATAGGATAATTAACTACTAATAACAGTTAATTAACACAAAATTAAAGAAGATTTTACTTAATTTCACAAAGAACAGCTGTGGGCTGTGAATGGCTAATAGAAATGATTTATATGAATTAGTGAATGATTGGATGAATAGATAGTAAACATAATTTTCCTTCTTTTCATAAACAGGCTGAAAGAACTGACTGCAAGAAACATCTCATTCCTCTTCTTAATACACTCATATATGCTGTTATGCAGGTAAGAGAAAGGATGGCTACTCTTACAGCTTTTAACTGACCTTAATTTTACTTTTAGACTAGTGATTCTCAGCTGGTTTTGAATCAGGATCCAGATATTTCATCAAGTGGGAATTAAAGACAGCACCAACATTGTTTATTGCACAACATTTCTTTGAAATCAAACATTGAAATGTGTTATATAGCATATTTAGCAAACATATCAGAATAGACCAACCAGATGAAAAGCACTGTTTTAGACATTGGCTCATTTACCTGGTTAAAGATGTCTTGGAGGGGAGTCTGAGGGTTTGTTCACTTACACACAGAAGTGTCATTTCCAGAAAAATGTTGCTCAGTTCAATCATTTTGCACCCTCTGAAAAACATTTGTTTTAAAATGAAAATTTTGTTATCACTATCCATTCTTATCAGAATATCATTTAAATTTGAACCCAGGTCCCCTTGTATGCTAAACAAAAACTGTAGAAGCCACCAACGTCCGGTATGACATCCGTGTGTTTCTTTGCAGACAGCATACATACCCGATGACCTCTATAAAAGAGTTTATGACTTCTGCAAGAGGTTGTTGACTCTGCCTCAGCCGTACTGCACTGTGGGCCTTAGTTATGCTGGGCAAATGAAAGCAGAACGACTTGCTCCAGGTTTGTTACTTTCCTCAAACAAAATATAATAAGCATCTCTCCTGATCTTAGTTTTTCTTTTGGCTTCTAGTCATTAAAGTCAAGAAAACATGATCCCTGTGAGTCTAATGTGTATTTTTTCTTTTCTCATAGGCCTTTTGTATCAGAAAATGATAATTGCAGAACAAAATCTGAAAAATGATCACTATCCTCAGCAGGAGAGGTGAGTCAATGTCTCCGTGTCTCTGTGAGTCAATGTGATCTCAAAACGTATTGAACACTTCACTAAAGTCATATTTAAAATGTTTAAATGTTTTTTAAATCTTTATATAAAAAATAAGTGGCAAATGTAGCACATACACTGTTTAACAATATAAGTTTATTAGAAACAATAGAAATATTGTTTAAAATGTAGATAGTATAATGTGATCTATACAATAAAGTCGGCATAAAACAGAAATTGTGGAACTGTATCTCCAGTAGGAGAAAAACATAGAGCAAGACTTGATTGTGTTCATTAGAATTTATTAGATCGTTGTTGTTGTTTCATGTGAGTAACAGATTTCTGGAGCGTTTTCTTTTATTATTATTAAAAAAAGATTACTCTACTAGGACATCTATTGTATGTGAACAGTTATTTATAGAAAAAGTCTAGTGCCATTCTTTCTTTTTAAAGTGTTGTTTATTTTACTTTTGCATTTGACAGTATATCTTTGAGTGGAGTTTCTGTGCGTACTAATTGTTGAAACCTGTAATACCAGATTTATCAGCTTTGGAACACTTTAGAATGAGGGTTTTTAATTATCTAAAGCTATAATTATAGTTAAGACTAGAAGGGAACAAGGAAACGATTGTTGCCAGGGCTTGTTATGAGAAAAAAAAAAAAACTAATTATTTGTTTAGTTGGTCTAGGTGTGCCTTTTTTCTAATGCAACACAGTAGATGGGGAAAACCGGCATAGTAGTTATTTGTGAAGTCAACTGTTTTAATATGTTGTGCATCCAAATATTTCAAAGCCTGTTATCATATTGTTGAATGTTTTGAACTGGTAATAAATTGCCTCCAGTCTACGTGAGGTTGAGGTCAGCCCAGTTAGAAGTGAATCAGAACTATGTTTCTCTCTCTCTCTCTCTCTCTCTCTCTCTCTCTCTCTCTCTCTCTCTCTCTCTCTCTCTCTCTCTCTCTCTCTCTCTCTGTCTCTGTCTCTGTCTGTGTGTGTGAATAACTGAGTTTTTGATGGCTGTGTTCTGTGCCATGTTCAGGGTGTTTGTGTTTGCGGATCCTGCAGTATTTTCCGAGTCTCTCAGCACTGTTATGAAGGCTGACATTGAGACTCAAGGAATGTTCCGGAACCCGTTGAGCTTGATGCGCTGTGTAGTGCAGCACAGTCTTCAGGCGGCACTGGGAGAGGATTGTCACGGGCCCTCTCTCAATGATGCTTTGCAGGTCAGTGGTGTTGTCTAGAAAAGCTAGTTGTGGACTAGCATAGCCAAGAAGTTCACTAGCAAATCTTAGATCCTGAAACTGACTAATGAATAGCTAAGTATCCAAGTAATGCATACAGAGTTAAAACATTATGATGCTGCATAAATCATACGAGAACTTTTCTGCACTTTTTTCATTGTTTGTTGAACATATCTGGTAAAACAAACAATGTGATATAAGCTAGGTGCAATTTAAGAAGTTTGGGGTCAGTAAGATTTTTTTAAATAAATTTTATTCAGAAAGGATGCATTGAATGGATGTTTTCTAGGCAGCATCATTTATCACAGGCTTCTGTATGAGTATGGGTCAAGAGTGCAAATATTCAGATGCTACATTTTGTCACAGCAACCAGCTGTGAGTCAGAAATAAATTCCAGGGACATGGTGCAACATGCAATTTTGCTCTTACCTAGTCAAAACTGTCCATCTGCTTTTATGTTTATGGAAAGAGGATTAGTTATTCTAAATGAAAGGGAAATAGTCTGTACCTACATTTACCCTGTGTATAACAGTCTAAGTACTCTATAATTTTAGTTGTGAGACTATACAATGATGGAGACAAAGGGTGAGCATTTATTGCAGGTCAGCATCTCTCTGTCTCTGTCCACACGTTAGCTGTCTGCAGTTCAGAAAACTCAAAGCAACAGGACAGGACATCCACAGGACATCCCATGTGTGTCTGTCTGAATTATGGCTGTATGTTTGTGTGTGCATCTGCATGTGTGATTTCATGCTGTGTGGGTTTCTGTGTAAGTGTTTGTGTGTCTGATTATCTGCCTGTGCATATGTCAGGATACGGACCAGGATGTGGAGTCGTACTTTAATGAAGTGCTTGCAACAGTAGACCAGAGCACAGACAGTAACAGAGGTGATCGGGGTCAGACTAGACAGAAACTACAAGAGCTATATAAACAGATCCTCCGTGACACCAAGAAAGGTACACTATAAAACTATTCTATTCTATTCTATTCTGCACTGTTTCTGTATTCTTATCTACACTCTCTCACAAACACAAACAAACACTCTTGACCAACTCCATCTGTACCAAAATAACTTTTTTCCTCTAATAAAAGACCTAGATATTTTTTCCCTCCTTTTTTGATATCCAACTTGTGTAGCCAGGTCAGGAAGCAGGATTTGTTTGTGGTGTCATTGTGACGGTTTTGGGTTTCAGGTCTATTGTCCAGCGGCTCCCTGTGCGATGTTCCGCTTCCCAATCCGGAGATGAGTTTCCATCAGTGGTGGGAGGAGGAGGAGCTCTGTAAGTGGGATTCATTTACTAAAATGTTTTGGCAGGGGCTAATTGTACTAATAGTGTTGCAAGATAATTATAATTAATAAGTAATAATTAAAATTAGTTGCTATTTACAAAAAGTTCCAGATACAATTTGCACCTTGTATTTTAGCAAAACAGTAAAACAGTATACTGTAAAAAGTGATAAGTTGACTTAACTTAAAAAATTTGAGGAAACCCGTTGCCTTAAAATTATTAAGTAAATAATAATTAAAAAAAATTATTTAAGTGAACTGTCAAGTTCACTTAACTTTTTTATTATTATTATTTGCTTAATAATTTTAAGGCAAAGGGTTTCCTCAAATTTTTCAAGTTATGTCAACTTATCACTGTTTACATGCAGTAATAACATATTCATTGCATAATGATTAAAATCATAAATGAATGCTTCCTTGTTGGGACTTTACTTATCCCTATCCCTAAAGCCTGCCTATACCTACCCTAACCTGCAGATCAGTAAATGTGTCCTCATAGGACAATTAAACAAGCTAATATGTGATAGGAATAAGTTTGGAATTGGAAAAAAGTGGATTCGAACTTGCGCCAAATGTGAACTTGAGTGTCCTTAACTCTCCATGCCTTTGTCCCAGCTACTGATTTGTAGGGCTGGTACGAATACCATTTTTTGAGCTTCGAAGCTTCGGTAGTAATCAACACCGAATATTCGAAGCTTCGGAGGGAGGGGGCTAAACATATTGTTCTCTCTAATAAAAGCAGGAATCTCTGTGCATCTGTCTGTTTGCATTTTTATTATGTCGAGAACCTTTCATCCAATGACTTCACGCGTGGCGGGTGTGTTGCTGCGGACCCAAGGGAGTGCAGTGTCGCATTTTGGTGCAATATGGACACGCAACACGTTCAGAATTAATAAACTTTTAATAAACTACAGAACTGCGTGAGCCGGAAGCGGCGCACTTCACGTGGGCAGGGCTTATATGCTCCGAGAACGGACACTGCACTAGTGATACAAAACACACAGGTCTGTTAAGAGCAATACTTTTAATAAAGTAGCCCAGTGCTTAATTTGTAAATTGAGAGGTCCCAGAATAAAGCGGGTAACGGATCTGACATATGATTAAAGGAGAGAAAAGGACCAATCTTTAGTGATTGAAAGCGTGCATCAGTTGCTTTTATAGGGTTTGTACAGTCATGAAAAACCTGGAAAAGGTATGAAATTTTAAAACAGCAATTTCCAGGCCTGGAAAAGTTTTGTAAGAGTCATGGAATTTTATTTCACAGATCTCTATAATAGAGTTATATTTAATCAGGTCCTGAATTTGTGTGTATATCGCATAGTTTTACTCATTCCCGCAGCTTTCGAGTTTATAATGAGGGAAATTCCTGCAAACATTTATTGAATATAGCATGTAGGTTATATGAGTAAATAAATCCACACAAACTAGCAGATTAAATCAGTCATTTGAAAACAGCGTGAGTGATTCAGCTGTACCGCGTCTTCTCTCTTTCACTCTCTCAAAGCGGCTTCACATCAGCGCATCTCGTCTGCACTACAAGAGCTACTGCACGCTGATCCAAGACTTTCGCTCGCATCTCGGGACAGTTGACAGAAAGAAAACGCATGCATCGCATTCGGTTTTGTGGTAGCAGAGGGTCCGTTCACATGTCGCGTCTTTTGTGCGCTTAAATTCATTATTTCAAATGTAGATGTGCGGCAAGCGCGCTCATAATAGAAGATTTTTCATGAAATATATGCATGCTATAGGTCAGCACGAACGTCTTTCATTGGCAAACGGTCTGTTGCAGATGTTCAGCCAGGCGGACAAGTTGAGAACCGTTTCGCGGGGATGCCAGGTGTTAAAAAAAAAAAAAAAAAGGATATTTGAATCTCAAAATTGAAAATCGAATGCCAACCCACCGAACGAATATTCGAATATTCTGGTCCAGCCCTAGTGATTTGCTTTCTCTTGTTAGTGTGTTAGTGGTGTTTCTGTGGCTCAGTGGTAGAGCATTGCGTTAGCAAACGGTTGTGGGTTCAATTCCCAGGGAACACACATACTGATAAAAAAATGTATAGCCTGAATGCACTGTAAGTCGCTTTGGATAAAAGCATCTGCTAAATGCATAAATGTAAATGTAAATGACTTAGTGTTAATAGCCTTTGACAATGATTGATTGATTGATTGATTGCATTGAATGCATTGATTAAATGACTGCAGACTTTGGTATCTTAGTGAATCTGAGCATAGTTTGTGACATTGTTGAGATCTGATACTGTAAAGGAGATACCAGTGAGATTACTTAACAGTAAAACATAAGTACTTTTATTAAAGTCAGAAATAAGACATTAGAGTACAGCAAAAAATAAATAAATGTAAGGGTTAGATCATATAGAAATAGATCTCAGCATACATGAACTCATCTAAACCCAAGAGAGATGAGGCTGTTCACTAAAATACAACATTTCTTTTCATCCTGTCTGCCCACAGGGAGAGAACTGGCCAAATTCATCCGTTCCGGATCGTTCAGTGAAAGCCTGATGAGTTCAGAGGACTTCTATATGTCTGACTTACCCACAGACCTCAACTCAGACATGCCACGGTACTCTGTCATGTCTACGGACAGTGGTATAGAGCGTGACATGCAGGGAACTGAGGCATCTGACATGGAATTTCCTGGAGGAAGAACCTTAAAGCCTGAAATTACCAGTGGGCGACTGTCACGGCGTGGAGGAATTAAGGTGAAGCCGTCTGTCACCGACAGCATGGCTCTGATGCAGGATGCACTGGAGGAGACGGGCAACGCTGGCAGCAGTGGCACACTGCAGAGGAGAGCAGGAAATAGTAGTACCAACTTGCCCAAGGAAGAACGGGACTACACTGCTAAAATAGTGGTGATGGGAGATGATCGGGCAGTGGGAAGGCTAGCCAGAGCATACTACTGGTTAAGGTATGAGACATTATGTCATCTGTGATATTTGATGTTGTTTCACTCAAATAGAAATGAGAGTGTTAATAATGTGATATAACCATCAAGTAAAAAGTAATAACATAATAACATATTTTTACAATACATTATTTAAAAAAAAAGTACATTACCAGTATTGTAAATTAATTCAGAAATGTCATTACATTTTCGGGAGTTGCATCTCATGACATTTTTTAACATGAACTAACCTTGCCATATCACAATCATGTAAAATATTTGATATTTTAAGAGACTTATTGAATTTGACACATAATCATGGGGGTCTGAAGTGGTCTTTTTCGTATAATTTTATTGTTTTATGCTTCTTTGCATGTTTTCTGCACCACATGATTTGTTGGTTATACCAAATCTTTTTTTTATATCAATAAGAGTGATGTTTTTTCTTCTTAGAAATAATGATAAAAGATTTCACTAAACTACTTAAAGGGTTAGTTCACCCAAAAAATGAAAATTAGCCCATGATTTACTCACCCTCAAGGTGTATATGATTTTCTTCTTTCAGAGGAATCCAATCGGAGTTATATTAAAAAAATGTCCTGACTCTTCCAAGATTTGTAATGGCAGTAGATGGGTGTTTTTCGTTCAACAGTCCAACAGAAGTCCAATAAAGTGCATCCATCCATAATAAAAAGTGCCTCACATGGCTCTGGGGGGTGAATAAAGGCCTCCTGTAGTGAATCGATGCGTTTTTTTAAAGAAAATGATCCATGTTTAAAACGCTATAAACCGTTTTCTCCAGCTTGCGCTAACTGTCGTACGAAAGAATCTGTCTTCTGAAAGAAGAAAGTCATATACACCATGGATGCCTTGAGGGTGAGTAAATCATGGGCTAATTTTCATTTTTGGTTGAACTAACCCTTTAATAAGGTTTCTCTCTTCAGTAATTTCATCCTTTTAATGAGGCTTGTTCATCATAATGTTATACAGTTGTTTGGACAGTTGTTTCTGACATTTTTGGAATTACTTGACTTGACAAGTTAATGTTCCTGAAAAAGGCTTAAAACAGTGACAACATTCAAATTAACTGTCGATTATAAGTAACGTGGCTTGTGGGGTTGGTATGAAGTAAACATACTGTACAGACCCTACAAACTGCACTGTAAAAAGTGATAAGTTGACTTAACTTAATCACTCCAAAAAGTTGAGGAAACCCGTTGCCTTAAAAATTTTAAGTAAATAATAATTAAAAACAATAAGTTAAGTGAATTGTCAAGTTCACTTAACTTTTTTTTAATTATTATTATTTACTTATAATTTTAAGGCAAGTCAACTTATCACTTTTTACAGTGTGATCACTTCAGTTATTTTCTGTCTATTGAAGAAGCCTCTTATTTCTCTGTAAATACGAAGTTTTCTGTATGTTTCCTTGTTTCTAAGACCATCAGATCCCTAAATGCTTTCACTCTTTGTGTTTAGAGTTCTGTTATGATTTATGATTTAAGTTTCGACAGCAACATTTTGGCTTTGCTTCACAGGAAACGGGAAGCCAGGAGACGGTTTCTTACTATGAAAGTCAACCTACAGATGTACTACATCCCTGTTACTCGCCAGTCGTCTACAGCCTCTCCTGTGAAGGTAAATACCCTTTCCTTCCCTTTAAGTGGAAACTTAAGCAAGTGTACTGAGATGAATACTTGTGCATTGTATTACTTTCATTAAAAAAAGTGACAGAACTAGCATGATCTTACAGAATATCTGTTTTTTAGAATGTGCCCTCTACAAGCAATAACATCTGTGCTCTGGGCTCTTATCTTGGAATGGTGGATCTGTGGTACGATTGCAATGTCTGTAGTCTTGGCCAGATGATTCCTGATCTTGCAAGAACGGTATGTCAAAAGATGGGTAGATATTTATCATATTAGCCATACTTGGGTAAGAAATATGAGCATACGCCATACGTGTATTTTTAGCAGATTAAGTCAGTCATTATGGAATGAGGAAGTTTGAAAGTTTCTCTTTCAGGTATTTTTTTCCAGCATTTCCTTGTGTAAATGCAAAACTAGCAACTGTTCATTGTGAAAAACATGTTCCTCTTGCCAATTTGGCTTACACATTAATTTTTTACAAATTTGTTAGCCTGTTTATTGATTTGTATAGTAAGAAGTTTGTGAATAAATGCCAGCGTTTAATCTCAAATATATTTACATTACCATGCTCAAGACATATATGCAGATAAGCATACTTTTAAAATACTTAAGAGTAGACACATTACAGAAAAAATACTCTAAAAGACTATATGTCACGGATCTCGAGGAAGGACTCAAATGCAGAGTGAGTGTTAACAGTTTTATTGGACAGACTTGCAGACAAGACAAGAGATGGTGAGGAGGGGAGTAAACAGTCCAAACTATAGGCAGGGAACGACTTGTAGACAGGCAGGCCTGGGTGAAAGGCCACAGAGTCCAGTCCAGGAAGGCTGACCGCCAGAGAGCAGTGAAGGCAGCGAAGCAGGAGGCCGGTGGTTAGCAGCGGTGGCCTGACACTCCTCACCACTCTCCAGCCACTCCACACTCGCGATGTCTCAGGCACAGCGCAGGCCCGGCAGCATGGTAGACTCAGGGGGAAGACCAGTAGCTCAGCCTGTAGGTCAGGACAAAACAGGACAGGACAGAACGGGACTAGACTGGGGACTGACACGAGACTGAAAACTCAACAAATAACTGGGCAGGGAATTCTCAGTTTACAAAAGGTTAGACTAACTAGCACACATGGAGACAATAGCACAACGAACTGCCAACACAAGAGGGAAAGGGAGAACAATATAAAGGGGAAGAGAACACGAGGAACAGGTGGGAACACTCAGACAAACAAGGAGAGAACGAGAGGGACAGGTGACACTCAGAAGAACGAGGACTAAACAAGGGGCGTGGCAACGGGAAACAGGGAGGCAGGACGAAAGGAGCACATGGCAGACGACAACAAAGACAGAGCCATGTGCTCAAACACAAAACATAGAAACATGAAACACAGACAAGACTGACAAGACAGTGAGGGCAGGATCCTGGCACTATACTTAAGTGCAAATTAAATGTAATATTTTTGTCTTAATTGCAGTTAAATGAACATATTATGGTTATAAATTATAGTTATATTAATTAGTTTAGTTATAAATTATAGTTTATATTAAATGCTGAACTTTAGCATGCTTTTTTGACTCTCTTAAGTAGGATTTAAGTACATCTTTATTTGTAATTATATAATTACTTCTATTGTCCTGGGAATATGGCTAAATTGTACTGCCTAACATTCTGACAAGCATTTATGGTAAACTAAAATATACATTAATGTAATTTCTATTGAAACT
This sequence comes from Schizothorax lantsangensis, assembly GCA_027422415.1. Taxonomy (NCBI): domain Eukaryota; kingdom Metazoa; phylum Chordata; class Actinopteri; order Cypriniformes; family Cyprinidae; genus Schizothorax; species Schizothorax lantsangensis. The sequence continues at coordinate 19,335,682 of CM049853.1, read as the reverse complement.
TTTACGCCAAATTGTACTTCAGTGTGTTACAAAAGTCACGAAGGTGTACTCTCTTTAACTCTTTTACTCTCTTTATTTCTTTAATGTATTTTATCTGCTTGTACATTTTTTTTTTTAAATACATAAGTATACTACAAATGCACATTCAAGAGTCATCAAACATCACTCCCAATGAATGATGTCAGTATAACTTTAAATTATAATTAAATTAAAATGCAAATGGTTTTGCTTTGTTTTATTTTTAATCTTCCAGTCCAGCACTGGCAAACAACAAGAATCTGACCTTTTCTTAGCTGACATCATCTCGTATTACGTGCGTATGGGACAGCAGCCGGTGCACTTCAACATTTACTACATTAAGGTGAGAATGAATGCCCCTTTGTACTGTTTTACGTAGTTAGTTTTTTTTTCAGCTATGATGGCATAAGTTTCAGGTGTAAATTTAGTCACCAAGTAAGTTTGCATGTAGAAGAAACATTTTTAGTTTTTTATTATTATTTACTCTGAAGTTATTTAGCTCAGAACGTCAAGCTGTTTATGTCCTTATTTAAGCTGTTAAATGATCTACAGAACACTCATATATAACATACCATTCTTGTTTTGATATTCTATTTTTGCAGATTTACTTTTCCAACAAGTCCAAGGAAGCTGTGGAAGAAGTTTTTGTCACAGACCTGGAAGTGGATTTTCCAGAGTTTAGAAAGGCCCAAGCTGCACATAAAGGTATTCAATAACCAAATTGGGGATAAGTACAGTCATTGCCACCCCAAATTTAGGCCAGCGGTTCATTCAGCCAGTATTTACAGCCCACATTTTTTCCTTAGACACTGTCAAACAGAGGAAGATGCCTGCCGAGCTGTGTGGGGCACTGATCTCGTTTAGCTACTTAAAAGTGAGTATCACTTATGCTGTCTTTGTTGTTATCAGAGTATTTTTCATGTACCTAGTCACATACAATGTGACTGGTGTCGCTGATTGGTCGGTTTTCCAGTCAGTGACGTTCTTAAGTCACAAAGAAACATTCAGGATTTTTTCTAGAATTAATAATTAAGTGACCAGCAAATCTTAGTTGACCTCATATGGCTCCTTCACATTCCTTTTAGGTGTCGCTAAGCAACAGGGAGGTTGAGAGAGGGTTCTCACTCAGAACCACAGGTGCCCAGATTTCAGCAATACCACAAAACAAAACTGAAGGTAAAGTTACACGATTTGAATGAAAAGGTATTTGTTAATCAATTTAGATAAACATTACCTTCAACCTGAACAATTTTAAATAAATGACTATTTTACTTCCCACTTTGTAGATCTCAACTGTCTCACGGTCACTTTCAATGACACAAAGCCAAAGAGTATCACGGTAGGTCTGGCTAAGTCAAAACTGTACAAACCAAGAAAACTACATGCTTTTCTTTCTTTCTTTTTTTCCCTTTTTTTTGGGAAAACATATGTTATATGTATATTAGTATATATCGATCTATAGATAGATAGATAGATAATGAGAAGTAAATGCAACTTATATCTGATTAAGTTCAGATATTTATGCTGTGATTTGTTTCTTTTTTAGGAGACAAAGATCAGAACGTGCAATTTTAAATTGAAGACGCCAGACAAATCAACTTTCACAGTATGTTTGGACAAAGACTTTCGAAGGAAATTTATGAATGTTGAGAGGTGAGAAACCAGTGCTTTTTCTGCTCATGTTATCATTTTAATTAAGAGGTCCATTACCTATGCTACTATTCAAAAATGTGAGGTTGGTAAGATTTTTTTGTATTTTGGAAAGAAGTCTCTTATGCAGCCCTATACCAAGGCTGCATTTATTTGTTCAAAAATACAGTGAAAACAGTAGTATTGTAAGATATTATTACTATTTCAAATAACAGTTTTTTATTTATATTTATATATTTAAAAATGTAATTTATTCCTGTGATGGCAAAGTCGAATTGTCAGCAGCCATTACTCCAATCTTCAATGTGACATGATCCTTCATAAACCATTAAGAAATATGTTGATTTGGTGCTCAAGTAACAGTTTATATTTCAAAAGTACAGCATATTATTTGTAATATAATTTTTTGTAACAACAATTTTTTTGTTGCTGTCACTGTGGATTAATTTAATACATCCTTGCAAAATATGACTATTACATATGAAAAAAATTCTTACTGACCCCCTTAAAAAATAGATTACCTTGATTTAAAGAATAATTATGATATATAATTAGAATAAAGAATAAAAAAATGCCTTCTGATCTTAGAGTGATACAGATTAGATGAAACATTGATTTCTTTGCATTGTACTATATTTTCTAACACAGCATTGAGGTTTCTCCATGTCGAGACCCTGGATATTATGTTCAAAAATCCTTAAAGTCAAAGTTCATGGCAGAAGGCGACAGTGATGCTGGACTGAGCAAATACATGAGCAAAGGATTGACTCTGCCCATTAACACATTTGCTGGAATAATCGACTAAACGAACAAGGACCGGGATGGAGGCTGCTTTCTGTCAACATAAAGGCCAGTTCTGGACTCTTGCAGTATGTGTACTGTGTTTTAAACAATACACTGTGCAGTAGTGTCGCCATGTGATCAAATGATTAGCTAAGACATTTCAACAAGCAGGTTTTACTGCAATATATACTTTTATCTGTGAATCACAAGTTGATCGGTCCAGGAAGTATTTTAATGTGTAACACAGCTAACTCACTAACACTAATGCAGTCATGGTATTGAGTTTCTCAAAGACGTAGGATTTACTTGAACTTGTTTTCTGCTTTAACAATCAACCTGTTCTATATATGTACACATTAAGTGAATGTGAAGAAGAGAATTCTCCACACACTGCCAGTCTTTCATCTGGATTTTCCACCAGAAAAACAGAGTAGCTGTTTATTACAGTATAATGCAGGTGCAGTGATTAGTATGTCTGTATAACATAAAATATATGCCATATGACCAAGTGTTTCAGAGAAACTGACATTACCTTAATGATTTGCACTTCTTTGTTTTATGCTTTTAATTTTTATCCCACTATACATGTTTACAAATGTAGGACCTTCTATAAGAAGGTTTAATAGCATCAAAAACATGTTTAAAATTAAAAAGCATAACTGATATGTATTTTAATTACTGTCTATGTGATTGATATGTGTAGAACAGCACTATTGTTACACAAAAGGTTCAAGCTTTGAAAGGTTGTGTTGTGCATTAAGCTGGTCAAGTGTCAAAGTCTTTCTTTAACACAATAATTAGTGGTGCCAGTATTTTAATCTTCCTCACCTCAATCTGTACATTCTGAATTATATTTTGGGGTTCTTTTCCAGTAGTTCTGATCTGATCTGATCTAATGCCCAGTCTTCCAGTTATGCCAAGCATTTATTTTAAAGAACAAACATATAATCACAATATGATTAGCCAACCTAACTCAGTTCTATTTCTTTTAGATTTATGGCATTAATTTATGCCAAAAGTTTGCACAATTGTTGATTTGACCTGTGGTTTTGTAAATATTGTGATTTTGTAAATACATATGCTAAATAAATGTAGCATTTTCAAATTATTGCACAAACTTGGGTCCAGATTTATTAACACAGTTACGATGTTTAAAACTTTTTAAAAAAAATGAAGAAGAAGAGCATTAGGAAATAAACTTGAAGGTACCTTGACGGCAAACATGTTGTTGTTGTCGTTGTTTTTGATGACCACAAGATGTCGCCAAGGACTCAGGAATAGCAGTGTAACTGCTGCCGCTGTGTAATGATGTCTAGTTATCCACAGCCGTCGTTATTTTCCTCAGCAACGAGAACCGCTGGATCCGCTGCATTATTTTAGCGAGCTCTCTTGCTTTGCCTTTCTCAACTAAGTCAGGATATTCGTATAAGATTAGGCTTCAGTGGAGTGTGATGGATGAAAAGCGCAGAGCATCCTGTCAGTATGGATCCCTGGAATGCACGAAATGGAAAACAGATGTGGACCAAACAGGTATCCCTTCACCTGTCTCTATCAAAACCTGTCAAAACGTATTGGTGAAAGGTATAGTAGACTATCACACACTTGCATTCTCTTCTCCATTGGGGTTTATTCAGACTGAATGGCACAGGTGGAACTTCTGCTGTTTGTAAAGAATGAGTTCAGGTTGAAAAGTGTTATGCTGAGATCTGAAAACAGCTGAGTCTCATATTTTAGCCATTAATAACTTAAATGCTCTACATGGAGATATATTTTGTGTAGACTGCATGCTGTGGTGACTTTGAAATGGAAAGGAGATTCAGGATAGAAGAACATGTCTTTTCCAGAGCTTTTGTTGAGTTTACAGTGTCTTACTGGCTTTATTACATTGGCTCAAATGTGTGCACCTCTCTGCTCTCGCAGCACAACACCTTCTGCTGCTTTCAGAAGCTCGGTTACTGAACCTTACTAATAAAGTTTGCAAAATAAACTTATGGAGATCATCAGGGTAAAGCAAATGTGGTCCATTCAAATCAATTCCAGGGCTTCATTATCAACTGTATAATTAAAAATAAAGCAACTTTATAATTAATAATATTTTTTTCACAGTAAAAATGCTACAGTAAAAACCTGTCAATGTGTTAACTGTTACCACATGGTGAAAAATTGTACTGTATTTTATGTAATTTTACTGTAAATCAGTCAAATTTAGGGTTTTTGGAAATAAGAACTATGAGTTTCCATGTAATTTATGGTGAAAGGGAATTAAAAGGACATTCCTGGAAGTCTGTGTGACACATCACAAATTTTATTTAAATGTTGTTGTTTTTTTTCTTTTATTCTTTGACTTGTTTTTATTGCATGTCTAACCAATAAATTCCTTTTGCAGCACTTCTTGAGTTCTTATATGCACTGTACCACATTAATTCTACTGCTTTCTTACTCAGTCGAGCACATTTGAAGGATTTTCCTTTATGAATGCCTAACCTGACATAAAAAGCCTCAATGCTTCAGTGGAGTTAACGTGAACATGAAGGAGCAACTTGCCTCTTGGCATTGATTTTTGAACAGCTCTTTTTGCAGGAATATTTTATTTAAATGTTCTGGTGTCATCTTAGTTCAGTACCTGTCCTGAAGACACCTATTGATGGTTTGGATACAAAGAGGCTTGTGACCAAAATAAGAAAGGGGAAAAGGTCAAATTCATAAATCTAACATCAGAGAGGAAGACATTTTTAGCATGTTGTTCCCATTTCTGCCTTTAGATAATTTAGGAATCCAAAAAGTCTTATTAATCTTTTAAAAAAAGTCTTCAGAATAAGAATTTAGATTAAACTTTCCTGCTGCAATAGGAAAAAAATAGGGGTCAAGCAACATGTTTTTATTGTTAACTAAAAATGAAATAAAAATTAATTTAAAAGTTAAATAGATATATAAAACAACTAAAAAAATGACAAAAGAACATTACAAAATTACTTAAATTATATATAAAAATAAAAGCTAATTAAAAATATTTATAAATACTAAAATAGTATAAAAAACAACTAAAATAACACTGAACAATATGTTTTTTTTTTCTGCTGATGGCCAGGTATATAATTCCCGTTGTCAATAAACACTTATTTAATTAAGATCAATATTAGTTTTAAATTCGGGTTAACTATATATGAAAGTAAAGGAAAGTATGTATTTTAGGTGCTGGTCACCATTTTTTCACCAATATTTTTTTTTAATTGTTAAATGTGACAATTTAATTTTTAAAAGTATATACATTTTGTGCAAGATGATTACATTTTAGAATACATATAGCATGTCACTGCACAGGATTATTCAACTTCCCAAAAGTAGCCTATTTCATTTCAAATGCAAAAAAAAAAGAAAGAAAGAAAGAAAAAAAAAATCTCCAAATGGCCGAATATTGATTGATTAATTAGTCAATACAGTGGTTTGTTATTAAATAACAAATGAAGACACATTATATTGTTTGAAACAAAAAAAGGATTTATAGAAATGAAATATTTTTTTCTGAATATTGTCTTTCTCACGAACTGAGTGACCACTCAGCCGAGTAAAGCTGACAGAACGTATTAGCCTCAGCCTAGCATAACGGTTACCATACCACTCATGAGAAAGAGACAGTGCACAATGCCACTGGAGACATCAGCAGTGACATAACCAATTGTAGGATCAGGGGAAGAGTTATGCCAGGCCTCCTAAACCCTTGCAAGTAATAATTTGTTGTCTGACAGCCGAGGCGGGTAACCTGGACATGCTGCAATTTTCTGCTGCTGCTAAAGCTTTGATTTATTGATGCTGGAGGAATACGGAGGAAGTCACTGAAGAGGTTTTCAGAACCGCTTCAAGAATAGGAAGAAGGTAGTAATGATAGACCTGAAGGAATTGTAGAGGTTTAGTTTACGCTTCCTTTAATCGTGATATGTAAAGAGGCTCAGTGGTTGTTTAGCTATTTTTAAATTTGCTACAGGAGGGAGGTGTAATGATGGCCAATTGATTTCAACAGACTGGTGCATCTTGAAATGTACCTCACTTTTCAGAAATCCTCCACAAACACTGCTAATCTTGAGAGAGAAGATGTTGCATTAAATTTGATATTTTCAGTAGAAGGCAATCTGAGCTGTATTCAGCTCTTTGTGGTCGTGATCAGTGTGGCTTCAGTCCAGATCTTCTTGTTTTCTGTGTTTTCAGAGGCAGATGCGGTCTCAATGGCAGACTCTACTATCACAGTGGGGGACATTGAGGGGGAACTCTATAAGATTGAACGGATCAGAGACATTTTGATCAGGAGGGAATCTGAGCTAAGATACATGTGAGTAAACTGATTTTTACATGTAAATATTTATGATATATACCAGTCGTGTATGTTGGTGTTCTGAAATGTTCTGATTTTTTTTTTATCTATATAAATTCATGTCCCAGTTACATTTTCTTGGTTAAATAATCATTACTTACACTATCAGAAAAAGGAAAAGTATGAATCTCATCAAGCACTCAATCAGTGTTTTTAAGCATTTTACATTTATTCTAAAATAACAACTCAAGGCAGTAACAATTTAAACAATAACTTTTAGCTAATTTAGAATTTTTCAGGTCAACAGTCATCAAAGCTTGTTAAATATTGGTCACAGACATGAAGATTTACCTTAAATTTCACCAAGCTAATTACTCACTAAATCCCACAGATCATGTTTTATGCCATTTTAAGTATTATTTTTACATAACAAAACCGTTATATCTAGTGTGTGAGTTGTTTACTTCCTTTTTAAATTAGTCTTCCCATTAAGAGCATTATATTGTTCATTCAGACTGATTCACAAACACAAGGGGCGGGATTTATCGCATGAACCAATCACAGGCGAATATAACCAGTCATATCTAATCATATTGTGATGGAGGCATTGCCTCCTCTCATGTGACTTTCCCCCATTCATTCTCAATTACCCCCCACCAAACTCACCACATGCTTTAGGGGGTCACTCAGACCCCATGTCTGTTAAAATTCAGTGGGCTCAGGGGAGGCAAGAGAGACGTGGACTCCTGCTGTAGCTTTACCTGCTGCTGGTTGCACAGTGTTTCTTTAGAAAAACAAGTGATTTCTACACTTTTTAATGTTATATTTTGTAATATTGGCGTTGTTTTATTTTTGTACTACAATTTTTTTCTGTTCCAATATTTTGAGGAGGCACTGCCTCCCTTGCCTCCTCAGAAGGAAATATCCCTGATATATACCATGGGGCCTAAATGTCTGTGACTGACAACTAATGAAAATGTCATGTCATCCTGTGGCTTCCTTGACAAGTTGTTTTGAGAATGGATGGATGGATGCGGCCCCCTGGTTGACAACTACTGCACTACAGCTTTGTGCAAAACTTGGTGATCCATGTTACTGTATCTATCATGATTTGAGAATGTTTCAAAGATAATCTTCTATGGGTGCAAGGAAATCTGACCTATTATACAAAGGAATTCACACAAGTTAGTGCCACAGATTTGCTTAGGTTTATTTTATTAATTTTTTTCAGGTAGAAATTTTAAACCTGAATAGCATATTTGAATTGCATATGTCTAAATGTCCAAGACCACACTGTATTTAAACGTATTACACAGCTCTTTTGAATACAGTACTTCATTCTGATTGGCCATTCTCAGCATTCTGTGATCAAATATTTTTGTATAATAACTAGAGGGGCAGTAATAATACTGACAACTGCACAGCTGTCCAAATTCAAAATATTAAAGAGAGTTGTTTTCCTCGCTCCTTCTCCTCAGACTCAACGCTCATGAGGGTTGCCAGATTGATGACAAGCAACAGGAAAGAGTGCAATTGACAATGGAAGGCGACAAGCCTAAAGCCCCGTTCACACCAAGCACGATAACGATAAAGATAACTATAACGATAACTATATTTGCGTCCACACCAGCGAACGATATAGTCTGTTTATTCTAAGCGCACGTGCGTCTGCCGCTTTAAATTCTCGTGCACATTATAGCAGGATGGATTCTGATTGGCTGTCAGTGTTTTTATCGTTCATCAGCTGGAAGAAAATCGTTCTGGAAGTGATTCCAACGATATCGTTTCTCTGTGCCTTTATCGTTATAGTTGTGGTGTGGACGCTGCTATTCTTTAATACTGAGAACGATTTTTAGAACTATATCTTTATCGCTATCGTTATCGTTATCGTGCTTGGTGTGAACGGGCCTTAACACGGTTAATGAGTTGATTTGTCCACATTTTAATATGCTTCTGGTCACAGAATTTTTTAGATGGATGCCAAAGCTTTTTAGGTTGGGGAGAATCTGCAGCCTCTGACCCAGTTTGTTTACTGGTTTCTATGGCTACAACGCTGTGTTTTCCATCAACTGGCAACCCGGTGTGTCAATATAATATTGGGTAAATTGGCAGTGGCTGGAATCACACAGACCAAACCAAAAAGAGACATTCAGACACAGAACGCCCATTTCAAAGTAGAATAACTGGCTGTAGCATTGTTTTATTGGAGAAACAAGTATGTGCACTTATCATATTATGGTATTTTTATATGAGTACAGTCAAAAAATGACATACAGCACCTTTAAGACTTGTTCACACCAAGTACAATGACTATATGCATTTATGTTGTCTGAAGCCCGAGACACACTGCATGATTTTCGTCTGTCCCAGATGAAAGATTGGCACCGTGAAACAATCGTGGTGATTTCTGTGATTGTAGCTCCTAATCGGTGTTCCTATGTATACAGTGAGAGAGGTTAAAAGACTGCCGTTGTCATGGTCTTGCGACCAAAGATAGCCTGTGATATGTTTTTGAGAGTGTCAGAAATTCTGCATGTTTGCTGCTACTGTCAGTCCTGTGTTGTGTGTGTCATGTGTTCCCGCCCTCTTGTGTCCATATTTGGTTTGTTTCCTGTCCTTGTTAAGTGTGATTATTAGTTAATTAAGTTCCAGCTGTGTGTCAGTAATTATCCTGTGTATTTAGTTCCTGTCTGTTGAGTTCCTTTTCGTCTGGTCTACTCGTTACTCCCGATGTTTCTGTGTGTTAGTCCTGCCTTGTCTTGCCTTGTTAGGATTTATTAAAGACTGTTATTTGGGGTTTATCCACGTCTGTGTGTTCCTCTTTTCTCCCTGCTGTGTGCACCGTGACAGCTACTACCCACGTTTACAAACCAGCCAATAAAAATGCATCATGAAATCAACGCAACGTGGTGCTAAAACATAAAACCGCTACCTCAAGCTCTTATCCATTCCTCTTTCACAGCTTCCCCTTTTTTTCAGCACACATACAAACTACAACTGCTAAAGTGTAATTCATCATGCTCTTTTTGTTTACCACTAGCGCAAATACAACCCAGTGCTGGGTAAATATTGGACAGAACGCATGCTGGGTTGTTTTTAACCAACAGTTGGGTTAAATGTTTAACCCAACCTTCTGGCCAATAACCCAACCGCTGGGTCTAAACAACCCAATCGCGGGGTTCGTCCATATTTTACCCAGCGCTGGGTTGTATTTAACCCAGCATTTTTTTAGAGCGTGGGTTTATTTAGCAATAATAACCTGCTGACTGTAAATTATCCCTTACATATTACTATTTATGTTTTGGTTTTGTCAAACACTTCTAAATGAGTTCAAAGTGTATCCATGTCATTAATGTTTTTAGATTAACAGAAGTGTTTTCTTTCATTTCATTTTCACATTCCAGATAAACACACTAATATATGAATGTAATAACCAATTTAGTCAATTATAATTGACAGTCAACAGCCAAACCCACAAGCCTTGAGCAGTTCATAAAGTTGATCTGAGATCCTTCTCATCACCATCACATCTGCAGTCATCTGTCCTTCCTGTTCCCATTACCAAGAGCTACAATCAGCCAGCTGCCCCTCATTAAGATGTTAATGCTTTGCTTTTGATGCTGCCAGAGTGTCTAATGCATGGATATTGGTTTCCCCTCACAATCGTTTGGGGAAGAGCTTTGCCTATCACAAAATCAGTGGGGCATTTCTTCCCAAGTGTTTGATTGGTGCTCAGCCTCCACAGTCTGACTCAACTGAACCGGAGAGATACAGAGAGAAATCCAATGGTGCAGCTTCATCATTAAACTGCATATTTGGTTCACAATTCAGGGACTGAATGCACTCTAAATACTGCTATCTGACACAATTAGCATGCAAAAATGGTAACATCTTAATTAACTGGTTTTATTAAAGTCAAAAATATGAATTTATACCACAAAAACTAAATTGCTGTAAGGTAACATTTCCAGGTTATCACTTTTTACAGTGAGTTAAAAAGCTGCCACGTGTAATTCTTTGAATATCATGATTTAAGTGGTTCAAGTGGTAACAAACTTACTTAAGTGGTAAGTTAATAACCAATGATATAATTGGAAAGCTTGGTACATGAGTACATTTTCACTTGTTTTTGTTTGCATATACATTGAAACATTAAATACAGAGCAAACATGTTGACAGCATCTGTGCTTGCGTTTAGACAGCAAAACGGAAAAATATATAATAATTTAAACATTGTAATTTTTAACATTTTTACTTACATTAAATTTAATTGCCATATGAATATATCTATTTGCATCCAAATTGTCACTGTGTAGCAGCTATCCAGATGTTCAACAAAGACTTATCTATATTGAAACAAAAAAAAACTTGTCATTATTAAATACATTTAGCTGACTTGTATAGATCTGATTTTGTATTGATGATAAGTGGTTCAATTTAGAGTTGTCAGGGTTCTGTTATGTGTGTCATCTGTTCCTGCCTCTTGTGTCCATATTTGGTTTGTTTCCTGTCCTTGTTTCATGTCATTATGAGTTAAGTATGTTCCAGCTGTGTTTGTCTCGTTATGTATTAATTACCCTGTGTATATTAGTCCTGTCTTTTGAGTTTGATTTCGTCTGGTCTACTCGTTACTTCCCCGGTGTATCCTGTCTCTGAGTCCTGCCTTGTCCTACCTTGATGTCTCATTAAAGACTATTATTTGAGTTTACGTCCTCGTCTGCGTGTTCCTGTTCCTCCCTCGTGTGTGCACCGTGACAGAAGACCAGACCTAAACAGTAAGCGGCGCCCCTTCACCCCGTTTTGTTTTCCGTTTTTCAAAAGTGTTTTGTTTTGTTCTTGTTTGTCTGTCCCGCGGCATGGAAGTCGCCGCTCGTTATATCCCGCCATAGCCCACTGCAAGACGGCGTGGGAGTTCGGCGGGATCGCCGCGAGTCCGCTGGCCACGAGCCCTCATGCCCGCCGATCGCGGAGAGAGCCACCGCCGGCGGGTTGCCTAGTTCCAGGGTGGCCGCTCCCCCAGGCGCGCCGTTCTCGGGAGATCACTCCACCGGATCGCCGCTGACTCAATGCCCACAGGAACATTTTAAACTAATCTTGTCTTGTCCATGGAGACTCGTCTGGGGCAGGCGGCTCCTCTTGTTGTGGCCATGGAGGCCATTCTAGCCGCCTGCCCCCTTGTCGTGGAAATGGAAGCGGTTGCTGAGGGACCCTATGAGGGCTCTGCTCTTCGTCATGCCCAGAGGAAGCCTCACTTCCAAGCCAGCCCAAGGGCTTCTGGTTCCTGTGGGATTCCTTCTGTTTGTCTGGCCCTGGATCTTGTCATGTTCTGTGTGTCTAGCCCCGGAGGGCTGATACCCCCTGACTTCCCCAGGGAAATTTTTTTTGGGGGGTAGAAGGGTTCCTTTGTACCGGGCCGAGGGGACCGAGGCCAAGGCCCCGAAGTCCATCTGCATGGCCTCCTGACTCCCTGCCCGCCATGGCCTCCAAGCTCCCAGCTCCGCCATGGCCGCCAGAGCTCCCAGCTCCAATGGCCTCCTGAGCTCCCTGCACCGCCATGGCTTCCAGAGCTCCCAGCTCCGCCATGGTTCTTGTCTGTCTGTTCCGCTCTGGATCCCCGGTGTTCCTGTCCATCCCAGCTACTCCAGCGCCCATCCCCGGTGGAAGATGCACGCCTTCCGGGAGGGGGGAGTATGTCAGGGTTTGTTATGCGTGTCACTGTTCCTGCCTCTTGTGTCCATATTTGGTTTGTTTCCTGTCCTTGTTTCATGTCATTATGAGTTAAGTATGTTCCAGCTGTGTTTGTCTCGTTATGTGTTAATTACCCTGTGTATATTAGTCCTGTCTTTTGATTTGTTTCGTCTGGTCTACTCGTTACTTCCCCGTGTACCTGTCTCTGAGTCCTGCTTGTCACTTAAATTTTTTGATTTACGTCTGCGTGTTCCTGTTCCTCCCTCGTGTGTGCACCGTGACAAGAGTGGGGTTAGGGACTCAAAGCAGCCAAAAATGTATGTGTAAACTACAAACAAATACCTATGAATACTAATAAGATATGGATGCATGGACATCTCTCAATGTCACTGCAGTAGGCTATATAGTAGGCAAACTGCATAATACGGAAATTTTCTATATGCATGGGTGACCTACTGCAACTGCCAAAATGAACAGTAAACAACAGAGCTTACATGGAATACTGCATCCCAAGATGCAATACTTTCGCACAAAATCTGAGAACAAAATGTAAACTGGATGCTTTCATTAAATTTTATTTTCAACACCATGAGGTCATGTGACAACAGTGTAGGAAATGACTGTTTGAGATGTTTATGGTAGGATAAATCTTACGGTTTTAATTAATATTAAATGAATTAGACAGTATACAGTTCAGAGTGCCGTATTCAGCAAGTTTTAGCTGGTATTCCATTCCAAACATTGCAAAGTAAACAATGAGTCAAAAAAGTGAAGCTTTTTACATGCTCAACACTGTAAAACATGTGACCCTGCAACTATTATTTTTAAAAAAGCCATTTTTATCTGATCCTATACATATTTAGTTTTGTTGGTGTAAAATATTTAGTTGGTTCAGTAATGTTGCTCATGAAGCAGAATTTTTGCAGTGAAGACTGTAAATGCTTCTACATGCTTTAGAACAGTGTGGTGTTATCATATTTGCCTGTCTTTTTGTTTTGCAGGATGGATGATATCCAGTTATGTAAAGAAATTACAAGACTGAAGAAAGAGCTTCAAAAGCTTTTGTCTATCCCAGGTGAGATCTGGGAAAGCCTCTGGAATAAATAACAGTAAAAATTCAAGAAATACTGTTTTAGCTCTTAATGTTTTTTACAGTACAGTTGTTAAAGTTCCTTCTACTGTAACTTTACTTATTAGAGATTAAATTAGAGAAAAATTAGAGATTATTCAATTGCTTTTACAGTTTGTTTTTTTTAAAGTAGAACAACATGCACTACTAATAAAGCCAATATATTAAGTCCAACCTTGCTTTGCAGAAATGATTTTGTGTTTTTCTGTTAGCGTATAAGAAGTGGCCTAGTCTTAGTAAGCATGACAATGAAAGCTGTTGTTTAGTAAAATATAAAAATCCATTCTTAGATAATGACAAGTCTAACGAAGACAAACAGAAGGAGGAAGAGCTTCTGAAACAGATTCATAAATTAGTGGAGGCCAGAGACTTCTTAGTAGATGACGTGGAGTTTGAGCGTCTCAGGTAAGCCGATTTTAGCATGCTGGGAGATGAAGGAGGCTGACAAACTATTCATTTGCACCCATTATTAAATCTCTGACTGAGCTCAATTCTGGGGCAGACAGAATTCTGTCTAAGGCCTGAGGAAAAAAAAAAACATTACTCATCCTCTAAGTAGAAGTAATAGGATTTTATTTGTAATAAAGCCATGCTGCCACATTCTGTCTCAGCAATTTCAGGAATTGAATTCAGGAAAAGTCTGCTCAGTGCTTGTGGCATCTGCACAATTTTGCGACTGAACCTAGACTTTGAATCCAGTGTTTATTTGTTTATGTTTTGCCTTGTGTATAACAATGTAATTATATTAACATAATGTAAATGCATTTAACCCCAAAAACTCTTTCAGTTTTAGTGCATTTGTATAGTCAGTGCAAAGGAATAATTACTATATTGGAGCTCCACGTTAATAATTATCAGCTGAGGAAAAACTGGATGTATTTTTAGTCCAGCTGGTGTTAAACATGTGGTGCACATCACAGTGTAGGTCCATTTCCAGCCAGTTCTCAAAGGCTGGAATGGAAGTCATGTGACATGTTGCAAACCATTCACTTCCACTGAGCAGAAGTCTTTTGTAAAGCCAAAACCACAAACAAATAAAGAAAGAGAAATGCATGATACATGAACGCAAATTATATTTTCAGATTACATTTCCCAGTAATAACACAAAAACCTTGAGCAAACTGAAGGACATGAAGGCAATGCATAAATGGCAAATTATACAGTCAGTCCTCCCATAATGCATTGCCTCATAATCACCATAGTTACTTCTGCTGTACAGGGAACGGGAGGAGGACAAAGAGATGGCTGAATTCCTTAAATCCAAACTACCAAAAACCAAGAGTAAGTCATTCTTTTATGGTTGGTAGAACAAAAGTAATGTTTATAATTTTATTGGTCATGCAGTTGAAATATGAAACTTCTTTATTGCATATAAGGTGAATTAAATACAAATAAGGTGGGATATTTTGTAAACATTAGTCACTGGCTATGTTTCAAATTGTTTAGGCCCGCACACAACCCTAACTAACTCTAAAGGCTGTACTGTAATACAGTACATGATTTTTGCTCAGAATTGTGCCCCAATTTACAGTCTGGACAAGCTGACACAAGTTGCCAAAATTTAGAGCTAGTCTGCAGATTTGAGTTGACAGATTTCATAGAAAATTGCATAGTGTATGATGGTTACAGTCTCATATTTTTTTAGCTTCAGACTCAGATTCTTTCCAGTCAGGGTAAATCAAACATGTTTGATATTTTGAGAACACATATTGTTTTCATTTGTCACGCATCTTCTAGCAACAAGGCACATTTCTTGTGTTTAGTGTATGATATGTCCAGTTTTCAGCTATAGATTTTAAAAGTCATGTAGTATATTCCAGCCTTAACACTAACCCTAACCCTACCATTTAGATATAAACAGGGTGCAATTTGTGAACAAACCAGAGGGGGGTTTGCAATTTATATTTATTTCCCCCCTTGAAATTATATCACAACTCACAGTGGAGCTTTAAAGGGATACTCCACCCCAAAATGAAAATTTTGTCATTTTTCACTTACCCCCATGTCGTTTCCAAACCAATAAAAGCTTTGTTAGTCTTCAGAACACAATTTAAGATATTTTGGATGAAAACCGGGAGGCTTGTGACTGTCCCATTGACTGCCAAGTAAATTGCACTGTCAAGGTCCATAAAAGTATGAAAAGCATCGCCAGGATACTCCATCTGCCATCAGTGGTTCAATCGTAATGTTATGAAGCGACGAGAATACTTTTTGTATGGAAATAAAACAAAAAAAACGACTTTATTCAACAATTAGGCACAGTAATGTCTCCTCTGTGTCTCAGTCTTCTGTATCAGCCTCGACACAGGGTTGTGTCTTCTTCGTCGATTTACGCTCTGATTTGAACGCAAACAGCGCACCCTTGTGGCCCGGCTGATACAGAAGACAGTATGTATTTTGAGTCCAGAGGATAATCTCCAAAATGGCGCTACGCTGACACAGAGGAGATGTTACGGTGCCTAATTGTTGAATAAAGTCATTATTTTTGTTTTATTTCCGTACAAAAAGTATTCTCGTCGCTTCATAACATTACGATTGAACCACTGATGGCAGATGGAGTATCTTGGCGATGCTTTTCATACTTTTATGGACCTTGACAGTGCAATTTACTTGGCAGTCAATGGGACAGTCACAAGCCTCCCTGTTTTCATCCAAAATATCTTAAATTGTGTTCTGAAGACTAACAAAGCTTTTACAGGTTTGGAACGACATGGGGGTAAGTGAAAAATGACAAAATTTTCATTTTGGGGTGGAGTATCCCTTTAAATATAGAGATTATTTTTGGCAGCTGTTACAAAAAACAGTTTTACAATAAATATTCTGATTTGACCTTGAGAATAGATACCTTTGATATATGACCAATATTTACAGTATGATAGTACTTGGTTAATACTATAGAAATACTAGGAATGCAAAATCAGAGGGGAGTTAATGATATTTTGAATAGAATATCGAGACACAAGCCTGTACATAATCAATTGCGTTTGCTTCCGTTTACTTTTGATCAGTGCTTCGCTACACAACATACAAACTTTTACTCCAAAAGTGTGCAAATTATGTATTCACACATTTACTTATATTCTTTAAATAGAATAGAACCATAATTTCTTAATGACTCGCAGAAAGACAATTCTCTGCTGATCCATCAGTCAGTATTGCGTGATCATAATTCCAGCATTACGGTGATGGTAAACTTTTGCGTTCTGTCTCATAATACATTTATGCATCAGTTTATTATATACAATGTCTGCATTAGGTCTGTAATGTAAGAGGCATGACAATGGAGTGGGGATCCATTTGCAGGCTTTATTAAAAGAGAGTGTGGTTAAAACAGGCAGGGTCAACAAACAGCAAACAGTAACAGCAGAGACAAGGCAAAAGAGTAATCCAGATAAACAAGCGATAGTCAGGGCAGGCAGCAAACAATCAAAAACAAGGAAATAGTCCAAGATCAAAACACGATAATCAGGAAACCAGGAAACACGGAAGGCAAGACAACGGGAGGCTAAACATTCAATCCCCAGCAAAGTCAGAGAGTGTGTGTGCTACTTTTAAATTCCTTCTAATGTGAGACAACTGTGAACTGATGATGAGATCTTATGAAAGACAGGTGATTGCAATTGATGATGTGTACAGGCAGAGGATTATGGGAAATGGAGTCCGGGGTGAGTGGTAAAGGATACAGGATGGGGTGACCTCTAGCGGAGCTCATGGGCACTCCAGCTAGAGATCGTGACAGATAACCACGGAGCAGTAGACCACCAGAGCAAGGCAGAAAACCACCACGGCAGAGAAGACGGAGCAGAAGACCACCAGAGCAGGGAAGAAGACCCCCACGGTGGAGCAAATGGAGCAAAACATCCCCACGGTGGAGCAGAAAACCACCATGGCAGAGTTACTGGACAGACAAAAGGTCCAAACATTGATGCATTGACTGAAGCGGTAGAGACAAACAGTTCAAAATCAGACACATTTGGGAGAACTGGACAGGCAGACAATCCATAATTTGATTCATTAGGGAAAACAAGATGGCAGACAGTTCATAATTAGACTCATTCACTGAAACTGGCAAGACAGACAGTTCAAAATCGGATTCAGCAGCAGCCATATCACCCTGCAGCCCAAGACTGGTTGCCCACTGAATCTAAGCAGGGTTGAGTCTGGTCAGTACCTGGATGGGAGACCTCCTGGGAAAACTAGGTTGCTGCTGGAAGAGGTGTTAGTGAGGCCAGCAGGGGGTGCTCACCCTGCAGTCTGTGTGGGTCCTAATGCCCCAGTGTAGTGACGGGGACACTATACTGTAAAAAGCACTGTCCTTCGGATGAGACGTTAAACCGAGGTCCTGACTCTCTGTGGTCATTAAAAATCCCAGGATGTCCTTCGAAAAGAGTAGGGGTGTAACCCCGGCATCCTGGCCAAATTTCCCCATTGGCCTCTGACCATCATGGCCTCCTAATCACCCCCATACACTGATTGGCTTCATCACTCTGTCTCCTCTCCACCAATAAGCTGGTGTGTGGTGGGCCTTCTGGCGCAATATGGCTGCCGTCGCATCATCCAGGTGGATGCTGCACATTGGTGGTGGTTGAGGAGATTCCCCCCTTTCATGTAAAGCGCTTTGAGTACCCAGAAAAGCGCTATATAAATGTAACAAATTATTATTATTATTATTATCACAGACTGCCTCCATAGCCGTGACAGGACAGGCAGAGAGCTGATAAGTGGATACCACTGACACCTCTGGAGGTTTTGCAGCGGATGCCTCCACCTCTGGAGGTTCTACAGCAGTAGCATCAAGAGTTTCAACAGACACAGAGAGTTCCGAGACAGCGCTTGCGGTCGTGACAGAAGCATCAGGAAACAGGGAGAATTCATCAACATTCTCCTTGACAGGGTAGATAGTTCAGTAATGGTCTTTTCGACCGTGACATGACAGGGTAAAAGTGCATTGCTGGGCGCCACCATGGTGCTGCTGCCTCGGGAGGTTCTGCAGCATATGCCACCATCTCTGGGGAAACTGCAGCAGGCGCCATCATCTCTGGGGACACAGCAGCGAGCACTACTACCTCGGGAGGTTCAGCAGTGTCAGCTGCCACCTCTGGAGACATCATAGTGGACGCCGCCGCCTCGGGAGGTTCTGTGGTGGTGTATGCAGCCAAAACACTCCGTAAAGCGATCCCCATTATGGGAAATGCTACAGACAGGGGAATCAGTTCAGGAACAGGAGGGCTAGAGTGAATGGATTTGGGGATACCAGCTGCGACTGCTGACACCAGCAGTGGATCCTCCACACTGGATGCCAGTCTGGGATTCACACAGTGAATGCAGAGCCACTTAGAATCAAGGCATAGTCCATAAAGTCTCTCAAAGAGCAATTAAACTCTCCTCCAGGAAACTATGAATTCACAGATTCATTGAGTCCAAAACAAAAAAAATATTTTAACGCAATCTCGTCAAATGGTACCTGATTTTCAAAGAGCGGGCACTGGAGGGCACTTTCGAGGAGCGGGCACTGGAGGATCGTAAGCCCCCTCAGGGCTGGACAAGGGAACCAAAGACGAAGGAGGGCTGGACGGGACCAGCGGGGACGACAGAGAGAGGAGAGGGGGCAGTTCGATCTCTAGATCAGTCTCCCATTCTATCAGATCCCCCTCGAGGTCCAGCAGTCCCAGCTGTATAATCAGCTCACCCTCAGGCGCGGTGCAGGGGATGGAGCTCCACTCCGCGCTCACACCGTCCACGGCTTGCTCCCTCGTGGTGGGCACTGTCGCCAGCTCTCGCACCTGGTCTGACTGGTTGGGCTCAACTTCCGGGGCGATCCTCTGCTCAGTCGCTCGGCTTTGCGCTGGTTCACGGATCGTGAATATGATCCATGGGGCACAACGGAAAGAAAAATACTGAGGGAACACACGGAGGTAACAGTTTCGGTCGGGTCTTCTGTCACGATTCGCTGTGGTAAGGAGCACGAGGGAACCGAGGAAACGTTGAACAGTCTTTAATCAAGGAAACACTTAGAATCATCCACAACAGGAGCTTGACAAACACACGTAGCAACAAGTAGACCCGACAAACATGAACTGAATGGACTAGGGCTTTTAAACACAGGATAATTGGGGAAGAATGAGACAAACCTGAAATCAAACTAACACAATCAACATGAGGGAGAAACTGGGTCACAGGGAGCAAAAACGCACACAGACAGTCCAGAACCCCGACACATATATATATATACTGTATATATTAGGGGTGTAACGATATGCGTATCGTTTATCGAACGGTTCACGGGCCGTTCCAAATGGAAGTGATCAGCCCTATCCCCTTGGAGTGGGACTGTGGAGTGAACAGGGCACGTGCGTGTCATTATGTAGTCGTTTGGAATGCACTTGGTGAAGGGAGCATAATTTCCTCATTATCTTCAGCTGGGATGTTCCCGTGACAACTAAGCACAGTGTGCATCAGCAGATGTTGTTTGGTGATTTGGTGATGAGTTTTTGGCTCAAGGTCTGCATTTACAGTCACACCAGAGGTGTTAAACTGGGATTAGGACTTGGTTTTATGCAGACCAGTCAAGTTCTTCCACACTGACTGAATCAATCATTTCTTTTTGAACCTTGCCTTATACACAGAGGCATTGACATGTTAGAATAGAAAAGGGTCCTGTCCAAACTGTTGCTATAATATTAGAAGCACACAATTTCCTAGAATAGCATTATATGCTTTAACATTAAGATTTGTACTCATAGAAATTACTAAAGTAGTCAAACCTGTTCATTAGAAGGGGGCGACCCAATACTTTTGGCAATATAGTGTACATTTGCATAAAGCATCCATATTTGTCCATGCCCATGTTGATTAGAGTATTACAAATTTGAAAAGTATTAATTTAAGGTACATTTAGAACAAATAAAAATGTGCGATTAATTGCGATTAATCGCGAGTTAACTCATGGCAATCATGCGATTAATCGCGATTACATTTTTTAATCGATTGACAGCCCTAATATATACAGTATATATAAAATATTACATTCTTAAAAACTCCTGCTTAAACTAATAGAGAATGTTTCTAAGTATTAGATAGATCTATGGTGGGACAATTTTCTTGTTACCTTGTTAAACTCAGTTAAAATGGTTTACTTCAAGTCATTACATCTTTGTGCATAAAACAACTCTTTGTCTATAAAACACTTCTGTGTAGGTGTTGCTCGCAGCGGGAGAAGGCCACCCAGAGCCCAGCAGAACTCTACTCCCTTTGTAACCAAGACAGGCCTCACTTTGCTGAAAGAGTGCTGTGGATTCACCTGCTCTATAATGTAAAAGGCACACTTTCGGCAGTGGCAGCAGGAAAACAATGCAATTCTGGAGCCTTGGATAAGGATGAACTTTTAATGACACCAGGAGACTCAAAGAATATGATTTGAACCAACACTAGAGGCTTCTGAAAGACAAAGCTATGAAGTTGTCTGTTAAGGAATAGCAGTTTATGCATCACTCTTATAATTTTTTTTCTTATTTTTCCATACCCATTTGCTCGCTTTCTACCTAACTCTCATTTTTTCTTTGAAAAATCCTGTTTCATTGTATTGCAGAGAACATTTTGTACCCTCTCAAGGGTCCAGCTGTCAGCAGCTCAGCTGGTTTGCTGTCATTCCCTACCCTTATCTTTTCCCTCATGAGACATTTCTACAGCACTGCAGTACCTGTGACTTCATCATCCATAAATGCTCAAGTTTTAGTAGAGGTTCCATTTAGACTGCTGTTTCTTAGCCAAGCCAGGCTCATTGGAAATATGTGCCTGTGGCAATATTTATGCGAAATAACATTATGTTGCTTCTTGCATTGTTTCAGAACACATTGAAAATCAAATGTTCCAGTGAGTGGCGCTAACTGGACATTCCGTATTACCCTAAACAGATGAACGTGAATCTGGCAATGTTTTATTATGCTGGTTTTAATACATATGGTAGTAGTTTGGAAATTAAATGTCGGTGAGTGGCATTAAAATGTGAAAACGTACCAACTACACTAAACCCTACCCTATTCCAATAGTGTTAACAAAAAGCAAACATGAGATCAAAACACTGAAGAAACAATGCCATTTTAGCTTGCTTCTATAAGTCTTTGAAATCATTTATTGTGATTGTGTTTCACAGGACTCGTACCCGAGTGCTCCACATTGCAAATGCAATGCTGTACCAGGTGAGCTAATGAGCAAGTTTACTGTGCCAGAAAAGCCATACATATGAAGCTGATTATATGATGCAAACATCAAAATGTATTAGTTTACACAGTATTGTTCAAGGAACCTTGCACAAGACTTTATTAATCAATAATCTACCCCCTTAATCATAATTTGTGTAAAAAGGAATAAAAGGTTTCTGTGTTTTACTGCTTTACTGCTTTATATTTCTGCTGGAAACTGCAGTGAGTTTTCCAATGAGCCTGGGTTGGTCTTAGTCCATGTACAGTGGCTAATGAGACGTTTGCGCCACTGGTTGAACAATTAAGTTAATTTAGTTATTTTTATTGTTACAACAATTTCCATAATTGACAATATAACAGTTTTCTCAGCAAATATATTCACGGGAGCACAGGCGCTTGCACGAAAAAAAAAGAATTAAATGAAGAACATTTCATTCGGGTGAACGTCATCTAATAGAGCCACACACCAGGAGCCTGTCCTTTCCACAGCTTGAAGTCCAGCACGTCACAGTGCCAAAACATGTTGTTTATGTTCTCTGGTGAAGTGCTTTCAACAATGTCAGGGGCTCTTCTCTGTGGAGACAAGGCTCCATAGCAACCAGCGCATTGGACAATTAATCTTTAGTCGCTTTTAGTGGCTTTTTAGTAGCTAAAAATGTTGTTAATCAGGAGTCAATTCACACATTTATAGAGTGTATCAGTAGATAATGGAAAAGGTCAACATGCCATTATGGCTAGGTGAATCTATGAATAATACTAAACATTTTGGATTTTGTTTGCATAAGTGCAGGACTCTACTAAAATGTATCAATAATTCAACTAATCAGCTTTGACCCTGAATGTAATTATGCTTATCAGTTTATTCATTTTATGTTGCAGGATTAATTAAGGTATTAAGCATCATGAGGCATTGTGGTAAGGAGCCTTTTAATTAGTATGTTAGACTGCTGCGGCCCACGGCTCTCAGCGGTGAGCATTGTGAGTGGAAACCCCTGTTGACTCTAGTCTTAGTGAGTATTTATCGCTAGTTAAAGGTCGTTCCTGTCACTCATACGTTAATCACCTGACTGCAGTCTGTCTCTTCTGAGTGGACTACTCACATCTGCTCATTAATCTGAAGGGTATGTTTCTCAAACATGAAATGAGCTGATTTTGTTTGCTGAACTTGAAAATTTCCATTTACTTGTATCTTGTACTTTTTAGTTTACATATGAATATGATAAAATGTGAAAATGCACCCAAAATCAACCTGATCTCATGGGGAATTTTACGGAAACATACAAATTTAAGGGGGAAAAACCTATCACCTAAACCTAAGAAAATCTTTATATAAATGAGATATGAGATTTATATAAATGAAAAAAACTGAGTGTGTTTTAGTATCATTTAAGGGTTATTTCTACTATTATAGTTTTTATAATTATAGTTTATATATATTTTTTATTTATTTTTAGCTGCCATGGCAACATTTCTAATTTTCATTTAGATTAAGTTTTTCATCTAAAATGTATTTTTTTAATTTATTTCAGATTTATAATAGTTGTATTATCGTATTAGTTTTAGTTAACAATAACAACACTGGTTGTCATTTCAGTTGTTCCATAAACAACAGATAACCATTTCCAATGCAACTGTAACCCAAAGGGATTTTCCTTTAAATGTCATCTGGAAAACATCTGCTGCCTTTAGTAGCTGCTGACTAGATGTAAAACATAAAAGCTGGGTATGACGTGAATTACTATAGAACACTGCAGCTACAATTAGAGAAACTGTTTCCCCTGAGGTTGTCTCCTTTATGAAAGGATAAAACAGTCAGGTTACACTCTGATGAGTTCTTTCATATCGCTCTCATCTCTCTTTTGCTTTTTCTTTGGTTAGGCATTAATGTAGTCCAGGTTCAAGAGTTATTTTCAGCACTGGGTTATGTGTCTACACTGTCAAATTACTTTCAACGAAACTGGTGGAGCAAAATTGTGTAGCTATTTAGTTGTCTGTAGAAGCTACTGTATTGTGTCAGGTGTCTTTATACAGTGTATTGACATGACAGCTACCAACATGATTGTTTATAATGATTATAAAGTATTTATGTAAAAATCCACAAAAATATTAAGTAACTGTTTTCAACTTTGATAAAAATAAAAATTGTTTATCGGCATATTAGAAAGATTCCTTAAAGGGATAGCTCACCTAAAAATTTAAATTATGTCATTAATTACTCATGTGTTCCAAACCCGTAAGACCTTCGGTCTTCTTCGGAACACAAATTAAGATATTTTTGATGAAATCCGAGATCTTTCTCGAGAAATCCGAGACAGCAAGGGTCCTACCACGTTCAATGTCCAGAAAGAACATTGATAAAATAGTCCATGTGACATCAGTGGTTCAACCATAATTTTATGAAGCTATGAGAATAATTTTTGTGCACAAAAAACTAAAATAAAAACTAAATTCAACAATTCTTCTCCTTCATGTCACCCTAGCGCCATTTTGGAGAGTATCACAAAGCATGCACATTTTCATTTTTGGGTGAACTGTCCCTTTAAGGATCATGTGACACTAAGGACTGGAGTAATGGCTGATAAAAATTCATGTAGCCTTGGTGAGCATAATTATGGAAGCCGTTTTCGCCACTGGATAAAAAATAAAAAAGGTTATTGTGACTTTTTATCTCACAATTCTGACTTTTTTTCTCGTAATTGCGTGATATAAACTCGCAATTGCGAGTTAAAAAGTCATAATTCTGAGATATAAACTCGCAATTCTGAGAAATAAAGTCAGAATTGCGTGATATAAACTCGCAATTCTGAGAACATATCAGTCTTTCCCCCCCCCTCAAAACTGGACTTTAACTCGCAATTGCGAGTTTATATCTCGCAATTCTGACTTTATATCTCGCAATTCTGACTTTATATCTCGCAATTCTGACTTTATAACTCGCAATTGCATATATTGTACTGTTTTTTATGTTCTTTTTTTTAAGATGTTTTGTCTCTATTATATTTTTTTTACTACAAAATAATTTATGCTTATATTACTATATTACAATTATTTGCAAATCATTGTTCTAAGCTAAAAAGCATATACTCTCTGTAATGTATTACTGTAAAATACAGATTGTTTCAAATCATCAATCTCTAAACTGTCTACTTTTTAGATTTTCCAATTGATTGTCTTCTTAGATCAGACATTGATTATGATATTTATATTTTAATTATGAAAAGAGAACAACATGTTGATGACAAATTATGCTTTGCACACTGAAAATGATGTTTACTAGATGGCTCCATCTCCTGTTTTAGAATGGCACACGTTTATCTCTGATCTTTGCACAGGACAGGCTACATTCCAATAAATCCAGTCCCTCTATTCCATGAAATATGCATGCTAATAACCCAAGAGTGTCTGTCTCCCTAATTAATGACCCCAGCACGTCCGTCAGTCTTATTAACTTATGCTGTTTGTGAAATCTCATTTTAAATCACTTGATATTCTATTCACAGATCTATACAAACCCACCTGGACCAGTCAGATACCCTCCAGATTTCCTTAGTGAAGTAGGACAGTGGCTAATCTGTAAAATATCTAAGAATATGTTTAAATAAAAGAGTTTTTATTAAACTTCAGCTGTTCAGAGATTTGTTCTGAGCATTTCAACAAAGTACCATATCTCAGGCTCCTGCACTCAGGGCTAAAACTAACCTTAGATTCACCATGATAAAGGTGATTTATGCTGCAAATAAATTAATCCTTCCAATTTTTTATTTTATTATTATTCTTTTTTTTAGGGTGATGCCTGCCAATGAGGAACCCCAGAGTCCAAGTGCACATGGCCAGTGTGATAATCCATTCATTTAGATTCAGGGTGATGTCAGACACTAATCCATCTCACTGCTTATCTTCCTCACATTTTGAATACCAGAATGAGATGCAAATGCTATCCTGATTACGCAATTATATATGCATATGCATATGCAATACTGTACCAGAATACAGAAGACCTGGGTCTGAGACATACAGTTGTTGTATGACAATGCGACAAGAAGGTTGCTATGGTAGTCTGAGTATTTATTCATACTTCATATTTTGAATATATATATTTAATGTGCAATGTATTGTAATTGCCTAAATAACTTATTTTATTTTCATTCTTCTATTCATCCACATAAAGTTTTGCACTACAATAAATAAATAATGTCTTGCTTTCTAGAAAAATATCTGTTAAATGTTAAAATAAGATATATTTGCTTGAGAAGCAACATTTTGAAGCAGAGATGTAAAACTAAGACTTGTCTTATGAGAATATTGAGTTGTTTTTTTATCAGAAACCTCTCTAAATTTATGCTTAAAATAGGAATATAAAATATATCTTATTTTAATATTTAACATAGGATATTTTTCAACAAAACAAGATATATTTTTCTCTAAAAATTAGTCTGAATATCTTTTGCAATTTTGATAATCACATAAATGGAACTTGTCTCGTCAGACTGCCACTTTCCTTCTCCGTCATCATGTATAACAGTAAAGCAACCAGTTGCAGTGATGATCTGATTTCCCAATTGTGTTATCATGTACAAAGAGCTAGAAGAGAGTGAGATAAACTCCTCTTTTATTTCAGCCAGGTCAAGCTTCCAACCTGCTCTGGGCAATTTCATTGCCATGAGAGTCTACTCTTCCAGTGTGCATTGTGTGCAACTGCAGAACAAACAAGAAAACAAACAAAAACACACTAAAAATGCCCAGTATTCAGTCAACACCATCTGGGTCTATGTCTGATCTTAGTTTGTGTCTGTTTTTGAATCAAAGCTCTCATGGGAAGCTTCTGTCAGTCTCCACCCTCCCTCAGTATAGGTTATTGTGGTGCATTGCAGAGTCTGATGATGACTCACCCACAGGTTTCACAGATCACAGGAAATTGAAGGGTGTGAACATTACTTATTAACATTAGCGTTTAAAACCAGTTCAGGAAATTGAAACTACAAGTCACGCAGCACTGTGAGCTTATTCAAAAGCTGCCAAATACATATTTTTATATATAGCTATACACAATTATGAACCATGTTCAACTGAAGATGACTGCCAATGGCCATCCTGGCCCCCGAAAAGCAAATGACAGACCGCCACAACTCCCACCCCTTGCATCATGTCTAACACCTTTAATTTGTTGAGATTGTTACCATGACACCGAGGCTGTGGTTAACTGCACTTGAATGCTTCAGTTAGTTTACACTAAGTGCAACCGCACTGCATTGACAGCTCTGTGTAACCACAGTAATATTCATATTCAAGCCCAACTGATTAATTATCTCACAGAGGAGAATCAGAAAACTGGCCTGTCTACTGGGCTCTAACCTCCTGGCTCATTAGTCTCTGTGCATTAATTAAGGAAACATATTCTTCACACTTCTGCCTGGGTGACTGGGTAATGCCATTATGTGATTCACTCCCTGCTGTATTCCATCCAACTGTGGCTTTTTCGACATCTTTAGAAGGTTGTTAAATCTAAAAAGTTGTCTAGCGCAAAAGTTAAAGCTTATTAGGTTTTAAAACAACTGGGTGGTCTTTGTGACTATGAAAGCCCGTGTTAAAATTCACATTACACACCACTTGTTTTGGTATTTACACAAGAGTCCTGTCAGAAATGGCATGATGAGATATGTTTGAGGGCTTGGTGTGACTGAAGGAGACGCTTACCTTGTGTGAGGTTAGAGCATCGGGTCAGAGGAGACGATGTCTCATTTTTTCTGATGAGCAATGAGTCATCCAGCTCTACGTCACTGGACAGTGGCTTAGACTCCACGTGCATGTGAATGAGAGAGAGAGAGAGAGAGAGAGAGAGAGAGAGAGAGATCTTGTAAATGTGTTTGTATTATGATATTATAGTTTTATGTACATTCTGAATTCATTAAGTCACTCAATGAACAAATAGTTCAGATATCTTTCACTGTGTGCGTGCATGTGTTTGCAGACTTCACCGTAAACGCTGAATCTCAGTCTCGAAAGCATGAAATAAATAAAGCATAGAGCGACACCTTGTGGACATAACTCTCAGTTGTTTGAGTTTTGGTTCATGCAGTCCTGTTAATCACAACACAAATGGATCACTCCATCTCAATTTTTTTCATCTCTAGGCCTATTAACTAAATTAATGATTTACTGTTAATTATATAGTACTAGTACTAATTCATTAGTTAGCATTATTATTATTGTTAGTCAGTTTGATGCTGGATAGTGGCTAAACATCTTCAGCTATTTCTGACTCTTGTGTAAATTACTTACAGTAGTAGGCTGTATGTGACCCTGGACCACAAAACCAGTCATAATTTTCAATCATAAGCAGTCTATTTAAAAAAAATAATTTGAGATTCATACATCTAAAAGCTGAATAAAAAAGTTTTCCATTGACGTATGGTTTGTTAGGATAGGACAATATTTGTCCGAGATACAACTATTTGAAAATCTGAAATCTGAAAATCAAAATAATGAGAAAATCACCTTTAAAGTTGTCTAAATGAAGTTCTTAGCAATGCATATTACTAATCAACAATTAAGTTTTGATCTATTTACAGTAGGAAATTTACAAAATATCTTCATGGAACACGATCTTTACTTAATGATTTTTTGGCATAAAAGAAAAATGTATCATTTTGACCCATACAATGTATTATTGGCTATTGCTACAAATATACCTGTGCGACTTAAGACTTAAGTTTTGTGGTCCAGGGTCACATATGACTTAAAAACAGAAAATTGGCACGTAACATTTTTAGTTATAATAGTGTGTAATAATTATATGCAATACAGATTGTTTCAAAATAGCTTCAAAGTAGCCTAATAAAGATGAAAATAATAGAATCAATGATTGTCATATGTGGGGTTTTCCTCCGGCCGAGGTGGATGTTTGGCTCTGTCCTCCAAAGTGATTGTTCTCTGAGGACACCTGTTGTTGACTTCCTTTTGAGCCTTTTAAAAGAAGCAAGCACGGGAGAGCTGCACATTGGACTCGGTTTCTGTTTGTTTTCCTTTAAGTTTGTTTATTTTGTACATCCAACATTGCTACACTACATTACACCTTCATGCATGCATTTCACTTTACATTACTGATTCCAGACTGCTACATTCTACATTGTTCTTCTTTTTGTTGTATAAGTTTGATTTTGTTAATAAATCTTGTGTTCTACTTTGGCTTTCTTGTGTGTCCCTGTTTTTGTTGCATCCCTTTTGAGCCACAGGGCATAACAATGATGCAAATGTCATCAAATATGAGACAAATCTAAAGTCTGCTTTAAAGTCAGTTCAGTGTTCAGTTCCATTTAGTTCAGTTCAGTGTATAGTTCATTAGTTATGAAATGAGTTCAGTTTAGCTGCAGCTCTACAAAAGACAATATTGTTAAGTTTAATGTTTATTAATTTCAGTTTAATAACTGTCTTACATTGCAAAATTCATCACATTTTAAAAAGATGATGATTAAGCACAAAAAACAGCATAAAAGAAGACATATGCAACAAGTTCAAGTTTTGTTCTCATCCATCAGTGTAAGCAGTCAATTTGATAATGCAATATTTTTAATAGGCCCACAGCATTTTATCCTTCATCTCATGTAAATGTAGCCTACATGATGTTAAACACGTTTTAACATTCATGTAAAACTTTGTAATGAACAAAATGGGCACCTTTAAATAATTGAGCTAAAAGATCCGACAGGTTTACTCAAATTGCTGGGAGAACTGCAGATATACTGGAGAGCTGCTCCGACCAAACTGGACATGTAACCTAATTAACACCAGATAGGAGGAGGTGGGTCCAGGGTTATTTCCCCTTTAACTAATTCTTCACTCAATTTGAAGATCCTAGCCCAAAATAAACTTAGGCAACAATAAAATTAAACAAAACAATAAAGCATAAAAACCAATGAAAGCTCAGGAATCCTTATCTAATCAAAAACAGCATATATCAGCAACCAATAAATTGCATTCATTCCTCAATAACAAACAGCAAACAACACTAAAGTTTCAAATCATTCACACTATATAATTAAATGTGAAAATGATACTCTCTTTGTCCAGTTGCATCCAGATGCAAGAGGGGATTATTACCACTTCGACGTGATTTTCAGTAATAAAATAGTAATAATAATAATTAATTTATATCATAACCTCAAATTTTGTTTTAAATGTGTAAAACTTAATTTATTTATTATTCATTCATTCTTGTCGATCTGTGTATTTTACACTATCTGAAGACAGCAATTTCTCACAAAACTTTGAGTTTGAGTTTCCACACAACCACCAGGGGGCGTGATGGACCAGTGCTTGGTTTTGCCTGTTTTCCTTGAAATTTCTGGCAGCAACTGTAATGAAACAGTGACTTGGTCAGTACACGGACGTATATGTTCAACTCATTATTAAAAGATGATGTAAAATGATTTACATCAACAGATCATTTGACGGTCTTTGTCTAACAAAGACTCATCCTGGGAGGAACAGCCTGGTCTCCATGTGTCCAATGAATAGCTCCTTCAACGTGACGTCACCTAGCCATACTCAAACCACGTTTTACTCCAACCAATCAGGAGCGGAGGATCCGAACCTCTCTTTAAAAGCTCGGCCAGAGCGAAAGCTGTTTGTTAAAAGGATGAGAGACAAACAGGCAGGATTATTTTCTAAACCCCTTTGGAAATACTGGCACCCCTATAGTGACCATTTCTTTTCGTTGATAGGTATGTATCTTCATGATTAATCAAAACATTTGCGTTTGTAATGGTAGCAGTGCATGTTATGATTAAACGATGTTTTTATAGCGGCTTGTTTTAATTTGGGTTTAAATGAGTGATTTCATGTTTGTTAAGTTAAAATCGAGGACTCTAGTATTTAATTTTGCGTTATCCTTAACTGCTGTGTGTGTGTCACTTTTGATGCCATCGCCGCAATATGTTGCATCAGTATGTTGTGTTATGCCTAGCATTTAAATGGCCTTGTTGAATAGTGTATACATTACGGTTTAATGAGTTCCTTCTGAACGTTTCGTTGTGTGGTCAGTGGTAAGGACTTTGATTTCGTTAAATTCGTACACGATGACCATTTCAACTTGAGTAAACTGATAGAGACGCTCGCTCTTGGTCCCATTGTCTGAGTTGTTGCGTAATGGACCTGAGCGGCTCTACCGGCCACGTTGTTTCTGATAATAGGGGGTGTCCTTGAGCTCTATAATATACACATTTTTATTATTTTGAACGTTATGGGATGTGTATTTACAACGATGTCTACTATTAGGTTTGATATAGCCCCACCATGGCCACTTCAGCCAGTTCCACGCTGAGCAAAGCTGTGAAACAGCAGTACATGGACCTCTCTCAGGGAGACAAGGTTCAAGTTATGTACATTTGGATTGATGGAACCGGAGAGGGATTGAGATGCAAGACCAGGACTCTAGATTCAGAACCTAAGACCATTGAAGGTAGTTCCTGTGTTCAAGTTATCATGCCGGTCTCTTTTTTTTTTTTTTTAAATAACAGTTGTTAACTGAACCACCATCAGTGTTGCAAATATTTTTTATTATATATTTTTTGCTTTCTGTGTCTCTGTAGATCTTCCTGAATGGAACTTTGATGGCTCCAGCACCTATCAGTCTGAGGGGTCCAACAGTGACATGTACTTGCTCCCACAAGCCATGTTCCGAGACCCCTTCAGGAAGGACCGCAACAAACTGGTTATGTGTGAAGTCCTCAAATACAACCGCAAACCTGCAGGTGTGTAGATGTAAAATACCATAATTGATACCTGATGATTATTATACCAGGTGAAATCACATTGAATAGAATAGAATATACTTTATTGCCCCATTTCTGGGAAATTCATCTTGGACTCCATGACATGGCCAGTACACAATACAACTTGCATAACACAGTACAAACAATCAATAATTTACGCATAAACAAATATATCAAAAAGCTACAGTGTTCCGAACAACCACCTCATCTTTGCTGTTCTCTATTAAATAATTTCACTGCAGTTGACACAAAATCAATTTTTGTAGCGATATGATTTACATATTGAATGTTGCATTAATGTTTCTTGTGTTTCTCCTTAAGAAACCAACCTTCGTCAGATGTGTAACAAGGTCATGGATATGGTGCAGAACCAGCATCCTTGGTTTGGAATGGAACAAGAGTACACTCTTCTCGGCACAGATGGTCATCCATTTGGTTGGCCCTCCAATGGCTTCCCTGGACCTCAAGGTAGATGTCACCTATGAATGCAAGGTTTTTAAATGGCTGGAAAACTTCTGTTTAAGAAAATTAATAGGATTTCTTTGATTAGGTCCATACTACTGTGGTGTGGGAGCTGATAAGGCCTATGGACGAGATGTTGTAGAAGCCCATTATAGAGCCTGTCTGTATGCTGGAGTAAAAATCTGTGGCACCAATGCTGAAGTCATGCCTGCACAGGTAAAGTCTTCCGATTGGGAACTTAAAGGAAATTAGTTTAATTTCAATTGTTTCTGTGTGTTTACCTTGTGTGTGTGTGTGTATGCACTGTAGGGTACAATATATTGTAATCAACTTTCAAAAAAACTAGTTGCTGAAGTTGTCTTGTTCTTCAGTGGGAATTCCAAGTTGGCCCTTGTGAGGGCATTGAGATGGGAGACCATTTATGGATCGCCCGCTTCCTCCTGCATAGGGTTTGTGAGGACTTTGGCATTGTGGCCTCTTTCGACCCCAAGCCCATTCCAGGGAACTGGAATGGAGCTGGCTGCCACACCAACTTCAGCACGAAGGAGATGCGTGAGGAAGGGGGTTTGAAGTAAGTGTGTAAAAGGAAGCCTAGAGTCTGGTCCCCACACTATAGCACTGACATTAAATGGTCATTGGTTATGCTAATAATTGATTTTCATTTTAGATACATTGAGGAGTCGATTGAGAGGCTGGCCAAGAGGCACCAGTACCATATTCGTGCCTATGATCCTAAAGGAGGCTTGGACAATGCCAGACGACTGACTGGCCATCACGAGACATCCAACATCAACGAGTTCTCTGCTGGAGTGGCTAACCGTGGTGCTAGCATCCGAATCCCACGATCTGTGGGCCAGGAAATGAAGGGCTACTTTGAAGACCGTCGTCCCTCAGCCAACTGCGATCCGTACGCAGTCACTGAAGCTCTTGTACGCACATGTCTGCTCAGTGAAGAGGGCGAAGAGCCAGTGAAATACAAGTGAAATATTGGACTGAAATGTCTGTTTTAGTTATGAAATATCTTACTGGCACCTTGTATTTTGAGTTCATTAGTCCATCTGAAATGTGGTTTGACACTAAATGGATCGCTTCCCTGTTTGTTGGTTGTAGAAACAAACAACTTTCTCAGTTGCTTTCTCACTGCCAGTGTCTTTTTATATCAGGTTTGTTGACGTAATGATACCAGATTCTGGCAGAAATCCTAGTTTTGATTGAGACAGAACTTTGCACCTAAGATTAATACTATTACTTGGCCTTTAAAACTGTTCTTGTGTCAAACTCTGATTTGTGTTAGCAAATTTAACATGGCTTTTATAAACTAACTGTAGATATTTTAATGCTTTGTAGTCAGTTTTAGAATTGTATTCACCAGGTTATAAATTATGGTACTGTTTCTCACAGGGACCAAAATGCATTGTTTATACGGATATGGCTCTGACTGTTCAAAGGGTTGTGCGTTTTATATTTTCAGTACCATGTTTTAAAAAACACTTGTCTCTTTACATTAAAATATCAAGAATTTTACTAAAATGTTGTTTCTCTGTATTCTTCCCTGCCCTTGTGGACTGTTAGCTGTTAGCCAATAGTGCTGCACTGATGGTTTTTGTAGGCCAGTTTGCATCAACCTGGTTCCAACAAAATCCTAATAGGATTTTTATATTGGTTTTTGGATTCTTGCAGAAAATAAGCTATATGAACAACAGTTCAACTTTTAAAAGTTTTGCTCACCATGTGAATACTTTTTGAAGCCTAAATACAATCACCAGAGGTAAAAATGTAGGTGTAGACCAAATGAACTACACAACAGTTGCATGAATTTAATATCAAGCTTCTGATAACTGTTTTTTTCTTACAAAAAAAAAAAAGAATCCAAGGTACTTCCTATGGTCCAAAAAAGTTAAAAAGCTTGTATTCACATTATGGCCATCTCAAAAGAAACATTAAAAATGAGTAAAGCACTGCACACTGATGCATTTTGGTATTTCGATGCCTTCAGCTTTACTCAGAGTGTGTAAGGAATTAAATGAATGACAGGTGTAGGTATAATTAGTCTGTGAAACTGGGAGAAACCCCCCAAAATAAGCCATTATCTTCTGACAACTCTTTCAGTCTACATTAACAAAATCTATATTAAAAATGATAAGCACACAATGAGGCAAAAGCAGACTACTGAGTAGATGACCACCTGTTTGGCAATCTCTGTAGTCTCATTAGCAACTGCCTTTTTCAAGACAATTGAAAGCTTTAAAAAAAAAAATCAAAAGGCATTATTGCTGATGTATTTTATATTGTGGAATAAAACAAAAAATAGTTATAAAAGAATAGTATTTTATTTCAGGCATTTAACCAAAAACCCACTGACTTCAGGATGCTACGTAAAATGCTACAGGGTATGTTAGAAGGAAAATGCTGTGGTCCAAACGGTACTTGTGCATATGTGTAATTGATGGAAAGACCACTGCTATTTATATGAAGACTGAAATGTGCATTCCATTTGCTCTTTTGTAAACTATTTGTGGATTTTGAATGCGGGTAATCCTAAAATCTAATTGCTGTTTCTGGTGCCTTATGCAGGAAAGACTACCTTGACATCTTAGAAAACATTTTATTGCATCAAACGCATCAAAATGTTGTGTCTTGTTAGCAATCAGCTTGTGACTCTTTAGCTCCGCCCATGGCACGCCTCCAGAGAATTGTAAGGCTGTATCTGTCTTTTATAAATCTGATAAAACTAAAAATTCTTTGGAGATACAAAGGATGCAATACAGGTGCATCTCAATAAATTAGAATGTCATGGAAAAGTTCATTTATTTCAGTAATTCAACTCAAATTGTGAAACTCGTGTATTAAATAAATTCAATGCACACAGACTGAAGTAGTTTAAATATTTGGTTCTTTTAATTGTGATGATTTAGGCTCACATTTAACAATCTCAACAAATTAGAATACTTCATAAGAGCAATAAAAAAACATTTTTAGTGAATTGTTGGCCTTCTGAAAAGTATGTTCATTTACTCTATATGTAGGCTACTCAATACTTGGTAGGGGCTCCTTTTGCTTTAATTACTGCCTCAATTCGGCGTGGCATGGAGGTGATCAGTTTGTGGCACTGCTGAGGTGGTATGGAAGCCCAGGTTTCTTTGACAGTGGCCTTTAGCTCATCTGCATTGTTGGGTCTGGTGTCTCTCATCTTCCTCTTGACAATACCCCATAGATTCTCTATGGGGTTCAGGTCAGGCGAGTTTGCTGGCCAATCAAGCACAGTAACACCATGGTGATTGAACCAGCTTTTGGTACCTTTGGCAGTGTGGGCAGGTGCCAAGTCCTGATGGAAAATGAAATCAGCATCTCCATAAAGCTTGTCAGCAGAAGGAAGCATGAAGTGCTCTAAAATTTCCTGGTAGATGGCTGCGTTGACTGTGGACTTCAGAAAGCACAGTGGACCAACACCAGCAGATGACATGGCAGCCCAAATCATCACTGACTGTGGAAACTTCACACTGGACCTCAAACAACATGGATTCTGTGCCTCTCCACTCTTCCTCCAGACTCTGGGACCTTGATTTCCAAATGAAATGCTTTCCTGTACTGAGTTACAGCTGCGTTACAGCTTTCCTGTAGCTCAAATGGTAGAGCATGGCGCTAGCAACGCCAAGATCATGGGTTCGATTCCCATGGAAAGCAAGAGCTGATAAAATGTAAAAACTGTAACTTGAATGCAATGTAAGTCGCTTTGGATAAAAGCGTCTGCTAAATGCATAAATGTAAATGCAAAATTTACTTTCATCTGAAAAGAGGACTTTGGACCACTGAGCAACAGTCCAGTTCTTTTTCTCCACAGCCCAGGTAAGATGCTTCTGACGTTGTCTCTGGTTCAGAAGTGGCTTGGGAGCCCTTTTCCTGAAGACGTCTGAGCGTGGTGACTTTTGATGCACTGACTCCAGCTTCAGTCCACTCCTTGTGAAGCTCTCCCAAGTGTTTGAATCAGCTTTGCTTGACTGTATTCTCAAGCTTGCGGTCATCCCTGTTGCTTGTGCACATTTTCCTACCCAAATTCTTCCTTCCAGTCAACCTTGCATTTAATATGCTTTGATACAGCACTCTGTAAACAGCCACACCTTTCAGTAATGACCTTCTGTCAGGAAATCTGAAGTATCGATTAAGATTCATGATCATAGTCATAGTATTTCATTATACGCTGATGATATTATTCTATATTTAGACCACTTTGATGTTTCAGTCTCTAGTATAATTAAGGAATTTTATAATTTTAGTAGCCTATCAGGATATAAAATAAATTGGAGCAAATCTGCTTTAATGCCAATTAACAATGTTAAGGTTAATTCTTCTATTCCCTCATTTATCCCTATTAAGGAATCTTTCATCTATTTGGGCATTACCATATATAATAACCATATATAATAATTTTAATAACATTTTAGTTAAGGTCAAAAATGACATTCAAAGATGGAAGAATCTTAAAGTCTCTCTCCAAGGAAGGATCTCCACTGTTAAGATGAATTTGTTACCTCGATTTCATTTTTTTTTCTCTATGCTACCACTTTCTCCCCCTCCAGGTTACTTTAAGGAGATCCATAATTTCTAAGTTTATCTGGAATGATAAATGTCCCAGAATTAAACTTACCACATTACAACATCCTAATAGCGCAGGAGGACTGGCTGTACCAAATTTTGAATTATATTATTGGTCGTTCCAGCTTAAGGCTCTTCATATTTGGGTTGATCCTCAATCTACAGTTTCATGGAGGGTGATTGAATCTGACAAGGTTAAACCAAATAGACTTCAAGATATTTTATTTACTGGCACAGGAAAAAAAGGGGATAATTATAAATTTGGTCCGGTTGTGGCTAACTATTAAAATCTGGAAAACGGTTGAACGTCGGATAGGTGGACCCTTCAAATATTGTAACAGTACTCCTTTATGGCACAATTTTAATTTTGTATGCAGAAATCGTCCATTTGTCCAACCCTCTTGGTCTTCTTTAGGTGTAAACACGTGGGGTGATATATATGATAACCAGGGCCTCTGTTCATTTCAGACATTAAGAACCAAATTTTGTCTACCAGCATCCGCATATTTTGTCTTTCTTCAATTACGTTCTGCTCTCAAAGCGTATGGCGTTCCGTGGGCATCTTCTATTTCCTCTCATCCTATGCGGGACTGGATTGCACCATCTGCTGGTCAGCCATCTGTTTCCTTAATATATAATAAAATTATTGATTGCATTACAAAACCTCTTTCTATTAAAACTATTTGGAATAGGGAATTATCTGACCTTAATTTATCTGTCGACTACGAGAGAGTGAGGTCTAATCTCAGCTTAACATCTAAAAATCTGGCTTGTCTTATTCACTTCAAAGTCATTCATAGAGCATACATAACTCCTTACAAAAGATTTAAAATGAAACTACAGTCAAATTTGAACTGCCATATATGTAACACTACATCATCGGGCACTTTTCTGCATATGTTTTGGGAATGTCCTGTCGTCATCAGTCTATGGACACATGTAAACCTGGTTTTGTCATCATTACTGCGAATTGATTGGTCTGTTAACCCAAGTTTGTGTCTTCTTAATGATGATTCTGGTCTCTGTATTAGTTCAATGCAAAAGAGAATGTTGTTTGCTGGTTTTACAGCTGCGAAGAAGACAATAATCCAGAACTGGTTTACATCACACATGTGTGGAAAAACATATTGGATCCGTAGCCTCCTGCAAATAGTGACTTGTGAATGTACAGCGGCACGAGTCGGTGGGGCCAGTCCTCCGACCATTGACGCTTGGCAGTGTTTTTTGTTTGATATACGTGATTGTATAAAGGAGTGACTTTTGTGTTTTTATTGTCCTTCCCTCTCTCCCTCCCTTTTGACTGGACTTTGAGATGTTGAGTATATGTCTGTTGTTTTGTTTTGTTATATTTTGGATGCTGTGTTGTGTTATGTGTGAAAAGTTTTTTAAAAAATGTTGATAACAAAAAAAAAGTAATGACCTTCTGTGACTTACCCTCTTTGAGGAGGGTGTCAATGTTCGTCTTCTGGATCATTGCCAAGTCAGCAGTCTTCCCCATTATTGTGGTTTCAAAGAACAAGAGATACCCGGAATTTATACTGTATGGATGGTCATTTATTGAAACTCAAATGTAAATATTCTAATATTTTGAGATACTGATTTTTCACTTTCATGAGCTGTAAGATCTAATCATCAAAATTAAAACATAAAAAACTTTTGAAATGTTTTACTTTACATGTAATGAATCTAAAATATATGAAAGTTTCACTTTTTGAAATAAGTTACAAGAAAAAAAAGTTTTTCACAACATTCTAATTTATTGAGATGCACCTGTATACTCTATAGGTACTTAAGATTAACATGAGATTGTGCTAAAATGTGTGTTATGTCCCCTTTAAAGTTTTTTTGTGGTTTAAAGAGAGGGCTAAATGGAGCCAGAATTTACAAAAACTGGAGCAACATGGATTGGACTGATAAACAACTGTCAATAAATATGTTTGTGCTGAAACACCATTTTGGATTACTCTACCTAAAATTAACCTGAGTTTTACATGATAAATAAGTGTTCAGTGAAGAGCAGTATGCAGATTTTCTTTTTTGTGGACCCTGACTCTTTTGATATCCAGAAAGGCGTTTATAGGGTTAAACAAATCCTTTTTATTCTGGTGTCTTTCTGCTGAAGAGTGTCAACACTTCTCAGAACATAAGAAGATTTATGCTGTTGGGAAATATTAAGGGAAGTCAGATGTTTTTATGTATCTGCAACTGTGTATGTTTTAATACCTTTAACCTAATTCCTCGAAATTACACTGGTTTAAAACAGTGATGTAAAGCTGAAAGCATATGGTTTGTTATGGAAATTATCTACTATTTTTCGTTGTCTGTATTTACAGTACAGTAGCTATGTGAAGTGCTAAATAAGAGGTCTGCACTCCCTAACATTCACCACGTGAGAACATGTTGTAGTTATACTGAGATGACTATGATTTGGCAGATAATAAAAGCAGAAATACTCTGGCTCTAGATGAAGTGTGTTGAATTACTACTCTGCAATCCAAAACACATGGCCCTGTTTTGATCCCAAATCATATTACATATGATCTAGGTCAAGTTTTGTAAACCTTTCACCCAAATTCACTGTAACTGTACAGCTCTTTGAAAGAATTTGAAGGAAAACATTTTTGTAATACTGTTGTTCCATTAAACAAACAAAATGGAAGAAGGTGACCAATGACCCAAACCAAGTGTTCCAATGAAAAGGGCCACATTTGTGAATGTACACAGCTGCACACCACTCAAGTTCTAACCAAATAAAGTAATTTCGCACAAACATGGCAACATTCTGGGAAGACAATGTTTCAACAGATTTCACAAAGTAAACCAAAGAGAACTACTACAGCCACATCAAAAATAAATAAGGAATTTAATTTTCATTTCAATAAAAATGGAACATGATACGCATTATAAATATATACATTTGTTTTGCTTTGAATTATACTTGCACAACTTTAATGGTACAATTTTATTTTCAAAAACATTGACAGATGCCACAGACCTCTCAAAATCCATTTACTGACCATCAGCTGCATATTTTACTCAAAACTTTATTTACTACTACACTTTATTAAGTGCACATTGCTAGTGCCTTTGCTAGTCCCCTTTGCCTTCAGAACTGCCTTAATTCTCTGTGCAGATTCAACAAGATGCTCACAGATTTTGGTCCATATTGACATGACAGCATCATGCCTTTGCTGTGCATTTATTATGTGAATCTTCCATTCCACCACATCCCAAAGGTGCTCTATTAGATCTGTTGACTGTGAAGGTCATTGGAGTATAGTGAACTCATTGTCATGTTCAGGGAATCAGTTTGAGATGATTTGAGCTTTGTAACAAGGCTTTTATACTGCTGGAAGACAATGTTAGTACTAGGCGGCCCAAAGTGTGCCAAGAAAATATTCCCCACACCACTACGGCACCATTACCAGCCTGAACTGTTGATACAATGCAGGATGGATGGTTAGTAGAATATTTAAAGTGGACTATCGAAATAAAGTGTTACCCAAATTGAGACCCTGCCATCTGAATGTCAAGTGGTTAGTGCGTCGATATATAGCACAACTGTGCTCACAGCGACCCGAGTTTGATTCCCACCTTGAGGTACTTTGCTGATACCGCTCCCTTCTCTCCACCCAATACTTTCCTGTCATCTCTCCTCTGTCCTCTAAAAAAAAAGGAGAAAAAAAAGCGATTGGCACCTGGTGTGGTCTTTTGCTGCTGTACTCCATCTGCTTTCAGTGCTTGAAGTGTTGTGCATTTATAGATGCTCTTCTGCATACCTCAGTTGTAACGAGTGGTTATTTGAATTACTGTTGCCTTTCTATCAGTTCAGCTTCCATGTGGCCATTCTCCTCTGACCTCTTCTCTTTTTTAGACCATTCTCTGGAAACACTAGAGATTGTGTGTGAAAATCCAAGAAGTTCATAAGTTTTTGAAATACTCAGACCCGGCCGTCTGGCACCAACAACTGTGCCACCTTCAAAGTCACTTAAATCGCTTATCTTTCCCATTCTGATGCTCATTTTGAACTTCAGCAGATCATCTTGACAATGTCTACATGTCTAAATGCATTGAGTTGCTGCCAAATGATTGGCAGATTAGATATTTGTGTTAACAAACAGGTGTACCTACCTAATAATGTTGCTGGTGAGTGTATATACAGTACATATATGGGGATATGGGATGGGATATTGGGAGTGGAATGGGAGAAATTGGAGTGCCCAATATGATGACGCCAGTTCAAGGAAGTCCTGCCTTCCAAATAAATGATCCTATTGTCATTCAGCAAGTTATCACTTGTCATCAACCATCAAGTCATCAACGACTTTTACAATGGTTATTGCTGTTGGCAAGCGATTTAGAAATTTCAGTATTTCTCAGATAGGAGCTGTACTTGCATGATGGAAAATAGCTGAAAATAATGCAAGGACACAGAAGTCAGTTAATTCTCAGCACATAGAGACTCCTTCACCTAGATATCACACTATAGAGACTGTGTCTGTTCCCCGAACTAGAAAATACAGAAAACGTCAAAACCAATTTATGAGTAACCATTTAATTGATGTTCAACAAATAAAAAATGTTTACAATACACAGAAACAATTGATAAAACTTGGCTTACTGAATATCAGGTCCCTTTCTACAAAAGCACTTTTTGTAAATGATTTGATTAATGATCATAACCTAGATTTGCTCTGTTTGACAGAAACATGGCTAAAACCAAATGAATACATTATTTTAAACGAGTCTACCCCCCAAGATTACTGTTACAAAAATGAGCCGCGTCCAAAAGGCAAAGGGGGAGGTGTTGCTACAATTTATATCAATATTCTCAATATTTCTCAGAAGACAGGCTTTAAGTATAACTCCTTTGAAGTAATGGTGCTTCATATAAAATTATCTAGAGAAAAAAGTATTAATGATAAATCCCCTGTGATGTTTGTACTTGCTACTGTATACAGGCCACCAGGGCACCATACAGACTTTATTAAAGAATTTGCTGATTTTCTATCAGAGTTAGTGCTGGCTGCAGATAAAGTCTTAATTGTGGGTGATTTTAATATCCACGTCGATAATGAAAAAGGTGAATTAGGATCAGCATTCACAGACATTCTGAACTCTATTGGGGTTAGACAACACGTTTCAGGACCTACTCTTAGTCGAAATCATACTCTAGATTTAATACTGTCACATGGAATTGATGTTAATGGTGTTGAAGTTCTGCAGCAAAGCGATGATATATCAGATCATTATCTAGTCTTGTGTAAACTCCATATAGTTAAAGCTGTAAATTCGACTCCTTCTTACAAATATGGTAGAACCACCACTTCTACCACAAAAGACTGCTTTGTAAGTAATCTTCCTGATTTATCTCAATTCCTCAGCATATCCAACAGCTCAGAACAACTTGATGATGTAACAGAAACTATGGACTCTCTCTTTTCTAGCACTTTAGATACAGTTGCTCCTTTACGCTTAAGGAAGATTAAGGAAAAGAGTCCAACACTGTGGTATAATGAGCACACTCGCACTCTAAAGAGAGCAGCCCGGAAAATGGAGCGCAGCTGGAGGCAAACAAAACTAGAGGTATTTCGTATAGCTTGGCGGGAAAGTACCCTATCCTAAAGAAAAGCTTTAAAAACTGCTAGATCTGATTACTTTCGTCTCTTTTAGAAGAAAACAAACATAACCCCAGGTATTTATTCAATACAGTGGCAAAATTAACAAAAAATAAAGCATCAACAGGTGTTGACATTTCCCAACAGCACAGCAGTAATGACTTTATGAACTATTTTACAACCAAAATTGATACTATTAGAGATCAAATTGTAACCATGCAGCCGTCAGCTATATTATCACATCAAATAGTGCACTATAGATCCCCTGAGGAACAATTCCACTCATTCTCTACTATAGGAGAGGAAGAGTTGTATAAACTTGTTAAATCATCTAAACCAACAACATGTATGTTAGACCCTATTCCATCTAAACTACTAAAAGAGGTGCTTCCAGAAGTCATACATCCTCTTTTGGCTATTATTAATTCGTCATTGTCATTAGGATATGTCCCCAAAAACTTTTTTTGTGTATCTCTTTTTGTGTATCCTCACAATTATATTCCTTCTTAGAGAAAAATGATATCTGTGAGGATTTCCAGTCAGGATTTAGACCGTATCATAGTACTGAGACTGCTCTCATTAGAGTTACAAATGACCTGCTCTTATCATCTGATCGTGGTTGTGTCTCTCTATTAGTTCTACTGGATCTTAGCGCTGCGTTCGACACTATCGATCACAACATTCTTTTGAATAGACTAGAAAACTTTGTTGGCATTAGTGGAAGTGCATTAGCATGGTTCAAATCGTACTTATCTGACCGACATCAATTCGTAGCAGTGAATGAAGAGGTATCATATCGATCACAAGTGCAGTATGGAGTTCCTCAAGGCTCAGTACTAGGGCCGTTACTTTTCACGCTTTATATGTTACCCTTGGGAAATATCATTAGGAAACACGGGGTTAGCTTTCACTGTTATGCTGATGATACTCAGCTCTATATTTATTCACGGCCTGGTGAAACACACCAAATTGAGAAACTTATGGAATGCATAGTCGATATAAAAAACTGGATGACGAGTAATTTCTTACTGCTAAATTCTGAAAAAAACAGAGGTGTTAATTATCGGACTTAAAACCCCCACAAGTAATAACCTAGAACACTGTCTAACACTTGATGGCTGCTCTGTCGATTCTTCGTCATCAGTCAGGAACCTAGGTGTGCTATTTGATAGCAATCTCTCCTTTGACAGCCACGTTTCTAGCATTTGTAAAACTGCATTTTTTCATCTTAAAAATATATCTAAACTGAGACCTATGCTCTCAATGTCAAATGCAGAAATATTAATTAATGCGTTTATGACCTCAAGGTTAGATTATTGTAATGCTTTATTGGGTGGTTGTTCTGCACGCTTAATAAACAAATTACAGATGGTTCAAAATGCAGCAGCTAGAGTTCTTACTAGAACCAGGAAGTATGACCACATTAGCCCGGTTCTGTCAACACTGCACTGGCTCCCTACTAAACATCGTATAGATTTTAAAATCTTGTTAATTACTTATAAAGCCCTGAATGGTTTAGCTCCTCAGTACTTAAGCGAGCTCTTATCACATTATAGTCCTTCACGTCCGCTGCGTTCTCAAAACTCTGGCCATTTGATAATACCTAGAATATCAAAATCAACTGCGGGCGGCAGATCTTTTTCCTATTTAGCGCCCAAACTCTGGAACAATCTACCAAACACTGTTCGGGAGGCAGACACACTCTGTCAGTTTAAATCTAGATTAAAGACCCATCTCTTTAACCTGGCTTACACATAACACACTAATACACTTCTATTATTCAAATCCGTTAAAGGATTGTTAGGCTGCATTAATTAGATCAACCGGAACCGGGAACACTTCCCATAACAAGTCAAGTCAAGTCAAGTCACCTTTATTTATATAGCGCTTTTAACAATACAGATTGTGTCAAAGCACTTAACAGTATCAAGTTGGAGGATAGAGTGTCAGTAATGTATAATAATAAGATTAAACACTCAATTTTCAGTTAAGGGCATTTCATTATTGAAATCGGAGATGTCATTGTCTAGCTAAGTTTAGTTTAAATAGTATCTGTGAAATCAAATTTACGATAATCGCTAGAAATTAAGTGTCCCCAACTGAGCAAGCCAGAGGCGACAGCGGCAAGGAACCAAAACTCCCTCTGAGACAGAATGGAGAAAAAAACCTCGGGAGAAACCAGGCTCAGTCGGGGGGCCAGTTCTCCTCTGGCCAGGATATTATTGTTTATTCATTGTTTACTTATTGTTTTAATTAAATTTTTAAATGTATAAATGTATTATATTTCTA
Source organism: Schizothorax lantsangensis (assembly GCA_027422415.1). Classification (NCBI taxonomy): domain Eukaryota; kingdom Metazoa; phylum Chordata; class Actinopteri; order Cypriniformes; family Cyprinidae; genus Schizothorax; species Schizothorax lantsangensis. Next base: position 19,291,175 of record CM049853.1, on the reverse strand, counting down.
TTTTTATATTGTTGCAATTTCTAACAATAATAGTATTATGTAGTTAGGTATTTTATTATTACATTTTTAATTATTTGTTTTATTTTTAGTTTTATTGTATTTTAGTCGAGGTCTTCACTGGGGATATGTCTCTGGGGCTCATCGCTGACGATCAGGGCCGCAGACATCATCTCCCGGCGCCGATCCACCATCTGATCCGGACACGGACTGAGAAACAGAATAAGAAAGAAACAACTATTAGCGTAGATGCCAATCTTCTTACGGTGTAACGAGTACATCGTGTGTTATGGGAAGTGTTCCCGGTTCCGGTTGATCTGATTAATGCAGCCTAACAATCCTTTAACGGATTTGAATAATAGAAGTGTAGTAGTGTGTTAGGTGTATGTCAGGTTAAAGAGATGGGTCTTTAATCTAGATTTAAACTGACAGAGTGTGTCTGCCTAACACACAATGTACTTGTTACATCGTAAAAAGATTGACATCTACATTAATATTAGCGTTTCTTTCTTATTCTGAGGTCACTGCAGTCACCAGATCAGATGGTGGATCAGCACCTAGAGACGACCTCTACAGCCCTGAACGTCAGCGGAGACCAGCACACCTAGATGAGCCCCAGAGACAGACCCCCAGTGAGGACCCCGTCACCTAGACAGCCATCAGGACAAGACCTCGGGAACCAGTTGAGCCCTTACAATCTGACTTTGCAGCAGTTGGAATTGAACTGCTGTGTCGTCTGGCCAGAGGAGAAATGGCCCCCCGACTGAGCCTGGTTTCTCCCAAGGTTTTTTTCTCCGTTCTTGTCACCGATGGAGTTTTGGTTCCTTGCCGCTGTTGCCTCTGGCTTGCTTAGTTGGGGACACTTCATTTCCAGCAAAATCGTCGACTTGATTGAATAGAAACGTTTTGAACTGAACTGAGCTGGACGATGCCATCACTGAATTCAATAATGAAATACCCCCCTCAACAGTTTCTGTAGCCAAGACTTAAAGGTTGTACACATAAATTAACTTTCAAAATCCCAGAGAAAACACTGTAATAATAAAAATGGTCTTTTGTGGAAATCAGAAAATACTGTATATCTATTGACAATAAAGTATAATCAGTCTCTGTTCTACTCATTCGTAACTGCAGCAGGCTAGAATTGACTGTATTATATTGGTCTTATGTTGATATTATATAATGGCTCTAGAAGTGTGACTCAGTTCAGCAAGAGCAGCAGAACAACCATGGGCCTCAAGCCTAGATCAGAACAATCTCACCAATCAGTGTTCAGTGTGTTTCATGCTCTGAATGAATATCAGCACTGATTGGGCTTATTAGAATTCTGATCTCAGTCAGCGACAGAAGTACTGACCCATTTGAATTCATCCTCTACCCTGCAGGATTTGAAAGATTATTGCATCTTCTGAGTCTTAATGTGATATCACTAATAGGAAGTTGGTGGTTGTGAGTTGATGTGTATGGTAATTAAATATTGTGTTCCCTTTTCCACATCCCCTCTCGTGCGCACACATAAACGCACACAAAAGTGACAGTGGCAGGGCATGGCTGATTGCCGTCATGTGCAAATCACATGCAGCATCAGTGAGAGCCATGTGGCGTAAATACAATTACACCCTTCACCCTTCAACCACGAATGCCATTTACTTGAGCACACACAAACAAAAAATCAGCCAATTCTTACAGGACAGGGCTGGAACTGGGCTTTAAAGAGATGGTAAGCATCATGATTGTAGTAAAACTGTGGAAATAATAAAACAAAGTAAGAGTTTGTGACTTGAGGTGGTTAAAACGCAAAATGCATGTGCTCAGTTGCCATGGCAGCCATAGAGCAAAGGCAATGTGTGTTTTGTGCAGCTAAGGTGGAGGATGGGGGTGGGGCATTGGTAGTTATGTAACAAATCTGGGTCAAACATAAATTCCCCACTAACAAAGATCTGGTCATCTGCTTGATTGAACAGCCTAAATAAAAATTAGCAAAGGAATTATTCAGAAATCACAGAAAGCTGATACAAAATCAGAGTCCATTACCACAGGTCACCTTAAAATGCTTATAACGTGATCTATATTTGGTCCTAGGAATGCCCTTGTACAGACAAATGAATCACCATGCTTAACCTGTTGAGACCTGTTAGCCTAGTCAAACGCCACGTCAACAGCACACAGCACAACAGATGTCTGTGAAATGACTAAATGTCTGCTCATTGCATGTAAAGAGGATCTAATGAAAGCTAAAACAATTTATAATAAACAATATTAAAATAATACATGTTGTCTGACCTTTCGGTATCCTCACCAGTGTTTGTTTGGGTAAAAATGCTGATATGATGCCAAGGACATGGCTGATAAAACAAGTTTGTTGTGAGAATAAAATGGGACAAAATGTCCATCAGACCTTATAACGTCAGTCCACTGCAGCTGTGCACCAATTATCAGCATGCACTTTGAAGAAAAGAGTCTCTTGTCTCATGACAGGGCCATGGCGGTCCAACAGTGGTATGGAAAAAATGGTTACAGTAACAAATGTATGTTGTGTGTTATGGCATATTATGAAAGGTTGATCTGTTGAAGAAGAAAGCCCAGAAAGCATGATTCTGCATAAAATTCAGTTATGTGCAACAGTGTTTGTTGGTTCAGCAGTGTGATGCATTGTTTTTACAGCTGTATTGCTTCCAGACGGCATATGCGAGATCAGACCGTCTGGGAGAAACACCAGGAAGATACAGCGGAGTGAAAGGTGAAGGTTGTGTGAAATGAGAATGTTGAATGAAAGTGAAATGTAGCAAAGCTTGGTCCTTAAAAAGATATAAAAACAATGTCTTTGTATCTTATCAATGAAGGTTTTAAGTGGTATGCAGTCAGATCATTCGATAAAAGGTGATGATTACAATATTTGCTGTGAATCCATGGTGAATTTAGGTAAACATTTTGGTGTTCAGCCATTGTACTTTGAACTCTTCATGAGAGTCTCCAGCATTCTATCTTGCCACATGAGAACAAAGAAACTGCTGACATTAGAGGTCAAGGCCCAATAAAAAGGCCATGTGTGATCAAGGAAGCACCACTAACATGGAATTTGCATCAAAATAGCACAGTTTTCTATTGTGTGACTCTTGTATTAAAAGTGATTTCAGTAGTTCACACCAGTAGCAAGGCCATATATTTTTAGGCGAGTAGACATTGGTGAAATAGGGTGAACTTTAGTGCCTACTCTCAAACTAAATTACTTCACGAGTTTGTCTGCCCATTCAGCCCTGCCAGATAATGATAAAGGAACTTGGCTTGCTGTCTGCGAAGGAGGATCAAACCCGAGGCTTGGCTCGAGCTCTGAGTAAGAACCCCCTATGATGGTACAGAATGGAGGAAAAAGAGAGGAATTAGAGGAGGAGAAGGGGTGATGGAGGGATGCTAGAAGAATTGTCGCTGGAACGGGGGAATGACTGCTGCTTATACGGCTGTAGCGATGATTGATAGGACTGGATGACTGAACCTGCGTTGGGAACTTCATATCATTTTACACTACATGAGATAAAAATAGGGATGCAATTTTCAACAGTTAAGAACAGCATTATTGGTGTTTGGCTGAATGAGAAATAAGTCAAAAATATTAGACAAAAATATATGCCTAAATTGAAAATACACTTTTGACTGTCTTAAAATGTCTTAACTAGCAGAATACAACTGTTTCAGGTAGAGATCAAAACAATACCAATACAAGTAAACAGTATACACATGCAGCTTTAGGGCCATGTTTTAAATTTGTAGCTTCACCAAACATTAGTAAACCAGTAGTAGTAGATCACATAAATTTATTTAGGCCAGGTGTTCTTGATTCTAACAAGCCCAAACACAACATAAAACAATGCTTAGATCTTGACATAATCCTGGCATTACATCCAGCTCAGTTCTTATCCTCTGTATTGTGACATACCTTCAAGTGAAACGGATTATCAAAATTAAAAAAAATTCACACTAAGGTCAAGATGCATTTAGAAAATAGATAAGGTAAAATGTATATATGTCAATATTAAATTTCATCAAAAACAACAACATAAGGTTTAGTCAATAATGACAGAATTTTCATTTGGGGATTCAGAATTCATTTCAATGCCTATGCCTAGAGCCACATTCACTAGTTGATCTCTTTTTATGGCACTTCATGGCTTAAGTATAATTTCTTTTGGAAATTCCAGTTAAACTTGTACACGTTACAGGTTGTAACTGTTACACCAGGATGTAAAGACTCAACTATGTGTGCACTCATTAAAAATGAACCAATTTAACCAATTATTGCTTGCATTTTGTTAAAAACTGAAAAAGTTGTAAAGACTGTGCAACAAAATCTAATATGTTTAACTGCAGAGTCTGCTGTGTGTAAAAGCTGCTGGTTTAGAGGTTGTAAACACGGCGGGGGTTCACAACACCCAGCATACTTGTTTCCTGTATTTAAAATCTTCTCCACGCCGGTGTCAAATAGCACAAACTCTGAACACAATGTTCTTCACAAACACCACCCCTGCACACTCAGCCCAAAGGGAGAAAATCTTGGCTGCACTTGTGTAACACAGCGCTGGCTTGGCACGTTTTAATTGGCAGGAGCTCATATTAGAGTGATTCCACGTGATATGAATGTCTTTTAGCAGACATAGTTAAGTTTAATATGTCTAATGTGCAGGGCTTCGTGTCTGCCGCCATCTCCTGCTAATGCACAAATGTGTAAAGATGCTGAAATAAAAGAATAACGTAATTTAACACATGGTAATTCATGTCACATTCTTCACAGATCTTGGTGTGAGAACACATTTCAACATTTTGCAGATCCCCATTCAATAGACTTTCCCTATTGTTAAGTAAGCATAGTAAGAAGATTTTGCATGATAATTTGAATTTGTCTTTCATTATATTGAGTTTGAGTATATGAGTAGGCTTAAATCATATAAACTGTAATATTATAAAACTATTGACTTTATAATATAATATTATAAAGCCAATACTGTGTGTAAAACATAAGTTATTTTGGTAACACTTTATTTTAAGGTGTCCTTGTTACACGTTACATACTTACTATTATAATAACAATAAATTATGCATAATTACATGCAAGTAACCCTAAGAAAAACCCTAGTCCTAACCCTATCCATATATTAATATTACTCAGTATTTAAATGTATGATTGCACTGTAACAAGGACACCTTAAAATAAAGTGTAACTGTTATTTAATATTAACATCTTGTTAACAGACCTGTTGCATAATAATTGAAATTTTATGAGTGTTTTGAATATCAGCACAGTTGTAACTGGCATGCAGCCTCATGCCGACAAACAAATCACTGCATGCTGATATATGTGATATAATTTGAATACCTGTATGTTTGCTATTTTGAGACTTGCTTCCCTTGCTTGTTTTGACATCAAAATATTTTGCCATCAAAACCAATATTTTGGGTTAAACCTATCAACACAGTTTCGTTGTTTAAGTCTGTTCTACACGTGTAGTATAAGTGTTACTCAATGATTATTCAGTGATTCTGATATCACTATTCTGTAAATGAAACTTTGATTTTTGTTTTTTAATTTGTTCATTTTATTTACGTAATTTGCCCTTATTATTTTGATGTACTAAAGACATCCTGTATCTTGTTTCTAGCCTGACTTGCCCTTCACCTCAACCTCCTTCCTCCATTTTATCTGATCACAGAAATTTCCAGAGAACCCTGAACAAGTGAGTGTTACACATGTACAAAGGCTCTATAGAAGCCCCTGCAGAAAACTGAGTAGATAAACAATGGAGATCACAGAACACAGAGAACCTCTTGAACTCAATGAGCTCCAATGCAGCAGACAAAAACACTGTTAGGTTCTCAAGTCTACGATTGCAGGCACATGCAGAGAGGGTGCTTTGGGTGCTCAAGCTCCTTCTCTTTTTCCAAAATTAACCAAAAGTGCCCCTCTCTCAACAAGTATCAACAATAATATTGTGGTCGATAAAACAAAATACATTTGAATTATAAATATTATGACAATGTGTACAAAACTGTAACGAATGGCTCAAAACTCAGAAAATGCCTGTTTATTTTTACACTGTATCTGTCAGTCTGAGACATTGCTGTAGACTGTGTGCATCTTAAATCACATCTATGGAACACCATGCCTGTTGATTTAAAGTTGCAAACAGATCTCAAAGTTTTCTCTATAAAGCTGAAATGGCTGAACTTAGGCTTATACAGCGATATGTGACATTTTCTTGAGTAACTGCAGGTTGAGGCATTATACAGGCTGGTTACTTTGTAGAACCCACGGTACATGTCACAAACACTGGTCTTTCTGTAAAGGTGCCTCACTTTCAACTCAGGTTGACCCAGGTTCAGTCACGTGACAATGTGTGACTTTGTATAATAAGAACCCACGGTGACGCAGGTGTCACACAACACTGGTGCATCTGGAGCAAGGTCTTTTAAAGCATTAACCCTCACTTTCAACTCAGGATTCTAAGTGACATATAATGAACACCCAGGTTCAGTCACGTGACAATGTGTGCATTTTTTGTTTCCAAAATGGTGTCCTGTCTTTAACCTGACATGTTGCAGTTCAGCAATTTTTAACAAACGCTTGTTTTTGTTACTAAAGGTATGTTTCAAACAACAATTTACTAATAAGAATAACATATCCCAGATTACTCTTAACCTGATAATACATGTCTTGAACATCGGGATATATAAACAAGTTACAAAGATATTGTGACGTGACATAATTCGGGATATTAACACCCAAAAATGGTGGAATTTTGATGTGACGTATTTGCATTTACCCCAAGGGCATCCAAGATGAAAATTTGATAGGTGACTCTGCTTTCCAAGATTAGGTGACTAGAACACAAACACAAACAAATATTTTTTAACTCAAACCGTTGCAATCTGTCAGTCATATAATGACAGTCAATGGGACTCACGGCTTTGAGAGAAAAAAAAACATACACAGACCAAACCAAATTAAACCCTGCGGCTTGTGACAATACATTGAGGTCTAAAGACACGAAACGATCGGTCTGTGCAAGAAACTGAACAGTATTTATATCTTTTTTTTACCTCTGATCCGCCACACGGATATCGTCACGAGCCACAGGGTTTAATTTGGTTTTGTCTGTGTATGTTTTTTTTTTCTCTCAAAGCCATGAGTACCATTGCCTGCCATTATATGACTGACAGACAGCAACGGTTTGAGTTAAAAATTCGTTTTTTTTCTACGATCCTACATTTTGGATGCCCTTGCGGTAGGTAAGCAGATAAATATAAAATTATGAGTTAACTATCCCTTTAAGAAAAATGGTAATGAGCTGCTCAATTAATTTAGCTGATTCAATTATTTTAGTGTTATTTATTTTCTGCTGCTCATTTCAAAGCATAGTTTAACAAATCTATGTGCACGTTTAACATGTTGACCTCCAGTGTGAGGTAGTTATTTATTTTTATTCAGTTTGCACATTTTCGAATTGTGAAAAAATATCTAAAAATTAATTTCTGGTTAAACCATATTGTCACGGTGCACACAGCGAGGAGGATCGAGGAACACGAGAGACGAGGATATAACTCAAATTAACAGTCTTTAACGTAGACAAGGCAGGGCAGACACACAGGAACACCAGGGAGTAACGAGTAGACCAGACGAAAAGGAACTCAAAAGGCAGAAACTAAATACACAGGATAATAAAAGACACACAGCTGGAACATAATTAACTAATAATCACACTTACCGAGGACAGGAAACAAACCAAATAAGGACACAAGAGGGAAACACATGACACACACACACACGACACTGACACATATACCTGAAAAGGTAGAATTTTGATATGTTACAAAAGAGTTGTTGTAAAATTTAATGGTCACAGTTATGGTTTTGAAATATGTTGTGGCAAAGCAAATAAAATACAAAAACTGTATTACTTCTGAAAAAGGTTTTTGTTTTATCTTCCCAGAAAATTAATCATTTTGATATATGTTTTGGAAAAGCAAATAAACAGAAAAAAATAACTGTTATTTAGCAAAAAAATTATAATAATAACAAAAAATCAATTGAGAAATAAACGCCCAATGTAACATATATGTAACATGAACACCCAATGTATCATATAACACCACAATGTCAAATACATCTTTCAGACATGTTCATGTTATAAGTGGTCCATTTGGTCTTTATATGCCCCATAATTTTCATATAAGGAGAAATTGGTCCGGGTTTTTATGGGATAAAGTTACATAGGCAGGAAGGGTCATTGTTTTTCTCATTGGCACCGAAGCCAGCCAAAGAGCTATCCAAGAGACAAATGCATCTTTGTGCTCGCTCATATCCACTCAGACTGAAGACTGCTTGTTTGTTAATGAAAGACCTTGGGAAGACAAGCATTACCTTCAGCCAAGTTCACCAGTACCAAAATCTTAAGAAACCTGTATATGAATGAAACTCTCAGACACATGTGTGACATGTTTGCTCAAGCCCAACTGGATGCAGAACATGATCACAACAAACTAGCCTTTTACAGTGCCATTCTCAGTGAAACAGTCTCTCATATCCTTTAGCAATTGGGCCAGTTAGAAACTAAAAATAAAACTGCTTAGTTTCATTATAGTCTGGTTTGCATAGGGACAAGAGGTCACTGCTGTGTTCCATATAGTAATGCCGGGGTTATATATTGCTTGGCTCACAACACAGTTTCCAATCACGTGTTTCCCTTAGATAAGGTATAATTTTTTTCACACCTCTTTAATTTCACTGTACATAAACAATTGATCTCCAGTATGACGTAAAACAGTTTGTCTGTTACACACTGACTGGAGGAACCTAATGCTCCCAGAATACTAAAGGACAAGCAGTACTAAACACATCAACATCTGTTAAACAGGTCACACAATGACCTTCATGCTGGAACTCAGTGATAAAAGTAATGAATTCTTGCCTACTCAGGTGAAGGGAATGTTATTCAGCTTTTGATTCAACGGAGGCAAACAAGAGGACGAGAGCATGTGAATTATTTTACTGTTGATAGAAAACAAGAAACATTTTGATATGAGTACACACTCGGAAACAATAGGTCTTAAAACATACATCTACCATTGAGTTACAGTTTGACTCAAATAAACATTGTAATAAACCTATATAAAACGAGCATACATCTTCAGAGAAACATAAAGCTTGTGGCAAATATTAGGGCACCCATAACAACACTACTGTTTTGAAATAAGTATTTTATGCATAGGCTGCATGTATTTGATCAAGTAAAATGTAAAATGTTTAAATAAATAGTATTCCTGTGATGGCAAATCCAGTTTTTTTTAGCAGCCATTAATCCAGTCACATGATCCTTCAGAAATCATTCTACTAAATCATTCTATACTGATTTCGTGCTCAAGAAATATTTTTTATTATTATCAATGTTGAAAACAGTCGTGCTGCTTAATATATTTGTGGAAAAAGTTAAATTTTTTTTAGTATGCTTTGATTAATAGAAAGTTCAGAAACAGACTAGTATGACCTAAAAATCTATCTCAGGCTGTGTTTCACTTTCTCTCTCTCTCTCTCTCTCTCTCTCTCTCTCTCTGTCTCTTCTTCAGATAACAAGGCAATGTGACACCTCAAATACAGTTAAGCTGCGTAACAGGTGTGCCTGCATATCCTCATAGTGAAGTCTGTCGGACAGGGGCAGCTCATGTCACACAAACAAACAGCTGAGCTGTGCACGTCAAATGTGGACCAAGTGTAACTCAAAACAATATACTCACTGAGAAACATCTCTGATATTTAAATGACACATAACTGAGAGCTCCATCAAATCTCTCGAGCTAGAAAAAGAGCAGCTCTTAAGCAATAAAAGTTTCTTCTGAACACTATCACTGATTTTCCATGGTGTAAGCAAGCATATATTTCATACCACATGCCAATCTTGCATTATAAAAGCATATATCCTGATGTTTAAAGAAGAGGTTGATAATCACCATGACTCATAATACAGTTTACTGAACACAGCAAACAAAAGTGAGGCGATTATTTCCAAGGCACTAAAGTTCCTGGTAAAGAAACGCCCTCTGTCTCACCTTAAATGCTCTTTGATGTGATTAAGAAATTATATCATACGAATTCATGTACAATCAGACAGTCAACCTTAGCAAGCAAAACAAAATTTTCCTAATATAGAATTCCAATAAACCTTCAAAGGTTTTTAGGATTATTAGTTTAAGTAAAATAATATTAATCTGATAAAATGAGGTACGAAATGAAACCGGAACACAGCAATTATGATTAGTTCAAATATTTGCACATTACAGGTTTTCCTTTTTGTTTAATCAAAGACACGTCAGTGAAACTCTTTGGAAGCCAAAAAACAATTGAACAACACGACATTTTTCAATAATTTCTTTTTCTTTTTCCTAAGTAGCGAGTGACCAATCAAAATGTTGCCTCATATCACGCATTCCATCAGGAGACTACAGACTTTAGATCCTGCACACACCGCCTCTGCTCAAAAGCCACAGTCTTTTAGTGTGTGAAATGGTGAAATATTTGACAGTTGTAACTTCAGAGCTTCAGGGCACACCCCACTCATGCCCTCCTGTGACGTCATTTCGAGTATGCGTGGAATCTTTTTAACGCGTATCATAAAACTTGCTTTGTTTTTATTTCTGCCACATAAATCTTATTATGTGCTCTGATCCTGGTTATGCAATGATATAAAATATAAAAAAGCAACTCAAACAGGTTTTAACCCAACAGGAGTTCATTAAATCTGATAACACCAAAGACTATAGAATACTTAAAGAGACTTTGATAACACTAGGTAAAATTGTATTGAATGTGCACTATAGTACCAGTACCCTCTATTTTCACATAATATAATATTAACAAAATAATGAAATAAAAGCCTAGTATAAATCACGATGATCTAAGAGAGTGTGGTATAATAATACATTTCTAGTTTGTCTTTAAAATGATTACTCATCAAATGTCAAGCTTCAGTTTTGCATGTTTTAACACTTTCTTTAACGTAGGCTATAACAGTTAGGGCAGAGCTGCATGTAAAACAGTCATTTTCTTCAACCCAAAGCCAGGTTCAACTCAAAGCTCTTAAACCTTCAGTTTGCTTTGTCTTTCTTCTGGAACACATACGCAACTCAACTTAAGAATTTAATTTATTAAACAAATGGAATACACGAAACACCCATTTAGACAGTCTGAATGGAGCAACATCTGACGTCAAACCGTTTCAGAGATTAAGAGCTATGGAATTAAACCTGTTCAACCGGGTCCATGTACCTTTCGTTTTCTGACCCTGAAAGTAAAAACGAAAAATAAAGCCGAATTCTTGATTTTCGTTTTGTTTGAACAAATGAAAAACGAAAAATATGCTGTTTTTTCAATGTTTCAGATTTCAATATTAAATCAAAAAACGAATTATCCGAAGGTACACGTACCCGGTCAGGTATTAAGAATGAATATTGACTCTTACAATACAATACAAATTGGCCACATCATGATTTACATTGAGGTGGTGTGAACATACTACCAAAAAAAAAAAAAAAGAACATGTTGTTCCAAATCGGTATAACATTCTTTCTTCTGTGGAACATTTTATTTTCATATGGAAGTCAACTGTAACCAAAACAAAATATATTTTGTTGTAACTTGTAATGATATAAGTAAATGATGAAAGGATTTAAATTTTTAGTTGAATTATCCCATAAAGTGCTGAGGATATTTAAGGGAAATGCCTAAATATATGGTACATTCTGTGGAAAATTCCAGTGGTTACTACGTTCTCAATTACTGCCTAGTCTTCTTGAACATAATCCCAGGATCAGTGAATGTGAGTGACTCAGCATTTTTCCATATACTGTATAGGGGTATATATGGCTAGAAACTCCCTAGGCAAAGTGGGGGGTTGGCCAGGCTAAAGACCAGCTTGACCAGGCAAACAGACCAGATTAAACCAGTTAAGGCCAGTTTAGGCTGTTTTAAGCAGTTTTTTAAACATGAAAAAGCACTATAAAGGTGTGATGATCCAATAATCTCGGAGGGGGAAAAAACTGGGCCAAGTGGCCTAATCCAGTAATCAGACATCACAGAGCTATTTCATTACTAGTAATCAAATAGAAAATCATTATTGCTAGTCAGTTATTGATTCAGTGATAACAAGTTTATTTAATGCATTTAGAAATGATAAGGACTTGTCCTGATATTGCCACCCCCCAAAAAAAAAATAAAATAAAATAAAAATAAACACTTTACAACCTAAACCATTAATGCAATAATATGTTTAATTATCCATCATATTCATACCTAAAATAAGCATCTGCATTGGACAAAATATTTAGCACTACCTTTTATGCTTAACTTGAACAAGAAAAAATATATATTTATCCAAAAATAATTAATAAATGTCATAGAAAGCATTTCATTTGAATTTTTAATACATGTTGACAAATTGTTACAATACCAATTTTATGTTTTAAAACAAATTATAAGTAAACTGTGTTTCTTGAAAATGATTGCTTCAGTTAAGGTTTTGCAAGAAAGAACCTTATAATGCAAGCAGGAAGCGATTTCTTTTAATTAGAAGGTTCTATCTGACCTGTTCCAAATTTGATATTGTATACATTTATAATACATTTAGGGTCTCTGCCATTTTCATATGAAACAGACTTGTTCCCCATATAATTTTTGCTATATGGAACACAAAAACTTTGAAGCTCAATATCTCAAAACTGCTCAGCATTCAGATAGAACCTTATAATTCCAAGGTGGCGATTTTTAAAGAACTACATCAGAGGTTATTTTGCCAGGACATGTGAACAACATGATGGTTTGATACTGGTTTGATATTTTGTATATAATACAATGAAAATCTTACAGTTTTAAGTGTGACTAAATGTCCAAAATCTGTTTGGAGCCATTAATATTTAGTTTTATCTTATAAAAGAACTGCTAAGAAAAGAATATAATGTTGTCTGTTGTCAAACCCCTGCTGAACAGAGAGGACAAAAGTACAAACTAACTCCAGTCCTACAGCAGGTGGCTCTTCAACAGCCACTGGAGATCTGCCAGAGATGATAAACATCAGGAACACACTCAGCCATAGTCACCACATCACACACTTACCACACACACAGCCTCAAAGAGCTCAGCCTTTCTGTTGGCTCAGCTTGGAAAGTTTGACCCATCCAGCTGAGTTAAGAGGTTTGATCCCCACGATCTCTTGGATTTATCTAGATGTTTCCCAGCTCTGAACACGTCAGACTCATCTGACCTGACATGGAGCTCACGGAATAAACTAACCCCCTCATATCCACCGCTCTGTTTGAGCTCCCAGTGCCTAAAAGGTCAAAGGTGCCTCTGGGAGGGGGAGGTGCAGTAATAAATAAGAAGGTCAAAGCTATGACAAAAGCTCACAGTTATTCAATATGATAAATCAAACTTTTGATCTTCTTTTATAATGGTTACCCTTGTGAAAAAGAGGTACACTTAAGCATACTTTTAAAAAGAGTACTTTGTTAATAATATGTTTAAAAAGAACATAATAACGTGCAAAATGAATGCAATGTTTTAAGACATTTAATTGCATGTCTATGTTCCCTATATGTATGGTTTAAGTGTACTTCTGAATATACTGATGAACATTTATGGTAAGCTAAAATACATTATACATAATTGTATATATATATACTGTATATATATATATATATATATATATATTATATATATACATAATTGTATATATCATCATGTATTTAAATATATTTGTAATTATACTTTTGTAATGATGAAGTTAAAATATTTTACCTTTTAATGTCATATGTGACCCTGAACCACAAAACCAGTCTTAAGTCGCTGGGGTATTTTTGTAGCAATAGCCAAAAATACATTGTATGGGTCAAAATTATTGATTTTTCTTTTATGCCAAACATCATTAGGACATTAAGTAAAGATCATGTTCCATGAAGATATTTTGTAAATTTCCTGCTGTAAATATATCAAAACTTAATTTTTGACATGTAATAACCATTGCTAAGAACTTCATTTGGACAATTTTAAAGGCGATTTTCTCAATATTTTTTTGTATTTTTTTTTTCAAGATTAATAAAATATTTAAAATGTATTTTAATTACATTTTAAACTTTTGATTTGACATTATTTCAAAGTGCAATTTAATTTAAATGTGTTAAAACATGTCATGTACACTTATTGCCTTTTTCATAGCTATATTATCTGCAACTACAGTTTATAAAATACAAAAATATATAAGATTTGAAGCACACTACAAGCGCACATTCAAAAAACTGTTTCCATGGAAAACAGTGCTGTGGTACAAAATTAAAACCTTGGTTCAACTGTATTTTCTGAAACTACACCTTGACGCTGACATTTTGGAAAATTCCAAAAAAATAAAAAAATAAGTGAGGCACCATTCAGAAAAACCTCAGTCGCTGTTTAGTGTAATGTGGGTATGCTTTGAATTAAACTACTTACACAACCATATTTGCACGAGTTAAGTATAACCCAGATAAAATCTGGAACTGGTCTGACATCAACCGTTTAGAGTTTCATTCAATTTAATTTTAATATAACTTGCTGAAGGCTCTTAAAAACCTGGATGTATTTTGCAATGTTTTTTTCATTGTCCATTGGTTCTTGGTCACACTTTAAAAATGGGGGTGCTTTTTGTAATCCTCAATGGGAGAATGTCTTCAGATTTGTAACAGAGAGTTAAACGAGATGGAGTGCAACATGAGTCTTCTGTAGTTAATGAATTACAGTGGTTTCAAGCAAATGCAGTTGTGTCCTAAATGGAGAAAGGACACTATGTGTCTCGAGTCGTGACAGAGAAGCTTCTTTTGCTTTCATTCAAAGGAAGTGTGAGCCTTTTCCCACATAAATCAATGTGCTAATAATAGTCCTAAATCATTTCTGTCCCATGCCTTATATTTATAGAGCATACTGTCCTCTCTAAGCACAACTTTATAGTTCTGTTGATATTGCAAAATAAGAGTGGCAAAATCTATCATCTATCTGTCTGTCTATCGCAGTCATAATTTTTTGAGACACTCATTTAAAAACAATCCAATACAATCATCGAATAAACAACCAGAATTTCTAGTTACTAGCTAAAATCTAACTGCAATAAAATAATTGCAGTACAGTCAATTTAGGTATTACATTTAACCAGATCTCAAAACTGAGACATCTGACAGCAAGAAAAATAACCAGTCTTCTGATGTCACACAACAAAACATGTCTGTGCAAACCAGTAATAATTACAGCTTCTCACACCATTTAAAGCCAGTAAAGCAGAGCAGTAAACAAAATAAGTTCATGTTTGAGTTTATGTACCTTGTACAAGAACACAGGTAAGCTGAGCCTGAGGAGAGACCAATTAGACAACTATGTGTCTACATGAGAAAGGTCAGACTGCGTGATGTGATGGGTTTAAACACAAGAAGGACAAAGGTTGTCAGAGCATCAACCATTGGTGTTTTCAGCTTTATTGCTTTATTTCCCCACAAGATAACCCACTTCATGTAATCAATACTATAAAGACAGAGACCCCCCCCCCAAAAAAAAAAAGCAAACTGCCCTCATCCCCACACACACACCCTGATTCTGCAACCACACATTTTCACTGTTAGTTCTTCATTTTTGTTTCCATAAGACTATTATTCTATAAGGCAGAACTATTCAAAACTCATGAGTTCTGCACACAGTCTCGGACTGGCATCTTACATAAGTTTTGGCTTAAATAAAACCCCAAATCCACCTCTGTATCATGAGACTTGTCAGAACTGAGGCCTCTGTTGAATATAAAATCCAGGAAATGGCAGGCAATTCCCAGAACACAAGTGTCATCAGGTAAGGAATAGAACTGTTTTGGCACAAAGTCCTGATCTTGTATAAGATCTGAAATCAGATACAGTAGGTTCAAGATTCATCTCCGTATGCCAGTACAATGTCATTGTTATAGAGTATACTCTAATTTGTTTTCATATTCCTAGCTGACTGTAAGTTCCTTTAACTGAAGAATCAAACATAAATAAAACATATATTACAAAATATATACCAAATGTATAGCAGCAACCACTAATGAAAATTTAGTGTTTTTGGTGTCAATTATTTTATTTTATTTTTTTCTGGTGAAGCTTGTTAGACAAAGAAAGTTGCTGGTTTAGCAAGTAAAACAACAGGCTCTTGCTGGCCAGTGTTGGACAAGTTACTTCCAAAATGTAATACATTATATATTACTAGTTACTGTCTTTTGAAAGACTGTATCTAGTACACACTGCTCCGGGTGTGTGTTTACGGTGTGTGTTCACTGCTGTGTGTGTGCACTTAGGATGGGTTAAATGCAGAGCACTAATTTCGAGTATTGGTTACCATACTTGGCCACATGTCACGTCACTTTCACTTTCACGTTTCACTTTCATGTAATTAGTTACATTACAATATTACTGTCTCTGAATTGTAATGCATTACGCTACTTTTGAGTTACTTTCACCAAAATATCCACAGAAGTATGACTAGGCATTATAAAATGACAAAATTTAGTTTATTGCTGCTCATTATACATCCAGGGGAGGGTAATGTGGTAGGTCTATATAGCATAAAATTATAAAATCATATTTAGATACCGGTATGTAGGTCTACATTAATGTTACGTTGTAGTTTAGGTTAAACACAGATAAGCACAAACCACATTATTAGATTCATAAATAACACCTGTAAATAAAGCAAAATATTATAATGTACAAACAATAAACACAATACCTAGCCTATAGGCTATTTTGAACGGTTTTCAGAACAAAACAAGAATGAAAAATATAAGTTACTAAACAAGCCAAAACAAATTAGGCTAATTTAAAGCAAAACTGAAAGCAAACAGAGTTGTTCTCACGCAGCCTAACTCTCATTCGGCATGAATCCAATTAAATGTGTCCATATTCGCTATGTATTTGAATGCTAAACTATTATTTATTATGTAGGCCTAAACCAGGCTTTGCACTTAACACGCGTAAAAACGTCCTCGTCACATGAGCAAATTTTGGGCCGAGCTCAGGCTGAACGACACGGATTGCACTACGCAGTACGCACTATTTAAATTAACCAGTGTATCTGTATTTTATTCTGATAACGAACAGGCTGCAACGTTTGCAATGCTGCATTTGTGTGCGTGAGGCGCCGGCATAATCGAAGCAAACAACAACAAAAAAAATACTCTGTCATTTTTGGTCATACAGATCATTCGAAACTGCAGTAATGTGTTTACTTTTATTTCTGTCATCTTGGTTTCCTTTCCGTGAACTTTCGTAGAGCGCCGCGCCACACAAAAATGCACCAAACTCAGCAGCATGTCACGCAGTCTTTTCCTTTCGTTTTGTTAATCTGTTAATTAGGCTATTTAAGTCAAATATATTTCACGTATTCATTCATTTTATATATAGACTATGATTTAATAAAAACAGATTTTGTAGTGGCACCAGTCCAGGGCCCATATTCTTAAAGGGGTCATCGGATGCCCATTTTCCACAAGTTGATATGATTCTTTAGGGTCTTAATGAAAAGTCTATAATATACTTTGGTTAAAATTTCTCAATGCTAGTGTAAAAAACATTTTTTCCCCTGTCAAAATCAGCTCTGTTTTCAGCTAGCCGTTTTTTTAGTCCACGTCGCTTTAAATGCTAATGAGGTCTGCTGACTCCACCCCTCTGTCTTCAGTCTGGGCTTCAGTCTGAGTCACAGTTCGATTGCTTCAGTCAAAAAACAAGGGAAAAGAAGGGAAGGGAGAAGGGAAGGGAGAAGGAAGAAAGGGGAAAGAAAAGGAAAAAGAGAAAAGGAAGAAATTATTATTATTTTATCTTGATTTTTTTTTTTTTTTATTAAGTAGAATCATTGAGCTATAGGCTAATCCATGCTTCATACTCCGGTACAGTAGGTGGCGATATGCACCTGACAAATCATGATTGCAATACGCCATAAAACCAATAAGAAGAAGATTGCTTCAGTCTGTTTCTGTCTGTTGTGCAGCTGTGAGGTTTGTGATTGTAGCTCTGCTTTTTTATTGAATCTTTACCTTACTTTCACTCTCTGTTGTTTAAAATGATAATATATAACTTAATTCCCACCATATTTCTGGTATTATCTATCAAACTAATTTGATCGCTCGCTTCTAAAACCGCGAGTGAAGCGCGTTAGCATTCGTGTTAGCAAAAATGATTTGATTAATGATCATAACCTAGATTTGCTCTGTTTGACAGAAACATGGCTAAAACCAGATGAATACATTATTTTAAACAAATCTACCCCCCAAGATTACTGTTACAAAAATGAGCCGCGTCCAAAAGGCAAAGGGGGATGTGTTGCTACAATTTATAACAATATTCTCAGTATTTCTCAGAAGACCGGCTTTAAGTATAACTCCTTTGAAGTAACGATGCTTCATATAACATTATCTAGAGAAAAAAGTATTAATGATAAATCCCCGTGACGTTTGTATTGGCTACTGTATACAGGCCACCAGGGCACCATACAGACTTTATTAAAGAATTTGCTGAATTTTTATCAGAGTTAGTGATGGCTGCAGATAAAGTCCTAATTGTGGGTGATTTTAATATCCACGTTGATAATGAAAAAGATGCATTAGGATCAGCATTCATAGACATTCTGAACTCTATTGGGGTTAGACAACACGTTTCAGGACCTACTCATAGTCGAAATCATACTCTAGATTTAATACTGTCACATGGAATTGATGTTAGTGGTGTTGAAATTCTGCAGCAAAGCGATGATATATCAGATCATTATCTAGTCTTGTGTAAACTCCATATAGTTAAAGCTGTAAATTCAATTCCTTCTTACAAATATGGTAGAACCATCACTTCTACCACAAAAGACTGCTTTGTAAGTAATCTTCCTGATTTATCTCAATCCCTCAGCATATCCAACAGCTCAGAACAACTTGATGATGTAACAGAAACTATGGACTCTCTCTTTTCTAGCACTTTAGATACGGTTGCTCCTTTACGCTTAAGGAAGATTAAGGAAAAGAGTCCAACACCGTGGTATAATGAGCACACTCGCACTCTAAAGAGAGCAGCCCGGAAAATGGAGCACAGCTGGAGGAAAACAAAACTAGAGGTATTTCGTATAGCTTGGCGGGAAAGTATCGTATCCTACAGAAAAGCATTAAAAACTGCTAGATCCGATTACTTATCATCTCTTCTAGAAGAAAACAAACATTACTCCCGGTATTTATTCAATGTGGTCACTAAATTAACGAATTAAGAATTGTATAAACTTGTTAAATCATCTAAACCAACAACATGTATGTTAGACCCTATTCCATCTAAACTACTAAAAGAGCTGCTTCCAGAAGTCATAGTGTCACGAATCCTGTCCATGCACTTCCGTTCATTCACCACCAGAGGTCACCCGCTCACCACACTGACTCTTGCACTACACAAACTGTTACATATTACATTGGACTGCATTTCCCATCATCCATTGCACTGACGACACACAGCTGATTCCACTAATCATGTTCACACCTGAAAATTATCACACACTATCTCACACTCTTTATAAGCCTTGGACTTTCTCTTCCTGATGCCGAGTATTGATCTGCGTTTAGCACTCCCCTAGTGTTAGCTGCCTTACCGAGCCATTCTGTGTTTTTCTGTTTAGTTCCAGTATTGTTCTGCCTTTATAACTCTCCTAGTTTTAGCTGCGATACGGAACCCACTTTATTGTCATAGTCTTGCCTTGTGTGTTTTTCTAGTGTTTTGATTCTTTCCCGTGTTTCCTGGATTTACCCTTAGCCTAGCCCTTTGGACTCTGTTTGCACCTCATTTGGATTATTGCTGTTTACCTGGATTATCTCTCTTTGCCTCTCCCCTGTTGGATATTGTTCGCCGATCGTCGACCCACGCTTGCCCTAAGGATTACTCTGTGTCTTGCCCTGCCATACCTGTTTGCTGTTTATTGACCCTGCCTGTATTATGACCATGTTTTGGAATAAAGCCTTGCATATGGATCCGCACGTCTCACGTCTTGTTCACCCCGTTACACATAGATCCTCTTTTGGCTATTATTAATTCATCATTGTCATTAGGATATGCCCCCAAAACCTTCAAACTGGCTGATATTAAGCCTCTCATTAAAAAACCACAACTTGACCCCAAAGATCTAGTTAATTACAGACCGATCTCAAATCTCCCTTTTCTGTCAAATATACTAGAAAAGGTAATATCCTCACAATTATATTCCTTCTTAGAGAAAAATGGTATCTGTGAGGAATTCCAGTCAGGATTTAGACCGTATCATAGTACTGAGACTGCTCTCATTAGAGTTACAAATTATCTGCTTCTATCATCTGATCGTGGTTGTATCTCTTTATTAGTTCTACTGGATCTTAGCGCTGCGTTTGACACCATCGACCACAACATTCTTTTAAATAGACTAGAAAACTTTGTTGGCATTAGTGGAAGTGCCTTAGCATGGTTCAAATCGTACTTATCTGACCGCCATCAGTTCGTAGCAGTGAATGAAGAGGTATCATATCGATCACAAGTGCAGTATGGAGTACCTCAAGGCTCAGTACTAGGGCCGTTACTTTTCACGCTTTACATGTTACCCTTGGGAAATATTATCAGGAAACACGGTGTTAGCTTTCACTGTTATGCTGATGATACTCAGCTCTATATTTCTCCATGGCCCGATAAAACACACCAAATTGAGAAACTAACGGAATGCATAGTCGATATAAAAAACTGGATGACGAGTAATTTCTTACTGCTAAATTCTGAAAAAACAGAGGTGTTAATTATCGGACTTAAAAACCCCACATGTAATAACTTAGAACACTACCTAACACTTGACGGCTGCTCTGTAAATTCTTCTTCATCAGTCAGGAACCTAGGTGTGCTGTTTGATAGCAATCTTTCTTTTGAAAGCCATGTTTCTAGCATCTGTAAAACTGCGTTCTTCCATCTCAAAAACATATCTAAATTGCGACCTATGCTCTCAACGTCAAATGCAGAAATGCTAATGTTTATGACCTCAAGGTTAGACTACTGTAATGCTTTACTGGGTGGTTGTTCTGCACGCTTGATCAACAAACTACAGTTGGTCCAAAATGCAGCAGCTAGAGTTCTTACTAGAACAAAGAAGTATGACCATATTAGCCCGGTTCTGTCAACACTGCACTGGCTCCCTATCAAACATCGTATAGATTTAAAACTCTTGTTAATGACTTATAAAGCCCTGAATGGCTTAGCTCCTCAGTACTTGAGCGAGCTCCTATCACACTATATTCCTCCACGTCCGCTGCGTTCTCAAAACTCTGGCTATTTGATAATACCTAGAATATCAAAATCGACTGCGGGCGGCAGATCCTTTTCCTATTTAGCTCCCAAACTCTGGAACAATCTACCTAACACTGTTCGGGAGGCAGACACATTCTGTCAGTTTAAATCTAGATTAAAGACCCATCTCTTTAACCTGGCGTACACATAACACACTACTACACTTCTATTATTCAAATCCGTTAAAGGATTGTTAGGCTGCATTAATTAGATCAACCGGAACCGGGAACACTTCCCATAACACACGATGTACTCGTTACATCGTAAGCAGATTGGCATCTGCGCTAATATTAGTTTCTTTCTTATTCTGTTTCTCAGTCCGTGTCCGGATCAGATGGTGGATCGGCGCCGGGAGATGATGTCTGCGGCCCTGATCGTCAGCGATGAGCCCCAGAGACATATCCCGAGTGAAGACCTCGATTAAAATACAATAAAAATAAAAATAAAACAAATAACTAAATATAATAATAAAATACCTAACTACATAATACAATTATTGTTGGAAATTGCAACAATATAAAAATAGAAATAGAATATATTTATACATTTAAAATTTTAATTAAAACAATAAGTAAACAATAAATAAACAATAATATCCTGGACAGAGGAGAACTGGCCCCCCGACTGAGTCTGGTTTCTCCCAAGGTTTTTTTTTCTCCATTCTGTCACAGAGGGAGTTTTGGTTCCTTGCCGCTGTCGCCTCTGGCTTGCTCAGTTGGGGACACTTAATTTCTAGCGATTATCGTCAATTGGATTTCACAGATACTATTTAAACTATACTGAGCTAGACAATGACATCTCCGAATTCAATAATGATATGCCCTTAACTGAAAATTGAGTGTTTAATCTTATTATTATACATCACTGACACTCTATCCTCCAACTTGATATTAAGTGCTTTGACACAATCTGTATTGTTAAAAGCGCTATATAAATAAAGGTGACTTGACTCTCTTCCGTGGGGTGACGAGCAGAGTGTAAACTTCAGCCGTGAAACTGGCTAACTAGCACATTATTAGGAAAGGCAATTTGCAAAGATTCATAAAAAAACCTTATACTCACTTCTTCTGTAGATGAAGCTGGAAAACGAATGATTTGCGCGAACATAGACACATTTAGGCAGATCGGGAATCGGCGCATTCCCTTCAAAGCGAAAGTGACGTTAATCCTCTGCGTCTTCAGCGGCTCAGATGTCGGGAGTAAATGACGACTGCTTTATTCATTATTACATTCAACAACAAAACACCTCAATTGCTTAATCAGAGACATCTTGTCTTCCCCTGCACCGGAGTCGACACAATGGCAGACGGATGACAACTCACTCAGGACGGGTCTAAGGCAAGACGGCCTTGTCAATCAACTATCGTGGGAGCGGTCTGTGCAGAACTACATCATTCTGACAGGAATCTCAGAACAGCCTGATTTGAGAAAGGGGATTTTAAAATAGGGATTTAAAAAAAAAACACACTGGGTGGATTTTTATCATTATAGGATGGATGTGTACACACACATTTATGTTCAAACAACTTGTAAAGTGAATTTTGCATCCGATGACCCCTTTAAAGCTTCTAAGAATCTTCTCAGAAAGCTCCTAATTTTGTAATAAGTAGGAGTCTTAGTTTAAGAGAGATTTAGGACCAATCTAATTCTGAGCAACTCTGAGTGAGGAAAAGACAATTTTATCTTAATGAGGAGGCGGGGCTGACCCCGCTGCTAGGTATTACCTAGTCTCGCGTAGCCAGACCTTCAGACTGACGGCTGAAGGTCTGGAATAGATGGCAGCATTTATTGGCCAAGGCCCGCCCATGAGGTCGTTTGACCGACATGTCAAACAACCAATCACAGTTCGTTTCGTTCAGCGTCACGTTTCGGTGCGTGGAAATGTCACCACAATACCAGACCGGTGTGTGAAACTCGTATTTTACGTATTTTAAAGATTCTATGCCGCAAACTTTAAATATTTCACCTACTTTTGAAAATCCAGCATTTAAGTTGATCCTGATAAGCACTCGTCGTCACATTTGTAAACACGACGGCTTTCTTCTTTCGTGAGGGGGTTTGGCGCCACAGCATCTTTGTTTCCAGGCAGAACGTTAAAGAACACGACACTCGCGTCTCCCGGAAATCCTGTATAATTCAACCAATCCGATGATGAATTCGACACTCCTGAAGTGTTTCCAGAAAAGTGTGCCATATGCATCAGACATTTAGCCAACGGTCCGTGGGCGTGACGTCTGAGGCTGAGACTAGGTATGACCATAGACTGTAAAAAAAATGGATGTAGTGTCCGTGACGTCACTCGTAGGTTTCTGAAGAGCATTTTTGAAGCCTAAAGTGGGCGGCAGCGCGTCACCACGCATCTTGGCAGCGCGTCACCACGCATCACTCCCGGATAATTGAAAATGGACAAAAAGGCGGGACGTGGGTGAAGCTGAGCTGAAACCACGCCCGTCTATAGTGACCACAGTGCTGCAGTGCAAAGACAAGACATCATAACTTCGTTTTTGGTCAAAAAAGAGTTATTGATAATGTTGGGACATTAATGACCTCCTTTAATGTGTATAAGTATCATGGAGAAAAGCCCCGGAGAAACCAAGGCAGAAGTATAACATCAGTTACCACTCTTTGATTTTGTTTTGGAAAGCTCAAAGACGGTACTCTGCATTTGTTTGCATTCGTTCGTCAATACTGTACCAGCCTGGAGTTATATGGTATTCTGCCTTTGTTTTACTGTCCATTAAAGTCTACCACGTTTAAATTACGGTGTGACTTGTGTACTTTTATACATCTGTCTGCACTTCATTAGACAAACAAATTAGATAGATCGCGATCTAACAAACTGCTCCATATAACAAAGCACTGTAAGCAATAATGACTAGATAACTTGGCAACAATAATTAATCTTTAAAGTGTTTTTTTATGTAACCCTTTTCTTAACCCTAGGGGTTAATATAATTATTTCTCTAACACAAATCCTGGATCCCCGGCAGTTGAATGGTGAATTAGGCCGGTATTTTCCTTTTAGTGTTTACAAAAATAAATAAATTGTAGATGAATATTTTCTCCTGTACCAATTTTACCCAATCCCTATACTAAAGATCAATTAAACAATTCTTATTTACAATTCACAGGAATTCAGTAACTTCGTAAATGAATTAACTTACCAGACTCAATGAAATACCAAAATACAAATGTTAAAGAGAAAAAAAGAATGACAAAAGATTTATTTTTTTACATTAATGTAATGAAAAGAAAACACTAAATAAAGAAATCAATAACAACCTTCTTTTTTAAAGAAAACAAGTAAACAATTCCCCCTGATGATATGCAAGTTGCTTCTTTTTCTTTTAAATAAAATATATAAACCTCGTTTGTAGTCTCAGAACAGTTCTTGTTCTTTCACACTTCTTACACTCTCTTTCTTAACCTTAGCTTTGTTCCTGTTTTTAGAATACTATAACTCAATTGAGATATATAATGTCAATTTAGAACCCTATTCTGGTAAAACACTCAGTTTCCTTCAGAACCACGTAATACAATAATGAAAAACAACAATATCTCTTTCAAGATCAGTTACACACTTGAGAAAACTTGGTTCACACCATGCACTGTCTTTCAGTACTGTATGCACATTAATTACATATCTTACGATAAGCTCAAATATATGTCAGTCAAACAGTTCAAATGTACTTGAGTCAGTCAAACAGTTCAAATGTACGATCGATCGTTATCGTTGGGGCCCAGTTCGTTGGTGCACATTGATCAGATGATGAATTCAAAGTAATCGCTCACAGTCAACGAGTCACGAAAATGAATCCACTTACGTTCTTCCGACGATAATGAGGCAATATTGAAATCACTCACGGCACAACCTCACTTCTTCCAGTCTCGAACAGTCCCTGGAACACAACGAGTCCAGTCCAGCGAAGTCCCTTGAAGAAACAGGATGCGTCCAGTTCCGATCAAATTCAGCGCAAGTCCACCACGAACTTCTTCAATGCAGTCACTTTTCACGAAGGTGAATGTCTCTAACTGTCAGCTCACACGGGGTGACTCAGACGATCGCGAATAAAACAACAGGGAAAAGAAAAATACTTTAAGCAAACAAACCAAAATAAACAAGGGTTGTTCCCTTTCACTATGGGCCTTATATTACAAAATATACACGGTCTCCAAAATGACGACTCTGATTTTTACACACACCGAATTCACGTACAGCTTCTGTTCGCCATGTGCGATGCTCCTCTTCCCTTCTTCCTCATTACGTGACTCACGTTATGATGCAACCTCAAGCTCAACAGTCACTGGCTTGCAATAGTACACCTGTATTGAACACGCTTTCTCATTGGATATAAGCAAACATAGTTGTTGCATCATATTTTGAAAAATAAAAAATAAAATAAAATACATTTTAATACTTTGTATTATTTCTGACACAAAGCATATTAAACACAAGGTATATTTTAGGAGTCCCTACACACTCCCCCCACCAAAAATCCAGTATGTCCCCATGCTGGTTACAAAATTACCATGCATCAATTAAATGGTAACCATCTGTTTACAGGGAACAAGTACAGGTTGGTTATGACATATTTCACACAAGGCATTAGGATTACACCACCAAGCATGTGAACTGTTGTAACCCCCAGAAACATTCAGTGTTTCGGTAGCTGCTATATAAATGCCACAGCGTTGAGATGATACAGACTGCATGTATGGCACACCCAGTTTATCATAGGTAAATCTGGTATTAGGCCTCCTCTCCCTACTTGATCTACGTACTTCAGGAGATACAACCTCTGGCTGAGTTTCATTATCAGTAGGAGCAGTAGTCTGTAAGGTACTCTCATGAGCTTCAGTCATTACATCAACTACTTCAGTATCGCCATCGTCAGCTACTAGCTGAACATCAGAAATTTCACTCTGACATGGAATTACTGGTATTTCTGAAACATTATGAGCATCACTAGACTCTGAGCCTTTTACATCTTGTACAGGGCTTTCACTCTGTATCTCATCTGTCACTTGAGAAGGAATGTTTGTCACATCCTCAGCATAAAACCCAAACTCAGACTCTGAATCTGAAGAACTACATTCTCTTGAAAAGGCATCAACTACAAGTGGCAAGTTTTCTGACTCAGTAGCTTTACGGTTCTCTTTTGCTTTCCTACGCCTCAAAGCTCTAGGTGAAGGAGTAGGATTCAGATCTACCTGAGGACTTAACCTCACTTCCTGTCCTAAAGGCAAGAGATGATTGCGGTGCATGACTTTGACTGGTCCCTTACCATCAACAGGCTTCAAACGATACACTGGAATACTAGACAATTGACTCTCCACTACATAGGGATTAGCGCTCCACCTATCTGCAAGCTTTTGTTTTCCCTTGAGGCCAAGGTTTCGAATCAGAACTCTGTCACCCACATTCAAGCTATGATAGCGAACTTTCTGATCATACCTTGCTTTATTACTCTGATTCATCTTCTCAGAGGTTGCTTGAGCTAGCTGATAAGCTGCCTGTAATTCCTGCTTCATTTTGGACACATACTTGGAGTACGACACAGGTGATGTATTATCAACAGAGACACCAAAACAAATATCGACAGGCAATCTAGCCTCTCTGCCGAACATCAGAAAATAGGGGGAAAAGCCAGTAGCCTCGTTGGAGGTACAGTTATATGCATGCACCAAATGCACTATGTGCTGACTCCATTTACTTTTCTGACTAGGCTCAAGGGTACCCAGCATATTCAACAAGGTCCTGTTAAATCTTTCAGGCTGGGGATCACCTTGTGGGTGATAAGGGGAGGTTCTGGATTTCTTCACCCCTAGCATAGTCAGCATATCAGCCACCAACTGGCTCTCAAAATCCCTGCCTTGGTCTGAATGTATTCGAGTAGGAAGACCGTAATGTATGAAATACTTTTCCCACAAAGTCTTTGCCACTGTAGAAGCTTTTTGGTCCCTCGTAGGAAAAGCTTGAGCGTAACGCGTGTAATGGTCAGTGACCACCAAAACATTACACACATTCCGGGAATCGGCTTCGATGGAAAGAAAATCGATACATACGAGGTCCATGGGTCCTGAACTCTGCATGTGAGACAATGGAGCAGCTCTTTGAGGCAACGTCTTCCTTTTAATGCAGCGTTCACATGTCTTACAGTAAGCCTCTACATCACGCTTCATGTGTGGCCAGTAAAATCGGTCACGAACTAGGCCATAGGACTTTTCGAAACCTAAATGTCCAATCTCGTCATGCAATGACTTTAACACTCTGTTGTGGAATTGTTTTGGCAGAACAAGCTGTCGTTTCACCCTGTGATTACTCTGGCGAACTGTTCTGTAAAGCAATCCATTATCTACTGACAACTTTTCCCACTCTCGTTTCAGAATCTTCATCTTAGGGTGGCTGCTCTGGATGTTACTGGCACGTTTCTTATCACAAACTGCCCTCCATACTTCTCCGAGGAACGAATCATTTCTCTGGGCTGTTTGAAGCTCACTTGGACTTAGCACGGGTACGTGATCTGCATTCACGTCAGTAGCATGAGAGTAAGCTTTGGGAACAGCAGACATATGTGCCCCTGCATGTTGCACCACACATGGACAAGAGACATTCCCTGTTCTTCTCTCTGCAGACAAAGCTTGACAAAGAGCCCTTACGCCCGCAGCTGGAATTTCCTGCCACTCATCATCAGCACTTGAGTGAGTATGTGGACGCCTAGATAACGCATCTGCATCGACATTCCTGCGGCCAGGTCTGTATTTCAAGCTAAAATTGTAGGTGGTCAATGCAGACAACCAACGGTGACCAGTCGCATCAAGTTTCGCTGACTTCATTATATAGGTTAGAGGATTATTGTCAGTTCTAACCTCAAACGGAACACCGTAAAGATAGTCGTGCAGTCTATCCACAACAGCCCACTTCAAAGCTAAAAATTCCAGTTTATGGGCTGGATAGTTTCTCTCTGAAGGGGAAAGGCTGCGACTGATGAAAGCGACTGGGCGTAATCCTTCCTCATGTTCTTGATACAGAACTCCTCCAAGTCCATCCATGCTCGCGTCCACGTGCAAAACATATGGCTTTTGTGCATCTGCAAAGGCTAGCACTGGAGCTTGAGTCAGACAGTTTTTCAGGGTTTGGAAGGCTATATCACACTGAGCAGTCCATCGGGATCCGAACGGTTCAGAAGACTTGTAGCAGGGTTTGGTGTTACTTACAGGTGAATTTTTGTTTTTCTTCTTTGCAGTACCTGCAGAAGATGGATACCCCTGCAGCAATTCATTTAAAGGTCGGCACAGCTTTGAGAAATTCTTCACGAAACGCCGGTAATATCCACAGAACCCTAGAAAAGATCGGAGCTCTGTCACTGTCTGGGGCTGAGGCCAGGATACAACAGCCTCGATTTTAGAAGGATCAGTGGATATTCCATCTTTTGACACAATATGCCCTACGTAATTCACAGAAGTCCTGCCGAATTGACACTTGTCAAGGGAGATCTTCAGTCCCTCATCCCTCAACCTATCAAGGACTTTCAAAAGGCGCTCTTCGTGCTCGTCAATGGTTCGTCCAAAGATGATTAAATCATCCAAGTATACTAGCACTTCCAAAAAGTTCATATCCCCCACAGTGCGTTCCATGACTCTTTGGAAAGTGGCGGGTGCTCCGCAGATGCCCTGAGGCATACGCTCAAATTCATAGAACCCCACCGGGCAGATGAACGCAGTCTTCTCCTTGTCAGTGTCACTCATGGGTATTTGATAGTACCCACTCCTCAAGTCGAGAACAGTGAACCATCTACTTCCCGAAAGGCTATGAAGGGCATCCTCAATGCGGGGCACAGTATACTGGTCTGGTATAGTCCGTTGGTTGAGGGTCCGATAGTCCACACACATTCTAACCTTCCCAGACTTTTTGCGCACAACGACAATTGGCGAAGCATAGGGGCTGCGGGACTCTGATATAATGCCACTACTCTGCAGTCCTTGTAGGTGCAGTCGCACATCTTCGAAGTCAGCGGGGGCAAGACGGCGAGATCTTTCTCTGAAAGGGCGTGAATCATTCAACCTTATCTCATGAGTGGTGCTTTTTGAACATCCCACATCCCACTCATGTAGAGAAAACACTTCCTTTCTCTGCATCATTTCCTCACACAATCTTTGTTTTGCTTCCTCAGGCATTGGAGAATCTCCAAAATCGAAAGATGCAGGTGTCAAAGTATTTTGCTCTGGTGGCTGTTTAGCGGTAAGTTGTGGCACTAAGGATACTGGAAAAACATGGGCAAGAGGAGCTCCTCGCTTCACCCATACTTCTTTTGTAGACATGTTCCTGACGGTCACTGTGACCCGGCGACTGGATACAACGGATGCTGAATGAAGTTCAGGCCTCACCTCTAGATCATCAGAGCTTGTATCACCAACTGCTGCTCTGTCTACTAACACTAGAGATTCAGTCAT
The DNA here is from genome assembly GCA_027422415.1 of Schizothorax lantsangensis. Classification (NCBI taxonomy): domain Eukaryota; kingdom Metazoa; phylum Chordata; class Actinopteri; order Cypriniformes; family Cyprinidae; genus Schizothorax; species Schizothorax lantsangensis. The sequence goes on along the minus strand of CM049853.1, from coordinate 19,261,325 downwards.
TTGACCAGGAAACTTGAGCAGACCGGGAAGTTGCAGAACTTGATTTGGTGTCAAGACAACAGGATTTTGTTTCACAAACCAAACTGTTCCATGCTTGTCTGGGTCATCCTGTGAAACATCCGTTTGTTGAATAGTCTCATACACCTCTCTGATTACAGGATGTATGGTCAGCACATTCAAGAATTTCTCACCAGCTTGCTCACGACAAGACTCAAGCAGCTTCTTCACTAAGCTAGTGTTGGTCCCGAGCAAAATAGCTATTCCTTCCCGTTTCACAGGGTCAGGGCATACAATGGCAAGCGTATCAATCACTTGATGCACTCCAGCTACACTTTCCGTAAACTCAAGTCTAAGGGGCAAGTATCCATCATAGGGGTATTTGTGAGAGCTTAGACCCCAAATCTCAAGGTTTTCCACAGGCTGAAGATCCAAATGTTTCAGATAAGTGTCATAAAAACTGCGGTATAATAGAGTAACCTGCGAACCGCTGTCAAGAAGAGCTTTGGCGTAGATACCTTCTATCTGGACAGGCACTTCGGAGACAGGTCCTATTAACCCCTCAGGCAATTTTGACTTATCGGCATCAAGCATGAATGAACCACAAGTGGAACGTGTTGTCTCAGGAGCCCCGTGCCGTTCCTTCACTGAGCTCCTGCCCAGTTTCCCTGCAGGCGCTGCATCTTTATCAGCTTCTGATTCACTTTTCTGAGGTCCTCAGGTGCTTTGCACTCCCATTTCTTATGTCCGTCTTCACCGCATTTGTAGCAAAAGATCACAGGCACTGGTGGTTGCGTGAGTTTAGTTTTGTGGGAGTTGTCTCTGTTCACACTCTCAGAGTTTTTACTGGGTGTTTTCTGAGGAGCACAATCAGAAGCACAAGGCACAGTAGCCACGTTCAACAGTTGACTCACCTGGGTAGATAGCTCTTTAACCACCTCCTTCAGGTTTTGTAACTCAGAAGGCACAGATGCCTGGGGAGAGACAACAGTGGCAACAGAAGCTTTAACATTTTCCCTTGCAGCTACCCAGTGTTCTTCCTCACGTATTTCCTTCAATAACTGTGAAAAAGATGGAGGACTCTGCAAAGTGTGAGTCATTCTGATTCGCAAAGCAACCATATCGTTGGTAAGTGCTCCCTTAATTAGCTGCTCCATTCTGGCTCTATTTATGCCGACTGCATCAATCCCACCCTTCAACAAGGCTCTGTGGAGAAGTTTGTCTAGGCGGTACAAGAAAGCTGAAAGTTTCTCTCCAGTTTCCTGGTAGGTGTGACGAAATCTAGCCATAAGGTCAGGCCCACTCTCAGTAGTTCCATATGCAGTCTCAAGGGCAGCTAAGTACTCATTTGCAGTCGCAGATGGATTACTCACTTTTAAAAACCTGACAATATCAGCAGCAGGACCTCGCAAACTCTCAACGATGCGTTGTTTCTTTGCAGCTTCAGTGCATTGCCATTCACTTATCATTTGAGCGGCCTGCTCCATCCAGATTTCATAATCTTCTTCACCTGGAGGGATGGGTTTCAGCCCTGAAAACAACCTCAGCTTTCTGTAGCCGGGACTATCACTGGAAACTTGATTGCACCGATCTACTAATTTACCTATGGCATCAACGAGGTCCACACTGACATCAGATTTGGGAGACTGCTTTCCCATAATCAGGGCCTTCACTTCATCCATAGACTTACCCTCCTGCTGCAACAATGCTTGCAGCTTGAGCTGGAAGGTATCACCTTCAGAGGCAGGACCACAAGCTACTAGACTGCCCACTAAGTTGACACTCCAGGGTCCAGCTTCATTTCCTATACCTATCTCGGGAGGTATAACATCAGGTTCTAGATCAGCACTGGCCTCCACTAAAATAAACAACCATTTGCCAGTTACGTCACCTCGGCGACCACATATTGTAGTGCGGCCAAAAACTTTTACTGTGTTTAACACTTTTTCAATAGTGTCGTCACTAGTGCCTAAAGGAACGTTGCTCAATACAATGGCACGTGAGAGATTTGCATTCTCTTCTCTGCTCCACTCAACAGTCTTTGTCAGGTCCATAATTTTTTTTAACTCAAGGCAATTAACTAGTACTGGGGTGAAATAGACTGTTTTCAAATCAACGTCACTGCTATACTAAATTATAAAGGAAAAGATAAATAAAAACGCTGGTAAACAGGAGAAAAGAAAAACGATCCCAGCGGTGCCTCCAAAAATGTAACCCTTTTCTTAACCCTAGGGGTTAATATAATTATTTCTCTAACACAAATCCTGGATCCCCGGCAGTTGAATGGTGAATTAGGCCGGTATTTTCCTTTTAGTGTTTACAAAAATAAATAAATTGTAGATGAATATTTTCTCCTGTACCAATTTTACCCAATCCCTATACTAAAGATCAATTAAACAATTCTTATTTACAATTCACAGGAATTCAGTAACTTCGTAAATGAATTAACTTACCAGACTCAATGAAATACCAAAATACAAATGTTAAAGAGAAAAAAAGAATGACAAAAGATTTATTTTTTTACATTAATGTAATGAAAAGAAAACACTAAATAAAGAAATCAATAACAACCTTCTTTTTTAAAGAAAACAAGTAAACAATTCCCCCTGATGATATGCAAGTTGCTTCTTTTTCTTTTAAATAAAATATATAAACCTCGTTTGTAGTCTCAGAACAGTTCTTGTTCTTTCACACTTCTTACACTCTCTTTCTTAACCTTAGCTTTGTTCCTGTTTTTAGAATACTATAACTCAATTGAGATATATAATGTCAATTTAGAACCCTATTCTGGTAAAACACTCAGTTTCCTTCAGAACCACGTAATACAATAATGAAAAACAACAATATCTCTTTCAAGATCAGTTACACACTTGAGAAAACTTGGTTCACACCATGCACTGTCTTTCAGTACTGTATGCACATTAATTACATATCTTACGATAAGCTCAAATATATGTCAGTCAAACAGTTCAAATGTACTTGAGTCAGTCAAACAGTTCAAATGTACGATCGATCGTTATCGTTGGGGCCCAGTTCGTTGGTGCACATTGATCAGATGATGAATTCAAAGTAATCGCTCACAGTCAACGAGTCACGAAAATGAATCCACTTACGTTCTTCCGACGATAATGAGGCAATATTGAAATCACTCACGGCACAACCTCACTTCTTCCAGTCTCGAACAGTCCCTGGAACACAACGAGTCCAGTCCAGCGAAGTCCCTTGAAGAAACAGGATGCGTCCAGTTCCGATCAAATTCAGCGCAAGTCCACCACGAACTTCTTCAATGCAGTCACTTTTCACGAAGGTGAATGTCTCTAACTGTCAGCTCACACGGGTGACTCAGACGATCGCGAATAAAACAACAGGGAAAAGAAAAATACTTTAAGCAAACAAACCAAAATAAACAAGGGTTGTTCCCTTTCACTATGGGCCTTATATTACAAAATATACACGGTCTCCAAAATGACGACTCTGATTTTTACACACACCGAATTCACGTACAGCTTCTGTTCGCCATGTGCGATGCTCCTCTTCCCTTCTTCCTCATTACGTGACTCACGTTATGATGCAACCTCAAGCTCAACAGTCACTGGCTTGCAATAGTACACCTGTATTGAACACGCTTTCTCATTGGATATAAGCAAACATAGTTGTTGCATCATATTTTGAAAAATAAAAAATAAAATAAAATACATTTTAATACTTTGTATTATTTCTGACACAAAGCATATTAAACACAAGGTATATTTTAGGAGTCCCTACATTTATAATGCAGATTATTCACTCAGTGCCATCTGTCAGTCTGGGGCTGCACTGTACGCGAGGACTCAAATGCTGTGACAGCGTATCACACATAAAATCAATAACTGTTCGCAATTTAATCCGTTTCCTTCCTTTTCTTGTAAATCGATAAAATCCATTGCAATGAACGTCATCGGAGATGTTTAATTCACAATCATTCGGAGCATTATCCCTGCTGGCGTTCAGGCTGGAGTTTCACTCTCTGGAGCAGAGCGGCAATCCACCTGTCACTCAAGAGGCCACACCCTTAATTATGCAGAACTTTAAGGCTTAACATAATTTAAACGGATGAGTTATAAAAAAATTCACCCCCCTCACATTTGTCACGAAGGGCAAAATTAGCTACATAGACCAAAACCACGTTTTGTACCAGGCTGTAAACATATTTTTTTCTGCTGTAAAGTTGGGCATTTTAACATGGGAGGTCTATGGGACTGACTCCCTTTTGGAGCCAGCCTCTAGCGGCCAGTCGATGAATTGCAGTTTTAATCACTTCCATGTTGGTTTCAAGAGAGGGAGCCGGAGGTTGCCGCTTGGGTATGACCAGAGCTCTGGGTATGACCAGCGGCTGTCGGCCTGGCAGGTTCACCATCAAAGAAAAAGTGTCAGATTAAGTGATGCGGAGTGTCTATTCACACTAACTCCACCCACCAATGTGTGATTGAGCTAGTAAACATTACAAAGGACAACTAATAGTTGTCAGATTCAGTGGCGCAGATGGTAAAGCGTGTTTAATATTCCTTTTGACGCGATCGACACGGGTTCGAATCTGCCTTTTGGTGAACTTTTTTTTTATCCCTTTTCAAATTTCAAATCACATCAGAAAAGCATTTATTTTTTAATAATAAAGTATCGGGTAGGGTTAGGGTAGGTGTAGGGCTTTATTGTCCCAATAAGGTGGCATCCATCTAATAATTTGAATTAAAATTTACACTCACTCAATAAGTTAAGAAAATATGTTATTTTCACTTAGTGCTAATAGCCGCTGCCTTAAGTGATTCTACAACGGGTTACATTTGAGAGATATGGAGTTAGAAAATACAGTAAATTAAGTCCCATATAAGGTGATTAGTCTGATTAACATGATACACACACACACACACACACACACACACAAAGAGACATACTCAAATTGAAGTATTCTGCTCTTTCAGCTTTCTAGATTCTAGGCTTATGTTTATCATTGTTGTTAGAAAACCTCACACTAGGATCACGTGACCCTTCAACGGCGATGCACGCGTAGTCTTTCGCTCTGCTCACTTTGCCACATATCGTGTAATCCTGTCAGTAAATTTTGAACCACTCTACCTTGGACCCATCATGAGTGCTTCAGCAGAAAATGGTGATCGGAAAAGAGAGATTGAGCAATTGCCAATAAAGAAAAAATTCAAGGATTCCACCATCTCCAGAGAGAACCTCGACGATGCTATTGCTAACGGTGTTAAGCTAGCACTTAAAGAACAACAAAGCACTTTGAATTTGGCTATGGCTTTGGCAGTAAGAGATGCGGTGGATTCGGTGCTGATTCCAGCATTGCGCGAACTGCGTGAGGACACACAAGCGACCAACAAGTCTGTTAAAGAGCTAAGAGAGGAGCTTGAGGCGATAGCTACCACGGCAAAGCAGACACGTGACCGGGTGGATTCTGTTCAGGCAGCTGCATGTGAGGATAGGAGGACAGTCACAGACTTAAGAAATCAGCTGGAGTGACTCACCGAGAAGATGACGGATATTGAGGATAGAAGCAGAAGAAACAACGTTCGACTGGTGGGGCTGCCAGAGGGGGCGGAGGGCTCAAACGCGGCTGGTTTCCTCAGAGTTAATCTTTCCAAGTGGATTCCGTCGTTGACCGGGCGCATCACGTGTATGATGGAGGGAGGGGCTCCGATCGGGCGCGCACTCTCATCTTCCGTGAACTAAGATGGCATGACAGATCGGAGATACTGAAAGGTGCTCGGCAGGCTTATCCGGTGAAATGCGCACAGGACAATGTCACACTACTATTTTTTCCCGACTTTAGTCCAGCTACAACGATCAGGAGGAAGGCATTTAATCCGGTTTTGAAGAAGATGACAGCGCTTGGTCTCCAGCCCTTCCTCATATATCCGGCGGTAATCAAACTATGACACAAAGGGGAGCAGATGAGTTTCGACTCTCCACAGAAAGCGGAGGATTTTATCAGCTCCCTGTCTCAGCAGAAGACATATGCGGCGGCTCTGCGGGAGGTCGGCGGCCGCTGTCTCTCCGGCCCGGCGGGAGGGGCTTGATGGCCGGGATGGAGGCGGTCCTAGCTGCCCAGGAAGGGATGATGGCAGTATGGACATGGATGCTTGAACCTGTCTTTTGCTTTTTCTTCTATCCTTTCTCCTACTGGGATATTGTCCCTATCTATCCGGTACAACAATCTCTTTGCTGGTAAGACTAACACCCCTTTTTTTCTTTTTTGGATTGGACTAGTGGAGAGTAGGTTTAATTAAAAAAATATTTTTTTGGCTGTGTAAATTTTGGCAGGAATTATATTAGTGGCTCTTTAAAATGCAAACGTTCGTCATCTGAGTCACTCCTAGAAGAGTTCTCGCTGTCCAGAGTGTGTCTTCATTCGTGTAGCACGCTGTTTATTAAACCACTGTTTATTAAAATGCTGAATTTAGTATTACATCAGCGTGAACTTGATCCTTCTCCCCAATTCACAGGACAAGAATGACACCAGAAGAGAAATATTCATCATTTTGCTTAGCTAAAAATACGTAATTATTTTAGACAAATGATTTCACAGTGTTACGTCATTAATTTTTTTTTTTTAAGATATTGTACCAAATAATGTGATTTGTTTTCATTTTTTTATTAATAATTAATGACCTCTTGGGTGATATTACTATATCTGATACTAAATTAAATTGTCTAAGCTTTCATTTTTGGTACACAATATTGTTGCTATCCATTATCCATTTGCATTTTAGTATTACAATATATTGTGGTACGATATATTGTTATACCCCTGCATTGTTTTGAATGTTGAACAATTGTATCAATATATATGTATATTCTATATCCCGCGATCCAACAGAGGATAAGAGGTACGGAGAATGGATCAGTTTTTATAGGGAAAGACTGCCTAGTTAAATGTTTAGCCATGTCACTACTGATTGTTGAACTAATCAATCATGTTAACAACTTTACAGCACTTGTTGTGAATTTCACTGACACTGTAGTAGGGTCGCTTTGTGAAAACATCTAAATGGTTAATTATAGAGATAGTAAGACAGAAACTCACCTGTTCCTCAGTCATATTGGTCTGAAAAGGTAAAGAGGTGTTTCGAGTCTCGGGAGACTAGCGTAAATTGACCAACAGCGCCATCTGCTGTTTTTGGAAAAGAAAGTTGCTCAATTGCACGTGTGAGAAAATCTGTCTGCACGCATTTGTGAGAAAATCAAGCCAAGTTTCCTCATAAAAAGGCAAATGAGTCTCACAGTTGTAACACGCAATACATATATTTGTCCATACGTCTGCATTTCTCTCAAATAGAGTTTTGTATTTGCAAATCACTTTGCGTTTGTTTGAAAGTCGAGTTTTTCTTTGCAAAGCAGATTGTGTTCATTAGCAAAACACTGGATTTGTTTGATAAATATTGGCACAAAATTCGCTCCATACCAAGTCCCCTAGATGGCGCTTTAACATATCATTATTAAGTAATCAGACTTTCATTACTTCTCTAAAAGAATATATTAAGAAATTTCTTGAAATTAATATGCCCTCTGATGTGGATCCTCAAATACTGTGGGAAACGACTAAGTGTGCTATACGAGGTTTCTGTATATCTTTCTCTTCTACTCTTGCCAAAGCGAAAACTCACCAGTTTACACAATTAGAAAATAAAATCCAATCATTACAAAACCTACAAAAACGTCTCGGTTACGTACGCAACCCTCGTTCCCTGATGGAGGGAACGGAGACGTTATGTCGTGATGACATAGGGGATTTACTTGGAAGCCCCAATCATCTCTGACATAAGAGAAAACGCCAATGAATATTGGCTAGTGGATTTTGCATACCTGAGCCACTCCCCGTGCACATGGGTATAAATAGGCGACAGGTGCATCCACTCATCAGGTTTTACGCTGAGGAGCCGAGAACGTGTCCCTGGCACCCCGCGATGGTTTCAAGATTGTGGCATGGGGACATAATGTCTCCGTTCCCTCCATCAGGGAACGAGGGTTATGTACATAACCGAGACGTTCCCTATCTGTCGGTCACTACGAGTTATGTTGTGACGACATAGGTGTCCTATGGAAAGCGCCACAACCTGAACCCTGTCACGACCTTGTGGCATGCAGATGCTAACAAGCGAGCGCGTGACAGACAAATGCCATGCGAAAGGTTGCAACCTTCCCATCGCCCCAGCGCAAATTCGCTAACCTTGGTGCCCGCAGGGACCACTGAGTACATCGCTGCTGGAGATAGCCAGGCCGCTGTTCCTTTCCCCAGAAGTCGGAAGGAATTTCGACCTTCAATGAAAGATGACACGTATGGGATTACCCGAAGGGAATCAAGTCATACGGACACCTAGCCGAGTACAGGGGCTGACCGGAGACCCGGGCGAGCTAGCACAATTACTGGGCCTGGCGTCAGACTGCTCCACCCAGTCTGACTGCCGGGGGTGCTGGAGGAACTCCACCAGGGTTCGCCGTCCAGGGAACTGAACTGGAGGAGAAAACAGGCGCTCTTATCCCTGGGTGAGGGGGAATGGCGCAGCAAGCGTGACACCGGCCAGTTCTTCCCGCCACTTACCTGTTACCCAACACACGGGAAGAAACTGGCTCAACGCGGCGACTGTAGAATCTCACGAAGGTGTTCGGTGTCGCCCAGCCTGCAGCTCTACAGATGTCTGCCAGAGAGGCGCCGTGCGCCAACGCATAGGAGGAGGCAACACTCCGTGTGGAGTGAGCCCTCAACCCCATGGGGCACGGCTCGCCTTAGGATTGGTACGCCAAGGCGATGGCATCCACTATCCAGTGGGCCAACCTCTGCTTGGAGACAGCCTTCCCTTTCTGCTGACCTCCGTAACAGACAAAGAGCTGCTCAGAGCTTCTGAAGCTCCGGGTGCGGTCCACGTATATGCGCACTGCTCTTACGGGTCACAGCAACTCCAAGGCTGGGTCTGCCTCCTCCGAAGGCAGTGCTTGCAGGTTCACCACCTGATCGCAGAAGGGCGTGGTGGGAACCTTGGGCACGTATCCAGGCCGTGGTCTCAGGACAACGTGAGAGTAGTCCGGACCAAACACAAGGCACTCTTCGCTCACCGAAAATTCTTGGAGGTCCCCGACCCTCTTGATGGAAATGAGCACGGTCAGGAGCGCTGTCTTAGCCGACAGGTATTTCAGCTCGACTGAGTCCAGCGGCTCAAAGGGACCCCTCTGAAGTCCAGCCAGGATGATAGAGAGGTCCCAGGAGGGCATCAGGGGTGGCCTAGAGGGGTTCAACCTCCTGGCACCCCTCAGGAACCTCACGATGAGATCATGCTTTCCCAGGGACCGGCCGTCCACTGCATCGTGATGGGCCGCGAAAGCGGCCACATACACTTTCAAGGTGGAGGGTGACAGCCTACGCTCCAACCTTTCTTGCAGGAAAGAAAGCACTACTCCAATCGTGCATCTTCGGGGGTCTTCTCGGCGAGAAGAACACCAGTTCGCGAACAGACTCCACTTCAGTGCATAGGCTTGCCTTGTAGAAGGAGCACCGCCTGTGGGAGACCACTCAAGTCTGCCGCGTCCCGTCCAGGAGCCACACATGGAGGTTCCACAGATCTGGACGCGGGTGCCAAATGGTGCCGAGCCCCTGAGAAAGTAGGTCCATCCTCAGAGGAATGCGCCAGGGAGGGGCTGTCGCGAGGAGAATGAGTTTGGGAAACCAGGTCCGGGTGGGCCAGAACGGCGCCAGGGCTCGTCCTCCCTGACCTTGCACAGTGTCTGTACGAGCAGGCTCACTGGGGGAAATGCATACTTGCATAGAGCCCGAGGCCAGCTGTGTGCCAGTGCGTCCGTGCTGAGGGTGCCCTCGGTCAGGGAGAAATACAGCTGGCAGTGGGAGGACTCGCGGGAAGCAAACAGGTCTACCTGAGCTTCCCCGAATCGACTCCAGATCAGCCGGATCGTCTCGGGATGGAGTCGCCATTCTCCGGGGAAAGTGGGCTGTCGTGAGAGCGCATCGGCCGCACGATTGAGCTCCCCCGGAATGTGGACAGCGCGCAGCGATTTGAGCCGCGTGTGACTCCAAAGGAGGAGCTGGCGGGCGAGCTGTGACATGCGGCGTTATCGTATACCCCCCATCCGGTTGTCCATACGGACCAACACATGCTTGCCTAACAGCAGTGGCCGACACTGCCGCAAGGCTAGATGCACTGCCAGCAGCTCTAGGCAGTTGATGTGCCAAAGCAGTCGAGGCCCTGTCCAGAGCCCCGAGGCTGCCTGCCCATTGCATGTAGCGCCCCAGCCCGTGCTGGAGGCATCTGTTGTGACCCCGGCCCGTAGAAAGGCAAGGTCTGTCCAGGGGCTGAAGGAGCGGCGACACTCCTGTGTGATGTTCACCCGAAGTGCACCGCGGCGCCATGCCCACCTCGGGACTCGGGAGTGCAACCAGTGCTGAAGTGGTCTCATATGAAGCAATCCGAGCGACGTGACTGCAGCTGCGGATGCCATATGCCCCAGGAGCCTCTGAAACCGTTTCAGCGGAACCACAGTCCTGCCTCTGAAGGAACTCAGGCAGTTCAGCACTGATTGGGCGCGCTCTTCCGTGAGGCGGAAAGAAAAGAGATTCTCTGCGCAGGGGAGAGCTTGCTCTTTTCCCAGTTGACCCGAGGCCCCAACTGGCTGAGGTGCCGAAGCACCAGGTCCCTGTGATTACACAACTGTTCTCGCGCACGGGCCATCCTCGAGACAGTTGAGGATCCTGATGCCCACTTCCCGTAATGGGGCAAGGGCACCCTCCATGACCTTCGTGAAGACACGGGGGGACAGGGAGAGCCCGAAGGGGAGGACCCTGTACTGCCATGCCCGACCCTCGGACGCAAACCGTAGGAACGGTCTGTGTCGCGGAAGGATCGAAACATGAAAGTAAGCAAGTAAGCATCCTTCAGGTCGATTGCTGCAAACCAATCCCGGGGCTGTATGCATTTGATCATGCGCCTGTGCGTCAACATCTTGAACGGGAGCCTGTGCAGGGCCCAGTTCAGGAGTCGCAATCCAGGATTGGTCGAAGACCACCGCCTTTCTTGGGTACGATGAAATAAGGGCTGTAAAACACAGGGTGCGCCGCGCTCCTGCGAGAGGCTTGACGCGCCAGCCTACGATTCAGCACGGGGCGGAGCAGCTCTAGAGGACACAGGAGGGCGCCCACGGCGACAAGCAGACTGGGGCTTGCTCTGCGGCAGAGCGGTGCATCACGCCGGGGCAAGATGTGTTGCCTCGGTCTGCTTCTGTACTGCCGAGAACTGCTGGGCACAGTCCTCGACAGTGTCGCCGAACAGTCAAGCATGGGAGACGAGAGCGTCGAGAAAGCTCACTTTGCCGACATCGCTCCTCTCAGCAAGGCTGAGCCATAGACGGCACTCTTGGACCACAAGTGTGGACATCGCCTTCCCAAGGGACTGTGCTGTGACTTCCCTCGCCCGTAGGGCAAGGTCAGTCGCTGAGCGCAGTTCCTGCTTCAACCTCGGGTTGGTACTACCCTCGTGCATTTAATGCCTTGGCTTGGTGTACTCGCAGGATAGCCACGGCATGCAGCGCAGAGGCGGCTTGGCCCGCAGCACTGTAAGCTTTGGCCGCGAGAGCGGCCGTCAGTTTACAGGCTTTGGACGGGAGACGAGGACAATTCCTCCAAGTGGCGGCGTTTTGCAGGCACAAGTGCACTGCAACCGCATTCTCCACCTGGGGAATGTCAACGTACCCCCTAGCCGCCCCGCCATCGAGGGTAGCTAGGATGGAGGAGGCAGACGAGCCGCTTCCGGCCGTAAAAAGGGGCCGTCAACGACTTCATCAGCTCCTCGTGCACTTCCGGGAAGAAAGGAACCAGGGCAGGGTGTGGTCGCGAGCCACGGCCCGTGCCGAGGAGCCAATCATCTCGCCGCGAGGGCTCGGGACTAGGAGGTGTGCACACCTCCAGCCCCGATCTCGCGGCGGCCCGGGAAAGCACGGCCGTCAACTCTGGGTCCGATTCGGCGGCGGCCGCGACACCCGAGGGGTGCAGCTCCGCCGAATCTTCATCCTCAGAGGACGATTGCCCATCCCCCGATGCCGCGATCGACATCTGATCCTCTATCGGCATGCCGAATGAAACGCTGGGCACGCCGTGAGATGGCACAGCAGAATCACCGGGGAGCCGCACAGAACAGCTGCTGCGGGAGAAGTGAAAGGTCCGTGGGGACTGGCCCGGCGGAAAGCTCTCACTGTAACCCTCAGATCGCCCAGAGCACTAGCCGATGGTTCTCTGCTCGTGGCAGAGAAGCCAGCGCGGGTAGTGACAGAGGGAGCCCCTCCCATCCCCGTGAGGAGAGAGTGGCGTGATCGCAGCGCTGCCATGGTTACATGCTCAGAACGAACGCATAAACCATCCACGAACACAGCTTAAGCGCGCTGGATGCCCAGACACTGAAGACAACGATCGTGGCTGTCGACGGAGGATAGGAAACGACCGCAACCAAGAGGACACGGCCGGAACGGCGTCTTTAAAAAGATGCGAACCGACCGTGATTTTTGCTCTTTTAGGAAATCTGCTCTTTTAGATGAAGTGCCCAGGGGAATCGCTGCAGACAGGGACACCGCTGTTCGCACCGTAACGCCAACCAGAACAGCTTCCAGACAGATGATGAATGGCTTTGTGGAGATCAACACGTTCATCCACTCAGCTCCAAAGCAAAAATCTGATGAGTGGATGCACCGGTCACCTATTTATACCCGTGTGCACGGGGAGTGGCTCAGGTATGCAAAATCCACTAGCCAATATTCATTGGCGTTTTCTCTTAAGTCAGAGATGATTGGGGCTTCCAAGTAAATCCCCTGTCTTCACGACATAACTCGTAGTGACCGACAGATAGGGAACAACATTTTACTGAGCAACAGGCTACACAGCTGTCCTCTTTAAAAGAAGAATATGATTTACTTTCACACTCAAAGGCGGAATTTATTTTACATAGGACTAGGCAAAAATATTATTTCGAATCAGAGAGACCTAGTCATTTATTGGCCCTTAGGTTGAAAGAATGCGAGTCTAAGGCATATATTAGCGCAATAAAATCATCGGATGATCAGGTCACCACGAACCCTGTGACAATTAATGACATATTTAAAGGTTTTTACACAAATCTGTATAAAGCCGAAACAGATTTTGATGAACCAATTTGTGAGCAGTATTTAGATAAATTGGAACTGCCTCGGATCTCACAGATGGATAAAGAATCTTTGGAGGCCCCATTAAGTTTGGAGGAACTCCACCTCTCTCTAAAAAGCCTTCAAAAGGGCAAATTGCCGGGTCTAGATGGTCTCCCCCTGAATTATATTTAGAAATTTGGGATTTGGTAGGAATACTTATGCTTAACTCATTTAATTTTGCAATTGAACATGGGGTATTTCATAGAGATCAAAAAACATCACTGATTTCATTACTTCTTAAAAAAAGGGAAAGATCCATTAGATTGTTCCAGCTACAGACCGATTTCGCTTATCTCATGTGATCTAAAAATCTATGGTAAAGTTTTTGCTTCTCGTATGGAGAAGGTAATTCATAGTTTGATCAAGGAGGACCAAAATGGTTTCATCAAGGGGCGTAATGTTTCTGACAATATGCGTTGACTCCTTCATATTCTTGACTTTGCAGACTCCCACCCAACCCCTTGTGCGGTCTTTTCACTTGATCCCGAAAAAGCCTTTGACAGGCTAAAGTGGAATTATATGTGGGCAGTTCTGCAATGTTTCGGCTTCGGTGAACAGTTAATTTCTATGATTAAGACATTATACCACTCACCTGCAGCATCAGTCATAACTGGTAATATTATTTTCCCCTCATTCTCTTTACAGCGGGGAACGAGGTAGGGGTGTCCGCTTTCCCCCTTATTGTTTTGTCTATCTCTTGAACCCTTAGCGCAAGCCATCAGGAAATCTGAAGTATCGATTAAGATTCATTATCATAATCATAGTATTTAATTATACGCTGATGACATTATTCTATATTTAGACCACTTTGGTGTTTCAGTCTCTAGTATAATTAAGGAATTTTATAATTTTAGTAGCCTATCAGGATATAAAATAAATTGGAGCAAATCTGCTTTAATGCCAATTAACAACACTAAGGTTAATTCTTCTATTCCCTCATTTAATCCTATTAAGGAATCTTTCATCTATTTGGGCATTACCATATATAAAAACATTCATAAGATTGCCAGAGACAATTTTAATAACATTTTAGTTAAGGTCAAAAATGACATTCAAAGATGGAAGAATCTTAAAGTATCTCTCCAAGGAAGAATCTCCACTGTTAAGATGAATTTGTTACCTCGGTTTAAAATTATGCTACCACTTTCTCCCCCTCCAGGTTACTTTAACCTGTTAACCCGCACCAGGACGCCAGCGCACTGAAAGCTCTTTGTTTGCACACGTCATTGTTTTCAAACAGATAAAGTAAAACAGGACAAAATGAATCTTGACAAACTATATATCATTTTGAAGGTCTAAGCCTCAAGCATCGACGACAGATCGCTGTTTATCGATAGAAAGCTTATACGTAATGTATTTGCTAAATTTGTCTAAGCAGTACACATCAAAACATGTATAAAAAACCGCAGTACATACCATATTCATCCTGATAACGACTCTCAAACGTATCCACTGCTGTAAATCCTGGTTTAGTTTGAAAGATAAGGGTCTACTGAACAACATTCCATCGAGCACTTTTAGTCCAAAGAAACAACAACGTTGTAATTTGGATCGTTATTCATTTGTTTACTTCTCATCTCTTCAGGGAGAGTTATTGTTTGTGTCCGTTATGGAACAAATTACGCTCAAAAACAGCGTCTTGGTGGTAAAAAGACAGCATGATTTTGCAGCAGGCAATGTCCCAAACAGAAAGAAATCATCCAAAAAAAAAAAAAAAAAAAGAGTCAAAGATACACGGAAGATTGTTTATTTGAATTCTGGCGCTCCCTCGCGACGGCGCGTGACGCACGCTGTGACGCACCTGTCATCTGATGGGGGCGTAACTTAGCGATCTTTTTAGCACAAATAACTTTCTTTTTTTTCTTGTTCAACAGTTTTCATATATGTTTGCGTGTTTTGTGGGTAATGTGCCTGTATCTGTGTGATTAACATCCGTATGGCTGATAATCAGCATGTAATTACTGACTGTTCACAGATATCAGTGTGAATGCAGTCTATATAAAAGGCCATTGTAATGTAATTATTGACTATATTGGGCGGCCATCTTTATGATTAGCATCTGTATGAATGATCGTCAGCAAGTGATTACTAATGTATGAGCAGGAGCATCTATCTGTATGTCAGGAAATCAGTATGTACTTAAGTTATTTTTTTTATTATTATTGTTTTTTTTTCATCACTCAAAAATTATTATTGTATTTTTCTAGTGCTCAAATAAATCACTGATACAATGTCTAAGATTCTGTATACTGTTTTATAATTGAAAAACTGCAGTGGCATGTATAAAGACTAAATAGTTTGTAGTAGAACCCTTCAATAATTTGGTAAATCAAACAGAGGGGGGGGGGGGGGGGGGACTAGAAAAATGGCTGCATGAATCTCATTTTTCATGGTATCTTCTTCAGATTTGAAATATAAACTCATGAGACATGTGACTTTCAACCCATTACTTTTCTGGATTGCTTCAGGGCTGATTTCATGTATTTTTATATGAAATTAAAAAAAAATTCAGTGTGGTACAATTTTTATCAAGGCACTTCAGTGTCTATAACTTTTTATATTTTTGAGCATTATCAACTCTGGATGATGGATAGTAAAGGCCAAAGGGTCTTCTTTCCAAAGACACCAAAATTGTGTGTGTGGCACACTGACGTCAGGAGCTGTTACCATTTTAAGTTAGTTAGTCATTTTCAGCTGTGATTCCCAATATGGGGGGTGCTGGTTAACAGGTTAAGGAGATCAACTACATAATTTCTAAGTTTATCTGGAATGATAAATGTCCCAGAATTAAATTTACCACATTACAACATCCTAATAGCGCAGGAGGACTGGCTGTACCAAATTTTGAATTATATTATTGGTCGTTCCAGCTTAAGGCTCTTCATATTTGAGTTGATCCTCAATCTACAGTTTCATGGAGGGTGATTGAAGCTGACAAGGTTAAACCAAATAGACTTCAAGATATTTTATTTACTGGCACAGGAAAAAAAGGGGATAATTATAAATTTGGTCCGGTTGTGGCTAACTCTATTACAATCTGGAAAACGGTTGAACTTCGGATAGGTGGACCTTTCAAATTTTGGAACAGTACTCCTTTATGGCACAATTTTAATTTTGTATGCGGAAATCGTCCATTTGTCCAACCCTCTTGGTCTTCTTTAGGTGTAAACACGTGCAGTGATGTATATGATAACCAGGGCCTCTGTTCATTTCAGACATTAAGAACCAAATTTTGTCTACCAGCATCCGCATATTTTGTCGTTCTTCATTTACGTTCTGCTCTCAAAGCGTATGGCGTTCCGTGGGCATCTTCTATTTCCTCTCATCCTATGCGGGACTGGATTGCACCATCTGCTGGTCGGCCATCTGTTTCCTTATTATATAATAAAATTATTGATTGCATTACAAAACCTCTTTCTATTAAAACTATTTGGAATAGGGAATTATCTGACCTTAATTTATCTGTCGACTGGGAGAGGGTGTGGTCTAATCTCAGTTTAACATCTAAAAATCTGGCTCATCGTCTTATTCACTTCAAAGTCATTCATAGAGCATACATAACTCCTTACAAAAGATTTAAAATGAAACTACAGCCAAATTTGAACTGCCATATATGTAACAACATCATCAGGCACTTTTCTGCATATGTTTTGGGAATGTCCTGTCGTCATCAGTCTATGGACACATGTAAACCTGGTTTTGTCATCATTACGGTGAATTGATTGGTCTTTTAACCCAAGTTTGTGTCTTCTTAATGATAATTCTGGTCTCTGTATTAGTTCAATGCAAAAGAGAATGTTGTTTGCTGGTTTTACAGCTGTGAAGAAGACAATAATACAGAAATGGTTTACACCACACATGTGTGGAAAAACATATTGGATCCGTAGCCTCCTGCAAATAGTGACGTGTGAATGTGCAACGGCGCGAGTCGGTGGGGCCAAGCCTTCGACCATTGATGCTTGGCAGTGTTTTTTGTTGGATATACGTAATTGTATAAAGGAGTGACTTTTGTGTTCTTGTTGTCCTTCCCTCTCTCCCTCCCTTTTGATTGGACCTTGAGATGTTGAGTATGTGTCTGTTGTTTTGTTTTGTTATATTTTGGATGCTATGTTGTTTTAAGTGTGAAAAAAATTAATAATTTGTTGATAACAAAAAAAAGAAAGAAAACATCACACTCTCTGCCTTTTTATTCTTGAGTCTGTGCCCATTCTCCCCTCCTTTACAACTCTCTATTCTCACTACCTCCTTCCACATGAAAAATACTATAGTAATTTATAGTAAATACTATAGTGTTTTTGAACCGTAAAGTACTTGAATTAATTTGTTGTGGTAATTCTATAGTTGCTGTGGTAATATAACAACTCTAAACAAATTACTTTACACAATACTGTACTAAGTTTTCTACACCTATAGGGTATATTATACTAATACACTACAGTTTACTGTAGTAAAAACTAAAGAATACCACAATATTTATTACAGTTTATCAGTTCGCTATAGTTAATACTACAGTATGCTTGCTGTAGCATTCATTAACAAAGTGTTGTAAATACTATATACAGTATAATACACGTTACTACAGTATGGTTCAAAAACACTATAGTATTTACTATAAATTACTATATTTTTTCATGTGGGCTCCCCTACGCGTTTCACCCTCCCTTTTTGTGCTCACTTCGTCTTTTCCCCCTTTCTTCTCTGTCTTGCTCCCTCCTCACATCGGTGCTCTCTCTCACTCTGTATATTATGCCTATATTTCTTATCCTTATTCCATATAGTTCAAATGTTCAGTTGAGGACATATGGCCTAGCAGCTCTTGGTTGAAGGGGTTCAGACTGAACTCTTGATTAGGGTTGGGTATTGTTTGAATTTTATCGATTCCGATTCTGCTTATCGATTCCGATTCTTTTCGATTCCCAGTTTCGATTCCAATGTGATTAAATAATGATATCAAACATTTATCCTGTGTCTCTTTTTTGCAAACCATTTATTGGAGCTGAATACCATGACCAAAAATCAACAGGCTACATAAAAACTGGACTCTTTAAGAGCTGTTTGTGTGCAAAATAGAACTGCATGATTCTGGATAAAAAAATAAAATACAAAAAAAAGTTGATTTTTCTTCTTCTTTTTTCCCCAATGGAAGTTGTGCTTCTCTCATGATTCTGAAGAAAAAAACGTTAGACAACTAAACAAAATCATATGTAATTTATGAATGAATGATTCAGTGACTCGCTCAAGATGTACTTGGTTCATTACTGGATCTCTTGTGTGATTCAAACACAAATACATTTTAACAGCCCATTTGCGCCACCTACAGGCTTAACAATGTAATCGATAAATCTACATTTGAAGTGTCAAATTACTTTCAAAAGGTGATTTACTCTATTTTAATCGCTACCGTACACATCGAGTTTATATCTGAACTATAAACGTTTATCCCAGTACTTCTGTGATTTGAATGTTTGTAACACAGATATAATGATACTGTGTGTGTGCAGGGGCGTGTCTAGAGCATTTTCAGTGGGGGGGCCATGCTGGGGCACTGCCTCCAAACGGGGTGGCCGCCAGTGACCAAAAAAAAAGCTAAATTCTACAGTATATTACGTAAATCCTATTGATTTTATTATTTTTTTAACTTGAATAAAGTTACTTGTAAACAAATGTAGTAATAAAGCACATTTTTGATTAATTTAGTTTTTTGTCATCCCTGTATATATCCATTAAGTTAAATTTGAGAGCCAGTGTTTATTATTTTTAGTGTTTTCATAAAACTAACAAGTTTATAAAATAAAAGCAATTTTAATAATGAGCAATTTTAAAAACCCAGAAGCAGAAACGATGTCAACTATTTTCTTTTAATAAGTAGTTTGGCCATTACAATATACAGTAGTTTTATTCACAATCTCTTTCAAATAATAATAAATAAAAAAAATAAAAAATTCCCCCCCCACTGTAATAATTCAAATGGTTTGGCCAAAACATCATAGTGTTTCATTCAACATTTCTTTCAGATTAATTTACAAAAAAGCGGAGTAACACATAGTTAAAGTTTTAGCACTGTAACAGTTCAAATGAAAACACCACAGTTTAAAAATAAAATATGGAACCATTACATTGTGCTCTGCTAATATATTAAAGAACAGTCTTTTAGTTTAGAAACAATAAAAACAGTAGCAGAAAGCGAGGAAGACAGTCGAAAAAGAAAGAAGGCAGACCTCAACTAAAACAGCTGGATTCTTCTGTTTCGGTGGTGACTGGCAAACCATCTAACAAAATCATCTAAGCCAAGACATTTGGCTCTCCTCACCTCAATGCTTAAGACTCCAAGATTACAGAGTCTGTCATCAGTCATAGTAGCGCGTAAATGTGTTTTTATGAGCTTAAGTGCAGAGAAGCTGCGCTCACAACTTGCACTGCTGACTGGTAAGGCCACAGCTATGCAGCACAAACGAAAAAGCTGATAAAACACTTCTTTGAATGGCTCAAGGAAGATGGTAAACTCTAGGAGACTAGACAATTCAATTCCAATCTGGAATTTCCTTTCTAACACTCCTCACTTGATGCAGTTCATGTTTTATGTCATCAGTATCACATTCATAAATCCTAGCAAAACTAAAAATGGTCTCTTCATCCAGAAAGTTTCTGCTTTTAGGGTTCAGTGCTTGTATACCTTGCATTATACTGCAGTTTGACTTACTGAAACGCCTCTGCATCTCCCCACTCAGACAGTCAAGAATGGGGAAGAATATACCACTTCTGAACAGTTCCATGTCTCCTTCCTTACACCTCCGCTGTCCAACAGTGGATTCAACAATTGACCCGCTCAATCTAGAACTAATTTTTTGTGGTCTTTTCACCACAGTTTCTACTGCAACATTGCACTGCTTTCCAGTGTCTACAGTCTTTCCAGATTTCATCAAAAGATGAATCACTTCTTAGGTCTTGGAGGGTGTCTTGACATGCTTCAACTAAGTCCACGGCCTTCGCTAAATCAAGAGACGTTGACTGAAGCATGTCTGCAAGGAATTTTGCCTCTCCAAGGACTTTTGAAAAGATGACAAGTGTTCCGATAAAGGTAAGATCCAGTTGGGCAAGTAAACCCCGTGCCTCCACAGAGCGTTCTCCTCTGTTCTCCACATCAATATCATGTAGCACACGCAATACAGCAGGCAGTCAGTCCTTAATGTTTTTGCAAGCCTGGTACCGACATGCCCACCTGGTGTCACTGAGCCTTTGTAGCTCTCTTGGGGAACCTTGATACATTTCCTTTTGCACAGAGAGCCATTTCTGGTGCACATAGGAGCCTGACATGTACACATACAATTTCTGTAGCAAAGAAAAGAAGGTTTCGGACTCAGGCACTGATTTTGTTGAGTCAACGAGAACAAGGTTAAGACAATGTGCGTTGCAGTGCACATAAAAAGCGTGATTTGATTTAGCTTTAATCCTTGCTGCAACTCCAGAGTGTCTCCCTGACATGACTGAGGCCCCATCGTAACCTTGCCCCACTAGATTTGACCTGTACTCAAGTCCATACGTCTCCAGGCATTGTATTATTTTTTGAGTGAGTCCCTCTGCATCAAGCTCAGTAGCTTGCTTGAAATCAAGGAAGCTTTCATGGACTGCACCATTATTATAGTACCTAAGTACTAATGACAGTTGCTCTTTCTTTTTTAAATCCCTTGTTTCATCTACAATGATGGAAAAATATTTGTTTTCCTTGACTTCACTGATGATGCTTTCCCGTACCATATCTGACAGACATTCAAGAATTTCATTTTGTATAGTGTTACTTGTGTATTTTGCATTCCCCACAGCTTTTAATTTCTTGTCAATTAGTGGACTATGCTTGGCAATCAAATCCGTAATGCCTAAAAAGTTTCCTTTTTTTGTAGATGCATCGGTCTCAAGGTGTCCCCTTTGTGAAATGTTTTGCGTTGCAGTAAACAAAAGTACCTCAGCAATTGTTTTAATGTAGGTACGATTTTGTTCGACTACTTCTTGGTGTTTCTTATCGAGGGCATTTAACATTGAAGTGTCTGTCAAGATTCTTTTTTTGTGTTCATTCCATGCTATCATGGCATTAACATGATTTTCAGATTTTTCATGTCCCCTGAAACCTCCATCTTTATACATTGCCTTCTTCCAGTTAGAATAGCCCAGTGATGATGTGAATGAAGTTTCTTGAATACCAGGGAGAGAAAAGTGTCGACACGGAAAACAATATGCAGAGTCTCGACTTACAGAATACTCCAGCCATTGGTGTTGTGTGTACCACATTTTGTTGAAAGCTCTTTTCCGGTCGCCCTTCATGGTTCGAGGGAACACCTTCAAGTGCGGCTGTGTTGGTCCTGCTGCCCGAGACTGTGAAATGTCTGCAAATAAAGAAAATGGTCTTCTTATAGCGATGACTAGCCTACCAGGGGTCCTCAATCAATTTAAACAATGAGTAATAATTAAAATAATTATCAGTGCAGAAGGTGTAGTTTGTCAATTAAATCAACCTAGAATACATACAACTGATTCTGCAAATTAAGTTTGAATGAAAGTTAGTTACATAACCATAGACCCTCCAATAATATGAAGGCAATCGGTCATTTTTAAGGTTTTAGGAATTTAATTAAAATACACATGCTCATCATTAACACCCATTTAGACAATACCTTCTAGAAATATGTCAGTAAAAAAAAAACTGGAGCATACCATGTGGTCCTGGCAGAATGCATCTGTGGAGATGTTGGCATGTAGTGCCTGAGGTCTGTCACCATCACCCCCTGACCTATGCTGACACAAAGTTTCTTCGTGGTCTTCAAATTCAGACAGGTCACTTACAGCTGAATTATCTGCAGATACAGTAAAATAATAATCAACAGAGTAGACATCAAACATCATTTAACATCACTTGCTGAACATGTGCAAACATAAGAACGTTCAGGTCTCAACTACAACTATACATACCTTTGCATTCTGTTGGGGATGAAGGTGCTTGTTTATCCCCACCAAACGTTGATCCTGAGAAATGATGAAATGTCACAAGTAAATATTGCATAAATGAGAAAACAAAAACTCTGGGAGTACTATAGCAGAATAAATACGCTCATGGTATTTTTAGGGCAAATTCATGTACATGCAATGATTACTACCATTTTAGTTTGCTTCATACAAATGAAATGTAATATTTCTCAAATATCCCTACAATTCCCTCTACACTTCACATACTTGAAGTTGCAGGAAGCACAGAGGAAAATGAAGGCCACTGCTGTCGGCTGGGTCCACTGGCATCACTGTCTGTCTGGCCTGTTGATTCCTTGCTGGCTGATTCTGTTCCAGTGACAATTTTTTCTTGCTGCCTGACATTTTCTTCTTGGTGACTAACATTTTCTTCAGTTGCTTCTGCCTCTACACTTGTTTTGTTTTTTTTTTCTTTGAAAGAAACTCCCTATATCTTTACTTCTTTTCATGGCTTGGCACTGCTCTCTTCCCTGCCTTCAAAAGAAACACTGTTATGCGTGTCTGTTATTTAGTCTTGTTTCCATGAAGGAAAAAAAAAACGAATTCAAGTGATTTTTTATTTTATTTTGCAAATTATCTCGCAATGCGGTAATAAATTAAAAATAGCCCATTCTTGTTTCCGTTTGCATTAAGATTATTTTTCTTACTCTATGGAGAACACTTTTATATTTTAACAAGACTAAATATCTAGATAATTTTTTTATCTATAGAAACTGCATCTTAAATTAAGAATTTTTAAATCTTTGTACTTGAAATAAGACAAAAATACTCAGTAAGAAAAGCAATTTTGCAGCGTGAATGAATGAATGAGGTATTAAAACATCGCTTACACTTTAAAAAGGGGGAGGAGACGGAAAGAAACTCCGGGTTTACCGAAGAAAACCTGCTCCCGACCAGGGGCCTGTACCATGATGGTAGATGAACAAATTCAGAGTTATAGGATAAGTTTTGAGTTGACAAAACCAAACCACTCCAATCTGGCTTTGTTGGTACCATGAAACTGATCATCAACTTTCTCTATCAACTCAGGCTTGATCCTGAGTTAATGGAGCGTGTGCACATGAATGTGTGACATCACCGGCGAACAGCCAATCACAACACAGAGCAAGTGTGATTCACTTCTCGCGAGAGAGCCAGCGAGATTCAAAACTCTTTTGTTAAAGGTTAAGTGATTAAAGAATATGAGGAATTTAAACGCATTTCCACTGAAGTACTTGTCCATGAAAGAGGACAAATAAAGGAAATTATCTTGCTCTATTAGTGCAGTCACAAGTGAACTTGTGAAGTTACTTTATATAGTTGATAGAGACTCGAACATGTAAGGTCACATGTAGCCATTTTTAAAGTGTTATCTATTGATTCTACCACTTATTAATATTTCATATGACCTGTATCTAAATGCTTTATAATAATTGTTAAACTAAAAGTGCTTGTGTGTAATGGAGTAATAAATATATAATCATATTATAATTATATAAATCATATGTAAATTCTAATTATCATTAAACTTCATAGTGACGTTTAATTTGTAGGATGAGAGACTGGGGGAGTGACTTTTTTTGTGTCAGACATGTGTCACTTTGCTCACATCTGATTGGTCCAATTTCAGTTTAAGATCTCTAACCCAGAATATAACCTGCCCCGGAGCAGGTTAGCTGTGGAGTGTAAATTACTATGGCAATGAACGCAGCTAAAAGCCAAGCCACTTTCATGGTACCTAAAACCCAGGATTGGTGCAAATTAAACTGAAACTTACCCGGCTAGCCAGCTAAACCGGCTTCATAGTACAGGCCCCAGGTTAGGTTCACAGCATAAGTTACCACGGTAACCGACTCTGAGTATAAGTTACCTCTCTTTCTGAAACGGGCTTGACTTACCCTGCTTTCCCGGGTTTGACAAACCTCCCATTTTGAAACGGAAAACCCAGAGTTTCCCTCATTTCAGGGTTAACATACTCAGAGTTTTCACTTAACCTCCTTTCTGAAACGGGCCCCAGAATCATCATCAAGAAGACACACACTTTTATTAGCAAAGCAATCAGTCCGTAGTGAGGAGGATAAAACTGTCAGGGTTCTGTTGTGTGTCATCTGTTCCTGCCTCCTGTGTCCATATTTGGTTTGTTTCCTGTCCTTGTTTCATGTCATTATGAGTTAAGTATGTTCCAGCTGTGTTTGTCTCGTTATGTTGTATATTAGTCCTGTCTTTTGAGTTTGATTTGGTCTGGTCTACTCGTTACTTCCCCGGTGTATCCTGTCCATGTCAGTCATGCCTTGATGTCTCCATTAAATATTATTATTTGAGTTTATATCCTCGTCTCCGTGTTCCTGTTCCTCCCTCGTGTGTGCACCGTGACAAAAACCAGGTTTACATGCGTCCATAGATCCATGACAACAGGACACTCCCAAAACACATGAAGAAAAATACCCAATGACGCAGTGTTACATATCATGGCACCAGAAATAGATTTACGGTGTAAATATTCTAACTTTTTTGCAAGATATCTATAATAGTGATTTATATAATGTCTCACAGATACCTGATGTTGATTTAGCCTGGGATTTTTTTAAAAGTACTTTTTTGACTATATGCGAAAAACATGCTCCTTTTAAAAGATTTAGAGTGCGAAATAGAGATAATCCCTGGTTTAATGAATCCATATCTTCACAATATAAAAAATTGACCAAATCAGCTTCTGGTCAAAACTTTTACCAGTCTATCTGATTATTTAAAATTAAATGGGAGTATAATTAAAGATAAAGAGAATATTGTAAATGCTTTTAATAGACATTTTATCTCGGGGGGAGAGACCCACAATTGTAGTAATTTAAGGAAACAAGAAAATGTGGAAGCTACTTCATGTTATATTACTCAGAGTCAGCAGTTTAATTTTATTCCTATTTTAGCTACACAAGTTCATAAAGTTCTATCTAATTTGGATATTAAAAAATCAGCAGGGCCTGATAAAACTGAACCTTATTTTTTTTTAATTTCTGCAGATCTTATAACAGAGCCCATTACATCTATTTTTAACTTGAGTTTAACCTCAAATGTTATTCCTCGTGCATGGAAATCCGCGTCAGTTTTACCTCTGTTGAAAGCTGGTGATCCATCAGTTTTGGATAATTATCGGCCAATTAGTAGGTTGTCTGTGTTGGCAAAAGTATTTGAATCTTTTGTCAATGATCAAGTGAAACAGTTCTTAACCGAAAATAAAATATTAAACAAATTTCAGTCAGGCTTTAGATCAGGTCATAGTACTATTACAGCAGCTATGCTGGTTACAAATGATATTGTTAAATACCTAGACAGTAAACAACATTGTGCAGCATTATTTGTAGATCTTTCTAAATCATTTGACTCTGTAGATCATAAACTTTTATTACAGAGATTAAGTTGTATAGGTTTTAGCGAAATGACTCTAAATTGGTTCAATAATTATCTAACAGAAATAACTCAATGTGTCTCAGTCGAAAATTTTACTTCAAATGAATTAAAAACAATAAAAGGTGTTCCACAGGGTTCGATTTTAGCCCCAATTTTATTTTCTATGTATATTAATGACCTTGGTGGTGGGATAACCTCAGCTAGAATTCATTTATATGCTGACGACACCATTATATACACAGTAGCACATTCGGTGAATCAAGCCATTGAGCTCTTGCAAGAATCTTTTCAGTTATTGCAATTATCATTATCTAACTTAAAACTGGTTTTAAACTCAAAGAAAACAAAATACATGCTTTTCACTCGTTGTCGTACTGAAACAGATCATCCTATTTTAACTTTACAAGGAGAATTTATTGAAATAGTAAATTGTTATAAATACTTGGGTATATGGTTTTAATGACAAACTAGGATTTCAGATACATATTGAAAAACTTTTAAAAAAGCTTAGATTAAAGTTGGGTTTTCTTTTTCGTTTAAAGAAATGTTTTCCTTTTAAAGCAAGAAAGAGAATTATACAGAGTTGTTTCCTTTCAGTATTAGATTATGGCGATGTGATCTATACGCATGCAAGTTTATCTTCACTTAAAAAGTTGGACTATGTATACCATGCTGCTTTACGTTTTGTGACGAGTGCTTCTTCACGCACCCATCACTGTATATTGTATGAACTGGTGGGATGGTCCTCTTTGTTTCAAAGAAGGAAAGTGCACATGTTGCTGTTTATTGTTAAGGCATTGTTGAGAAAATTACCTACTTATATCTGCAGACTTTTATCTTTTTATACTTGTAATTACAGTACTAGATCTTCTGCTAAACTTCTTTTAAATGTTCCAAGAGTACATTCTGAGTTAGGCAAAACTGCCTTCTCTTTTTTTGCTCCTTCGTTATGGAACGAGTTGCAGAGTATTATTATGCTGGAAACACTCTGAAGGAAACATGTACTTGCTATGAGTAAATTACACATTTGTAATCATTTGGATGTAGGGCAAATGATTTTGTTTGCTTTATGTTTTTGAAACTGTTTTATTGTGAAACTTTTTGTGCTGCCATTTTGGCCAGGACTCCCTGGAAGAAGAGATTTTGTATCTCAATGGGACTATCCTGGTAAAATAAAGGATAAATAAAATAAAATAAAAATAACACACAGGTTCGTTTAACAGCAGAATTTAAGCCAGTCACATTCAGTAATAAAATATTTAGAGTATACATTAAAAATTCATAATCCCAAAATTTAATGTATTCATTTTAATGAAAAAAACACTGTTCATTACACTCCCATTCTGTAAATGACATGTAAACGTTAGTGTGCACCACCTAGATGAAAAATCCCTTTAGAAATAAGGTAAAGTAAATAAAAGTATGAATATATGTTGTAAAAATTAAAAGCAACACAGACAGAGATAACCAATAACTATAGACAAAAAACAACTCAGGCCGCACGTTACCGAGAACATAGGTCTAATTGAGCAACAAAAATTTGTGATGATCTGTGACCGATCCACAAAACGAGCCTCCCAAAAGGCTCACATAACCAGAACATTATTGTAATGAAACCTACTCTCCATTAGTCCCCTCCAGAAAAAAAAGAAAGAAAAAAGGGGGGTTAGTCTTACCAGCAAAGGGACAATTGTTTCGAATAAATATGAACACTATCCCAGGAGGAGAGAGGAAAGAAGAAAAAAGAAAAAAAGAGATCTTGCAAGCATCCATATCCCTCCCACCACCATCTTCTTCCGGGCAGCCGGCATCTCCTCCATCCCGGCCACCAAGCCCCTCCCGCCGTGCCAAATAGAGGGCGGCCGCCGCCCTCCCGCTGCCTTGTGGATTCGCAGCAAATGTCCTATTCTGTGACAGGGAGCTGACAAAATCCTCCGCTTTCCGAAGAGAATCGAAGCTTCTCTGTTCACCCCCGTGCTGTAGCTTAATTACCGCCGGATAAGCGAGGAAGGGCTGGAGACCAAGCGCCGTCATCGACCTCAAAACCAGAACCAAGCTTTTTCTCTTGGCGGCTGTAACTGGACTAAAGTCAGGAAAAAATAGTAGCGTGACATTGTCCTGCGTGCATTTCACCGGATAAGCCTGCCGAGCACCTTTCAGAATCTCCGATCTGTCATGCCATCTTAGCACACGGAAGATGAGAGTACGCGGCCGATCGGAGTTTTTCCTTCCATCATACACGCGATGTGCCCGGTCAATCTCGATGTTACGACCTTTCAGGGAAGGAATCCACTTGGAAAGATTAACTCTGAGGAAACCAGCCACGTTGGATCCCTCCATCCCCTCTGGTAACCCCACCAGTCGTACATTATTTCTTCTGCTCTTATCCTCCATATCCGTCATCTTCTCGGTGAGTCGCTCTAGCTGATTTCTTAAGTCCGTGACTGCACTCCTATCCTCACGTGCAGTTGCCTGAACAGAATCAACGCGGTCACGTGTCTGCTTCACCGCGGCAGCCATGACCTCAAACTCCTCTCTTAGCTCTTTAACAGAATTGTTAGTCGCTTGTATGTCCTCACGCAGTTTACACAATTCTGGAATCAGCACAGAGTCCACAGCATCTCTTACTGCCGAGGTCACAACCGAATCCAAAGTGCTTTGCTGCTCTTTAAATGCTAGCTTGATACTGTTAGCAATAGCATCGTCGATATCCTCTCTGGAGATGGTGGAATCCCTGAATTTTTTCTTTATTGGCAATTGCCCAATCTCTCTTTTCCGATCACCTTTGACTGTTGAAGCACTCATGATGAGTCCGATGCAAAGTGGTTCGAAATTTACTGACAGGATTACAAAATATTTAACAAAGTCAGCAGAGCGAAAGACTACGCGTGCATCGAAGTCGAAGGGTCACGTGATCTCTGTCATCTTTATTCTTATTGGTTAAGGGGATAAAACACCCCTAGAAAATGCCTATATATACCATTGTATTAAAGAATAAAGTTGGAGTAGGGAGAATACATGTCTCTGTGTGTTTTCCTTTGCTCCCCGGCCGTATTTACTCTGAGGGACTGAGAATACTTTCTGGTGACGATGAGAAATAACGGGAAACAAAGAATAATTCTTAACAATTGTCATATTGTACATTTTGCATTCTGCTCTTTTTATGTAGTTTACAATGATATATATTTATTTCAATCCCATGCTGAAACAAATTAAAATAAAAACGAGCACATAATTTTTAATGGTTTTAATGATTTATAATAATAATTGTATTGGTTTTAATGGAAACTGTAATCCTAATGTAATATATCCCAAAACATACTACAGGAAACCATTATTTAATTATTTTAATGGTTAAAAGTTGATAGTTTGTAATGTTTGTAATGGTATTTGTAGTGGAAATCATTAGAATTTCTGTGATGGTTTCTATTGTTTTTGTCAGCAGGGTCGCCATGGGTTTTGTGATGTTATTTACCATAAATGCGACAGGACTGCTGCAATATTGTGAGATATAGCGACTGTTTGTACTGTAGTTGTGGTGGGCCTATTTGGGAGAAAATCCAGGGCCGTTTTTTACTCCCAGTCTGTCCCTGGTTCCATACATGCACAGTAGATCGGCTTGAACAATAAACATGTGAACAAACAATTGCCCAGAGTTATTGCACATCTGGCTGTTTTATTATTGTTTTATCGACGGATTGTAGAAGTGCGGGTAGCAACGAGCGTCTTCACACAGCCTGCGCATGCGCAGTTGGTGCTTTTGTAGCCTACTGATCGCGCATACTTCTCCGCGCGGTCACAAAAAATGGGAGGCACGCGGATCCTCCAAGTAGGGCTCGCTGCATCCTGCGGTGGACATCCAACCCCGCCCACATCCAAGTGTGACATCATAAGCCACGCCTGTGTCCAATACAGCCACGCCCACGTCAAAGAGTTATGTCAGAAACCACCCCCCTATCATATATGTCACCTCTTGTGATTCCCCATCCCCGTACCGGGGAAACCCGGAAGTAACGTTATGTCTAAGCAATTTACAGACGTTTAGGGGAAATAAATAAAATAATGTTGCCTTTCGTTTTAGTAATACACATTTTCTTATTTCATTAAAGGATGTCTAGGCTAAAATGGTACAACTTAAATCTAATACAGGTGCATCTCAATAAATTAGAATGTCGTGGAAGAGTTACATTTATTTCAGTAACTCAACTCAAAGTGTGAAACTCGTGTATTAAATAAATTCAATGCACACAGACTGAAGTAGATTAAGTCTTTGATTCTTTTAATTGTGATGATTTAGGCTCACATTTAACAAAAACCCACCAATTCACTATCTCAACAAATTAGAATACTTCATAAGAACATTTTTAGTGAATTGTTGGCCTTCTGGAAAGTATGTTCATTTACTGTATATGTACTCAATACTTGGTAGGGGCTCCTTTTGCTTTAATTACTGCCTCAATTCGGCGTGGCATGGAGGTGATCAGTTTGTGGCACTGCTGAGGTGGTATGGAAGCCCAGGTTTCTTTGACAGTGGGCTTCAGGTCATCTGCATTGTTGGGTCTGGTGTCTCTTATCTTCCTCTTGACAATAACCCATAGATTCTCTATGGGGTTCAGGTCAGGTGAGTTTGCTGGCCAATCAAGCACAGTAACACCATGGTCATTGAACCAGCTTTTGGTACCTTTGGCAGTGTGGGCAGGTGCCAAGTCCTGCTGGAAAATGAAATCAGCATCTCCATAAAGCTTGTCAGCAGAAGGAAGCATGAAGTGCTCTAAAATTTCCTGGTAGATGGCTGCATTGACTGTGGACTTCAGAAAACAAAGTGGACCAACACCAGCAGATGACATGGCAGCCCAAATCATCACTGACTGTGGAAACTTCACACTGGACTTCAAGCAACATAGATTCTGTGCCTCTCCTCTCTTCCTCCAGACTCTGGGCCCTTGATTTCCAAATGAAATGCAAAATTTACTTTCAGCTGAAAAGAGGACTTTGGACCACTGAGCAACAGTCCAGTTCTTTTTCTCCACAGCCCAGGTAAGATGCTTCTGACGTTGTCTCTGGTTCAGAAGTGGCTTGGTAGCCCTTTTCCTGAAGACGTCTGAGCGTGGTGACTCTTGATGCACTGACTCCAGCTTCAGTCCACTCCTTGTGAAGCTCTCCCAAGTCTTTGAATCAGCTTTGCTTGACTGTATTCTCAAGCTTGCGGTCATCCCTGTTGCTTGTGCACCTTTTCCTACCCAAATTCTTCCTTCCAGTCAACTTTGCATTTAATATGCTTTGATACAGCACTCTGTAAACAGCCACACCTTTCAGTAATGACCTTCTGTGACTTACCCTCTTTGTGGAGGGTGTCAATGTTCGTCTTCTGGATCATTGCCAAGTCAGCAGTCTTCCCCATTATTGTGGTTTCAAAGAACAAGAGATACCCAGAATTTATACTGTATGGATGGTCATTTATTGAAACCCAAATGTAAATATTCTAATATTTTGAGATACTCATTTTTGACTTTCATGAGCTGTAAGCTCTAATCATCAAAATTAAAAAAAAAAAAACTTTTGAAATATTTTACTTTACATGTAATGAATCTAAAATATATGAAAGTTTCACTTTTTGAAATAAGTTACAAGAAAAAATGAACTTTTTCACGACATTCTAATTTATTGAGATGCACCTGTATATTTAATATGTCTAATGTATTGAGCTGATTTTGTCATCACAACAGCCTGTTAAACACTTGCATTGGTTGATTTAATTAGGCTAATTGTAATAAAAAAAAACTCTACACCTTACCTTATTCATGTATGTAATGAGATAAATTCTCATTTTATTACGATCGATTTTAAACTACCTTTTAGATTTATCAAATTTAAAGGGGACAATTAGATTGTGTTATTGTAAATGTCACAACACATTTTTATAATTTATAATTGTCATTTAATTTTCTAAAGATGTCTTCCACTTATCATAAATTGTTAACATTTGAATGATAGGATTGATAGTTATCCATATGCAGTAGGCTACACATACATATGCTAAATAGAGATTGCTTGCTTTGATAGATTTTACAAGTAACATGGCATTGACATTCAGGCCTTGTTCATCAACAAAACTTCATATGAAGTGTGTCCAGGGGCCCGTTTCAGTAAGGAGGTTCAACCAACTCTGAGTTTAAACTTGAACTCAGAGTTGACTTACTCTGAGATGGGAAACTCTGAGTTTTCGGTTTCATAACGGCTGAATTGTGTTAGTTTACTCAACTCTAAGTAGGTCGACTCTGAGTTTGGCGCGTGCACCACGACTATGAAAAGTCATGATCAGTGGAGCTCCTACATTACGATTCACCATGGCAACAGCTCCCGCCAAAGACGTCAGCACGCATACTTCCGTCAATGCTAACTTTAATTCTTAATAACTGTCAATAACTTAATAACTGTTATAATATCAGAGGTGAAAACTGTAAATTATTGAACTAATATTCATTTTAATGGTATCCCATGGCCACAAAAAAAAGAAAAAAAAGGGAAAAGACAGAAAGAAGAAACAAGAACGTGGTAGCAGCTAAAAATGAAGTATAAAAACACAATTCAATCAAGGTAAAGTTTTAAGCATGAAAGGTTCATGGGTGTGGGCTATATGACTTTACAAACATTTGACATTAAATATCATTCAATGTCTATTTTAATGCGCTGCAGCTTTTTCCACATAGTCCAACACTCTTTTCACATAATTAAATATTTCTAATAATTATTAAATAAATTCACATAATTATAATTATACATTTCTTAATTAGAGTAATAAAATTAACTACTCACTTGTCGACAGCAAGAAGGCAGAGGGAGAACCTGCAGCAGCACCACTGACAGATGAAGAGGAGATGGTCAAGTATTGGAAGATTTCTCAAATCCAAAAGTAAAAAGAATAACTTTTGCTTTTGTATTAGGAAATAAAGATGACCAAAAAATTGTGAATAATTAGTTTATTTAACAGTGGTGGTGGTTACAGCTCACACTACCCCTCCATCTGGCATCCATCCATTCCATACAGTAATCAGTTTCATTTTCAGAAGGTGTGATGATGGGAGATGATTGTCATCAATGCATCCAACCACACTGGAGATCCTGAAGGAAATTCTGATTATTGGGTTACTTCCAGACGTCACAGAAAGATGTTATCAAGTGAACTTCATTTATCAGATTAGCCTCATTTAAACTGATTTCTACACCACTAACCTACAGTCCTATGATACTCTTCTTTGACGGATTTGTGCTCAGGAAAAAATTATCAGAATGAGTGTGAGAGCGATGCACACTTTCCTTAAAATCTGCATACAGCGGATTTATAATGTGCTATGCATCTCCGATGTTTTGAAGAAAACTACAATTTAAAATGGGACCGCTCAAATAAATATGCACATGAATACGGTGTATAAAAAATTATAATAAAATAAATAATATACAGTATTTAGTCTTGTTTCCATGAAGGAAAAAAAAACGAATTCAAGTGATTTTTTATTTTATTTTGCAAATTATCTGGCAATGCGGTAATAAATTAAAAATAGCCCATTCTTGTTTCCATTTGCATTAAGATTATTTTTCTTACCCTATGGAGAACACTTTTATATTTTAACAAGACTACATTTTTTATCTATAGAAAATGCATCTTTACTTAAGAATTTTTAAATCTTTGTACTTGAAATAAGACAAAAATACTCAGTAAGAAAATCAATTTTGCAGCGTGAATGAATGAATAAGGTATTTAAACTTTGCTAACACTTTAAAAAGCGGGAGATGGAAAGAAACTCTGGGTTTACCGAAGAAAACCTGCTCCCGACCAGGTTAGGTTCACAGACTAAGTTACCACGGTAACCGACTCTGAGTATAAGTTACATCTCTTTCAGAAACGGGCTTGACTTACCCTGCTTTCCCAGGTTTGACAAACCTCCCATTTTGAAACGGAAAACCCAGAGTTTCCCTCATTTCAGGGTTAACATACTCAGAGTTTTCACTTAACCTCCTTTCTGAAACGGGCCCCAGGTTCTCCACATATTTAAAGATGAATAAACAGACATCCCTTGCTTCATTAGGTATTTTTATTATCTTACAAAAATAATGACATTTATGTTATATAATTTATAATATACATTTATCATTATACAATGACATTGTTCCAACTATCATAAACAGCTGAATGATCAAATAAACAGTTCTTGAAATGCAGTACACATACATACATACAGTCAGGTCCATAAATATTGGGACATCGACACAATTCTAACATTTTTGGCTCTATACACCACCACTATGGATTTCAAATGAAACGAAGATGTGCTTTAACTGCAGACTGTCAGCTTTAATTTGAGGGTATTTACATCCAAATCAGGTGAACGGTGTAGGAATTACAACAGTTTGCATATGTGCCTCCCACTTGTTAAGGGACCAAAAGTAATGGGACAGAATAATAATCATAAATCAAACTTTCACTTTTTAATACTTGGTTGCAAATCCTTTGCAGTCAATTACAGCCTGAAGTCTGGAACGCATAGACATCACCAGACGCTGGGTTTCATCCCTGGTGATGCTCTGCCAGGCCTCTACTGCAACCGTCTTCAGTTCCTGCTTGTTCTTGGGGCATTTTCCCTTCAGTTTTGTCTTCAGCAAGTGAAATGCATGCTCAATCGGATTCAGGTCAGGTGATTGACTTGGCCATTGCATAACAGTCCACTTCTTTCCCTTCAAAAACTCTTTGGTTGCTTTTGCAGTATGCTTTGGGTCATTGTCCATCTGCACTGTGAAGCGCCGTCCAATGATTTCTGAAGCATTTGGCTGAATATGAGCAGATAATATTGCCCGAAACACTTCAGAATTCATCCTGCTGCTTTTGTCAGTAGTCACATCATCAATAAATACAAGAGAACCAGTTCCACTGGCAGCCATACATGCCCACGCTACCACCACCATGCTTCACTGATGAGGTGGTATGCTTAGGATCATGAGCAGTTCCTTTCCTTCTCCATACTCTTCTCTTCCCATCACTCTGGTACAAGTTGATCTTGGTCTCATCTGTCCATAGGATGTTGTTACAGAACTGTGAAGGCAAGGGACTGCTCATGATCCTAAGCAAACCACCTCATCAGTGAAGCATGGTGGTGGTAGCGTGGGCATGTATGGCTGCCAGTGGAACTGGTTCTCTTGTATTTATTGATGATGTGACTACTGACAAAAGCAGCAGGATGAATTCTGAAGTGTTTCGGGCAATATTATCTGCTCATATTCAGCCAAATGCTTCAGAACTCATTGGACGGCGCTTCACAGTGCAGATGGACAATGACCCAAAGCATACTGCAAAAGCAACCAAAGAGTTTTTGAAGGGAAAGAAGTGGACTGTTATGCAATGGCCAAGTCAATCACCTGACCTGAATCCGATTGAGCATGCATTTCACTTGCTGAAGACAAAACTGAAGGGAAAATGCCCCAAGAACAAGCAGGAACTGAAGACGGTTGCAGTAGAGGCCTGGCAGAGCATCACCAGGGATGAAACCCAGCGTCTGGTGATGTCTATGCGTTCCAGACTTCAGGCTGTAATTGACTGCAAAGGATTTGCAACCAAGTATTAAAAAGTGAAAGTTTGATTTATGATTATTATTCTGTCCCATTACTTTTGGTCCCTTAACAAGTGGGAGGCACATATGCAAACTGTTGTAATTCCTACACCGTTCACCTGATTTGGATGTAAATACCCTCAAATTAAAGCTGTCAGTCTGCAGTTAAAGCACATCTTGTTCGTTTCATTTGAAATCCATAGTGGTGGTGTATAGAGCCAAAAATGTTAGAATTGTGTCGATGTCCCAATATTTATGGACCCGACTGTACATACATAAGCTACATAGAGAGATTCCTTGCCTCCTTGTTAAGATTATTCACAGAAACATGGCATGGACTTTCAAGCCTTGTTCAGCAAGACAATTTGATATGAATGTGTCCAGCTCCTCCGGATACTCAAACAATCAGAATATTGTATTGTACAGATGTGCTATATACAAATTATGCAAGGGAAGTTGGATAGATGTATAATATATTAAATCAAAAACATATGTATAATAAATATAGTTATGGATAGCTGGGTATTGCACATGTTTTATTGCACAGTGGGGAGAACATTTAACTGTTTGTGAGGTAGATGGCCTGAGGGAAGAAACTGTTCCTGTGTCTGGTCGTTCTGGTGCTCAGAGCTCTGTAGCATCGACCAGACGGCAGCAGTTCAAAGAGGGAGTGTGCTGGATGTGAGGGGTCCAGAGTGATTTTGCCAGCCCTTTTGCTCACTCTGGATAAGTACAGTTCTTGGAGAGTAGGGAGGGTTGTACCAATGATTCGCTCAGCAGTCCGGACTACCCTCTGTAGTCTTCTGAGGTCAGATTTGGTAGCTGAGCTGAACCAGACAGCTATTGAAGTGCAGAGGACGGATTCAATGATGGCAGAGTAGAACCGTTTCAGCAGCTCCTGTGGCAGGTTGATCTTACTCAGCTGACGAAGGAAGTACAACCTCTGCTGGGCCTTTTTAACAATGTCAATATGAGTGTCCCACTTCGGGTCCTGGGAGATGGATAAAAAGACATCTCTTGCTTCATCCGATTCGACCCCAGTTAGTCTTTGATGGCATTCTGTTGATTTTTACTGTCCATCTGGAGAAAGGCAGGCCCTTTCACCTCCCCACAGAATAACTCACAGTGACACTGTATCCAGCACAACACTGGAACAATGTCTCTTACAAACTTACACTTTATGTCCTCTTGGCACTCCTGTTAAAAACACAGAAAACGTGTGTGTTGGTCCACTAAATATTTGTCATACTAAATAGTATTTACCTCATAATTTACCTAATCATTCTGCATACAAGAATATTTATGATTTTAAACCACAAAAATCAATCACTACAGTATCTAGAGAAATGCTCCCACCATACCTCCATGCACGGCTTATGTGGTCCTCCAAGTGAACTGTAACGAGTAATTTTATTTACTGTTGAAACTGCAGCAGGAACTCCTCATCCCAGCAGAACTGCTCTACATCAGGCTAGGACCAAAAATGCATAGAATGCTGTAAAACATGACAAACAAACATTGACAATCATTATGTGATCTTTCCATTAATATAGAATAATACAAAGATAAGTCAAGTAAAAAGTCAAAAAGTCAAAGTCAGCTTTATTGTCAATTCTGCCACATGTACCGTACATACATACATACAGAGAATTGAAATTGCGTTACTCTCTTACTCCCTGGTGCATACAGATAACACTAAACACAAACAGTAGAACGCAAAAATACAGATAAGTACAAATCAATATATATATACACATACACATATACATATATATATATATATATATATATATATATATATATATATACACATACATACATACACAAAAATGCAACTATTACAAATATACAAATAAGGACATGTAGGAAAAAAATAAAACATTAAATAAAGAAAATAAAAATAATAATATAAAAAAAAAATGGATAAAGTGGCATAAGGCACATGGCAGATAGTGCAAATCAGTGAAATAAACAAACAAACAAACAGTGCAGAATATAAATGGTGTAGTGCAAAGAGCTTATCAAGACTATTTAAAGTGACAAGGAGCAGTCTTTTTTATTCAGACTGCCAGAAGAGGTAGTTGAATGAATGAGGTCAGTCCAATGCTGTACAAGTGACCGGTGCTTGTCTCAGTGTTAGTGTGAGTGTGAGTGTGTGTGTGTGTGTGTGTGTGTGTGAGTGTGGGTGGTGGTGGTGGGGTGGGGGTCCGAGTTCAGTGATTCGTGGGGTAAGAGAGGGGAGGGGGGGCAAGGACGGGAGGGAGTTCAGCTTCCTGACAGCCTGGTGGATGAAGCTGTCTTTCAGTCTGTTTGTCCTGGCTTGGAGACTCCTCAGTCTCCTCCCTGATGGAAGCAGACTGAAGAAGTTGTGTGTCGGGTGGGTGGGATCACCTGCAATGCTGAGGGCTTTGCAGGTGAGATGGGTGTTGTATATGTCCTGGAGGGAGGGGAGAGAGACACCAACGATCTTCTCAGCTGCTCTCACTATCCGTTGAAGGGACTTACGGCAGGACGCGTTGCAGGCGCCATACCACACAGTGATGCAGCTAGTCAGAATGCTCTCGATGGTGCCTCTGTAGAAGGTGCACATGATGGGGGCCGGGGCTCTGGCTCTTCTTAGTTTGCGGAGGAAGTAGAGACGCTGTTGTGCTTTCTTGGCTAGTGCTGCAGTGTTGTTGGTACAGGAGAGGTCCTCTGTGATGTGTACACCCAGGAACTTGGTGCTGCTCACTCTCTCCACGGTCGCACCATTGATGGTCAGAGGAGCATGCTGAGTGTGCACTCTCCTGAAGTCAACGACAATCTCCTTCGTCTTCTCCACATTCAGAGAGAGATTGTTGTCACTGCACCACCCGGCCAGGCGGCTCACCTCGCTCCTGTAGTTTGTCTCATCTCTGTTGCTGATGAGACCCACCACAGTCGTGTCATCCGCAAATTTAATGAAGCGGTTGGAGTTGTGTGACGGTGTGCAGGCGTGGGTCAGCAGAGTGAAGAGGAGGGGGCTCAGCACACATCCTTGGGGGGCCCCTGTGTTCAGTGTGATGGTGCTGGATGTGTTACTGCCGACCCGTACTGCCTGAGGTCTCCCGGTCAGAAAGTCCAACAGCCAGTTGCACAGCGACGTATTGAGCCCCAGCTGGACCAGTTTATGGATGAGCTGTTGAGGGATGATTGTGTTGAATGCTGAACTGAAGTCTATGAACAGCAATCTGACATACGTGTCCGTTTTGTCTAGGTGTGTGAGGGCTGGGTGGAGGGCAGTGGCGATGGCATCATCGGTCGAGCGATTGGACCTATATGCAAACTGGAAGGGGTCCAGGGAGGGGGGGAGGACAGACTTGATGTGCTGCATGACTAACCGTTCAAAGCACTTCATGAGAATAGGAGTGAGTGCTACTGGACGGTAGTCATTGAAGCAGGATGGAGATGACTTCTTCGGGACTGGAATGATAGTGGTAGCTTTGAAGCATGTGGGGATAATGTCACAAACACAGAGTTATCCAGCAATTCAGTGAAATTATGTGGTTGCTCAACCAAGTTACTGTGCAAGGGTACTGTGATCATTGTATATCATTAAAATATCATATGTATGTGAGTTTTGTGTGTGGGGGGAGGTAAGTACATATGTGTGAGAGGTGAGATGAGTGTTATAAAAAAAATTGCACATTCAGTCAGCATTCATTTTATGTTGTAATAATCAATGCACTGATTTTTATGACATAAAATGAACTGACTGAATGAGTAATTTTTTTAATAATACATAACACTCTTACCTACTCATATCCCTCTCACATATGTATTTACCTCTCCCCACACACATAATATTTTTAATGACACTGAACACTTGCACAGTATCTTGTCTTGCTGGATCACACACACACTCTCACACACACACTCTCTCTCACACACTCACTCACTCTCTCTCTCACACTCACACACTCTCTCTCTCTCTCTCTCTCTCTCTCTCT
This sequence comes from Schizothorax lantsangensis, assembly GCA_027422415.1. Classification (NCBI taxonomy): domain Eukaryota; kingdom Metazoa; phylum Chordata; class Actinopteri; order Cypriniformes; family Cyprinidae; genus Schizothorax; species Schizothorax lantsangensis. Next base: position 19,222,132 of record CM049853.1, on the reverse strand, counting down.
CTCTCTCTCTCACACACACACACACACACACACACACACACACACACACACACACGTTACTGATATCTAAGTAATAACGTGCCTGTGTGCAGTTCAAAACACATACTAAGCATGCCAAACTGTTGTTTATGCACATGCACACAAACGACCCACACACTCAAGTTGTCAAAGTTTTAAGTCTTCCTAAAGACCAAATATTATTATTATTATTTTTACTTACAACACAGCAAACTTCTTTCTAGCGGTTTGCAAACAATTCGACTTATCTTCTTATCAATGCTTCTTCCTGTTTCAAAATAATAAGAATGTGACGTATTTCTTCTTCTTCTTTTTTCTTGGCTTTTGCACCTTGTTAATATTGCATATCGCCACCTACTATACAGGAGTGTGTAGAGGAACTTGACAGATATGTGACGTATTTGGACACGGGCGTGGCTTGTGACGTCACGCTTGGATGTGGGCGGGGTTGGATGTCCACCGCAGGCTGCACCTATGTCTATGGGCTGCACTGTCCGCACATTTTTACGTCACGCATACCATAGCGGACCCTTGCGGACTCGCGCACGCGGAAAGTACAACAGAGGCTTTATTCGAGCGTTTATATGCTGAGGAGGAGTCTCGTACGGTCGTTTTTACTGATAATTTCCTAAGCATACAGAATACCAATACAGTCTGACTGCACAGCATTACACACCTCGTTCTTCTCGTTCTTCCGCCCAACAGGCGATTTTCCCAACAACAACATATGACCCCCCCCCCCCCCCAGCCTCGGTAGGATCCAGCCTTCCGTTTGAGAAACACCCATAGTTGAACACCCCCCTCCACACAGCTCTCTCAAAGAAAAAAATAAAGACAAAAGGGTAAGAATGCTACACAATTTCTTGAAATATTTTCTGAACATTTAGTGCTACCTCTCAGTTTTTATTAATTTGTTTCTCAGTAGAATTAATACAAATAATATATGTGGATCAAGTTACATCGCTACTGTATCTTGCTAGTTAGCTAAGCATTAAAGAACTAAGCTTGAAACTGCTAAATAACATATTTGAAATTAAAGTAATAGATTTGTCTCGTTTTAGATGAAAAAATAACTTACGTAAGAGTAATACTTTTGCTCAAATGGTTAAATGTTCAATAATCCCTTCCAAATATCTTTGGAAAGGGGAACTAACGGAAACTGAGCCCTTGTCTTCATACTGAGGTCAGCAATGCCACCTACTGACTCAACCAAAAATGGTAGATATGTTTTGTAGGCTAAAACTTGTGACCAAAATGACAAAAAATACAGCAAATACACTACAATATGTGTTCTTGAAATTCATTACGCCTATGGAGCACGGGGTTTGAAAAAACCTCTCCTTTTTAACATCAATTAACAATACTCCTGAGGTGACAGTAGAAGTTCTAAGTCTATGTGTTATAAATCGTTAAATCTTTTTTTATAGTTTTTTTTTTAACTATAGAGGTAGACAAAATCTACATTGTATTTTACTACCTTAATCTATGAATGTATAGCTTAGGTTGACACACTATATTTACAATGTAAATCTTTGATTTTCAGCTTCCTTTTGATAAATCCTGAATGTGAACACCACTTCCACCTTCCACTATAGTCATAATCACACAGCTGTGAAGATGGCGTGTGTTGTGAGATACAGTTTTCTATTGATCAGTATCTGTTTAAGAAGCACCTCATGGGCAGACACAATGGTGCAAGGTATGAATATGTATATGTATATACATTTTGCTTTCCATTTCAACATTAAAAGTGTTACTTTCATGGATTACATTTCTATGCTAGACCCTGTAGTAGAAAATGTTGTAGTCTGCATTCATTAAAAAAGACCAAGTGTATGTAAATGAAATGCTGTGAAGAATACTTTCTTTGTGTGTTTTCTTAATTATGTCTGGGCTTATTGCTACAAAAATAATTTCAGATGCAAGATAGCCTGTAAATTAATCAGTGAATTTAAGTGTTTAAGGAAAAAAGTCTCATTAGTTGTTTTTCTCCAACACAGTTGCATCTTTAATTGGAGCTGTTGGTAATGAGATCATCATCCAGTGCGCTACTGATAAAACCCCTCAAGATGGGGTATACATGTACAAACAAGAAGAAGCAAGTAAAAATAAACAGGAAGTCTTCTACTATTACAAAGATGACACTTTTACCCCTAAATCAGCAAAGTACAAAGCCAAAGTCCGTGTAGATGGAACAATTACCAACCTTAATGTCACCTTCTCAAATGTTAATGCCACAGACACTGGGCTTTACTTGTGTGAATTTAATTTGGAAGACAAAATTACAGTTGGCACAGTCACATGGTTATGGATAGGTAAGTGTGTCTTACACTTTATGTAAATAATTGTATTATCAAACATAATGGGTTTATTGTGGTCTATATGAATGTAACATGTATTTACTAAGTAAACTGTATTAATAGGAAACTTCTATTCAGATGCAGAGATTGAGAAGTATAATAATTTTCTAATTAATATTGAATGAAGAACAGCATAGAGGATAGCTCTAATTCTCTGGCTTTGATTTTCTATTCTGTCATGGGAAAAACAAGAAGAAAAAGCAGAAGGAGATAAAAAAGTGTGCCCAGAAGATGTTCCTCATGCAATGATCTTGTATGCTGTCATTTTGTTACTGTGCATAATTTGTTTAGTCTTTGTGATTCTGAAGGTAAGTATGCATGCACGCACACACACATGCACGCACGCACACACACACACACACACACACACACACACACACAAACAAAAACACAAATTAGTCTTGAAAAGCACAAATCAAAAGGAAAAAATAAACTTGTAGACAACATGATGCATATATATCTGAAATACGGTATACTGTCATGTTTGGACAAGCATTGTGCAAATGACAGCCATTTTTGATACTCTTTGTGGTTTGATTTGTTGCTGAAAAACTGTTGCTGTCTAATTCTTTTGCAATTCCTAAGCTCTGGAATGATTTTATATTTACATTTAAACACAATTTAAGACTCTACATTCCAAATAAGTCTTAAAATGAGTTAGGACATGTTTAAAGACCACAGGAAACATTTGAAATGGTGCTCAAAAACCAAGTGGCCCTGCAGTTGTTCAAAGTTTGCTTACACAAACTATTAGCCTAACTATTGATATTAAGCACTCCCCTCCCCTCCCACATTCAAGATGTACACGAGACATTCAAGATGTACAGTGTTCTGAATGATCATGTATTTCTGGTACATTGTTTTCATGTCATGAATGTGTCCTCAGGTGAGGGAGTGTTGGAAAAACAGACCATCAAACCACCCTCTAAAAGTTTATGAATAGATGAAATGGAGCAAAATATGGATGCCCAGCCCAACATATAGCCATTTATCAACCCTGACTATCAATCTACCAAGCAACTTTGATAAATACTTGTGATTAATAATGAGTTAAATTTGTGTTACTCTATTTATTTATTTTTTTGTCACAAAGCTTTCAAATGGTTTATTGCTTTGTATGTGTTTAAGTTTCAGTTTCAAGTTTTATTTGTCACATACACGCCTATACAGAGATTGTATAACCAGCAGTGAAATGTGAGTCGGGTCCGCTCCATGGACAGTGCAAATATTGAAAAATACAACACAAGGGAAGTATACATAAAATAAAATGAATAAAAAATAAGATATAAAGAATAAAATATAAGGTATAAAAGAATGTGCATGACAGTATGCTGTAGAATTAAATATTAAGATATGCATGACTGTACAGAGAGGAATGTGCAAACAGGTTGAACATGGTTGACATGAAGCAGCCAATCACAAAAAAAAAAAAATATATATATATATAATATCAAGACACAGAAAGTGTTGTGTGCAAATGTGCAAATTACACTGTCAGAATGTGGTAGAGAATAATGAGTGTGTGATTAGTGATTATGAAGTAAGTCAGATGATGTTAAGAGGTTGAGTTTGAGTTTAGGAGTCTGATGGCCTTGGGGAAGAAACTCCTAAGTCTCTCAGTTTTTGCCATCAGGCTGCGGAAGCGCTTACCTGACAGTTTCCAGGGTGATTTGAGTCTTTGATGATTTTGACAGCTCTGCTTCTGCAGCGCTTGAGGTAGATGTCCTGCAGAGAGGGGAGAGCAGACCCAGAGATACGCTCAGCTAAGCGCACAACTCTCTGCAAGGCCTTGCAATCTTGGCTGGAGCTGTTTCCATACCACACTGAGATGCACTGAGTCAATACACTTTCTATGGTCCCTGCATAGAAAGTTTTCAGGATTGTTGGTGAGACCCTGAATTTCCTCAGCTGTCGCAGATGGTACAGTCTTTGCCTGGCTTTCTTAACCTGTGTTTGAATGTGTGTAGTCCAAGTCAGGTCCTCGGAGATGTTTACACCGAGGTACTTGAAGCTGCTTACTCTCTCCACAGGGGTCCCGCTGATCATAAGAGGAGTGTAGGGCAGCAGGTGTCTCTTTCTGAAGTCCACAATCAGCTCTTTAGTTTTGCTCACATTCAGAGAGAGACAGTTGTCCTGGCACCATGATGTAAGTCTCTCCACCTCATCCAAGTATGCGGTCTCATCATTGTTGGAAATGAGGCCCAGAACCACAGTATCATCAGCAAATTTGATAATAGATGTGGATCTGTGAGAGGACACGCAGTCATGTGTGTAGAGAGAGTAGAGCAGGGGACTCAGGACACAACCCTGCGGGGCTCCTACGTTCAGGGTGATGGAGTTTGAGGTGTACTGGCCTACCTTCACCACTTGAGGTCTGCCGGTGAGGAAATCTTGAATCCAGTCGCAGAGTGAAGTGTTTAGGCCGAGGCCTGTGAGTTTATTAGTCAGCTTGATGGGGACTATGGTGTTGAAAGCTGAGCTATAGTCTATGAATAGCAGTCTTGCATAGTTCCCATTGCTGCTATCAATGTGTGTGAGAGAGGAGTGGAGAATGTGAGAGATGGCATCATCAGTTGATCTATTGGAGCGATAAACAAACTGAAGAGGGTCCAAAGTAACAGGGATGGATGAGCTAATGTGGCTCTTAACAAGTCTCTCAAAAACCTTCATGACTATTGATGTGAGGGCCACTGGTCGATAGTCATTCAGGCAAGAGGGTTTATTGTTCTTAGGCACAGGGATGATGATGGATTTTTTAAAGGAGGTGGGAACTACAGAGGTAGCAAGGGACTCGTTGAAGATAGAAGTGAACAAACCAGCAAGCTGATCAGCGCATGATCTCAGAACCCGGCCTGTGATCCCGTCAGGTCCAGCCGCTTTCCTGATGTTCACTCCCTTTAGTGCCCTCCGAACCTCGTCCTCCGACACGGTGATCACATGATTCTCGCTTCTCTGCCCTTCTCGCTTCTCTGCCTGCTGTAAACGTTTATCCACGTTTACCTTGTGTGTTCCCATTGGTTTCCCTTTAGCCTTATTTCAATTTCAGAGTTTGAAAGAAATCATGCTTTTCGTTAGAGTGTGAACAATGAACATTATGCAGTTAGATTTAACAGATCAGGAAGAACTGAAAATATTTCAAGTGTGAGGAAATATAAAGAGATGCAGCAGTTGAAGATATCTTGATGATGGACAACAGAAAACCCTTACTTGTACTTCAGTTTAATAAGTAACATACCTGCTGTTTTACTCATCACATAGCATGGCTGCAATTTGCATATGGTTTATTTAGTGTCTCTTGTCTCTGAATATATATTTGTACAAATACTGTATATTGCAAGCAAGCAAATAAATAAATAAAGGGGTACACCAAAACAAAAACATTTGTATACCACACTTTTGATGCTTTGACTAAACAACTGTCAACATTTTAAACCAATTCAGATTGATTTCTTACTACGTAGTAGTACTTTTTTATTAGACACTAGTATCTTTCATAATTATTATTGCAATTGGACAGTCGTGGCCTAATGGTTAGAGAGTCGCACTCGTAACCCAAAGGTTGCGAGTTTGAGTCTCAGGTTCAGCAGGAATTGTAGGTGGGGGGAGTGAATGTACCTTCAATACCATGACTGAGGTTCCCTTGAGCAAGGCACCGAACCCCCAACTGCTCCCTGGGCGCCGCAGCATAAATGGCTGCCCACTGCTCCAGGTGAGAGTTCACTGCTGTGTGTGTGCACTAAGGATGGGTTAAATGCAGAGCACAAATTCCGAGTATGGGTAACCATACTTGGCCACATTTCACTTTCACGTAAGAATTCTTATCTCACTAGTCAGATCTGCTTTTTTTTTTTTTTTTTACTTTTGTTCTGTTATGACTAGTCTGAATGGCCACAGTAGAGTTCAATTAAATATTTTACTAGTAAAATAAAAAAAATCTTAACATTTCAAATAAGTGCTAACATCTAACAGTGCTGGGGGTAACGCATTACAATAAAAACAAGTTACGTAATTAGATTAATTTTTAAAAGTAACTAGTAAAGACGGAAGGAGAAAGGGAAGTCTTGGCCTAATGGTTAGAGAGTTGGACTCGTTGCAATTTCGAGTCTCAGGTCCAGCAGGAATTGTAGGTGGGGGGAGTTAATGTCCAGCACTCTCTCCACCCTCAATACCACGAATGAGGTGCCCTTGAGCAAGGCCACAACTGCTCCCCAGGTGCCGCAGCATAAATGGCTGCACACTGCTCTGGGTGTGTGTTCACTGCTGTGTGTGTGCACTTTGGATGAGTAAATGCAGAGCACTAATTCCGAGTTGGCCACATGTCATGTCACTGTCACTAAAGTAACGCATTACTTTTTAATTTAGAAGTAAATATCTGAGTTACTTTTTTAAATAAGTAACACCAGTTACTTTGTTTCCCATGCATTTACTGACAGCTCTCCTTTCCTCATGTTGAGAGAAATCGGAAGTAAGTGCAGAGGCGTGCGCTGAGTGAACATGATGCTTACTGTAGTTCTAGACTAAATATGAACATGTATTTACTCATCTCACCTGCACAAAAACAGATTCAGTATTCCTCAAAATGAATAAAAACAGTCAAATACAAACTCAGCATATTATACAAACCTACAATAATTAAATATCATTTATGTATTTAATCTCATTTGATAAAGCAAAGTCTTAATCCCATTTGACCGCCCACCAACGTGTGATTAGGATAGTCAACATTACAAAAAGATGCTCCTCAACATCAGTTCTAGTGGCTTGTGCTTTTTGACGCGATAGACCAGAGTTCGAATCCGCCTTTTGCCGAACTTTTTTTCTCCCATTTCAAATCTTATATGGCATCGGAAAGGCATTTATTTTCAATAAAAATGAAGGAAATAATCAAAAAGTTGAAAATAAAGTATCGGGTAGGGTTAGGGAAGGCTTTATTGTCCCAATAAGGTGGCATCCATTTAATAGCCTAATTTGAATTAAAACTATAATTTACACTCAATACGTTATATTATTGCTTACTGTTTTATAATGTACTACAAAACTGAGGTGCAGATAATTGCCACTATTTGCAATAAGTAGCATAAATAGCAGAAAATCTTGCTATTTTAACAATGTAAATAGAATATATGGCTATTTGCACTTAGTGTAAATAGCATATCGTTAAAAGTACTGCAATTTTACTTAGTGTAAATAGAATCCATTGCTATTTGCACTTATAGTGTAAATAGCATCTATCGCTAAGAAAATATGCTATTTGCACAGTGTAAATAGAATCTAATTGCTATTTACACTTAGTGTCATCTGTTGTTTAAAAAGTATTATATTGCTGGCTTAAAATGGACTGGAAATAAAAAATAAAAAAAACACACAGATTTACTAGAGGCAACAGCAATAATCAAAAGCTGCATTGAAAGTTCTAAATGATATTGTGGGCTCGATTGATAATGGTGATTTCTGTGCTTCTCTTTTTATTGACTTGTCAAAGGCTTTTGACACAGTGGATCATGAAATATTGCTGCATAGATTGAAGAGTGTTGGTTTATCAAGTGATGTTATTCCCTGGTTTAAAAACTATTTAAGTGGAAGAACTCAGTGTGTACAAGCTGAGGGTAAACTCTCTGATTCATTGGTGATTGCCAAAGGTGTTCCCCAAGGATCTGTGCTGGGTCCCCTTTTATTTACCATTTATATAAACAGTCTTGATTACAACATTCAGGATGCCAACTTTCATTTCTATGCAGATGACTCTGTCAATATATTGTAGTGCTTCTTCTGTACAACAAGCCATTTATAAGCTCCAGTCAGCCTTTGATGTTATCCAGTCACGGATTTACTATCTAAAACTTGTAATGAATGTTGATAAAACCAAGTATATGTTGTTCTCAGGTTCAAAAAAATTTGATAATAATTTATCCTCTCTTTAGACCTTACAAGGTTCCGTGATTGAATTAGTAAAAGAGTACAAATATCTTGGCATTATTGTTGACGATGTCCTATCTTTTAGCTCTCACATTACTCAACTGAAGAAAAAATTGAGAATTAAGCTTGGGTTTTATTTTAGGAACAAGTTTTGTTTTTCATTCAATGTACGAAAGAAATTGGTTACTGCTACTTTTCTACCCGTGCTTGACTATGGTGATGTAGTGTATCAGTTCGCACCATCATATCTTCTATCCTCTTTAGATGCCGTTTATCATGGTGCTTTAAGATTTATATCAGATTGTAAATCCTCAACTCATAACTGTTTATTGTATAACAGAGTAGGTTGGTCTTCTTTGCTTATCAGAAGAAAAATGCACTGGTATTTAATTATTTATAAAGCCATTTTGGGGATGTTGCCATCATATCTCTGTTGTCTTATAAAACAGAAAATTGTTGAGAAATACTTCTTTCGCTCACAAAATTGTTATACGCTCTCTGTTCCTTTTGTTCGATCTGAACTAGGTAAAAAGGCTTTTATGTATGCAGCTCCTACTGACTGGAATCTTCTGCAATCGAAACTGAAATTACAAAATTTGCTGTCTTTGGATCATTTTAAAACAGTTATTCGACAAATGGAAACTGACTCAACAATATGTAACTGTTTTTAAGTGTCTTTAGTCTGTTTGTGTTGTAATATTTTGTGATGAAACTGATGTATTGCTGCCCATTTTGGCCAGGACACTCCTGCGAAAGAGATTCTTAATCTCAGAGAGTCTTTTCTGGTTAAATAAAGGTTAAAAAAAAAAAAAAAAAAAAAGATTAATATTTATTAAAAAAAGAACACATGGACAAAATACGAGACAAATTGAATTTATTTGGGTGAATACAGCAGAGTTTACAATATTAGTACACACATTTAAACTCGTTTAACAAGCACAAATACATAAAAATGTAACATTTAAAAGTAGCATTTTAATATGTGTATTCAACCGTTCTCTGTAGGCTAATCACTTTTTACTGAACTAGCCTAATTCTCATGCCGGTGTGTCGACGAAATCTGAGCTTGTGAAGGGCTGCTGTTCACCGGAGAAACTGCGAACTTCAGACCGCGGCCTCGCGTTTCACTCGTAGCTGAGAGATGACTACACAACCTGCCCATAAAAACAGTATGGAGATTAGAGAACATTATATTAACATCAAATTAACTTAAACTCAGTACTATAACGGATAAAATCCATTTATTTTGCAAGGAAAAAGGCGTTTCTATCATACGAAACGACCGACCGCTGCTAACGCAGCTGACTGACTGTGCGTTCACACCAGACGCGACTTGCGCGAATAAATACGGAACGCCAATTCGGTCATAATTCGCCATTAACCAGACGCCTGGTGTCCAGTAAGCGCCTGTTTTTACGGCGTTTTGTAGTACAGACGGTGTAAATTACTGCGTTTTCACAGCAGAACCACCGTTAATATTGGCCTTTATTGATGCAATCCAAAACGCCGTTAATTTCGCCGTGGCCATCCCAAATACGCCGTAGTTTACTGTGCTCTGTCTGACAAAGATGGCTAAAAAAAAAAACTGTGGCTGTGTTCGAAATGGCATACTTGCTTACTGCTTACTGCCCAGTACACAGTGCATACTGCCTACTATTTTTTAAAGAATAGTGTGAAACAGTATACAATTAGCAACAAATGTTTCAGAGTAGTATGCTTATTTGTCACATGACAAACACAAACATTAATTCAGCACAGCTGTGAAGGTTGTTACCTTACAAACAAATGTGCTAACTATTCTTTTACAAAGGCTTGTTAATAAGGCTTCATATTAGTAAACAATGTTGCCCAATTGAACTCATTTCATAACTGAAGAACTTTACAAAGGCTATTGGACTGAACTAAATGAGCTGTCTTTAACTGAGCAATGATATTTTTGGCAGTTACACTAATTGGAAAGAGTGAAATATTCTAGTTACACTAAATGCAAATAATGATAAATTCTGTTTACTCTAAAATAGCAGCATTTTCGTTAGCAATAGGTGTGTAAATAGTAGTTAGGTGGCAGATATTTATACTTCAGTACTGTACATTATAAAACAGTATGCAATAACATATTGAGTGTAAATTATCATAAATTTTATTTGATGAAGGCCACTTTATTGGGACAAAAACCTACCTACAGCTAAGCACACTGTATTATTAATGAGGCGTTTAATTTCCACTTTTCAAATATTTTCTTAATTTTTTTATTGAAAATAAATGCCTTTCTGATCTGGTATGTGATGGGAAAAGGAGTTGCACGAGTTTGACAAAAGTCAGGACCGAACTCTGATCGCTCGCATCAACAGCACACATCTCGTGTGTTTTACTCACTGCGCCACTGGTAATACAGACATATACGTGTCTTTTGCAGTACTATTTATCACAGCCAGGCATTGGTGAGCGGAGTTAGCCTCTGACAACAAATTGGTCTATTTCTCCTTTGAGTAACAGCACTCCGTTTCTTTTTAGAGCTGCTTGACAGCGGGATTTAATTCTGCTCACATAACTGAAATATACATTTTATTTATATATACTGCAATATTAATATTATTATTTAATATCTTTGAAACAATGTACAGTAGTCATCATTTGAAGTGGATCAAAACCTTTCGTCAAAGTTGCCCTAAAACCTAAAACCAAAATGCGTTCTTGTGTTAGGACAACTTTGATTAACTTTTTTGATCCACTTCAAAAGCGCTATAGAGATAAAGGTGACGTCATTTGACTTGATTGGAAAAGAGGCGTAGAGATTAAAGTACAATTTATGTCCTACAAATTATATCGTTTTTAGATGCACAGCAATAGTTTGTAGTTTACATGTATATGTATATACGTACATATACAAGTGTAACATTTATAATTACTATTCCCCGCCTCCAGTTCCCTCATGCCTTTGAAGATGAAACGTCACATGGAGCGCGTTGCATTCTGGGAAACAGTATCCCACGCAGTGTCTTCAGATGCATACATCAAATTTCAGCAAATGTAGCAGGTAATCCGGGCATTCCATGCATACAGAAAATTCACATACTGTTCACAGTATTCACACAGCATGCTGCAGTATAGTAGGAGTTGTATGATAGTATGCCATTCCGGACACAGCTTCTGTACTGATTTCAGTATACTTGAGTTATATTTAGCAGATTCTGGCAAAAATAGTAGGTCATCCGGGTATTTCATGCATACAGAAAATTTGCATATTATGCGCAGCATACATACTGCATGCTGCAGAAATAGTAAGAGTAGTATGATAGTATGGCATTTCGAACACAGCCTGTGTTTTCTCTAATATTAAATCAGCCCCTTCTTTTCTACACAGTCCAGCCCCTTTAATGAAGTAGGCAGTCAGCCATGAGTAGTAGAATGTCGATCTGGATGGCCATCTGCTTCAAGGATTCTGTTTTGTATGTTAAGATATGGGCACTATTAATCTTCAACCCCTTATGGACACTATGGGAGCTCTCTGAATATGATCATAAAATGTATTTGTAATGAAATCAACATTTTCCTATTAATCAGATGTCCCTCACACTAATTCAGTGTTTGCAAATATAAAAGTTACATAAAATCTCACACTTTTGCTATACTAAAGCCTGAAATTGATTTTTTTTGTGACAGAAGCCTCATAATTTTTGATAACTTCAGAATTTGAACTAAAATCAGTATTCTTATGATTGCTCTGAACATTTCAGACTAAGTTCAACAAATATTAAATTACTTTTTCATAAACTTAAAAAAATAATTAATAAAAATGTAGATGTGACAGGGTTGAAACAAGGGTAACGGGGTTAAAGATGGTAACGGGGTTGAAGAGACAAATACAGCTTAAAATATAAATAGTTGTTTTTTACTCAAATTCACTGTAAGATTTTCTATAAACACTATTTCATTATGTGACCAAAAAAGACAACAGATATAAATTGCAATTGAACTGAGTTTTATTAACCCAACTGCAGGAAAAACAACAATAACATAGTATACATTAGAAGATTATAAACTGACTGAATAGGCCATCAAAATAAAACATATAACTTGTGTGGCAGTCAATATCTGGCCCACACGTCCTTCAAGATCTCCACATGGAGAAGCACATGAAGCACACAGGCTCTGGTTTTCCACCAACATTCAACACCACTGTACAGTGCATTCAGAAAGTATTCACAGCGCTTCACTTTTTCCACATTTTGTTATAATAATAATAATTATAATAATTTGTAACATTTATATAGCACTTTTCTGGGTACTCAAAGCACTTTTACATGGAAGGGGGGGATCTCCTCATCCACCACCAGTGTGCAGCATCCACCTGGATGATGTGACGGCAGCCATATTGCGCCAGAACCCCTACCACTCACCAGTTTATTGGTGGAGAGGAGACAGAGTGATGAAGCCAATCAGTGTATGGGGATGATTAGGAGGCCATGATGGTCAGGGGCCAATGGGCAAATTTGGCCAGGATGCCGGGTTTACACCCCTATTCTTTTTCGAAGGACATCCTGGGATTTTTAATGACCACAGAGAGTCAGGACCTCGGTTTAACATCTCATCCGAAAGACGAGGTTATATTACAACCTTGTTCCAAAATTGATTAAATTATTTTCCACAAAATTCTAAAAACAATACCCCATAATGACAATGTGAAAGAAGTTTGTTTGAAATCTTTGCTAATTTATTAAAAAAAAAAAAAAAAAAAAATCACATGTACATAAGTATTCACAGCCTTTGCCATGACACTCAAAACTGAGCTCAGGTGCATCGTGTTTCCATCATCCTTGAGATGTTTCTACAAATTGATTGGAGTCCACCTGTGGTAAATTGAGTTCACTGGACATGATTTGTAAAGGCAAACACCTGTCTATATAAGGTCCCACAGGTAACAGTGCATGTCAGAGCACAAACCAAGCCATGAAGTCCAAGGAATTGTCTGTAGACCTCCGAGACAGGATTGTATCGAGGCACAGATCTGGGGAAGGGTACAGAAAAATTTCTGCAGCATTGAAGGTTCACAGAAGCATGTAGTCTCTGTTACCCTTAATAGAAGAAGTTTGAAACAACCAGGACTCTTAGCCGGCCTCCTGGCCAAACTGAGCAACTGATGGAGAAGGGCCTTGGTTAGACTGGTCATTGAGATAGCATTAATGATAATCATTCAGAATCTCAGACTGGGCAGAAGGTTCACCTTCCAACAGGACAACAACCCTAAGCACACAGCCAAGATAACAAAGGAGTGGCTGCGGGACAACTCTGTGAATGTCCTAGAGTGGCCCAGCCAGAGCCCAGACTTGAACCCGACTGAACAACTCTGGAGAGATCTGAAAACTGACGACCGACGTTCCCCATCCAACCTGATGGAGCTTGAGAGGTCTTGCAAAGGAGAATGGGAGAAACCGTCCAAAAATAGATGTGCCAAGCTTGTAGCATCATACTCAAAAAGACTTGAGGCTGTAATTGTTGCCAGAGGTGCTTCAACAAAGTATTGAGCAAAGGCTGTGAATACTTATGTACATGTGATTGTTTTTATTTTTTATAAATTTGCAAAGATTTCAAACAAACTTCGTTCACGTTGTCATTATGGGGTATTGTTTGTAGAATTTACTTACTGAGATGTGAAAATCTAGGCAGTGCACACACACACACACACACACACACACACACACACACACATAGCTTTGACATGGACATTACTACATTCAAAATATGCATGTGGTATAAGATTCTTGATCAAATATAATAATTCATTTAAATTACTGGATAACTTCAGAACCAAAGTGTTAAAAATACAGGTGCATCTCAATAAATTAGAATGTCGTGAAAAAGTTCATTTTTTCTTGTAACTTATTTCAAAAAGTGAAACTTTCATATATTTTAGATTCATTACATGTTAAGTAAAACATTTAAAAAAAATGTTTTAATTTTGAGGATTAGAGCTTACAGCTCATGAAAGTCAAAAATCAGTATCTCAAAATATTAGAATATTTACATTTGAGTTTCAATAAATGACCATCCCTACAGTATAAATTCTGGGTATCTCTTATTCTTTGAAACCACAATAATGGAGAAGACTGCTGACTTGGCAATGGTCCAGAAGACGAACATTGACGCGCTCCATAAAGAGGGTAAGTCACAGAGGGTCATTACTGAAAGGTGTGGCTGTTTACAGAGTGCTGTATCAAAGCATATTACATGCAAAGTTGACTGGAAGGAAGAATTTGGGTAGGAAAAGGTGCACAAGCAACAGGGATGACCGCAAGCTTGAGAATACAGTCAAGCAAAGCTGATTCAAACACTTGGGAGAGCTTCACAAGGAGTAGACTGAAGCTGGAGTCAGTGCATCAAGAGTCACCACGCTCAGACGTCTTCAGGAAAAGGGCTACCAAGCCACTTCTGAACCAGAGACAACGTCAGAAGCATCTTACCTGGGCTGTGGAGAAAAAGAACTGGACTGTTGCTCACTGATCCAAAGTCCTCTTTTCAGATGAAAGTAAATTTTGTATTTCATTTGGAAATCAACGTCCCAGAGTCTGGAGGAAGAGTGGAGAGTAGGGATGGACGATTAATCGCATCCTATTGTCATGCGCATCTCGTCAGTAAAACCGGTTCTTTGATTAGCGGTAAATCTCCATCACCTGTTTTCAGATGGAGTGGCATTTAATACACGGAGCCGTAGTTCGCTGACAAGCCACGCAAAATCGCGTTCATAATCGCTGATAAATCGCATTCGTTTATGAACGCGATTTTGCGGGGCTTGTCAGCAGGGGCGGACTGGCCATCTGGACGTTCTGGAGAAGTCCAGAACGGCCGTACATCCAGCGGCTGTCGGCCTGGTTGGTTCATCATCAAAGAAAAAGTGTCAGATAAGTGTCACGGAGTGTCTATTTACACTAACTCCACCCACCAACGTGTGATTGGGCTAGTCAACATTACAAAGGACGGCTAATAGCAGTCATCTCCAGTGGCGCAGATGGTAACTCGTGTGTCATACTTCTTTTTGACGCGATCGACCCGGGTTCAATTCTGCCTTTTGGCAAACTTTTTTTTCCCCCTTTTCAAATGTCAAATCACATCAGAAAAGCATAAATTCTTTTATAAAAATGAAGGAAATAATCAAAAAGTTGAAAATAATGTATGGTAGGTAAGTACCTAAAGTAGGGTAGGTGTAGGGAGGGCTTTATTGTCCCAATAAGGTGGCATCCATTTAATAATTTGAATTAAAATGACAATTTACACTCACTCAATAAGTTATTATTGCATACTGTTTTATAATGTATTGCAATACTGAGGTGCAGATAATTGCCACTATTTGCAATAAGTAGTATAAATAGCAAAAAATCCTGCTATTTTAACACAGTGTAATAGAATCTATAGCTAAGAAAATTTTATTTTCACTTATTATAACTTAGTATTTTTTTCTCCTACTATGGAAGTCAATGGTGCCCCAAAACAGCCTGGTTACAAACTTTCTTCAAATTATCTTCCTTTGTGTTTGGCAGAACAAAGAAATTCATACAGGTTTGGAACTACTTCAGGGTGAGTAAATGATGACAGAATTTTCATTTTTGGGTGAACTATCCCTTTAAGTGATTCTACAACGGGTTACATTTAAGAGATATTGAGTTAGAAAACACAGTAAATTAAGTTGCCTATAAGGTGATTAGTCTGATTAACACACACAAAGAGACATTTACTCAAATTGAAGAATTCTGTTGTTTCAGGTTTCTAGATTCTAGGTTTATGTTTATCATTGTCATATTATACATTTTGTGTTCTGCTCTTTTTATGTAGTTTTCAAGTATTTTAGTTCATACAATAATATATATTTATTTCAATCCCATGCTGGAAAAAAAAAGACCAGCACATAATTTGTAATGGTTTTACTGATTTATAATGATAATTGTATTGGTTTTAATGGAAACTGTAATGGTGCCTGTTGGTCTCTACTGGTAATTGGTCGTTTAAAAAAAACAAACACTAAATCCTAATGTAATATATCCCAAAACACACTACAGGACACCATTATTTAATTGTTTTAATGGTTAAAAGTGTAATCCTTTAATGGTTAAAAAGAATTTCTGTGATGGTTTCTATTGTTTTTGTCAGCAGGGTCACCATGGGTTTTGTGATGTTATTTGTCATAAATGCGACAGGATTTCTGCAATATTGTGAGATATAGCGACTGTTTGTACTGTAGTTGTGGTGGGCCTATTTGGGAGAAAATCCAGGGCCGTTTTACTCCCAGTCCGTCCCTGGGTATGACACAGCCTTTTGAAGATTGTGATTGGTTAGTTGTCCTTGAAGGGAAAAAAAGAGCCTGTTTTTTCCTGTTTTACTGTACTCTCTCTCACTCTCTCTCTCTCTCTCTCTCTCACACACACACACACACACACACACACACACATTATAAATGTATACATATTTATTTTTCATTTACCATGCTGTCATGCTGTCGTACTTAACGTATTTTATAGAAAATGAACAGCGACAAAATAAGGTTCTGAAAGTGCTGTAATTGTTTGTGTGATCACTTTGCTTATAGAAGGTTGTGGCAGACCCAAATCATCACTGCTGCATAGTTGCATTTTTCCATTTGCCAAATATGTTAATGTAGTTAATGTAGTAATTACTTCCATTTCTGGCGCTATGGCATTTCTGCACGGTGTCAGAGATGTTAGCGTGTCTCTAATAAGATCAGTCACAAACATGATCCCTGCACGATCTAATGTGTAGCGTCTTATTAACTCAGTCATGCATTGTGTGCAACACATTTCTTCTCCTTCTTCAAGTTTTGTCTATTTTCTCCACTGCTAAAGAAACTCTTAAATCTCTTAAAAGTCCTCATCCGTACTCCTAACAATTTTGGACCTTAAGACCTCTTTTAAGGGTTAAGATGCTTTCTGAATTACTTGTTTCTTTACTAGGATATTTTCTTTGATTTTAAAAGGAAACCCACATTTCTAAGAATTTTCTTAGAATTTTGTCACTAGGAGCAACTCTTTGCACTAAGAATTTGTGAGTTTGGTGTCGCACATATTGCACCAGAGTATGCATTCTTATCCTTTTCTCTGATGAACTGAATATATAACGGGAGTGTGTGTCCGTCTCACAAATGTACAATCCGTCTCTGCAGTCATCTCAACCATCGAATTCCAGCAACAGGAAATAGACAAACTATTTTAAATGCAGATTTTTTTTTTTCTCTGGTGGTGTTTTGTGGTGTTGATAAATTCACCACTTAATTTTGAGTTAAAATATGTTGTTGTAACTTGCGTTACTGAGATTGTAACGAGTAATAATATTACCCATATTTTATTAGTAGCCTATGCGTTATAGGCTACTGCGTTACAGCAAAAAAGTAATATACTACTGTAATATTATTACTTTTGTAATGCATTACTCCCAGCACTGTTGCTGGCTAAGTGGTCAAGTAGGCTAATGCAACCTTGCAGATCAGGGAGTTTGAGTGAGGTCAGATGTCTGTGGTTAGGCAGTTTGATAAGGACAGGTCAACATCCTAAACATAACTGATGATCAACAATACTAGTCAAAGTCACAGAACAAAACTGTAGGCTAATGAATATATGTAAAAATAAAATAAAAATAAAAAAAAGGCTAGGCAGGGATAGTTATCTCGAAATGTCAGCCTAAATGTCATTTTAAACCTGTAAAACGCTTTTTAAAGAACATTTTGAAGATCTTTGGGTGCAAATAGCTTTGGATTCCATTGACTTTCATTCTAAACGAAAGAAGACAGGTTTGGAATAAGGTTCACTAAATGATGACAGGATGTACACTTTGAAGTGAACTAACCTGTTAAAGGGGACCTATTATGCAAAAATCACTTTTATAAGGTGCTTGAACACAGTTGTGTGGCCGCAGTGTGTGAAAACAACCAGCCTATAATACACTAGCGTAGCCAGAAATGTTAAAGTGGGTGGGCCTACATAAAACTGGGTGGGCCAGGTGTGTGTAGCATATGAAAACTGCATGTCAAATTGCCAACAAAAAATACAGCACCAAGGTAGATTACACAGTACTTCTAAACTAGCATGCATTAACATTAGTAATTTGTTATGTTAATGTTCATTTTAAAATTTACTAATAGGACATTATTAAAATTAAAAGTTGTATCTGTTAACATTTGCCTGAGCTGGTAAACAAAGATGAATAAACACGGAAACATATGTAAGGCTAATGTTAGTTAATGCATTAACTAACGTTAACTAAAGGAAGTGTATTAAAAAGCATTACCTCAGTCAGTGTGAAACAACGGGGCTTCGCTGATGATTTCAAAATCAAACGTCTCTATCAGTACACGCACATCGAGGACCGCAGAAATGTGCGCAGCTGCAAATTATGCAGTTTGTTGTAGTGACCAGGATCTAGCACAAAGTTTACGTGCTTCTTTCCACAAAGGACGCATCTGTTTAGCGGATCAAACACTGTACCTATGCTAATATGATGCTTCAAACACGCTTGGTTCAGAAGTTTCCGATCATAAATCCAGCACCAGCAGGTGGTCTGTCGGGTTTCATTTGTAGAAGGTCCGGATTTATTGCTAAGACTTTTACTTTTTAAAGAATGGATCTGATTTGTGTTTGCTTCACTAGGCTATTTTCAATTTAACTTCACAAACGCGCGCATTTTACTATTATATCCTTGCGTCATACACATAGGTGTAAACATAACATTGTGGGTGGGCAGTCCCGGCGCCATGGGCGGGCAATGGGGGGCCTGGCCCGCCCTGTGAGTCACTAGTGCCCGCCCTGGACGAGCCTGCTGAGTAAAGAAAACGCTGTACTATTCAAACATCAGTTATTATATTTATTTACCCTTGCATTGCGAAAAAGCGGAGATCTGTCTCCTCCAGGCTGTGCGCGGCGCGTCAATCTGAAAGGAGGCGGGGTGAAGTTACGAGCTTTCGCTGAGAGCTTGAGGATCCAATGGCTTTACGAAGTTTTACTGACAAGCTATTTTTAATGATTGGCATTGGTTAAACATTTTAAAACCCTCTGATTTAAAATAATAATGACGAATTATAATAGAGATATGAAGTATGGATCATTTTTCACGGCACACCTGACTGGGCTAGGGTATGGCAACTGCCTACTCTGCCATACGGAAACGCCGCCCCTGCTCCCTTCACCTCCACGTCCCACCAACCACCAGTCCTTGCTTGTTTGCACATTTTTTTTTAATTTTTTTTATCAATAGGCTACTGCTATCAAAAGTTATCGTTTTGTATATAACTCCTGAATAAAAATAAAAATGTGTTTGGTCTGATTTTTTTTTATAATTTTAAACGTATTAAATGTATTTAAATGTAACACAAAGATATAGGCTGTAACAATGAATACATAAATAAAATGTGTCAGGGCTTGACATTGTGACAATTGTGTTGTATATAATTGATTATGAAGCAATATTCTCATCAGAGTTCAGTCAGCTTTGACATATTTAAATATGCATATTTGTGATATTTTTATCTTTATAAAGGGCATTTTCCCCTTATATTTTTAAATATATGCTTCATCTTTCATTTTAAATTCTTAATTTTGATCATTAAATTAAATTAGAATAAGACACTATAGGGATGTTACCAATCAAATTTAATAATTTACATTAAATAATGTTATGAGATTGTTTTAAATATTATTTTGAATATACAAATAAGAAATGTTGGAAAGAATGACACTTTTAAACAAACTAAACTGCCAGTAGGTGGCGGCAGGTGATAAGCGGTCTTATTAAGCGAGTCATTGAGTCATTCAAACGATTCGTTCAAACGGCCGATTCATCAAGAATGAGGCAGTTGTTTATGAATGGGTCATTGAATCTTTGACTCAACCGATTCGTTCAAAACGCTGAATCATTCAGTAATGAAAACACGGTTGAGTGTTGCTGTGAGATGAGGCGAGGTGAGGTTATGGTTCTGCTGTGATCTTTGAACTATTTTCGCTGATGAAACAACAAAAACACTTAATATTAATTACTTGTTTAGTGAACTGTCATATGAAATCAGTGTCACATTTTCAATCGTGATGGTATGCAGCACTCTTGGTCGTGTGATGTTGCTTAACTGTATCATGTTATAAAAACTCCACATTTCTAAATTTTACCTCAGTATGTTAACTGAGTTTAACTCACTTTGTTAACACACTGTTAACTCACTTTGTGTTTGCTGCGCTCATTTGTTTCTATTTCTCCTCGAGAGAGGCAGCGCCTTGCGTCATTACATTATGCACTATCGATCGCCATTTAGACTAAATGATGAAGAATCATTATCGCGTTTTGGTGATTGTTATTGGCGTTTTAATCAGGCTAGACTACTTGTCCGGTCGGGCAAGTAAAATTCTCTTTCAGTTGGCCTTTTAAAAAATCCACTTGTCCCGGATAAGCGGACAAGCGTTGATGTCGAGCCCTGCGATGTGTGTTTAGACTGCTTCAGTAGGCTAGGTCCAATCTTTACGACTCCTCTGTTGTATTGCGTCAGTGGAGTGGTACGTCAATTCTTCCTCGTTTTTTGTCCATTTAATTCATAATTAATGATATTATGCATTGCAATGAGGTTGATCTCATTCGTGCCCCCCTGAAAAAATGAAATGCCCGTCCGTGAATTTGTGTCTGGCGCCGGGTCTGTGGGTGGGGCTAACAGAAACGGACGAATCATCATTTTGACAAGTGTATGATGATGCACCTATAGGAAGAGGGGAAACTAAGAAACGACCTGTATTTGACCATGAAAACAAGCGTTTAATATTTTAATAAATAAAGTTACAGTGAAATAAGACGTTTATTAGTATCGTTTAATAAATTACATCCATTTGGAAAATTACAAACTTCTCATTGGGTGGGCCACAGATGAAAGTGGGTGCATCCCGTAGCTACGCGACTGCTATAATAGTAAAAATCCACCCACTCATTTATTTATAATCTAAATAATCATAAACTGTCTCTCAGAACGAGCTGTTTCAGATTCTCCCTCTGTTCACATCACCAAGGGGAAAAAGTCCCGCCCATTTGTGACGCTGCCCTATAAGCACAGACTGTGGTCTGACAAGCTGTGACAAGCTGTGGTCTGCCTCCGCCATTACTGATCACTTGCTGTAGCTGCTGGAGATATACAATGTCAGCACCAAAGAGGCTTTTCAAGTGTTGTGTTTTGGGATGCACTAACGAACATAGGAGTCTCCATAGACTCCCTCCATCTGAGCCGCTGAGGACACTGTGGTTAAGTTTAATTGTCTAAGGAAATGTCCTGGAAAAAATCAGTTCAATACCAACGCTTCGTGCGCGAATGTCAGCTCCAGACAAAGTAAGTGTCACGCATTTGTTTTCCAAATTGCCTTTCTGAAAGAGCTTCTTGGCACTCTGTAAGGCTAATGATGCTAAAGCTACCATTCTAAATTCTACCATTTTAAAGCTACCATCTCTGCCTATTTGCACTGGTGCTGTCTTCATGAATGATCGTAAATAGGAATGTGGTGGTTAAAAGTTGCATATGAAAGCAATGTCGAACGCTTGAGTTTGTTGAGCTCATAATCACGAGTGGGACTTATAAAGTTTGTGATAGCATGCCATACATCATGAGACCAGCTATGTTGTTATTTTTATCGTCCCTGTCTGTGTAATTCATAAACGCGAATTTATTATGCACAGTATAATTAGATGACTGACTTTGAAACAGAGTAGTTTTCTGTAAAGATAACAGGCTTGTATTAAGTCACCTTTATTTATATAGCGCTTTTAACAATACAAATTGTGACAAAGCAACTGCACAATATCAAAATGGGAAAATAGTGTCAATAATGTAAAATGACAAGATTAAACACTCAATTTTCAGTTAAAGGCATTTCATTATTGAATTCAGTGATGGCATCGTCCAGCTCAGTTCAGTTCAAAAAGTTTCTGTTCAATCAAGTCGACGATATCGCTGGAAATGAAGTGTCCCCAACTAAGCAAGCCAGAGGCGACAGCGGCAAGGAACCAAAACTCCATTGGTGACAGAACGGAGAAAAAAACCTTGGGAGAAACCAGGCTCAGTCGGGGGGCCATTTCTCCTCTGGCCAGACGACACAGCAGTTCAATTCCAACTGCTGCAAAGTCAGATTGGGCTCAACTGGTTCCCGAGGTCTTTTCCTGATGGCTGTCTAGGTGACGGGGTCCTCACTGGGGGTCTGTCTCTGGGGCTCATCTAGGTGTCCTGGTCTCCGCTGACATTCAGGGCTGTAGAGGTCGTCTCTAGGTGCTGATCCACCATCTGATCTGGTGAATGCAGTGACCTCGGAATAAGAAAGAAACAGACTAATATTAGCGTAGATGTCAATCTTTTTACGATGTAACAAGTAAATCATGTGTTATGGGAAGTGTTCCCGGTTCCGGTTGATCTAATTAATGCAGCCTAGCAATCCTTTAGCGGATTTGAATAATAGAAGTGTATTAGTGTGTTATGTGTACACCAGGTTAAAGAAATGGGTCTTTAATCTAGATTTAAACTGACAGAGTGTGTCTGCCTCCCGAACAGTGTTTGGTAGATTGTTCCAGAGTTTGGGCGCTAAATAGGAAAAAGATCTGCCGCCCGCAGTTGATTTTGATATTCTAGGTATTATCAAATGGCCAGAGTTTTGAGAACGCAGCGGTGAAAGACTATAATGCGATAAGAGCTCGCTCAAGTACTGAGGAGCTAAACCATTCAGGGCTTTATAAGTAATTAACAAGATTTTAAAATCTATACAATGTTTAGTAGGGAGCCAGTGCAGTGTTGACAGAACCGGACTAATGTGGTCATACTTCCTGGTTCTAGTAAGAACTCTAGCTGCTGCATTTTGAACCATCTGTAATTTGTTTATTAAGCGTGCAGAACAACCACCCAATAAAGCATTACAATAATCTAACCTTGAGGTCATAAACGCATGAATTAATATTTCTGCATTTGACATTGAGAGCATAGGTCTCAGTTTAGATATATTTTTAAGATGAAAAAATTCAGTTTTACAAATGCTAGAAACGTGGATGTCAAAGGAGAGATTACTATTGAATAGCACACCTAGGTTCCTGACTGATGACGAAGAATTTACAGAGCAGCCATCAAGTGTTAGACAGTGTTCTAGGTTATTACTTGTGGGGGTTTTAGGTCCGATAATTAACACCTCTGTTTTTTCAGAATTTAGCAGTAAGAAATTACTCGTCATCCAGTTTTTTATATCGACTATGCATTCCATAAGTTTCTCAATTTGGTGTGTTTCACCAGGCCGTGAAGAAATATAGAGCTGAGTATCATCAGCATAACAGTGAAAGCTAACCCCGTGTTTCCTAATGATATTTCCCAAGGGTAACATATAAAGCGTGAAAAGTAACGGCCCTAGTACTGAGCCTTGAGGAACTCCATACTGCACTTGTGATCGATATGATACCTCTTCATTCACTGCTACGAATTGATGGCGGTCAGATAAGTACGATTTGAACCATGCTAATGCACTTCCACTAATGCCAACAAAGTTTTCTAGTCTATTCAAGTCAAGTCAAGTCAAGTCTGCTTTATTGTCAATTCTTCCACATGTACAGTACATACATACAGAGAATTGAAATTGCGTTACTCTCAGACCCTTGGTGCATACAGTTAACATTAAACACTGACAGTAGACGTTCAAATACAGATAAATACAGTTTAACCATATGTACATACAAACTATGTACATTCAACATTCAAAAGAATGTTGTGATCACAACATTCAAAAGAATGTTGTGATCGATAGTGTCGAACGCAGCGCTAAGATCCAGTAGAACTAATAGAGAGATACAACCACAATCAGATGATAAGAGCAGGTCATTTGTAACTCTAATGAGAGCAGTCTCAGTACTATGATACGGTCTAAATCCTGACTGGAAATCCTCACAGATATCATTTTTCTCTAAGAAGGAATATAATTGTGAGGATACAACATTTTCTGATATCTTTGACAGAAAAGGGAGATTCGAGATCGGTCTGTAATTAACTAGATCTTTGGGGTCAAGTTGTGTTTTTTTAATGAGAGGCTTAATAACAGCCAATTTAAAGTTTTTGGGGACATATCCTAATGACAATGACGAGTTAATAATAGCCAAAAGAGGATCTATGACTTCTGGAAGCACCTCTTATAGTAGTTTAGATGGAATAGGGTCTAACATACATGTTGTTGGTTTAGATGATTTAACAAGTTTATACAATTCTTCCTCTCCTATAGTAGAGAATGAGTGGAATTGTTCCTCAGGGGATCTATAGTACACTATTTGATGTGATAATATAGCTGACGGCTGCATGGTTACAATTTGATCTCTAATAGTATCAATTTTGGAAGTAAAATAGTTCATAAAGTCATTACTGCTGTGCTGTTGGGAAATGTCAACACCTGTTGATGCTTTATTTTTTGTTAATTTTGCCACTGTATTGAATAAATACCTGGGGTTATGTTTGTTTTGTTCTAAAAGAGACGAAAAGTAATCAGATCTAGCAGTTTTTAAAGCTTTTCTGTAGGATAGGGTACTTTCCCGCCAAGCTATACGAAATACCTCTAGATTTGTTTTCCTCCAACTGCGCTCCATTTTCCGGGCTGCTCTCTTTAGAGTGCGAGTGTGCTCATTATACCACGGTGTTGGACTCTTTTCCTAAATCTTCCTTAAGCGTAAAGGAGCAACTGTATCTAAAGTGCTAGAAAAGAGAGAGTTCATAGTTTCTGTTACATCATCAAGTTGTTCTGAACTGTTGGATATGCTAAGGAATTGAGATAAATCAGGAAGATTACTTACAAAGCAGTCTTTTGTGGTAGAAGTGTGTGTTCTACCATATTTGTAAGAAGGAGTTGAATTTACAGCTTTAACTATATGGAGTTTACACAAGACTAGATAATGATCTGATATATCATCGCTTTGCTGCAGAATTTCAACACCATTAACATCAATTCCATGTGACAGTATTAAATCTAGAGTATGATTTCGACTATGAGTAGGTCCTGAAACGTGTTGTCTAACCCCAATGGAGTTCAGAATGTCTATGAATGCTGATCCTAATGCATCTTTTTCATTATCAACATGGATATTAAAATCACCCACAATTAGGACTCTATCTGCAGCCAGCACTAACTCTGATAGAAAATCAGCAAATTCTTTAATAAAGTCTGTATGGTGCCCTGGTGGCCTGTATACAGTAGCCAGTACAAATGTCACGGAGGATTTATCATTAATACTTTTTTCTCTAGATAATTTTATATGAAGCACCATTACTTCAAAGGAGTTATACTTAAAGCCTGTCTTCTGAGAAATACTGAGAATATTGTTATAAATTGTAGCAACACCTCCCCCTTTGCCTTTTGGATGCGGCTCATTTTTGTAACAGTAATCTTGGGGGGTAGACTCATTTAAAATAATGTATTCATCTGGTTTTAGCCATGTTTCTGTCAAACAGAGCAAATCTAGGTTATGAACATTAATCAAATCATTTACAAAAAGTGCTTTTGTAGAAAGGGACCTGATATTCAGTAAGCCAAGTTTTATCAATTGTTTCTGTGTATTGTAAACATTTTTTATTTGTTGAACATCAATTAAATGGTTACTCATAAATAGTTTTTGACGTTTTCTGTATTTTCTAGTTCGGGGAACAGACACAGTCTCTATAGTGTGATATCTAGGTGAAGGAGTCTCTATGTGCGGAGAATTAACTGACTTCTGTGACGTGAGGCGGCTAGCAGACGGTCGGTTTAGCCAGTCTGTCTGCTTCCTGACCTGGGCTCCAGTTAGTCAAGTATGAACTCTAAGACTATGTGCCAAATTTCTAGAGAGAAGAGTGGCACCACCCCAGGAGGGATGAACACCATCTCTTTTCAACAGTGTGAAAAGATTAAACATTCCATTAATAGTGGAATGTTTATTTGTAAAGGTTAGCACTGTCTGCCAGAGATGGAAACTCGAGTCTGCGACTTGGACTCGAGTCGCACTTAAGTCGCATAAATACAGACTTGGGACTTGACTTGGACTCGTGAACAGCTGACTCGAGACTTGACTTGGACTCGTGACTCGTGAGACTCGTATAAAACGCAAGTAATTTGGTATAGGAGTTTATATGAATGTATCTCTGAGGGAAACTGGCTGTCTTAAAAAAAGTTTAAATGGTATTTTCTTTTCATCTTACCTCCGTATAATCAGAATCAGAATCAGAATCAGCTTTATTCGCCAAGTGTGTGCAAACAAACAAGGAATTTGTTGTGGTTTTTAAGAAGCTCTTGGTACATACATGCATACATACATACATACATATAAACATACATATCTGACATGAGAACAGAACATTTAAATAAGCCTTAACAATAATAATAATGTGTCTGAATCTGGAACAGAAGATCTATGTACAGATTTGTGCCTTATTTACTCTATATATACAACTGTATAGAAAAATTATGCATACATATTTACATAGAACTAGAGAGAGTAAATAATTAGAGATGGGGGATGAATTACAGGCAAGAATTAGGGTTAGAGAATTACAGAACACAGGTAATAATTCCTGTGTTAGTCGTTTAGGCTGGAGATGGCATAGGGGAAAAAACTGTTTTTATGCCTAGATGTTCTAGTGCACAGAGATCTGTAGCGTCTGCCTGACGGGAGGAGCGCAAACAGGTCGTGTCCAGGGTGAGAGGGATCTGTGATGATGTTACCTGCCCGTTTCTTCACTCTGGAGTAGTACAAATCCTGAAGGCTGGGCAGGTGCACACCAATGATCCTTTCTGCTGTCCTAACAGTCCGCTGCAGTCTTCTTATATCTGATTTGCTGGCTGACCCAAACCATACAGTTATAGAAGAGCACAGAACCGACTCAATAACAGCAGAGTAAAACTGTGTCATGTGCGCCTGTGGCAGGTTGAACTTTTTCAGTTGACGAAGAAAGTACATTCTCTGCTGGGCCTTTTTCACGATGGAGTCGATGTGAGTGTCCCACTTCAGGTCCTGAGAGATGGTGGTTCCCAGGAACCTGAATGACTCCACTGCATTCACAGAGTTGTTCATGATAGTGAGTGGGGGGAGAGCTGGGGGGTTTCTCCTGAAGTCCACGATCATCTCCACAGTTTTAAGCGTGTTGAGCTCCAGATTGTTTAGACTGCACCAGACAGCCAGCTCCTTAACCTCCTGTCTGTAAGCAGACTCGTCACCGTCCTGGATGAGGCCGATGAGTGTGGTATCGTCTGCAAACTTCAGGAGTTTGACAGAGGGGTCTTTAGAGGTGCAGTCGTTGGTGTAGAGGGAGAAGAGCAGTGGGGAGAGAACACAACCCTGAGGGGCTCCAGTGCTGATGGTGCAGGTGTTGGATGAGAATTTTCCCAGCCTCGCTAGCTGCTGCCTGTCTGTCAGGAAGCTGGTGATCCACTGACAGATGGAGGTGGGGACGGAGAGCTGTGTCAGTTTATTCTGAAGGGTGTCCGGGATGATGGTGTTGAAAGCGGAGCTGAAGTCCACAAACAGGATCCTTGCATAAGTCCCTGGTTTGTCTAGATGTTGGAGGATGTAGTGCAATCCCATGTTGACTGCATCATCCACAGACCTGTTTGCTCGGTAAGCAAACTGCAGGGGGTCCAGCAAGGGTCCAGTAATGTCCTTCAGGTGAGCCAACACGAGCCTCTCAAATGACTTCATCACCACAGACGTTAAAGCAACAGGTCTGTAGTCATTAAGTCCTGTAATTTTTGGTTTCTTGGGTACAGGGATGATGGTGGAGCGTTTGAAGCAGGAGGGGACTTCACACAGCTCCAGTGATCTATTGAAGATCAATGTGAAGATGGATGATAGCTGAACAGCACAGGCTTTGAGGCAGGCTGGAGAGACACCGTCTGGGCCTTTGGCTTTCCTTATCCTCTGTCTCCTGAAGACTTTGCTTACATCTTCTTCACAGATCTTGATTACAGGCTGAGAAACAGTAGGGGGGAGGGAGGGGGAGGGTGTTGATGGCTGTGTTGTGGGATAGTCAGAGTGGGTGTGGGGTGTCAGACCAGGCTTTTGTTTTTGAAACCTACAGTAAAAACTGTTCAGGTCTTCAGTCAGTTGTTGATTGGCCTCAGTGCTGGGGGGAGGGGTCTTGTAGCTGGTGATGGCTTTCAGGCCTTTCCACACTGATGTAGGGTCGTTGCTTGAAAGCTGTTTTTTTAGCATATTAATGCATATTAAAGTAGTGTTCATAACAGCAGCTCTGCTTTGTTTACAGCGGCAACCAAGGAAACGATGTTTAATTGATGTTCAAGCGCCACCCGCTGGCAGAGAGTGAATCTGCATTAATTCAGCTCGTCGTCTGCTGAACTTGTTTCGTACAGATGTTTTATGTAGAATAGTTTCACAAAACTAAAGTCAGACCATTTTGTTTTTGCTTCAAATTTTGAAATTATACAATCCAATTTAGATGAAAAACTGCTCATGCTGGATGTATGGATTGAGTTGTGTTTAAAACACAGTGGTTGCCTCTAATTTTAAATTGAAAAAGAGCACAGACAAAGCCTTAGTTTGTTTATATGAGATTTATTTAATTTGTGTAATTCATTTGATTAATTGGGGTTTGTTTTAAAATTTAGTTTTGTTGTTTGACATATTTCAATTTTACAAAGAAATGTGCAGCATTTTATCTGACGATTAATAAATGGACACCTTTTCATTTCTTTGTCTTAAATTTTGTTAAAGTTTTTTTTGTTGAGAAAATCATATCGTGAAATCAGTATTTCAAAACTGATTTAGCCTCAATAACTAGCTGAAAGAACTGTTGCTAATAAATAGAACAAAGACTTGAGACGTGACTTGGACTCCACCTCAAAGACTTAAGACTTGACTTGGACTCCTCTTTAAAGACTTGAGACTTGACTTAGACTTGACCTCAGAGACTTGAGACTTGACTTGGACCTCAGAGACTTGTGAACATGTCTGCTGTCTGCTAATGCTGAGCTCGAGCTCTTGAAGCTCCGCCCTCTTCTCCGGGAGCAACAGCTCATTTGCATTAAAGCAACATACTCAAATACAGAGCGTTTTGGCTCATACCCTAAAAGTGGCAATTTTAACAAGCTATAAAAAATGTATCTGTCCGGTATTTTGAGCTAAAACTTCACATACACACTCTGGGGATATCAGAGACTTATTTTACATTTTGTAAAAAGGAGCATAATAGGTCCCCTTTAATTCCACCATAAATTATGTTTAGGTTGGGTTGCACTATTTAGGTAATTCCAAGATTGTCAAAGCTAAAAACAAGATCAAACAAAGCAATTAAATCTGCTTTAGCCTGCACATTTTGTCTACAAGAACAAACAAATAATAAAAATAAAGGTTGAAAGTAAAACTAAAGTTAGTTCCAGTTCTATTAATGGTAGTTTTTTGGCCAATAATAGGGTAGCCTATAGGTCAGTTTTACCACTTTCGCTATCATTCATAAATCAAACATTTCTCATATTTCACGGACCATTTTACATATTAAAATTGTGTAACAGGAATTTTAAATTTTATATAAAAATAAAAATTCGTTTTTCGAATGTTTTCTAAAATGCTTAGTACGTTTTCTTCAAGTCCTCTGGTGAAACGTGCTGGTAAACATACTGTAGTTAGTATAAATAAGATAATAGCGGCCTCTGCTGGATAGAAGTGGCATATCAGTTTGTTTATTCCATTTGGTTTGAATGTGAATTTTAAACAAAAGCCAGGACTGGAGTGTGCGGAAATAGAACAGAATGTCCTCTTTATATGGAACAGGGCGTCCTCATCATTAGGACCAGGATATTTATGCTGGCCTTCACAAACAATTAAACTTGAAATAAAAAGCAGATACGTGTAATTCTAAAGAATGCTTATTGGAAAAAATACTGCAGTTCAAGAGCATCACGACCATCTCCATCTCCCTCAACCCAATCCTGTTCATAAATCTCAGAGCTGATGATCCAGATTCCACATGTAAATCTATTCAGTCTGAGCCAAGCACATTCGGTCAATGAAGTCATATGGCTTCTGTTAAACATATTGTTTCTTTTGTTAAACACAAAAGAAGATATTTTACATTTACATTTAATCATTTAGCAGACGCTTTTATCCAAAGCGACATACAAATGAGGAGAACAATAGAAGCAATCAGACCATCGAGAGAGCAACAGTATACAAGTGCCATGACAAGTCTCAGTTAGTCTAGCACAGTACACGTAGCTAGGATTTTTTTTTTTTTTTTTTTAATAGAATAGGTAAGTGTTAGTATTAGTTGGTCAGGTGCTGGCAAAAAAAGATGTGTCTTTAGATGTTTTTTGAAAATGGCTAAAGACTCAGCTGTTCGAATTGAGATCGGGAGGTCATTCCACCAGCTGGGCACAGTCCAGGAAAAGGTCCGTGAGAGTGATTTGGTACCTCTTTGGGATGGCACCACATGGCGTCTGGCTGCTGCTGCATTCTGGATCAGTTGCAGAGGCTTCATAGTGCATGCGGGAAGGGCCGCCAAGAGAGCATTACAATAGTCCAGTCTGGAGAGAACAAGAGCTTGGACAAGGAGTTGTGTGGCTTGCTCTGACAGGAAGGGCCTAATCTTCCTAATGTTGTATAAGGCAAATCTGCAGGACCGGGCCGTTGTAGCAATATGGTCTGTGAAGCTTAACTGATCATCGATCACAACTCCAAGGTTCCTGGTTGTCCCTGAAGGAGTTATGGTTGGCTGAGACCACGAGCAGTTCTGTCTTAGCAAGATTGAGCTGAAGGTTATGGTCCATCATCCAGCTAGAAATGTCACTCAGACAGGCTGCAATGCGAGCAGGATATTTTGAAGCAAACAGTTGCTGGTCCACTTTGACTTCTATAATGCTATGGAAAAAATACAATGGTCAAAAATACAAAGAGGACCAGCAACTTTTTGCTTCTTTTGTGTGTGTTTAACAATTCATACAGGTTTGGAACAACTTGAGGGTGAGTAAATGATGACAAAACATGAACTATCCCTTTAATAAACATTTTCTTCAGGTCTTAGTTGTTGTTAAATCCATGAAACATTTTATCACATTCAGATAGTGTTTTAAAGTTCTTTCTCATATTTTCTGTAGTGGATGGTGACTTTTCTTTGCACGAATTGAATCTTCCAGAGAGATTAGGAGATTATTACACTAATGAATGGTTATATTAGAGAGCATTTACTAGTATTATCTTTATTCCAAACCAATGTGTTAAGGGTTAATGTATTAATGCAATGTGCCAAAAGTGATAAAAAAAACCATACTTATGAGCAGAATAATTTCTGATGAAACAGAATTTCAGTTTAAAGAATGATGAAACTGTTTACAATAGTATGTATATACTCAATTGACTGAAAACCTTAATGTTGGTCATGATAGAAAAGTGTCAGAACACAGTGCATCCCAGCAGATATATGGGGCTACAAAGCTGCAGACTGGTCAGAGTGCCCATGATGACTCCTGTCCACAGCTGAAATTGCCTACAATGGACACATGAGCATCAGACCTGGACCATGGAGCAATGGAAGAAGATTGCTATGTCTTAAGTCATGTTTTCTTTTAGATCAGGTGGATGGTTGGGTGCTTGTGCATTGTTTACCTGGGCAAGAGATGGCCAGGGATGCATTATGTGAAGAAAGCATGTCGGCGGATGTAGTTCTTTGCTCTGGGCAGTGTTGTGCTGCCAAACTTTGGGCCCTGGCATTCATGTGGAGGTTATTTTGACATGTACTACTTACCTACCTAAAGTTGCAGACCTTCATGGCAGTAGTGTTCGCTAATGACAAGCTTCCAGCAGGATACTTCATCTTGACACACGGCGAAAAATTGTTCAGAAATGATTTGAGGAACATCCCACATCCTCCAAATTCCCCAGATCTCAATCCAATTGAGCATCTATGGCAGCGGTGGGGAACGTTGATCCTGGAGGGCTGGTGTCCCTGCAGAGTTTAGCTCCAACCCTAATCAAACACACCTGAAGCAGCTAATCAAGGTCTTCAGGATGCAGTTAGGTATTTTTTTCCAGGGTTGGAGCTAAACTCTGCAGGAGAGTGGCCCTCGAGGATCAACGTTCCCCACCCCTGATCTATGGGATGTTATTGACTAACAAATACGGTCCATGGAGGCTTCACCATACAACTTGCAGGATCTGCTGTTAATGTCTTGGTGTCAGATACCAGAGGACACATTTAGAGGCCGTGTGGACATGCCTCAGTTCATCAGAGCTGTTTTGGCAGGACGAGGGGGACTTACATGGTATTAGGCAGGTGGTTTTAAAGTGTATATATGTGTGTTTGTGTACATACTGAACAGAAACACTGGGAACTCTCACGATTTGAACTGCAATTCACCTCATCGACCTTGTTATTTCCACACTCAGAATCAGTCCAAATGTCTTTCTCAAAGTCATTCTATCCATCCAGGTTCCCTTTCTATGTTGAGGTGTCAGAAGTTCAGTTGATTCCTCTCAGTCATGTGTTTTTCTGCCAGTGACATTTCCACTGCCCTTTGTGCTATCCAAGATTTTAAACCTATGCTAAATATATACAATTTTTGAAATAAATATGGTATTTATTAATACATAATTGTTTTAACATTTAGCAGTCATGTGTCCTTAATATAATATTTTCAATTAGTATTCTTAGATTATAAATATAAAACTAGATCATGTCTTAAATAATGATTTATGTAAAGGGATTACATAATGTGCAAAGCTGGCATGTTGCCATTTCTTCTATTTAAAGTAGAATGACACTTTAAAGTGGCTCGGAGGGTTAAATGCAATTAGCTGAAATTACTCTTACACTAATTGTTCATTTTATGGAAAATCTGATTGCAATGACATGTTTTTGGTAGGCCAGGCAGGCTCTATAATTGATAACTATCCCAGTCGTGCATATCTGCTCAGCTCAGCATGGGTGACAACAAATTGCAGCTGTTGTTGGAGCTTCTGGTGCTTTTAATGGGCTGTTGAAAAGGCAAGTAAGCAAGTAGTTCAAGTATTATATTAACATGATGACATGTATGTGCAACAAGCGCATTTAAAAAGGTTTTGTCATCATAGGAGCTAGGGTTGCTGTCTGGCCACTATTAGCGTGCTAGCTAGTCTTACATACACTGCTGCAACTTTTATTTATTTTTTTGCTTAGTTGAAACAGCAGCTATGCTAATTTATCTCTATTACCTTCTCTGTTTCTGCCACGGGATTAACATCCCGTGATAACTAGGAATTACACAAGCTTCAATCTGGATCCAACCCTTAAATGATCTGAGATGACCGAACACCTGAGAAGAGATGATGCCAACCCCTCAGAAGACCTCAGATGATGCCAACCCTCAGACAACATACAAAACTACCAAATTTTGCTACAAGTTTGATCGCAACATTGCTGTTAATAGTGTTCACCGTCTGTTTGATTACATGACATTAACTAACTGCTTGATTTTACTGTACATTTCTGCCATATGGACATCAACTTGAGATCACTACTGATAAACTATTACTAAATATAATGTAGAAACTTTAATATTCTGTAAAGCTGCTTTGCAACGATTTGCATCGTGAAAAGCGCTATACAAATAAACTTGAATTGAATTGAATTTACAGTTTTTTTTCAACTGCGTACACACAAAATCTTTACTTGTCACACAATTTATGAAACCTGAAACTCAAACACCAGAACCACACACAAAATCTGCAAAACCATACACTAATTCTCAGCCTTTGACTCAGTTTTCAATTTCATAAAACACTTTTTGCAAAACAACACACAATTCTCTATGTAACACAAAAAAATCTAACAGGAAGCATCTTGATTTCCTTTTTCAAACACCACCAATCAAAATGACACTAATTCAGTGCCTCACACTAACTTCTCACAAACACTCATTGCTTTACTTAACACCAACCAATCATGGCTTTAGAATAGGCCTATAAATACACATCTACACATGGTTGATGTATTTATTTTCTTTCATACTGTGTAGCACTTTATTCACAACCACAAATGCTTACAGTAACAAAAGTTTGGTTTCAATCTTGCTTTCATGTTTACCGTGAATCTTTCAACATCTCTCAGCCAATTACTTTCAATCTTGTACAGAAATGTACATAGGAGCTCATGAAAGAAGAGCTTTAGGTTTTAAATAACTGTGTGTATATGATATATCCAGAAATATAATATTATGGCAAAGGTGTTTGCAATGTAAGACAAATGTAAGGGGCAGTCGTGGCCTAATGGATAGAGTCAGACTTGTAACCCGAAGGTCATGGGTTCGACATACATACATATACAGTCAAACCAAAAATTATTCAGACACCAGATATAATTTTTTATATTTTTTTTACTAGTGGGTGCAGGACATTATAGTTCATTTATGTAAGTGAGGATAGCAAAATAAAGTAAACTGTGACTTATTTATAAACAAAAATTCTTCATACAGTGAACTACCAGTAAAATTGATAAAAAAAAAAATTGGGATCAAAGATTATTCAGACACTTTGACCTGACCATGTTTTGCTTAAGTATTTTTTTCTTTAATTGCTAATGCAACCTTTTTACACCACAGACTGAACAAAATTAAGCATTGCTTGGTAATTGGTTTACCTAAATTTGTATTATCTAATTGTGTATTTAAATTTAACAGCTGACAGCTATTCCACCTCATTCATTACTGTACATACCTTTCTCAAAGTTATCTGACATTATCAAGATGAATTTGTTCTGACAGTTTAAATCAGAGTTCTTGTCATATTTTATTACCATTTTCTAAACTATAGCGAATAAACTGGTAATGTGAGAAATGTTGAAGGTGTCCGAAT
Source organism: Schizothorax lantsangensis (assembly GCA_027422415.1). NCBI lineage: Eukaryota > Metazoa > Chordata > Actinopteri > Cypriniformes > Cyprinidae > Schizothorax > Schizothorax lantsangensis. Next base: position 19,187,000 of record CM049853.1, on the reverse strand, counting down.
AAATTTTGGTTTGACTGTATGTATATATATATATAACTGTTATTTTGTGAAATATTATTGCAATTTAAAATAACAGTTTTCTGTTTTAATATACTTTAAAATAGAATTTATTTCTGTGACGCAGCGCTGAATTTTCAGCATCATTACTCCAGTCTTCAGTGTCACATGATCCTTCAGAAATCACTCTAATATGCTGATTTATAATCAATGTTGGAAACCGTGCTGCTTAATTTTTTTGGGGGGGGCTGTGATATTTTTTTTTTAGGATTCTCTGATTAATAAAAAGTTAAAAAAGAAGAGCATTTATTTAAAAAAGAAATTTTGTGTTACAATATACAATGCTATTCAAAAGTTTGGGGTCAGTACATTTTTGTCTTTCTTTTTTTAATTAATACTATTTATTCAGGAGGGATGTGTTAAATGAATAAAAAGTCATATTAAAGACTTAGATTGTTAGAAAAGATTTCTATTTTGAACAAATGCTGCTCTTTTTAACTTTGTATTCATCAAAGAATCAAAGAAAAAAGTGTCACATGTTCCCAAAAACAATATGAAGCAGCACAACAGTTTCAACACTTATAATAAATCAGCATATTAGAATGAATTCTGAAGGATCATGTGACACTAAAGACTGGAGTAATGATGCTGAAAATTTAGAGCTGCGTTATAGAAATAAATTATATTTAAAATATATTAAAATAGGAATCCAAATATTAGAAATTGCAATAAGATTTAACAATATTAGTTTTTTCTGTATTTTTGATCGAATAAATACAGCCTTGATGAGCAGAAGAGACTCTCTTAAAAACAAAAAATCTTACTGATCCCAAACTTTTTTGGCGATTGATCGATAGATAGGCTGCCAAAATGTCTGAAGTCTTATCTCTTAAAACGCTACCCAAAGCAATCCACCAAGGCTTGTTATTCTGTAGAGAGTAGGCCTCAATGTCAGGATACCCTGACATCAGCGTTTACACTGAGGGGTAGACTGAACCTTAAGCGGTGAACAGCTGTCTTGTACTAGCTGATCTACAGTATGTTCTCTTCCTCTCATATTTCCTGGCACTTATTTTTTTTAACTATATGTACTCCTGCTGGATGGGTATCAGGTTGTCAGTTATGTCTAACATAAGCAGGTTATTCCTGTTCTTAATTCTTTCACTCAATAAGTAAATTAGTAGAAATATTTAGATGCTAATTAAATTAACTTAAGAATGTAGAACATCGACATCTTCTCGGTCAGATAAAAACAACAGCCATATATTTATACTGAGAAAATGTGGTAAAAAAAATTGCTGCAGTGAAAATTGGTCTGTGAACAACAAACATAGAAACTGCTATTAGAGATACAGTATATAGGCTGGATGAGATGGCTCATTTACTTTTAAAATATAGGCTGAAAAAATATGATTAATAAGTGGAATGACTGCATCATAATTTTGCAACAGCCTACAAAACAAAACAAACAACAAAGCAAATATAATGGGTGATCATAATTCTGGTAGGTTTTAATTGCATCAGCATGTTTATGCAGTGCCCCCCAGTAAATATCCCATGTGCCTCACAGCTGGCATGGGTGACTGTGTCAATGATTTGATCTTTCCTGACAGCAAATGGTTTTGCTAAAGTGCTGACCACTGCCAAAAGATGTTGCACTCCCCCATGTGAAGTAAGTCTAACTGCGCTCTGGCTCCTCCTATGGTATCTTAAACGTCTACCATGAAGAGGAAGTGGATCAATCGCACTCTTTGAAATCACCATTGGTGGACTTGGTGCTGCCAAGGTAAGAGACTCTTTGCATGTGTGGGATGTTTTAATGATTCTTGAGGGTGAATACTATGCACTATGACAGCTGAGAATAAAGTCTTTGCTGGCTCAAAGAGTGTGTAACTCTTCCAAGAGGATCTACTGGACAATTTCCAGTTAGTATAATTTATGCTGAATATCTTAATAGCTTCATTATGCCATCAGTACTCACAAATTTAAGAGTTAATTCATAGCCTCAAATAAAACAAACAAGGGACTCTAAGAACTGATTGTATCTGATGTATAATGCAGTTTATATGTAAGGATGGTTACCAGCATTGTAGGGAATTTTAGCTTCTTGATATCTTGATATTTATTATATCCAAAACTATTGCTCTAAATAGGGTAACCAGAAATGTATTTTTATATGAAATTAATTAAATTTTGTTATTTTATGTGATAAGTATTAGGCTATACATTTCACACAATTTATAAAATGCAGATGAAGTGTATTTTTCAAGATATTGTATATAAATCTGACAACTAAACTTATGATTTTTCTTTTTCAGGGATTGCAAACATAGATTACACAGACATTTGTTAATAAAGGTCGATGCACTAAATTCCACTCAAGAAATCATCTACAATGGCCAAAACAAATGACCTGATGATTTCAACAGCTTTTACAGATAATGTCTACATATCAAAACGAAGTCTTAGAAAGATTCTCATCAGCAAGAAGCATTATCTGCCTGTGAAGAGTAACATTACTGACACCATGCAAACGAGTTTTCATCTACCCAGTGAAGAGGACAGCAGTGCTTCTATTAGTTGCGATGAAAGAACAAACAAAAACATACTAATCCAAGAGAATTCAAAAACTCAAGCTTCATGCCACCTTCCAAAGAAATGTTCTGAACAATCCTCTGGAAAGGAGAGAGAAGTGGATATAATTGAGGTGAAGGCTGAGCCTGGATCTGACCCCGAACCTGGATCTGATTCCCGACTGAATCATGAGCACTTGAAAGCGACCAGCATCACCAGTGTGAAAGTGAAACAGGAGGTGCATATCACTGTGCCATGTGAACTGGCAGCGTTTCCAAGAGATAAGCAGGAGACTGTGGGGGATGAATGCGAGGTTGAGGGAAACGAAACGGAAACGGACAGCCTGAACTCTTCTCAGAAGCAGGTTTTAAAAAATAATTTTGTCTTCGCAGGCATGAAGAAGCGAGGAGTGGAGGGAGACATGGAAAACCGTCCGTACAAGTGCCCTTACTGCAGCTGGGCTTTCAAAAAGTCCAGCAACCTGTTGAGCCACATCGACACTCACCAAGGTCTTAAACCACACGTTTGTGACCTGTGTGGGAAGGCATACTCGCACCAAGGTACTCTTCAGCAGCACAAGCGTCTACACACGGGCGAACGACCGTACCAATGCCCATTTTGTGAGAAAAGCTACATTTGGTCCTCTGACTTCCGCAAACACATCCGAACGCACACCGGAGAGAAGCCGTACATCTGTGAGGAATGTGGCAAGGATTTTGTGCGTTCCTCAGACCTGCGGAAGCACGAGCGCAACATGCACACCAACAACAAGCCGTTCCTCTGCAAGCAGTGCGGCAAAACCTTCAACAAACCCTTGTCTCTTCTCCGTCATGAGCGCACGCATTTGGGTGAGAGGCCGTTTGTTTGCCCGGAGTGCGGGAAAGCATTTGCCTTGGCCAGTCGCATGACAGAGCACAGGAAAATCCACAGCAGCGTGCGTCCCTACACCTGCTCCATTTGCTCCAAAGCTTTCACAAAGTCCTCCAACCTCGCTGAACATCTCACAGTTCACAGTGGAGTGCGGCCACACAAGTGCTCAGAATGCGGGGTGGCGTTCGCCATGGCGTCCCGGTTAATGCGACACCAGCTTATTCACACAGCTGTGCGCTCCTATCACTGCCAAAGCTGCGATATATCATTCAGACACATTGCGGCACTCAGGAAGCATCAGAAGCAGCATGGTGACGGCACAATCTTTGTATGCGGGCAGTGCAGTAAGTCTTTCCCCCAGGATTCCCTGCTTGCAGAACACATGCAAAGCCATGCTGATGCTGCAATTTGCATTACATGAAACTTCCCATTTCGCACTGAAGCAACTGGAGGATAGTAAGTAAGCCTGGGTTATTCTATCTATATATCTATTAGAATTCAGCCTTAACAACATAGTTATATTTAGACATATTCAACAACATAGTTATACCTAGAATTTAAAAAAACATTCATTTGACTTGAACTTATTTTTACTAGTGTTAACTGCAGGGAATTGTGGGGACCACTGATGATTTGATTTCAAATAAATCACTGTGTATATTCCTATTAAAAGAACACACTGTAAATACACTGGTGACCCATTTGTAAAAATGTTAATGGCAGCTGATGGCATCTTACAAACAAGGCAGGTTTTGTGTGTGAGAGAAACAGAGAAAGTGATAAAGAATATTGTGAATTCTCTTAGAGGTATCGGATGCACAGTGCTATTTCAAGTCACATGATATGTTGTTAAAGCTATATAATACTATTACTATGTGGTCGTGCTATATTTTGGTACTAAATTGTATGCAGTAGGGGAAAATGTGTAATTGTATTTTGAGGTTGCGGGGATGGGGCTGGTGGTACATGTTATATGATGAGTTTAATTATGAACTGTTACCTTTTCCTTTGGACTTACATTAAAATCACATGTTGTATAATTGTGAATATGTCATTACCATCATAAACAAAAATGCAGTTGTTGTTTTTTCAATTAAAAATGTCACAGACTAAATAAAAGTATTTTTCAGGATTCATGTGTGAAATGTGGTGTTGGAAACATGAGAGGGTGTTGGAATAGTGACTCAATCATGTTGTTCCCTCTGCATGTATAGGACACAAGACCTAATTCCCAGAGTTCCATACTTCTGCTAACATTTGTCCCTCTGCTGCCAGATCTGCACACTCATGGTAAAAGAAGATGGCATACATCTTGTCAAATTCCACTGTCCTGCTATGCAACGAGATGTTGGATTTCCATATTTTTAGTTGACTAATTATATTTTTACTTGTTAATCAAATACATTGGCATGTATAAATACTATTGATTTTTATTAGAATTTTTTTTTGGTAGAGATATTGAATATTGAACATCAATATCTCTCCCTCTGGAATAAATCAAGGCTGTGGCCCAAAGGGACCACCTGTACAATTACAACATTTTCACTACTCTCCGGCTCCATATCTTAAACATTTGAATTGTGAAAAGCCACTTAAATTATTAAAATCATTTTGCATGTGGGGAGGTGGGATGAGGGATGGAAGTGTTTCATGTTATACAATTTACTGACATTGCCAGCTGTGGAGACATCTTAAGTTCATGTTTCCATATATCACAGCACCTTTGCTCAGCACCCATTTCCATCATGTCCCCGTTCCCAAAGGGATTGACACAAATCCCTAGAGTCAGCACGGGGAGCTGTGCCTCAGCTGTTCAGTGTCTTCATTCAAAGAAGACTGGGCACCAAACACTTCACAGATTATTTCAAGAGCTCCATGTCCTCAGTGTATTTCTGTAACCACAGATGTTACTGTGTATAAGATACATAGGCCCCTCTGACCTCCTCTAGTAGAACTGAAGGGGTGTGCCTAAGGAATCCCTTGGTCATATGAACACTAGTCACGAGGCTCAAAGTCCATCCCTGAGTTCCTCATTTGGTGATTATTCCTCAATTAAGAAGCTTCTTTAGGGACCCTATGAACAAAACAATTAACCTGAATATTTGAATGACAGTTAAGATAAATATATATGCATTTATCAGGATTTGTACCTGCAACATGGACCCTTGATTCTGACTCATTGTCCCAGACAATTTTTGTCCTGTAACAAAGAAAGAAAATCATGCTTATATTAAACTTGTTAAAAAAATAAAAATCTCTTGTTTGAACTTTAAAATATCTAATTTGTGCAAAAATACTGGCCATATATGGATATCAAACATCAATATTGCATATTTATTCCAGAAAAAAGCACATTTTGACCAACAAATTTCCACAACTTTCTTTTTGCTTTTTAAGATCTTATTAATCTTTACTTTTCAAGGCCCAGAAATCGGTTGTGGCTAGAAGGGATACAGCTACGACCGGAAACAAACAATTAAATTAATTTTCTACTTATTAGATTCTGTTTTATTAACGTCTACACCTACCCCAACCCTAAACCTACCCCTTACAATAATGAAAAAAATAGTAATTATTGTTGTACAGTGTGACAAAAATGATGCTGTATTGATGTGCGCATGCCCAGTATCGCCATACATATAAAAAAAGCCTTAAACCCAGAAATCAGAAATGTAAAATTCACTGTTTTCCATATTTTCACTTCAAAAACCATAAGAAAAATGAATGAACTGTATGTTATATATTAAGTGAGTAAAATGATAAAAGGCTTTCTTTTTAATAAATTCAAAATAAAATAAAAATCACATTTTGTTTACAGTCCACAAGACAAAATAACTACATTTTAAATGAACCAGTTCTAAAGTATACATACTCTTAATTATTTTGTATTTTCACCCTACTAAATAAGAAATAACAAACTGCATTTTATTATCCCTCTTTACTAATTCTCCAAGGGATGTATGATCAGGGTTGGAGGTTAAAATTGACAGTTGTCAAACAGAACAACAAGTGCAGTGATTCAGGAAAAGTTTGATTCTGTTAGCTCACACTCATTCAGTGTAACCGTCTCTAAGCTTCAAGTCAGTGATGCCAAAACCAGGCAGACGTACAAAAGATCTTTACTCACCAGCGCTCCTAGAAAAAGGATTGATCCCACTGAGTTGTGGCTGTGCTGCCTTTGGGATGGGTGAAGGAGGAGAAGGGAAAGGAAAGTTGGCTGTTGATTCCTAACAAGAAACAGACCAAAAAAAAAATTCAGTGAAAAAAGGTGCATCATTAATACTTTCAGTGTATAGTGCTCCCAAAAAGTATTTGAATACGTCCAATAATGTCTTTATTATTAAAATAAAGCCATCCTTTAATGTCTGCAAAAACAATTTTGGTTGAAAACAAACTGTCACTTGCTTTGATATTTTTGCTATATAATGTGGATAAGTAATCCAGTTGCTTTTTAGGACCACTGTATGGATGAACAGAAGAAATGTATTTACAACTTGGTCAATTTATCAGGTTTAAGTCACTTTGATGAATGTAATGAGTGTAAAAAAGAATACTTATTCCATGCAAGACAAACTGAACTTGAATAGCTGACTACTACAAATAATTTCAATTATTGAAATACTGACTATAGAATATGGCAGTTCAAAGGTGCCATGGCACAAATGGTTAATTTTTTATAAATAATTAACAAGGGTTTCAGTTTTTCCGTCACGATTAGTGAATAGTTATTTTATACAATAAGAAAGAACAACAGTTTATGACAAGTTCTGATTTAGATACAAACTTCCTTAGACTGTTATTTTATGACAGGAAATAAGAGTGTATACCCTTGTGGTGGGTTTGGGTTCTGGGATTTGTTCTTTTGGGTCTTCTTTAGGCTTAGACTTGAACCAGCCACTGAACCATCCAGGCTTAGAGGTCTGTTCAGAGATGAAATAATACAACAATAAAACAAAAATAAATAAATACATAAAAATAAAAGTACAGAGGAAATCATGTAAATATTTGATGTAATATACTGTATACCTTCGCTGATTGCGTGCTGGACTCTCTCTGGTTGTGCTCATTTGGAATTGTCCCGGACTGATTAACACTACCAACCATAGCGTTGTTTTCAGCAGCACCCTGTGTGTTCATAGAGGTGATGTGTGTCATTTTTGGTGTTAAAACACTTTCAACCTCTATTGAACATGCAGAGACAACTTCACTTCAAGGTTTTTAAACTTAAAACTGAAAATGAACTGAAATCTCCTTGTTTTTCTCACCATTATTGCATCAGCAGAAAAGTCACCACCTTAGAAAACAAAATTTAAATGTTTATTAATAATAATAATAATAAATATTAATAATTAGTGTTGCAAATATGTACACTACCGTTTAAACATCTGAGGTGGGTAAGATTTATTCATGTTTTTGAAAGTCTCTTATGATCACCAAGGCTGTATTTATATGATCAAAAATACAGTAAAAACAGCAATATTGTGAAATATTATTACAATTTTTTCTATTTATTATTTTGTAGTTTGTTACTGTGATGACAAAGCTGAATTTTCAGCAGCCATTACTGAAATCATTTTGATATGATTAGTTGGTTCTCAAGAAACAATTTATATTATTATCACTGTTGAAAACAGCTGTGTTGATTCTCATATATATATATATATATATATATATATATATATTTGGAAACCATGATAAGGTTTTTTGGGATTCCTTGATGAACAGAAAGTTCAAAAGAATAGCATTTTTTTATAGAATTAATTAGAACATACTTAAAAAAATGTTTTTACTGTCACTTTTGATCAACTTAATGTCCTTGCTGAATAAAGTAATAATTTCTTTAAAAAAAAAAAAAATCAATTTTATTGACTCCAAACTTTGAACGGCAGTGTACAGTACAAATACATTATTTTTCAAGAAACCATTGAAGAACAATATATAAATTGTATCATACTGATTGTGTCATCCATAGTCATCTTAACCTGTATTATTGTAGCTTCTTGGAAGTGAAGTGGAATCAGCAGTGTAAAAGTTATAATTTTTACAGCTGCTGTCGAGGTTAGAGTGGCTTTGGTCCATTGAAACTTGTGGAGGCCCAGACATTTCCATAGGGAAGACTGGGGGCAGTGCCATTGGCTGCTGGGTCGGGTACAGTGGCACTGGGGCCACAGTCTTAGGAGCCTGTTCTTCAGTCACTGGAGAGTAAGACTCCTGAAACCCGGCATCAGTGTGCGGTATCATGAATTGAGGTGGGTTTGAGGTTTCATTTTCAGTGCTAGTGTGTTTAACCGCATCTGTCTGGAAGTCTTCTGTACAAAGAAGCCAAGAGCGAAAACACAATTTTTTTTACTGCATACTGACAAACTGTTAACACTTTTCTCCTGCACATTAACAATGTTCTAAAATTACAGGCAACACTGACAGACTTTCTGAGTTGTATTGCCACCTAGTGGCTCAGAGGAAGTTTCATGGGCACATAGTCAAAAAGATCTGGCAAATGTTTTAAACCTGAACACGTGTTGCTCTCCTCATGATTCCAAGTAGTCTCCCCAACTGGTGACTGATATGTTTCACTGCAGTAGCTCCCCTCCTAATAAAATAAAACATTTTACTGAGAGTGGAACCAGGGGAAAGGTCACAACATTGGTGATTAATAAAAGCAGCCTCTAAAGATGTGTAGGACCCATTTATACCTGGTACAAAATCAAACATCCCACCTCTCCCAGAAAGTCCAGGAGCCTTAGGCTATTGATAGCCTGATAGTTCCCTGATGCCTGCAAATTATAGGCCTATATATAACGCCCTGTTTCTAGAGCATTAAAGTGCATTTTTTGGTGATTCAATCGCAAGTTCAGTCCAGATGCATTTACCATTTCCACCTGGTTTGCATGTGTTTTAAAAGTGTCTCATTTGACCATTTCTGTTTGGAATTCATTACACTTTACATCTCCTTTAGAAGAGCTCTGAGTGCAGTGCATGAATACTAACCAAACCGGGTAATGCAACTTATGAGAGCAAAATGAGAAGGGAGGACAGCTGTGACTTTGGTGCTAATGTCATTTAAATTTAAATTAGCTGACTATCTGTTACGGAGATACTGTATACATGTACTCAGGGCCGTTTTAACCATTGGGCTAGGCGGGGCTTGGCCCGAGCAAGTTGGGGGCCCGTGATTGGCTGTGGGATAGATTGACTGGTGCGCCGATCGCCAAAGCCACCACGCCCCCCACTTATTAGCGCTGTTATTTAGTTGAGCTTTTCCGTAAATTCCATGCATTAGCATTTGAGATTGAAGCGTAAAGTCTGAATTTGGTTTACCAATCAAATGCATTTATTCTGTATTTGACTTTTGAACGATATGTGCACGTATCTATCAGGTGATCGCTGCACAGTATGTCTCCATTCACCTCCACTCTTCACTTCGTTCTGGAGTAATGTAGCCTAATATGGAAATGGTCGCGCAAAGAACAATATTCGATAAGTAAAAACGTCAGCAATTCTGAGAGAGAGGGGCTCAAAAAATGAAAAACTCAAAATATGAAGAACAGAAAAAAAAACACACAAGTTAGTCAGTAAAATCCCCAGCTATCGGGTTATTTTACTAAAGCTAATGATGGAGTGGAAGTTGTTGGAACAGCGAGTGGACCGCGCACAGCTGTCCACTTTTTATTCTGCGCAGAGCAGAAAAAAAAAACAGCATCATCGTCCACACAGATTTTAGGTTAGTTTGATTATTAACTGGATGAACAGTATATTGGTTTTGTGTTTGAACAAACTCTATAGGCTATAAGCTATTAATTAATTTAAGGGTTGGGAGATATCAATCGTTTTGCGCATCAAGATGTAGGCTAAGCTTATAATTTAAATGCGTTTTAAGCAGGTTTTAAAACAAATAGTTTAAACTGTTAATGAACATTAATCAGTGGGGCAGAATTAATTCTGGTAAATGCGTGCATTAAGACGGTTTCAGCCTGATTTCGCGCGGCGCGCACCTGCTCATATTGGCTGACTAAACTTTTCGCTCCTTGTGCTTAAACGTTAAAATTAATTAAAAAAATGATCGTCTTTGCGAGTATCCTCGTAAACACAGTTATTTGTGTCTTAATAAAGTAACGTTAATATTTAAAGATAAAGCATGTGTAGTGTTAGATATGAGATCCTGGATATGATGAGATCTTAAAAGGATAGTTCACCCAAAAATGAAGATGATGTCATATACTTAAACTCAAATTGTTCTAAATCTCTATGAATTTCTTTGTTCTCCTCAACATAAAAGAAGATACTTTGAAAAATGTTTCTGTTTCTGGTCCCCATTGACTCCAATTATAGTGTATTTTTTTCATACTATGGAAGTCATTGGGGGCAACTGTCTGATTACCAGTATTGTTCCAAATATATTATTTTGCATTCAACAGCAGAAGGAATCTCATACAGGTTTAGAACAACAGAATTTTCTTTTTTGGGGTGAACTATTCCTCTAAAGCAGCCTAATATCTGCTGTTGCCATTTGTGTCAATAATGTAAATCAAACATCAGAAAGAAAATCACTTACTGTCCTTGACTGAATCACTTTTGTAAAATAAATAAGAATGAATGTATATTGAATACAGTGGACACCATTCAGTCTATTTGTACATTTTCTTTATACATCATAATATTATTCAGTGCTTTAAGGATTTCAAGTAGGTTGATTTCTTATGATCTTTGTTCTGTTGTAGCCTAATTTGTGACTGTTTACTTGTCTTCAGTAAGCTTATTTTTACTTAGGCTAGTATTATCTTTTGTGCTATTGAAATTGGTAACAAAAATTATGAAATTTCAGTGCATCAATAATTTTGATATGGGATAAAAATCCTATTTAAGGCTTTATATATATATATAAAGCTTTAAATAGGATTTTTATCCCATATATATATATATATATATATATATAATTATTGTGATGGGGGGGCCCTGCAGTAAGTCATAGCCCCGGGCCCAGTGCAGTCTTAATGCGGCCCTGCATGTACTATGTCAGGGGTCACCAAGTTCGGTCCTGGAGGGCCGGTGTCCTGCACTCCAGTTTAGCTCCAACCCTAATCAAACACACCTGAAGCAGCTAATCAAGGTCTTATACTTGAAACTTCCAGGCAGGTGTGTTGAGGCAAGTTGGAGCTAAACTCTGGACACTGGCCCTCCAGGATCAAGTTTGATGACCCCTGTACCATGTGATGAGGCATAAAATCTCCTATTATATTATATGTGACCCTGGACCACAAAACCAATCTTAAGCAGCATGGATATATTTGTAGCAATAGCCAAAAATACATTATATGGGTCAAAATTATCGATTTTTATTTTATGCCAAAAATCATTAGGATATTAAGTAAAGATCATGTTCCATGAAGATATTTTGTACATTTCCTACCGTAAATATATCAAAACTTAATTTTTGAATAGAAATATACATTGCTAAGTTCTAGTTCTATCTCGGCCAAATATTGTCCTATCCTAACAAACTATACATCTACTGAAAGCTTATTTATTCAGCTTTCAGATGATGTATATATCTCAATTTTGAAAAATTGACCCTTTTGACTGGTTTTGTGGTCATGGGTCACATATTATATAATATTAGAGGCATATTATAATGCAATACTATACATTGGGGTGAGGCTACCTCCCTGAAATGAGTTTTTGCAGGGTGGGATGTCTGCTACATATAGAATGATCATGTTTTAGCTATAAATACAGCGATAAATGGGGTCCAAAACATTTTCACAGAAACCACGTATGGAGGAAAACAAACAAATGACACCATTTTGCATTTGCAGTATGGCTTCTAATGTGCTCCATACAATTGCGAAAGACTCACCAGTCAATCAATCATTTCAAAACAAAGGTTAAAATCATGTAAAGCATACATATCTATATGCAAAATTCAATATATTTATATTTTTCAAAATGTTTTTACTTAGTTGGATTTATATATATATATATATATATATATATATATATATATATATATATGACCACTTGTGACCGTTTCACCCAAGACCCCAAGATGGATGTCAATTCCAGGTATAAAAAGTGAGAAAGTGTGCAGCAAGCACCGTGGGTGATAAAAACACTGTAGTGTGAGTTGACCATTGAGTTTATGCTGATATGCAGTCCTGCTGATCTTAATGTGGACTAATGACTATCCTATATACTGTACAAACTTTGGGTTTACCAGCATGGCCTGGTGTCTGCAGCGAATCTGTGCCAGCCAGTCGGGATCCAGGAAAGGTTGACCTGTGTCACTGAGCTGTGCCTCGGTGAACTTCAGTCTGTCAACCAACTGTGGCAGCAAACAAATCAGACGGATCACAAAACACTTTTCAATGCATACACAGAAAAGACAAAAGCACTGTATGTGCAGGTGTGTGTTACTTTAATAAGCTCTCCCTGCAGCACCACATGGGGTTCCTCGATCTTAAGCAGAGCTTTTGCCACCACCTCACAGTAGTGGAAAGCCTGAGAAACCAGACCACAGTCCAGCAACCGGCATGCATATAGGAACTTGTACACCTACACAGAACACAACACAATAATAACTATGCAATAAATAAAACATACAGTATGAACACACTGAACCATAGTAACACAGTAAAAAACTAATTTGAAACAGTCATATAATCTAAATAATTAAAAAATTAAGTAGTGCTTATAACCAGTTAAAATACTGACCTATACAAATCTGACATAAACAGTCATAAATTAGGATATGCGGAGAGGTCCAGAATTCTGAGACCACATTGAACAAATTAAAACAAGGAAAATAAAAAAAGAAGACATTTTTTAATTAAAATACAATTTAATTTTGATCAAATGTGTAATGATTTTTTTTATTATTATTATTAAATCAGAATATAAGCATTTTTCAATAGTGCCCTCAGACCTTCGGATCCCTGATTTGCTAAAATTCCTGTAGTTAATGTACAGTATGAATACCTGAAAAGCAGGAATGATAAAGTCAGCATTTCCAAGCCTCTGGCAGTACTCAAAGAGTTCAGTACAGCGAATGGCAGAGTTGTGACAGAACTTGGAAAACAGAACACTGCAATCAAAGAGTTAAAAGAAAGAGCCATTTGTATTCAGGAACACAGCCATTTAGATATCTTAGTGCTCACACCGAATCTTCACCTTTGCTTGCTGCCCAGAAGCAAAAGGCGTTCTGATCTGTTTGTATACCAGCCAAAGGGACATTGAGCCGTGAGGTAGCAGATCTGGGAGGCATACAGCATATCCCTTGAGGCTGAGATGAGAGCATAAGACTTGAAGAATCATTTGATATTAGCCAAAATATGACAGAACATACAAGGAGATAGTTACTTCTAGAATTAGGACTAGACATTACCTAGGGTATCACCCATGGTGATGATGGACCTCTGATGTATAAAGGGGTCTCCCGTCTCATTGGACAGCAAAACAGCCAAGTGTGGTCGCCAGTCTCCCCACTTCTCACTACTCCAGGACTGAAAAGTAGAATTAGAGAGCATAATGACAGCATTAAGAAGAGAAAGCCAGAGGGGACAATTTAGAGGAAAAGAAGAGTTTTCACATGAGCTGTGACTGGAGGGGTCTGGTATTACACTTGCATTTAAAGGAACAGTTCAAAATTCATAATTCATTCAAAATTCTGTCATTACTAGCATCTCACTCTCATGTTTTTGCAAATCCTTATGCTGTTTTTTTTTCAATGAAACGTAAAATTAGAAATTCTGAAGAAGAATTGCACAGCTCTTGGCAGTACATTTATCAGAATGACCAAAAAAAACATGGAATCACTACATTCCAAATACACTACTGTTCAAAAGTTTCAGGTCAGTAAGATTTAAAAGTCTAAAAGTCTCTTATGCTCACCAAGGTTGCATTGATATGATCAAAAATACAGTAAAAACTGTAATATTGTAAGATATTTTAAAATGTATTCCTGTGATGGCAAAGCTTTCACATGATTCTTCAGAAATCTTTTAATAAGCTGCTTTAGTGCTTAATGAATATTTCTTAATGTTGTGCTGCTTAATATTTTTGTAGATACCAAATTTTCTAATGAATATAAAGTTCAAAAGAAAATCATTAGTTTGAAATATTTTTTTTTTTATAAAAGTCTTTACTTTCACTTTTGATCAGTTTAATGCATTCTTGCTGAAAAAAATACTAATAATTTCTTTTAATATCTTACCGTCCCCAAACTTTTGAAACGTAGTCTGATTCAAAGCCGTACCATAGCTTAGTGAAAAAGTTACCCTCAACTGAAGCTTGTATCTAGCCAGGGCTAATGCTGTAAACTAAAACTAAAATCATAATAATAATAATAAAATAAAAAAATACTGTGTTAATCAAAATTGTAATACAATTTCTCAATTTCTCACTGCGTCTAGCCTGAGTCCATATCAACAATCAGCATAATAAAGTCACTACAAGCTGTTGCATTTTATGAACTGTGTAAAAATGCTTTACATTTCTCATTTGACACTCATGAGACAACATGAGAGCAATAAATTGCCTTTAATTACAATAAACAGAATGTGAGCACAAAATGTTGTAGAATACCATGGAAACGGCTGGAATCCTCCCAGAGAGCAGCTGGAAGAGGGTTTGCAGAGGGTCACTAGGAGCCAGACTCCCTGTAAACCTGTCAAACACATACATACAATTAAATCTGCTATAACATGGACACATGTTTAGCTTGGCAAAAGAGTATACTGTGACACTTATGCACATAGCATGCATGCACAAACGTATTAGTCAGCAAGTTCATAACTTACATATCAACAAACAAAAACTCAAAACACAGAACAAAAGGAGCGACATTTCCAAGAAATGAAACCAGCTAAAACATTACATGCATGCAATCTTCCAGGCAAGTCCCACTCAGAAATGAAGCAGGATCCTTTTGCTGGTATCCTCATGAGCATGTGTAAAAACTTATTACTGTTTTCTGGGCTTACTATTTCACTATTGGGATTGCTATCAATTTATGTACTGTAAATGAGTCTTCTCCATGAGACATTTTTCAAGGTATGCCAGTGCTAATAATGAAACAGATATCAGACTGCTCAGAACTGGCAAGTGCCTGGAAGTATAAATATAACCTTGACCTATTTGTGGCTCTGCAACTCTCTGTATATTTGATCTGACCTCATACCAGGGTGTTTACAGTGTAAAATGTGTAAATGCAATTAAAACGCATGCATAAACCAATCAAAGCACAAATTTTATAGAGACATGGCACTGTGACATGAACAGATGATTCAGGGATTCGTGCTATTTGAAAACATGACAGACTGTGGCAGTTATTGATGGAGAGTGGTTAAGGCTAAAATGCATATGTTGATGTCCCTCTGGCAATGGCTGTCAGTCATCTTTTACAGTGCTACAAACCTGCTCAGCACTGTGTTGTAGGATCTGCTGTCCATTTTGCTGGCCAGAAATAAAGCATGACCCCAAAGACCACTCTGCATTGCTGACTCTAGCGCCTCCTGCAGGAAGGGAAGAAGTGCAGAGAAAAGATCAGACAAGTGAGATCTAAAAAGATTGTTACAATGAGGCAAGGGACTGAACATCATTAAAAAGAATAAAAGAAAGAAATCATAAAGCTTTTAGCAAATGTATACTACCATTCAAAAGTTTAAGAAATTAATACTTTTTTCAGCAAGGGTGCATTAAATTAATTAAAAGTGACAGTACATTAAAAAGAAATCTCTTTAAAATAACTGCTGTTCTTTCTGGACAAAAAAAATATATAATTGTACCACAGTTTCTACAAAATTATTAAGCAGTGCAACTGATTTCAACATTGATAATAAAAAGGTTTCTTGAGCATCAAAACAACATATTAGAATGAAGGATCATGTGACACTGAGGACTGGAGTAATAGTTGAAAAGAAGCTTTGCTTGCCATCAGAGCAATACATTACAAAATATCAAAATAGAAAAAAGTTGTTTTAAATTGTAGTAATATTTCTGGTTTTGCTATTGATCTATTTTTAATAAAAATTGCATACGTGGTGAGCATAGGAGGCTTCCTTCAAAAACATTTATAAAATCGTACCAACTGCAAACTTTTAATTGTATTGTACAAATTTACAGTGTACAATATCTAATAGGAAATAGATTAAAGCATATATATTGATGACGTTTCTTCACAGAGTCATAAAAAATATTTTTGCTCAATAGAAAGAAGAAGAGGGGGGGGGGGGGATGAAATAAGGAGAAGTGCTTCATTATGTCCTGCCCTAATCTCCATTTTCAGTAGAAATTATGACAACAAAGAAAGAAATGCATTGGTCTTTACCAGTCAAAAAAGCTCAGAAAAAGGTTAGATTGAGAGACTCAAGGTAGAAAATACATTTCAATAAAAGCATTAACCTTCTTTCTGCCAGATAGCAATAGTTTTGTGTAACTCTGAAGGTTTTGCCTTGCAGCCTGTTTGTCAGTTGGTGGATTTCCAGTCAGGAGGTCGGCAAAGTTGAGGGTCTCTTTTTCTGATATGGGTGTTTCACTCAGATCAATGAGAGTTTCTCCATCTCCATCACCAGAGACCCCACACGCACCCAAAGAACTGGAGTCCCTCATCAGCAGTTCTGCAACATCTGAACCCATGATTCTCTATAACATCAACACATACTCACATTAACGGTGTAAAAGGGGCACACAAACAGAATTGAAAAGAAAGGTCTTAAAATACTTTAATGTAATGAGATGAGGGTAATGAGTAATGGAACTTACTCCATTCTGTCTGCACAGCAATATTAGTAGATGCCACAAGAGGGCAGCAGAAGTGGCATCTTCTAATTTCTCATCCTTCAGACATTTCTCTGACATTTGGAGAGCAAAATTAATGGCATCCACCTTATGCAAATCCTCCCTTCATGAAAAAAAGAAGAAAAGCAGCAATCTAATATATATACAGTATATATTATATATATATAAAACTTTTCAGACTGGATTAATGTCTTGCAAATTTAAGTATTATTAGCTATGTTTCCATTACCCTGGTTTTATGTGCATTTTGAAGAATCGCATCAGAAATGAGTGATGGAAATGCTGAATTTCGAATAAAAATGCCTTAATTCGCAAAAAAGTTTTTACACTTGCTTGAGGTGGTTTTTGACTTGTGCGAAAAAGGGTTAATGCGAATAATGGCAGATGGAAATGCATTTTGCGAATAAATTCCTCCAAATGTGTCAAAGAAGTCATGCGACTTTGCTCTATGGGATGGCAAATCCTGACTAACCAGCGGACCGATCTTGTTCCACAGCATCTGAAATGTTGTTATGGTCATTCGGAAATGCCCGAGCAAAGTCTGTCATCAAAGTATTTTTGTATAATTGCCTCCCAGAACTGTTACACGACTGCTTTCCCAAACAGCAGGAATCCACCTCCGAAAGCAATAACTGCATTCATTGTGTTTCGTCTGCTCGTTCAAAGGTGCAAGTAATTTATTATATAGGAAAATTATTATATTCAGTAGCTTCTCCTACTTTTCTTAGTGATGTATAGTGCCAGTTTATCAGAAAGTGATGATTTTGTTCTATTTGACTCGTTGGATGGAAACGGTGCTTGTTCGCAAATGTTTTATGCGATATTCCACTCCAGCAGATACTCAAGTTACGTTCACAACTTTGGATGGAAACCCATTCATTGTGAGAGAGGGATAGTTTGGAATATCATACTTAGCCAGTGGTCCAGGAAAATCTCTCATATCCTGTTGTTCATGTGTGTCACAGAGAATTACCTGAAATCATTAAAAGAACATATTTAATCCACCATAATACTTCATATTATTGTGCTTTAAACTTCATGTTTGTACCATGTCTCTGTTACCTCCAGACTGTGGAGTTCCACTTGAGCAGGCTCACCCTCAGAGGCAAGGGCTGGACTGACCCATACCAGCTGACCTGCAGGCCCAAAGCTCACTGCCACATGAGGGATGCAGAACTTCAGTGGAGCCACCTCCATGGGTACAGCGTCTAAATCAAATGACCAAATAAATCACAGCCATTCTGACAACATCCACTGACTCAGATTCGAGGATTGTAACTAACTGCTGTAATAAAAGAAAATTAACAAGCACACATTTGCTGTGCAAAAACACAAAAAATTAAAGTTCAATATTAAGAACCCTGGTTGTTACAAACCTGTGTGAGATATGAGCTCAGGCTCACTCTGTTCAGCTCCATTGATGTACTGGCTGAGCTCATAGCTGCTCGAGGACAGACCTGAAGCTTTAGAGTTGGCAAGAGCTCCACTATCATACACCTAGAGAAGGAATAACAAAACAGCCTGAGGGATAATCAAAAAGAGCTGGAATATATACACTACTGTTCAAGAGTTTAGGGGGATAATAAATAATGTACCCTTGCTGAATAAAAGTATTAGTTTCTTTCAAAAAATGCTTACTGACCACACAACTTTGAAAAATAATGTATATATTAAAGTTGACTTCTATGAGCAAGAATGGCTAGTTTACTATAAAGTCAATGAAAAGCCATTTCTGGAAACAAACCTCTCCAGTTCCATCTCCATTTTCCATACTTTCTCTGTGCTGTCTCTCTGAGACACCATGGTCATACTGACTGTCTGTTCTATGGCTATAGCTGTTAAATAAATGTGTAAGGTCACTTGATATGAAATGTACAAAATGATTAGATTTTTCTGAAAACATGTTTCAGGCATGACAGAGCATATAATGTATGAGTGTATGCCATTAACAGACCCCTGCTGATCTAAGTACGAAGCTCTTGCTGACTCCTGCTGCAGTCCTCTGCCCTGATACCCCTCTGTTCTCCAGCCATCTGTCTGGCTCCAGCCACCACCATCTACAAAACACCAATGGGCTTAAAGTGAGTTTGACTTTTGGTGAGAATTAAAAACTGTGGGCATGTGATTGAATATTTTGTACCTGGGGAGCTGTATTGTGATCTGTGATAACCATGATAATCATAATACCCGTAGTCTTCTCTGTAGGGCCAGTAGCTGGATGCGGGATAGTCATATTCCTGCCTGAACAGATATTAGTAGTTAGACCTGGGATTTTAGACTATGCTTATTCATTGACAAATACTAACAAACAAGGTGCCCGTATATTCCAGTACATTAATATTAAATACTGTTCAAAGTATTGCAGTCTCTTAAGTCGCATAAGTCTCTTAAGCTCACCGTGGCTGCATTTATTTGATCAAAAATACAGCAAAAAGTAATATTGTCAAAAATTAAAGTTTAAAATAATGCTTTTAATTTTAGTTTCTTTTATTTATTTCTATTTTAATTTAACGTTGAAAATAGTTGAAAATAGTGGTGCTTAATTTGTTGAAACTAATTCTTTTTAGGATTATTTGATGAATAGAAAGCATTTATTTGAAAAATATATATTTTTTTGCATCCTTGCTAATGAAATAAAAGTTAATTTCTTGGAAAATCTTACTGACCTTAAACTTTTGAATGGAAGCATATATTCAAAATAATACTAATTAGCTGTCTTAATCAGCATTTTTTCTTTATTTCGGGTTGGGTAAAAACGTATGAACATTCAAAATTCAACATTATTATTATATTTAAATATTTTTTCTTATTGTAGACTTTATCTCCCAATTACCTTAGTATTATTTTTATTCTGTGAAATGACCTTAAAAATCAAACAAAGTATAATGATATTTATGCCAATAACAAAGTGTATTGTGATTTATACCAATGAACTGATTAGCCAGTTTTAAGGAAATTAAACAAAAAGTAATTAAGATATGTTCTCATAAAATAGTCTTAATATTTTATGCTATTTTGCTTCTCAAGTAGATTTATTTTGGATACACTTTAAAGGTTCAAGGACATTTGCATGTTTACAGGAAAGCAAGTGATAAAATTTTGATTAAGAAAACTATTTTTACTGATTTACCTGGAGTGAGGTCTGAAGTGTAAGGGTTGGTTTGATGCATAAGCACTACTATATCCAGCAATATACTCTGGTTTAGGAGGAGGACTGGCCGTGTAGCTTCCATAGCGAGGATCCCCATGGGCCCACTGTCTTTCTCTCCCTCTCGGGTCTGTAGGTGGGTAGTAATACGGTGTTTGGTGGGAGGATCTGTAGTGGTCGTCTCTGTTACTAGACTGGTACTGATAGCCTGGCGTATGCCAGCCTTGCCCTCTGGGCTCCATCACGAGACACAGCGCCGGATAAACTTAAAGCAAACTGCACTTACACAGACAAAAGTCAGGAGTTAGACAAACAGGGGAGGATTTTGCCTGCTGTAAGTCAAATGTTATCAGTGAACAGATACAGAGACTGTTTATCAGGAAGAGAGCAGTAAATCAAAACAACCTTTGTTTTCAGGCTGTCAGTATTTTTGTGGTAACTTTTGATATACTTAAAGACATCAGTATGAGATTTGAAAAATCTGTCCTGCTTTATACTAGTTTTTTTTTAAGTACTATGTACTTAAGGGGAAAAAAATAGTGGTAATGGTTCTGTTTAAGAGTGGTTAGGTCAGCTGTGTAATTATAGACGCAAGTACAGAAATTAATGATTTTTTAAATACAAGTATACTATGATAAAAAACATGTATCTACACAATTAGTACTTTATTAAATTATTCACTGAAATCTTAGCACATATGGTTAATATAAAGTGGGTCCTAAAAACGTGGTGTGACTGTGATTCACGCAAAATAAACTGTAAGTTTAATGTTTTTAATATAGTAAATAATCAGAAAATAGCATTAAAGAAACATTTCGACATAATCATCTTTCAAATAACTCACAGGTGTCTATTTGAGATGTTTTCCATACACACGCGCTGTTGACTGTGAGTTGTGTCCTGTCATAGTTTCAAAGTGCACATGCCACATCATTTCAGAGCACAACACAAACAAAGCTGAACCATGAACCTGCTTTACTGTAGTCTCAAAGTCTCTCCATGTGTTTCTTTGCCTTTCTACCTCTAATAGGGAATGCAGAACTCAAGGAACTCAAAATACACCTTATATTTGGTGAACCTCTTCATGGCTGTTCTAAACAGCTGTTGTCAGCCCTATGCAACAGCTGGGACTGGACATCGGCTTTTTATCATTTTTACACTAAATACATAACTGAAGCCATACATTTATGTAAAAAACACTTATACGCGTCTACACATAAAAAATAAGTTATTTTACTCATAAATAACGGTAAATGTGAAATAAATCAAAGCAGGACTTACAGTGTGTTTGCATACAGAGGTTGGACAGGCGTCCTGACTGCTGGGCTTTCTGAACTCACTCCCATATTTGGAAAATTCAAAGTTGCCACGTCGAGCGGAATCATCGCGCAGAGATGCTGGAGCTGCTCGGACACACATCGGAGGAACACATTCACTCATGGGAGGAGATCGCTGCCATCTTATGAAGGGAACTGTGCAAAATTGTGCAGTTATGCATTCAGATTATTAAAGAAAAAGATGAATTTGAACCTTTTCAAGCACTTCTTACTGGAGATTCTTAAGACATTTGATTTAGGCAAAAAAAAAAAAAAAAGTGCAATTAATCTTTGTGAACTAATGCACATTATTGATCAGGCTTTAATCATTAATATCAGTCAACAAACAAAATTACTATGCCATTGCAAAGTCTCTCAGTATTGTACCTTACCGTATTCTATTGCCATTCACTCCATTCTTTACGGTTCTCTATATTTGTGAAATTATTGTAAAATAATACCAATGCATTAACTATAAATTAATTATAGTCGAGAGTTAAAGGTTATGCTACATAATCTAGTTTAGCACTTAATACTGCGATCCATTGGCTAATGCTTTGAATTTTAAAAATACGAATGTAACTAGCATGTATTTTATTTAAAACTAGTTATGTACTTTAAAACTTCGCAAACTTTCCAAATGTATATTTCAGTTTATTTAACCTTTATTCTGCTGATGAGGTTAGGTTTTTCAATGAAGACTTCACTAATCTGCCACCAGATGTCACTTTCATCACGTGCAAAATTAATTTTTTTATATTCTGTGCAGTGTATTCTTCTGTGATTGCCTACAAATTATGGTGCATGCAAAATATTTAGAAAAATATATAAAGATATTTTAAAAATAACTTGACTTACGTGAGTTGTTGTATGCGCGTCCACGCGAGCTGACCAATCAGCGACAGTATGTAAATGAGGCTGGAGTGAGTACTCTACTACTATGCTCCTGACACGAGCGTCATTTTATCACTCCACTCAGCGCGAGCAGCATATCTGTGCTCCTTGACTGCACAGGATTACATGCTAACGGAGAACAGTGCGCGACACATATTAAGGATATTCGTTTCTAATGTGCAATATGACTTTTGAAGAACCGTGTGGAGACAACGCAACGGAAAGGTAAGTTTTCATGTGAAACTTACCGGTGTTGCTCATTTGTTTGAGCCGAGCATCACGCGTATGTTATCTGTCCGTTGAAAGATCACGAGGTTTATAAATCATTTCTCGAAATTTTAATACAGATGTCCTCTTTTTGACGTGTGCTTATAAATGACTTTTACTCGAACGTTGCACATAGTCTGCAGTTCCTTGCTAAAAATGCTTTGCTGCATCGCGTGCAGAAGTTTGATCAATCGACAGTGCTAGTCGTGACATTGATTAAATGTCCTCTTCAGCTGCAAATAGCGTTCATGCAGAACGTTTCCCTACATTTTGTGCTTTAAGAGAATTGAATTTGGTAATTTTGTGTGTAAATGAAATCTAATGTGTGGTTTTTAATCTTTTTTTTTTTTTTTTTTTAGAATGGACTCGGTTGAAAAGGCAGTAGAAGAGGTCCTGACTGCTGCATTACCTCAGGGTTGCATCACTGTGGGAGTTTATGAGGCAGCGAAGTCACTTAACGTGTAAGTGGTCATTGCAGATCCCTTCTAAACCATAAATGGGTCATTCCACGTTTTAAAAATGCGATAAATGCTAGTCAACAGGTTAACCTTTTTTATCTTGCCATCATTAGTCTTAAGCTCATGACACTACAAAGTGACAAACACAAGTACTACTAACAAAACACAAGATAAAGATTTGTAGAAGGGCTGATTCACAAACTGGACACAAAGAAAAAAAGTTTTTCTTTATATCTTTTAATATTTTTGCACATTTTTATATGTACTTTCATTGTCATTTTCACAGGGACCCAGACAACGTGGTTTTATGTCTGCTGGCCACAGACGAGGAGGATGTGAAAGACGTCGCGCTCCAGATTCATTTTACCTTGATTCAAGCATTCTGCTGCGAGAATGACATCAATATCTTACGAGTGAACAACACGAGCCGTCTGGCAGAGATCCTGGAAGGCATGAAACCGGGAGGAGAGTCGATGGATCTCCACTGCGTATTAGTCACCGTATGTGTCATTTCACTCTCCTAGTATCAGTTTATTGCTCGCACGCGAGGTAGCCTCGAGCGCACAGATCGATCACAGCTGCACATTTGCAGAATTGTTCATGCATATTCGTATTAACTGCCAGGAAGGTTTAGTTAAACTCTTTGAGGGCAGCACGACTGAAGTTTAAAGTTCAGTGATCCATTAGTGTCTGTGATGTGGAATTCCAGCCGGTCTGGGGCTGCAGTAAACTGGCAGCTCTTCAGTGAGATCTAATAGCAGTGCTGAACTTCTGTGGCTGCCTTTAGTATTCGCAGAACTTCCTGTGCAGCGCTGGGACATTTCTGCAAACACGGTTTCCTGGAAGAAAAGCCCTGTGAAGTGACCATCTTTAACAAATTAGAGAGAGGCCCTTTGAAAACAAGTGCTTGTCCGATAACCGGCAGCTGTTAAAACCACTCAGTGCCAGACTCTTGCTGTGGACATTCTGAACTGTGCAATTTACAGTTTTTCTCTTTTCTTTCACAGAATCCACAGTCATCCACGTGGAAGGATCCAGCCCTCAGCAAACTGAATCGATTCTGCAGAGACAGTCGGGGATTGGACCAGTGGGTGCCGGTTATCAATTTGCCCAAACGATGAACTGAATCAGACAAACAATGTCAGAGCTTTTACGGGCTCCTGCACTAGATTTGTGTTCTGCTTTGGATGAAGCTTAATGCCACTGAGAATGAGACATGAGGGGGATTTACAAAATGCAATGGATGATATGTTTTCCAAAAAACCCAGTGATCAGAAGTGTGGGTTTTGTTTGTCCGGTTGGACAGGCGATTCATGGTTTCACCTCAGAGCAGGAAGAATGACTCAGCACTGTGTTCGCAGTGCTGCCAGGGAGCGACAAGTTTGCTGGGAACTGTTACAGGAAACTGAATCACACATGCTGGATTAGAGTACTAAGAGTGAGCTGAGAGACTGGAGTGTGTTCAACTGGAATCTACTCAATGAAATGTGATCAGACTGTCGGAGGTCAGATGGACTGTTAAATGATGGGCATGACCCTTTTGCAGACATACTGCAATTTAAAGACCGTAACTTATGATGTTAATGCTGTACTGTATTATAATTATTTAAAAGGGAATATACTACAGTCTTTACTGATTTAGATAGAAATGAGTTCCTTGTTTTAATTCAACCATTCTGGAATATGTTCCGTATTTTAAACTTAATTTTAAACTTTTAATTTATTAATTGTATTTATATTGTTGCGTTCATTGTCAGAAATGTAAAAAATAAAATGTCTGACCCATGTGCATCAGTGTTTCTGTTGTCTGTGAAATGCATATGTTTTATGCATACTCATGTATTTATCACATTCATGCATATGTTAGTGTCTCAAAACACTATATGAAAACACAGTGCACGATATATCGGTTATCGGCCGATATTACATTTGGTTTTTGGATATTTAATAGTAATCTCTTGTTGCCTGTATTTTTACATTTAGATTAGCTTTGCAATCATCTAACATTTATTTAGATGATGGTATATGCTCAATGTTTATCTATAAAAATGCTAAAAAATTAACTTCACTGTTAAAATTTAATCTTAAAATCATAGATCTTAGCAAATCTTAAAATAAAAATATTTTTTTTGTATTGTACATTATGATGTTGTGACCACTTATAGCATTTGAAAATACTTTATTCATTTATTAATTCATTTTAAACGTACAATTTCAATAGATTCTTAAGGCCAGTTTTTTTTTTCAGTTGTCAGCTGTAAAGTTAAAATAATATTATTGGGTTTTAGGAATTAGACAGATTTTAATATCAGTGTCACGGTCAATGAGTGTGTTCAAAAACCACAAAGGATATTTATTTGCACAAAAAAATCTGACTTTACAACTTTTTATTTTGATAATATAAATGCATTGTATGCAAAATGTTTCACAAGGCAGGCACATTTTGAGGGCAGTTTTAAAGTGTCATTGGGCTTTGTTTTGTCAACAGCTTTCTTCACTTGTATTGCTAAAAAAAAAAGCTATTTCCATGAGTAGGCGGGACAGAGAATTCCATTACGTTCACTACGGCAGCTGGGAGACGCATGACGTCTTTACACAAAACACAAGATAATCCGGGCCCTGACCAAGCCAGAAATAGAAACAGCGCTGAGCGAGTGAATCATACCTGACAGCATCAGCAGGGGTGGGGGACATGCTAAACCATGGCTGAGTTAAAATGTGGACAAAAAGGAAAAAAAAAAAAAGATAGAGTGAGTCAAGGCCATTCAAGGCTGCAGCAGGAGAGCTGACAACTAAAAATAGCCCTCTGTTCCCTTTGCTCAGTTTACTGAGACAGGACAAAGAGAGAGGACTGGAAAGACCCTAATACACATTGAATACCAATGTAAACTGTTGTTTCATTTCCAGCTAAAGCTTTGCTGCTTTGCTCAAGCAGTTGATGCTGGAAAGCAGAATTCAGGCTTTTAGTAGAAACTGGGTCATGCATTTCAAACAGGAGTCCACTTATCCTCAACAGGTTCACAAGGAGAGTTTGAGATGTTCCCCCTAAACTATATGGATGCACAATATATGCATATAAATGTTTAAATTTTTGGGATGTTCATTTGTGTATGCTTTGTCATGATTTAACTCATTGTTAATCTTTAAAAATATAAAATACTTTAATAACACTTTCCGCTCTTGCTAGCCGGGCTGCAGATGTCTTTGGTTTCCATCAGTTCCACACGTACCTACAAGAAAGAAGAAATTAAACTCACACATTCCTTATGAAGAAAGGAGGGCTGATAGTGGCCAAATCATAAATGTAATCTTTATCAAATCTCATAGTAATAATATCTATTTATATATATATATATACGTATATATTGTACTGCCCAAATCCGCTCATTTTAAAAACTTATCTAAAACAATCACACACGCACACACACATATATATATAATCAGTAAAAAAAAAAAAAACTGCAGAATTTTAATATCTGCCATTTTTTGTCTTGTGAAAAAATAAAATGTATATAAAATGTAAAAATAATCTGGCATTACTGATGACCATTCTGCTTTCTAAAGGTCAGACATTTTGACATTTATTGAAAAAAATCGGCGAATAGCATAATAATTCTATTGACAACTACATTTTTATGTCATGTAAAGTTTCATTCTCACACAGTACACTGTATTTTTTTGCACTGTAAATTGTAAATAAAAGAAAGATTATTGGAGTTTTACAAGAAAATACAATTTCTGTTTTTCTACTTCAAAATTTTACATTTAATGCAATGTGTTACTTACATGACTTTGTAGTTATTTGTGAAATTTACTTGCAATTTCTAAGTGAAAATGTCAAAGTAAATCTTGCACCAATTTTTTTTTCAGTGTCTAAATGACTGTTTCTATCTTTGAGTTCCAAGCAAGGTGATCATTTTTGAGAGTCCTTCCTTTGTTTTAAAATGTTGTGTGGAGGGAGGAGGGGTAAAAATACAATAGCTTTAGTTGCGAAATAAATTTTGAACCTACACTGGGATCTTTACTAACTCCACAAACTAGCTGTGGTGTAAAAGCCCAGTCAGAGAGCCAGACTGGGCCATTTTGGGAGGGGTATTTCTGTACTAAGCTGACTAGAAGTAAACAGAGCTGACATTATGTCCCTGCTGCAATGACCTCTGGAGTTTCTACCGGCCGGCCTGCCATTAACCTCATCCTGCTAAATACAGGTTTGCAGGTAAGTGGAGTCACACAGTGGTACTTTCTCTCCAGTTGTGCCTAGAGCTGGGAAACTCCAGCTTCACTGGGACCATGAGTTTAGGTGGAAGTGAGACGTCGGCTGTTCCCACGCATGAGGAATGCAAATGTTTCTGAACGGATCAACTGCAGTGCCACAGAGCAAACCCGTAGCGCATGAAGGACAATTTAAAGGGATAGTTCACCCAAAAATGAAAATTCTGCCATTAATTACTCACTCTCCTGTCATTCAAAACCTGTAAGACCTTTGTTCATCTTCAGAACACAAATTAAGATATTTTTTATGAAATCCGAGAGCTTTCTGACCCTGCATAGACAGCAACGGAACCGACATGTTCAAGGCCCATAAAGGTAGTATAAGGATACTATTAAAATAGTCCATGTATTGTTACATCAGTGGTTCAGCTGTAATGTTATGAAGCTACAAGAAAACTTTTGTGCACAAAGAAAACAAAACAAAAAAAAACGACTTTATTCAACAATTTCTTCTCTTCTGTGTCAGTCTTCGCCGCACGTTCAGGAGAGTACGTATGCATGTGCATGGACACCTGTGGTCTCGCAAAGCTCTGGTATATAGCTGAATAATAACAAATAAATAACAGGTGATGTACTCAAAGGCTCCTTGTTTCCCTCATACAGGATTATGGGGTTTATCCTGGAGCTTTTCCAATGAGCTAACAGGTAACTCTATCACTAAAAATGACACAACCACAAAGCCAGTTCATCAATCATAGACAAGATGCTCCACTGATTACATCAATGTAGGGCAGTAAATACAGCCTGACCTGTTTCTGAGTGTAGCAGGTATGAGAGGAGCTCTACTGGGATCATTGCATAACAACAGGGCTTTGACCCGGAGTCCCTAATAAAACAATATCAAAGAAATTAGAGCAAGTGGGAATAGTGAGACCATGAACACCTGGCTGCTGAGGGAACGCATGAGGCAGCCATTAAATACACATTATCTTCTCCTAATAATGACACACAAATAAACTTGAAATGCCAAAATATACACACTATATATAAAAAAGACTTGTTGATTTGCTAACTAGCTTTTTTGCAGTTATTATATTGCATCATTTATTTTATCAAAAATACTGTAAAAACAGTAATATTGCAAATTACTGTTAAAACATCATTTATTCCTGTAAGTGTAAAGCTGAATTTTCAGCATCCACAAGATTCTTTAGAAATCATTCTAATTTGGCACGTAAGAAGCATTCTGTTTATTGTCAACAAAGCTGAAAACAGTTGTTCTGCTTAATATCTTTATGGAAAGTGTGATGCAATATTTTTCCCAGGATTTCCTGATTAACTAAAAGTTCAAAAGAACAGCATTTATTTGAAATACATGTTTCAGTAACACTTTCCATTAAGGTTTTATGTTTTATAAGTAGTTTACTACTTTAGCATGAACTAACAATGAACAATACTTCTACAGCATGTATTAATATTAGTTCCTGTAGTAAATAAATACATGTAACTGTTAGACTGGACTCACCAGAGAACATATACAAACAAGACAACAAGATTGAGAATAAATCTATATTTAGTTGGAAAAATACAACATACAACCCAGTACATTGGGACACAGCTCTGGAATTTCAGCACAAAGCAGGGTGGAAAATTCACTCAAATACAGCGACAATTAATGCTCTTCATGTTAAAAATATTTTTTAAAGGCAAAAAGAGATAAGGCGGCAGACTGAAGAGCTTGTGCATGTCATACGGTATTTTCAATACAAAAGCACCTTCAGAAATGACCACAGCATCAAGAAAAAACACAACAGGCCACTGAGAGAACCCAATACTACTGTTGGGAAACATTGCGAAAATGTCACTTTAAAAGCATCACACAACAAGAAAGCAAGGCTGAAATTGCCATTCAAAGCATACTGTTGTCCAAACAAGATTACAATTTTGGTTTAGCAAAATCTTAATGCATGTACAAGTTCAATTGCATGATGCACAGGCATAGATATATCCAGCTTGAGGCATGAGACAGATGTGTAATGATGAAGACACAGTGAAGATGTCCGTAAGATCGCAGCACCGCTGGTTCACAGTATTTTAACTCTGGCTGTCGTCTCGAGACAGGAACGCGGCAGTGAACGAGTCAGAGCAGGAATACTTCATTAAGGCTGGTTCAGCTGGTCTGGTGAAGTTGTTTTCTGCCAGCTGTGTCATGAAGGCATTACACACTCACTTTCACTACATGCATGGCAATTCACAAGAGTATTACGAAAAAGATACAGGAGCTGTAAACATGGAATGATGTCAAAATGCATGATTATAACAGTCAAAAATAACTACAATCAGAGAAATCATCATGTGCTCAGTGTATGTGTAGAGAAAAATCATATGTGACCCTATGTGAGTTTCTATTGCTGGTTAGATGCCAGAATGAGATGGCACAATGACATTTAGTCATAAAAAAGAGACAATGATTATGAATCAAAACAATCAAAAGAAACGTGTACATTAACATAAGGCATCTCGTAAATAATCATTAAATGGTTATAATATATTACGTACCATGATCTGCAATAAAGTATTGCTACTGTATCTAATATACACAGGGCAATAACACAAGACAAAGTATTCTAATGTAAATTCAGATGTTTTGAGTAGGGGAAATCTCACTGAAAGTAGGAATTTGAAGAATGGAGAAATGGGTAAAACAAACACATTTTGGTAACACTTTGCAATAATATAAAATGCAAGGGTTAAAAGTATCATTAACTAATTATGAATAATATTTTTTAAAGAGAAACCTATAATGGCTAGTTAGGTTAATGTTCATTTCTACATACATTACAATTCAAAAGTTTGGGTTTGTCAAGATTTTATTATTATTCTTTTATTTTTGTCTGTTTTTAATATGATGTTACCAAAAAAAATTTTACGAAAGAAATAATGTTATTTTGAACTTTCTCTTTGTTCAACAAAGTTTCTAAAATTATATTAAGTAGATAATAAGAAATGCTTCTTGAGCACCAAAGCAGCAATGATTTCTGGAGGATCATGTGACATTGAAGCCTGGCATAATCACTACTGCTGCAGCAGGAATAAATGACATTTTAAAAGATATGAAATTAGAAAAAGTTGTTTTGAATTGTAATGATATTTCAACAATATTGTATTTTTTATTGAATAAATGCAGCCTTGATGAGCAAAATGCCTTTACTAGCTTTTGTCACTTTTGATCAACTTGCTTAACTGAAATATAAATTTTATCTTAATATACAAATACAAAAAAAAAAATCTTACTGACCCCAAACTTTTGAATGGTAATGTATACTAATACATTTTTAACATTCATTTTAACAAGTTGTATTAATTAACTTTGAATTATTAATTAACAATGAAAAATAGATCAGCACATTTATAAATTCACATTAATTTATATTAATAAATGCTGTTAAAATGCTTTTCATTGCTAGTTCATGATTCCTAATACATTAATGTTAACAAATTCAACCTTATTGTAAAGTGTTTCCCAAATTTTGTTTCACGAATTAAAATAATAAGAAAAAAAAATAGTATAGGAAATAAAGAACACTTCCATACAAATGCATGAACACATCACCTTGTATTACTCTTAAAATGCTGATCTGAAAGTTTTGGCAGTTGCTGAACTTTTGAAACACAGTTCACCTGGTTTACTGCGAGAAAATAAAAAGGGCACAGTCTAGCGTGTAGTGATTTGACAGGAGGGGTTAGCTTTGTATCACTCCATTGTTCAGACACTGAGTTAATGAGGGAGGGCCAGAGCAGCACTGCGTCAATGTGACGCCTCCAAAAGACACCTGTTTCCTCCTCCATGAGCACAAGCACGCTTCACACATTTGTGATGCTGACATTTCAACCCTCACATCAACCTCCCACACCTCCCTGCGACTGGACAGATGGGGTTAAAGCACCGCTGATGAGGCTCTGCTTATCTGCAGATATATATAACAGAGTGCAGTCATTAAAAATGATCGTTTCCTGTGCTTCATGATACTGAGAGCCGCCCACTCTGACCTCACCCTTTATTTGCAGAAGACACAACCACATCAGTGGACGCTATCACAAAGCAAACAACTCATCTGTGCTGTGCCCTAAAGTGAAAAAATCATTCTTGGGTTGGTTTTGTCTTCGCACCACAAATGATTTGTTTACTAGGAGCTTTCATTCTCCTTTTAATAGACAACAGGAACATTTCTAGTGTGGTTACAATCAAATAAAAGCTTGGGGTTTAGCTCATTTTAAGGCGAACAGTGAATGAATGTTTGAAGATCATATTCTTTCTATTAAAAATAAAATAAAAGGAAACATCAAAACATACAGCAAGAGTTCAAGCATCCCACTACAATATAGTGCATGGCTTTTTATCTTTAAAAGGGTTTTCCGAAGCTGGGATACCCATAAGTAGAGGATCATACTTGGCATGTTCATTGCAGTAATGCATGAGGTCTGCAGAAGCTTTAGACACCTGCACAGAAGAGATCAAATATGAACAACAATTGTTAGATTTGTATGATTTATAAATGAACAATTCATTAGTCATTAAAGGGATAGTTCGTTCAAAATTCTGTCAATTCTATGACTTTTGTTCTCATGCAAAACATAGAATATTTCAACAGTTTTTTTTTTTTTTTGGCTATGGAATGAATGTCAATAGCTATGTTTCCATCCAAAGTTGTGAATTTAACTTAAGGAAATTAGAATACTCCATAAAACATTTGTGAATAAAGCACCATTTCCATTTCATCTGTTTCCATCTTCACTTTCTGCAATACTGGCAAAGTATCAGTCAATAATCAAATGTTTCTGTAACTGGGGAAGCCTGTGGCTCTTTTTTCTTACATAATACTGTAAATGATTTGCAGCAGATGAAATGCAACAACAATTGCTGTCATGTTATCTTGAATTCAAATGCCTGATGTTTGGGAATGCAATTGTGTGAGACAGTTATGGGAGGTGATCATACCAAGTCATTTTAATGATGGACTTTGATGCAAATATGTTAGAAACAATCGTGATACAAATGCTAACTTGTACCCGATACACACTTTTTTTAAATCGATGCATCGCATCGTTAACTTTTATGCAGATGCACCGAGCGAATCAGTGAATCTTCCCAGCCCTAGTTTCCATTCAAAGTTTTTTTAAGTGATATACCAAAACACGCATTAAAATATGTGGATGGAAACAGCTAACAATATTAAAACCCACTGACTTTTCAAAATACTTTCTTTTGTATTTCGCAGAAGTGCATACAGATTTGTGTAATTAGTGTAAAACTAAATTAACTATTAATTTGTCGTTAACGTGGTAGTTCATTAAAAAATGAAAATTCTGTCAATTCTATGACTTACTCTTCTGCAAAACACAAAAGGAGAATATTTCCACTGTTTCTGTTAATGCAGTGAAGTATGAACCTCATCACTGAGCATAAGCCTATCAGTGGTCTACAGTCCAATTTACAAGTTTATCAATCGGTCCGAGGAACTGTAGACTTGGGCTTTTCACCCAAGGCATTCTTGAATCCTACCAGCACATTTAAAAAAAAATAGTTTGTCTGTCTGTTGCTGCTCCATATTTATGATTCTGTTTAAAGATCAAACGTCTAAGGCATGACAATGATGTACTAAAGGCTAAAAAGTTTTTCGTTTGCATTTTTGAAAAGTTTTGCGTACATACTACATTGTCAAAATGATCCCTGTTCACACGGATCTGCGAAAATAACAAAACACTCTGTATTACATGTATGCCAGGCCAGTAATTGGTGAAGTCACTTTGTAAAGAAACACTACACACCTGCATTACTGAACAGGTAATAAGCAAGCGTATGATGTCGCTGTTTCCCCAAATTTGTCTTTCTCTAGTTTACACCGAGACAATAAATGATATTGTTTTCAAAGTCTTGCACTTTGAAAACCATTTTCAAAAACGTGCGTTTTCAGGCCTGTTTCTTGTCTCTAGTTTAAAATGGTGTTGTATAAATCTAGTGCAGCCAGTAGTGGTATTGAAGCTGTGCAGACTAAAGATACAGATGGCACTTCAAGGTGGGTAGGGAGGCTTTTCTCATTCTAGCTTAAAAAAAGGCCATTTGGGGATTTTCTGGGGATACATTTGCTATGTGTTAAAAAGATAGAATTCACTAAAATATTAATCTGACAGCCCTAAAAATAACGCAAACAGAAATACAGGAATTTACATTAAGCAAAAAAATTATAAATATCCTATAATTTAGCTTCTGCAAGCCAACAATTTTCTACAACCCCAAATCAGAAAAAGTTGGGACAGTATGGAAAACGCAAATAAAAAAAGAAAGTAGTGATTTCTAAATTTACTTTGACTTGTATTTCATTGCAGACAATATGAACACAAAATATTTCATGTTTTGTCTGGTCAACTTCATGTCATTTGTAAATATACATCCTTTCCTGTCATTCAGACCTGCAACACATTCCAAAAAAGTTGGGACAGGAGCAATTTAGGGCTAGTAATGAGGTAAATTGGTTAAATAATGATGTGATTTGAAACAGTTGATGTCAACAGGTGATTGTAATTATGATTTGGTACAAAAGCAGCATCCAAGAAAGGTCTAGTCCTTTAGGAGCAAAGATGGACCGAGGATCGCCAGTTTGCCAACAAATACGTGAGAAAATTATTGAAATGTTTAAAAACAATGTTCCTCAAAGAAAGATAGGAAGAGATTTGGATATTTCACCTTCAACAGTGCATAACATAATTAAAAGATTCAAGGAATCTGGAGGAATTTCAGTGCGTAAAGGACAAGGGCGCAAGCCTAAGCTGAACAACCGTGATCTCCGATCCCTCAGGCGGCACTGCATCAAGAATCGTCATTCATCTATAAGCGATATCACCACATGGGCTCAGGACTACTTTGACAAACCTTTGTCAAGTACCACAATACGTAGTTACATCCACAAATGCCAGTTAAAACTGTACTGTGCCAAAAGGAAGCCCTATGTTAACAGTGTCCAGAAGCGCCGTCGACTTCTCTGGGCTCGGAGGCATCTGGGATGGACCATCACACAGTGGAAACGTGTACTGTGGTCAGATGAATCAGTATTTCAGGTATTTTTTGGGAGGAATGGACGCCGTGTGCTCCGGACCAAAGAAGAAAAGGATCATCCAGACTGTTACCAGCAGCAAGTCCAAAAGCCAGGGTCTGTCATGGTATGGGGTTGTGTCAGTGCCCTTGGCAAAGGTAACTTGCACTTCTGTGATGGCACCATTAATGCTGAAAAGTACATAGAGATTTTGGAGCACAAAATGCTGCCTTCAAAAAGACATCTTTTCCAGGGACGTCCATGCATATTTCAACAAGACAATGCAAAACCACATTCTGCACACATTACAAAGTCCTGGCTGCAGAGGAAGAGGGTACGGGTACTTGACTGGCCTGCGACAACGAAGACCCCGTACTGTTGCCCACCTTAACACTTGTTTGCAGGAAGAATGGGACAAAATTACACCTGAAACACTTCATCACTTGGTGTCTTCAGTCCCTAAACGTCTTTTAAGTGTTGTGAAAAGGAATGGCAACATTACAAAGTGGTAAATGCTTTACTGTCCCAACTTTTTTTTGGAATGTGTTGCAGGTCTGAATGACAGGAAAGGATGTATATTTACAAATGACATGAAGTTGACCAGACAAAACATGAAATATTTTGTGTTCATATTGTCTGCAATGAAATACAAGTCAAAGTAAATTTAGAAATCACTACTTTCTTTTTCTATTTGCGTTTTCCATACTGTCCCAACTTTTTCTGATTTGGGGTTGTATATATACTGCTCTGCATACTCATTTTCTCAACTAAATTCATGAAGTGCCACTTTAGTATGCCATTTCAACTGTCTTGACGTACGCTAGGCATTTATTATCTATTTTTCCTTCACAATCGACTTTAGGATCATTTAAACATTGAATCCATGAAGTAGTAGTATTTGACACTAATACTATGGTTAAGTGAAATGAACATTACATTTACCTTTATTCTCTCTACGTTAGCTTCTATCCGTAGCTGTTGAACAGTCCTTCTGGCCTGGGCTATATTATTAGAGCTTTGCATCTTAGACGACATCTTCGATTATCTTCACAGACCTGAAAACAAATGAAAAGTTGATTTTGACATGCACTATAAGCAGCCTGCAGAAGATCAAAGTTACACATCATTCAGTTCCCATGATTCATTTACTATATACAACAGAATTCTCTTACAAAGCATGCAAAACAGGAAATCTGTACATGTTAACACACATAGTGAGAAAGCAAAAGCTCTCTGAGGAGGTACACAGGGCCCCTTTGACTCCTGCAGAGGTTGGGGGTGGTTAGTGCGTCAGGCCCCCAGTGAGGGACTTTTCACAGGGTCTGCTTTATGACTGCAGGAGGGAGAACTAAAGCAAGCTGTGTGTGTTTGAACAGATGATCACATGCTGCCAGCGGTTCAGTCTCTGCAGCTACTGTCTGTTCCTGCAGAGCATGCTTTCCGTAAACCATCGTCACCGGTTACTCTGCCAACTCATCTTACACAATGTGCACAAGAGGAGAGAGACAGAGTCAGCAGTGCAGTCGCTCAAGCAGAAGGAGTTGTGCAATGTAAACGGTTTTAAAAAAAAGGAAATGGTGGAGTCAAACGGGTGGTCTCTCATCAACCAGGAGATAAAAAGAGGACGGTTAGCCTTCTAACTTCCTAACTTTAGTGATAATGAAATAAAGCAATGATGACACATGACAGGTTGATACTGAAATACTAACATTTCAGTAGTAGATACCAAAACCAATGAAATAGCACAGCACAATTAATATGCTAATAAACACACTTCATTAGTTTAAAAATATATATGTTATATATAAACATACATAAAGTAATAAATATTAATATAAATAAAAATATACATACATTAAAACAATGGTATGTAGACTTGATGTATTTCATTTAGGTAACTTTTTTATTGTTAATATTCAAGAAAACAGTCATGTCACATTTATTCATATAGCGCTTTATACAATTCAGATTGTTTCACAGAAAAAAAACAGGAAAATATCAGTGTTGTAAAATGTCAATAAATATAAGTGACTTCAATTTCAACTAAAGCAGCTCTATTGAAGTCATTTCAATGTTGATTCGGTTCAGTTCAGTGGCAGTGTCTATGTTATAAAGTTCATAAATTACGAAAAACAAATTCTATCCAGGTATAAAGCAGCCATTATTCAGATCAAATGAGTTCAACAATAATTCAATTTTGTTGAATAACTGTCAATATTGCAAAAGTTCCTTAATGAACAATGAAACATCTCCAAAGACAGCTCTACCAAAAAAGTAATAATGTCATTATCCAAATCAGTAATAAAGAACATAAAAATAAAAGTTTCAGTATATTGTTTTCTCTTTTTATTGTCAATACAATTGTTTCATTGATATTGATTGATAATGAAACAACCCTGCTGAAAAATAGAAACCATCACATAAATGCCATTACAAATACCATTACAAACATTACAAACCATCAACTTTCAACCATTAAAACCATTAAAAAATGGTTTTCTGAAGTGTAGTGTGTTTTGGGACATATTGCATTAGAATTTAGTGGTTTTAATAAGCCACCAATAGAAAGCAGCCAATTACCAATAGAGACCAACAGGCACCATTACAGTTTCCATTAAAGCCAGTACAATTCCTATTATAGCCAGTAAAACCATTACAAAATCTGTGATGTTTCCATTGTTTTTTTGTTTTTTTTCAGCACGGTTTAGCAACACAACAGATTCTTGATTCTTGTTTCACTGTTCATGTCTGATGTAGACAAGGTGTAAGTGTCAGCTTTAACAACATGGCGAATGTTTAACAGAGTGGCTTCCATATTGCTACATGGTCAGCTGCATAATCTCTAGCACAACAAACCCTGATACCCTACTTCCTGAGAAGCCCAGACATAGCTTTATCAAGAATTGAGAGGAAGAGTGTACGGCTGTCTCCTGTTCCACTGGCACAGGGTTGGTATCTCTACACGGAGGTCCGTGTTGGGGGTGACCTTATCTGGCCGCACACCAGACATACTTAGAAGGGGTTAAGAGGTTTGGATAACAACTAGTTGTTAATGCAGTGACATAATTAGTGTGAGACAGAGGCCATAGTTGCTCCCACAAGCCCTGAGGTCACGGGGCCATTCATACATTACGGTCCAGAGAACAAACTGTTTAGCTGCAGCTTAACAAGCATAGGTAAAACATGACACCTCTGACGACAGCAGTTTACTAACTATTACATCTTCCGAGCAATAAAGCATCCCAGGTTGCTAATTTTATTTTAGTAAAGAATTGATCAAATCAACTGGTTGCATCCATGTCTTTTGCTTAAAGGCAGGAAATGCCAAATATGATTAACAATACATGCATTTACATGCAGTTATAATTGAGCATATATTGTGTGCATCTCTATCGAGGTATACAACACAATATGTAATTGAATGAATAAAAATTGAAGAATTAAATACACAATGCTGATAACTATGATTAGCATTGTGATTTTTTTTATTAGTATGTATTTATGTGTTTAATTATTTTGCATTAATATTTTATCTGATATTTTCTCTTAAATTTATATAAAATAACTTTTTATATAAATATTAAAATTATTTTTAATTTGCTTTATGTTAGTATGTTTTGAGAAAAAAAATAAATTGAGAAAAAAGATAAATATTTATTCTAAAAACCCAACAAGATGAGCAAACCACATTGTTTTTCATTGGTTTTGACATCAAAACACAAACAGTACATGTTGGGAAAAAAAATGTCAGAACCAGTGTTGTTTTATTATAATTGATTACTGTTGTTTTAGCTTTTAGTTTTATATTTTGAATTAGCTTTTATTATTAGATTTTCCATTTTCATTTTCATTTTACTTAGTTTTAGTCATTTTTTTGTGTTTTTGTGATTTTTATTAGTTTTTTTTTATTCATTTTTAAACATTTTAAATTTAGTTATTTTTTCAGTTTTAGTTATTTTAGTTAAATCAAGTTCAACTGAAAGAAAATGATGTCTTGGAAACTAGATGAAATAAAATAAGTTTTCCTGTAGCTCAAATGGTAGAGCATGGCGCTAGCAACGCCAAGATCATGGGTTCGATTCCCAGGGAAAACAAGAGCTGGTCAAATGTAAAAACTGTAACTTGAATGCAATGTAAGTCGCTTTGGATAAAAGCGTCTGCTAAATGCATAAATGTAAATGTAAGTTTAATTTAAATTTACTTTTATTTCTCCTTTATTTCAAGTAACTAAAATTATGTTTATGATTTTAGTTTTAGTTATTGATAACTTGGTCAGAACTATAATAATAATAATAATTCATTTTATTTATAGGCCTTTCAAAACACTCAAGGACACCTTACAAATAATAAAATACATAATAAATGAAAAGAAAATGCACAATAAAAAACAAAACTATATCAATCAGAAAAAGCTAATCTGTAAGAATCTAAATTCTTACTTTATTAATGTTATGAAAGAGTCTGATTTAATCTGAAATCGTACCAGTCTGAACTGAGCAAACGCAAAAGACAAAGTCATTTGTCCAAGGACAGATTGTGTTCAGTAGATCTCAGTCAAGGTTGAGTAAGAATGCAGCTCTGTGAAAGGGCACAGTGTTCCTGTGAGGTAATGGTTCATTCACTCAGTGTGGCTTTGAGGGACAACGAGTCAATTTTCTGCAGACGCAGCATAGAGAGCACAACTGTGACGCAGACAGACACGGATCAAAAGATGTGCCAATCAAACTCGCTTAACTACTCGCTCACTCGTGACCTCTGACCCCTCAGGCCGATTGTTGTGCCCATCAACTCACACCAGCCAAGCAGAGGTTCACGTGTAGAGACAGAGTCAAGATGACAATGTTATTAACCGTCAAAACCAGCACCCAGCGAGCCTTAGAGCCCACATCCGTTTCATTAACCCACTCCCTACTCTCCCTGCAGTATAAATGATTAAAGATGTGTATGAATGTATAAATAGCAAAGGAACAGGAAGAGGGGGCGTCTGTGAGCCTGGACTCAGAGGAGAAAGGGTTTGCTAATAACTGCATATCCGGACCCACGGGATTTCCTTCATCCCTCTCACATTCGTCCTGATAAAACCCTTAATTTGCACTAGAATTTGTCCTTTCTGTGCTGGGAAGTCAGTGTGTGACGTTTCCGCCACTAAAGTGCTCTTGGCATTTGCCCTCTGATGTCTACGCAACACTGCACTGACTTTGAATCATCCCGCCGGTTAACCGCTGGCTTAAATGCGGAGTGGACACAGGATGCCGGCCAGTACAGCTGGCCGCTGAAGAGAGAGGACACTCGAGGTGCACTGAACTGTGCCGGACGGCTCATCTGGACATCTCGACTGTAATTACAGCTTTAGAGAGAGAAACCCAACAGTCAAGCACACTCTAAAAGCTCAGGCTGACGCCGCAGCACTCAGTCTTTTGTTACATCTCTCTCACCTCTGCCCTCGCTGCGACCCTGCCCCCCAAAACAACTGTGACGCTTCAAGAGTGAAGGCCTGTTCACACTAACAAATGTTTGGCATGAAAATTCGGATTTTCATGTGCAAACTCTCTGTTCAGACCAATGCGAAAAAAACGGTAGCTGATAGAGCTGTGCAATTACTCAAAATACAATTTCGATTTTGGCTTCCAACAATTATGAAAATACAATACTCGAGATAAAACAATTAGCCTATTGTGCCCCATTCGCTCCTCCATAAAAGCTCAAACTTTAAGTGCAAAATCACGTAACATGACTTTCGCAAAATGGGATGTGCTTGATTTATTCATGTTTATTAGATTTATTCGTGTTCTGTGAATGCGCTCCGGCACGGAACAGAACACGGACAAGTAAAGTGAACTTTTAGCTTAAAGTACATGCTTAAACAGTCAAATACATGCAAAAATGTGTCAAAATACGGCGCTTGGTGATTATTCATGCAAACCCTCGTCAGTTAGGTCTAGGGCTGGGCGATTTGGCAAAAATTTAAAATCTCGATTTTTTCAGAACGATTGACCGATTCTCGATTTTTTTATGATTTTTAACTTTTCAACTTGAAAATGTAACTACAACATGATTCAAGTAACTTCTTAACCCCCTATTTAAAGAAAATTATATTCCAAGCGCAGCACACATGAAGTTGTCAACAATGTTAACCAAATCACTTGTTTAGTTCTTACAGTGAAGACTATGCTGTTTTATTTTACATTCGATTATTCAATTTCTGTAGTAGGCTATTTGCTGAATACTTTAGACTAAAAATCTTAAAGCACTGTTTGTTTCATTTGTATCTTTTTTCTGTTGTATTTGACCTTAGGCTTTTTTTTTATTGTATTACTGACTATTTATTTTTCAATCATGTTTGAGGGCTTTTATTTATTAATTTTTTTACTTAAGTTACCCTATTCTGCTGTGGTATCGAGAATTGTGAAATTTTGCTGGTATCTAAAATGTAGATGTCATAGCAAACTTATTTACAGAAAATGTATGTTTTATATACAGTAGTCAACATTTGAAGTGGATCAAAATGTTAATAAAAATTGTCCTAAGACAAGAACGCATTTTGGTTTTAGGATTTAGGACAACTTTGATGAAAGGTTTTGATCCACTTCAAATGTTGACTACTATATATCGCTATCTTTAAATTAATCACTCATATAAAGTTTTGGTCATATGACCCACTCATAATAGCGTTAAATAATTAATTAGCTTGCATCTGGGAATGCAACATCTTCTTGTAATGAGAAGCACCTATCAACAAAAAATAAGCCTTTTTTAGTTTTTTTTATTATAAAATTAGTATTATTATTATATGGCCATAGTAATAGTAAAACCCAAAATTGTGCAGCTCTACAAAATTCAGCAAACCTGGATTTTTTTAAATCACTTTTTTTTTCAGAATCCATGGTATGCATGGTATGCAAATGTTTCTGCCAGTCTAAACAGATGCATTAACAGCCGTACCAAAAAAAGACTGAATGAAATAAGGTGTTGCATTGGATAGCTGGTGCTCATCTAAGGACGGAGGTCAGGAGGGGT
The DNA here is from genome assembly GCA_027422415.1 of Schizothorax lantsangensis. Lineage (NCBI taxonomy): Eukaryota > Metazoa > Chordata > Actinopteri > Cypriniformes > Cyprinidae > Schizothorax > Schizothorax lantsangensis. Next base: position 19,145,365 of record CM049853.1, on the reverse strand, counting down.
TGGCTGGATGTTTGTATGTCTTGCAAATGTGTAGAAACAGTGTGAGAGAGGGCGAGTGAGATGAGAGAAAGAGAAGGGACTGTAACTGGCTTTGAAGTGTGTGACTCGAGCTGAATCACTAACAAACAACAAGAAGGGGAAACTAAGTAAGACCACCAAAAGGCAGAGTACAGACCACCTTGGGGCACAGAGCAATACTGCTGCTGACTGAGCTGCCCACTGGGCCACCCACACCTCTGCAGACGGGCCCGCGCCTCCCTCCCGCTCTGGCACTGCCGTTGCCTGCTGGATCTCAGCCAGGACCAGGCGGCTCCAGTCATCGGCCCAGCCTCTGATGTAGCACTCCAGGAATAACAGAGCGCTTGCCTACTGAGACCACCACAGCGGTGACACAGAGAGCGGGAAATTACTTTCAAAACTATTTTACAAATTATAAATTAAGTTTTTACATTTTTTGAAGAACAAGTGTGTCACTCCAATGCATGGTTAGTAAGGGTCGATATGTTATTAGCATTATGGGAGGTTGTAATGGCCTTGCTAGGTGGTTGCTAACCGGCTTGCGTAAAAAACAACAACAAAAACACCTGAAGTCTCAAAAATGCTTGGGTCCCTCCCTCAATGTAAATGTTTGTTACAATCCAAAAGCATTTAGAAAAGTAATAGTATCTCTTCTCAACAAGCTGCATGATTTAAGGTATGTTGCAGAAATACAATAGGACAAATGTAGTCCGATTCACAAACAAATGACTCTTTTGAGCAAATTCTGTTCAGTTGTTGGACTATTAATTAATTATTTGTAAGACTTATTGTACAAAATCATAAGATACTGGACTGAATCAGTCAGCACTGAAGTAGCTTACTGAATCAACATTAAAGGGACAGTTCATCCAAAAATTAAAACTCTGTCATCATTTACTCACCCTCATGTCATTTCAAACACATAAGACTTTTGTTCATCTCCAGAAAACAAATGAAAATATCTTTAATATTCTCTATCCATTGAAAGTGCACACAGCCAAAACTTTCAAGCTTTAAAAAGTTAATAAAGACATCATGAATATAATCTATATGAATCAAGCCATTTAATCCAAGTCTTCCAAATTTTGATGAAAAGATCTAATTTAGGCTTTAATTCACATATATCAACACGCATACAGCACACCAAAAATGGTAAATGGACAATTAAACTTGCTTGCTTAATGTGTAAGAACCAATGAGGTTTGTTCTCGCGCATCAAGAATTCACAGTTTAGCTTCTGCTTACCATATTGGATTGTCAGTTTTCTGTCCCCTTTTTGCAAGTTTTGGTAATATAATAAACATTAAAAAAATAGTTGTTAAATAAACTGTATTTTCTTATATAATTAATTAATATATAATGTTCTCTATTTACAGTGGGAAAATTTTATTGCACAAATATATATATATACAGTCAGGTCCATAAATATTGGGACATCGACACAATTCTAACATTTTTGGCTCTATACACCACCACTATGGATTTCAAATGAAACGAACAAGATGTGCTTTAACTGCAGACTGTCAGCTTTAATTTGAGGGTATTTACATCCAAATCAGGTGAACGGTGTAGGAATTACAACAGTTTGCATATGTGCCTCCCACTTGTTAAGGGACCAAAAGTAATGGGACAGAATAATAATCATAAATCAAACTTTCACTTTTTAATACTTGGTTGCAAATCCTTTGCAGTCAATTACAGCCTGAAGTCTGGAACGCATAGACATCACCAGACGCTGGGTTTCATCCCTGGTGATGCTCTGCCAGGCCTCTACTGCAACCGTCTTCAGTTCCTGCTTGTTCTTGGGGCATTTTCCCTTCAGTTTTGTCTTCAGCAAGTGAAATGCATGCTCAATCGGATTCAGGTCAGGTGATTGACTTGGCCATTGCATAACAGTCCACTTCTTTCCCTTCAAAAACTCTTTGGTTGCTTTTGCAGTATGCTTTGGGTCATTGTCCATCTGCACTGTGAAGCGCCGTCCAATGAGTTCTGAAGCATTTGGCTGAATATGAGCAGATAATATTGCCCGAAACACTTCAGAATTCATCCTGCTGCTTTTGTCAGTAGTCACATCATCAATAAATACAAGAGAACCAGTTCCACTGGCAGCCATACATGCCCACGCTACCACCACCATGCTTCACTGATGAGGTGGTATGCTTAGGATCATGAGCAGTTCCTTTCCTTCTCCATACTCTTCTCTTCCCATCACTCTGGTACAAGTTGATCTTGGTCTCATCTGTCCATAGGATGTTGTTCCAGAACTGTGAAGGCAAGGGACTGCTTCATGATCCTAAGCAAACCACCTCATCAGTGAAGCATGGTGGTGGTAGCGTGGGCATGTATGGCTGCCAGTGGAACTGGTTCTCTTGTATTTATTGATGATGTGACTACTGACAAAAGCAGCAGGATGAATTCTGAAGTGTTTCGGGCAATATTATCTGCTCATATTCAGCCAAATGCTTCAGAACTCATTGGACGGCGCTTCACAGTGCAGATGGACAATGACCCAAAGCATACTGCAAAAGCAACCAAAGAGTTTTTGAAGGGAAAGAAGTGGACTGTTATGCAATGGCCAAGTCAATCACCTGACCTGAATCCGATTGAGCATGCATTTCACTTGCTGAAGACAAAACTGAAGGGAAAATGCCCCAAGAACAAGCAGGAACTGAAGACGGTTGCAGTAGAGGCCTGGCAGAGCATCACCAGGGATGAAACCCAGCGTCTGGTGATGTCTATGCGTTCCAGACTTCAGGCTGTAATTGACTGCAAAGGATTTGCAACCAAGTATTAAAAAGTGAAAGTTTGATTTATGATTATTATTCTGTCCCATTACTTTTGGTCCCTTAACAAGTGGGAGGCACATATGCAAACTGTTGTAATTCCTACACCGTTCACCTGATTTGGATGTAAATACCCTCAAATTAAAGCTGACAGTCTGCAGTTAAAGCACATCTTGTTCGTTTCATTTGAAATCCATAGTGGTGGTGTATAGAGCCAAAAATGTTAGAATTGTGTCGATGTCCCAATATTTATGGACCTGACTGTATATATATATATCAATAGACTGAGAAAGAGATGAGAGAAGGGTGGATAAACACTAGTATGAGCAATAGTAATAATGATACTTGCCTTAGCAAATACAGCTAATAACTACCCCCACTGACTTCAGGCATGAAAAAAATTTAAAAAATGCATTTCTCAGTACTACTATGTACTCTATGCCACAAGAGTATTTGTTGGTATGTACACTACAGTACGCCTTTCACATTAACACGATTCATATTCACACACTGCACTAGTTTTTTTTTTTTTTTACAAGACTTGAGGAGAAATATATATACGGCTGCATTTCCAATGCTCAGACTGGAATTTGTCGGCTGGTCGTACCTCACATGAGAGCCCTTGACCACAGTGACAGCCCAAGTCTGACTGGACCACCATCGCTGGGACAGAATCCAGCAAGTATGCACATTAAGTCCTCAGCATTCTGAACATAACATCTCAAGATGTACATGAATCGAGCACTGTGTTCCTTAATGACTGGGTGGTGGCGTGGGTTACAAAGTTCTAAGAAGAACAAGCTATTTTTTATTCCCCTGTCCCACAGTGTTCTTTTGCCAGGTCTATTATCTCTCCTTCACACTGCCTGATTGCTAAGTGACGGTTGTGGCTAAAATTGTGCCTTGTGCTGCTGTAACATAATAAGGCTGTTGAGTCCTGGATGCACAGTGCACAGAAAGGACAATGAAGACTGTGCTATCAGAGAACCGACGCACTCCAGCTTGTAAAGTGGGAGATAGCTTACGGCTAGACAGCAAAACATGGTAGGCTGAGGTAACCAGTTTAACAGCACCCTCATGAGAGCTAATCTCCGAGAGCCTGATATTATCAGACAGACATGAAGCCATGAAGCGTGGGGAAGAAGGGAGACAGCCTCTCTCACAGTGACGCAGGGCTTTGGGAAGAGAAAGAGGGGGTGAGGAGTGTTGACAGAGGTGTGTACGTGCATGTGTTTGTTTAAATGGAGAGATGGGAGTCACAAAAAAGATTCCCACCCATATAAAATTGCTGAACACTTCAGCGCTGACTGTGAAGGTAATTCTACAGATAAGAGCACATTAAGATACTTGATCATGACAGACAAAAGATGACAGATTGTGTGAATGCCTTAGAGGTGTCAGGTATAGGCACTAAGCAGAGGTTGTTTAATTTACAGTGTGTACTTGGGACATTTAGCCTGTGAGTCACAGCTTGTGAGCTTCTCCCATGTCTCCAGAGTGTCTCGGACTGAAGAAAAGAGGTGAAAAGTAAATGCACACCTACATCCCTGACACATCCGGGACAGTAAGACTCCAACAGCCTCCACCATGTCTAATTCAGACAGTATTCATTTTTCTCTTCTTCTTTCTGGCTATGGCTACATTCACACTGTTAAGTGTTTAGAAATCGACTTTACCTTGAAGTGTGAGTCTCGTAATGCCATGTTTACACAGAATACAAATCTCATAGCATTATTAATGCAACTATAGAGCAAATGCAGCGTAAATGCATTCATGCCACCTCTGAGCTGAATTAAACAGTCTGTGTAACTACATCTAAATGTCACTGTTTGTCTGTTTTTCACATTTGCTGGCACAGAAATTTTAGTATCTGATGTGAGCACACCAGACAGTGCTGGAACGAGTAAAATGCATTTGATCTCTCAGTCCCCAAACGCACAGACATCAGATCTCTCCCTCCTCACACATTCCTCAAGCTTGCCCACACACAGCTCTGCCCAATGCAATGTGGACGGGCCAGGTGAGAGACTTCAGAGACTCTGACTTCACTTTCATGTGTATGAGCATCTCGCCACATCTGCACGGCAGGACAAGAGCCAAAGGAGAGAATCGCCATCAAATGCAGTGGAGAGGAAGGATGTTTGCATTTGAGAAGGGCGGTTCTTCTGAGGTATGGTGGGACGGAAATGGTGCGGCACAGTAGGGAGAGTTCAGTCAGGAACAACCAGATGCAACATCAATGAACGAACCCACCATCTGCTTCTATTAATATACTAGTATGGCACAAAGAGAGATGGGTGGGGGAGAGAATGCAGACCTGCAGTAGAAGTCTGTTTGCTTTTAGACCTTGGCTATTGATTGAGACAATCTGGCATGAAATTCTGGTTAAATGGGTTGAGGGTGTGCGTGCACCTTGAAGTGGCCTCAACTGGCCTTTTGTAGCATTTTTTCCCCTTAAGTCCACTTGTACTTGTAAGTTTGAGCCAAAAGTAGAGGCTCCACCCTTGCCCTGACTCTTAAAGTCAGTATGAAATTAAAATTCATTTTTTAATGCATGGACTGTTTATCCATTCATACGTTTTTATTTATAAATTTATTTTACTTAGTAATTTTTAAACAATGTCATAACTCAATCTTTTCGTAAAACAACAGATTTCTCTTTGCCACGTCACGTATGCCAAACTTCTCCAATAATTTTGTCCGCTTTTCTTACAATCGACAGCAAGCTCATATTCAAATGTAGTACATCTGGATTTCATTCATATTAGCCATTTTCATACTATATAGATACTTTTTTATAACATACATTTTAACAGTCTCAAAGTAAGTTTCAAACCAAACGCAGTGCTATGACTATGTGATTTCAGATGCAGCTAATAAGTTTCTAGTATCCTAAGACCTTGATTAAGTTGTTCTGCTGTATTTAATTAGAGTTGGAGCTAAAGTCTATGAAACTGGACTGGGCACCCCTTTTTAAAGCAGTGAACAGTGGAAATAATTTGTTGCTTTCCAAGTACTGATATTTACGCAATAACTTCATGAAAGTTCATCTCCAAATGAGTCACTGGCCCTGTTTACACCAGGAATTATAACACATTTACATTGATGCAATCACAAGTGGCCAATGCTAAAGAGGGTCTAAAATGTTTTGAGCTTGTCCACTTTCAATCACTTCCACAGGTAGTCAAAAACGCATTCAACTGGATTGCTTTTGTAATGTAGACGCTCATGTGGTTAAAAGATTTGAACAGCCACAAAAGGCCGCCTACTCAACCAAACTTTTGAGTGTTCTGACATTTTGAGAATACGCACTTGATTCAAACTTTGCTATGTTGTGGCAAAAATGTATTTCAATTGAAATTGACGTTACCATTTTCATCTCCTTTCCAATCACTTCCTTTCCTGCTCATAAGCAGTGTAACGGCTTCATTCATTCAGTCTTATTTGTGCACTGAACTCGCTGCCCCACAAAAGTGATGTAGAGTGTGACAAAATAGGAAGGGAGGGTCTAGACAAAATCTGAACATAAGTTGCCATAGAAGACACCTTTAACCTGTTAACCAGCACCCCCCATATTGGGAATCACAGCTGAAAATGACTAACTAACTTAAAATGGTAACAGCTCCTGACTTCAGTGTGCCACACACACAATTTTTTCTTTGGAAAGAAGACCCTTTGGCCTTTACTATCCATCATCCAGAGTTGATAATGCTCAAAAATATAAAAAGTTATAGACACTGAAGTGCCTTGATAAAAATTGTACCACACTGAATCTTTTTTTAATTTCATATAAAAATACATGAAATCAGCCCTGAAGCAATCCAGAAAAGTAATGGGTTGAAAGTCACATGTCTCATGAGTTTATATTTCAAATCTGAAGAAGATACCATGAAAAATGAGATTCATGCAGCCATTTTTCTAGTCCCCCCCCCCTCTGTTTGAGGAAAAATATTTACCAAATTATTGAAGGGTTCTACTACAAACTATTTAGTCTTTATACATGCCACTGCAGTTTTTCAATTGTAAAACAGTATACAGAATCTTAGACATCGTATCAGTGATTTATTTGAGAAAATAAATTAGAACTAGAAAAATACAATAATAATTTTTGAGTGATGAAAAAAAAACAATAATAATAAAAAAAAAAAACTTAAGTACATACTGATTTCCTGACATACAGATAGATGCTCCTGCTCATACATTAGTAATCACTTGCTGACGATCATTCATACAGATCAGTGGTCCTCACTATTTTTTTCATGGGAGCCGCACTGATAGGACAAAGTCAATCGGAGAGCCACTTTTACCGCAAAGTATCAAAAAGTATCAAAAGTTACATCCAGTCATAAATAGCATGTCTTTTTATCAATCTGTCATCCCTGATATGCAAAGCAATGTAATACAAAGGGGGCTATCATTCTTTATAATTTACCAGTCAAATTTGTAACTAGGACAAGATGATTTCTAAAAAAGCAGGATTACCTTAACGCTGGGAAGACCTTAAGTTATTTTTTTCTATACTAGCCCATCATGTATCTATTATCTAACCATCCAAGTGCACATTCGGCGTTAAGAACTGTTAAGATTAAAACGGGCAACTCTGCAGTGAGTCAGTGTCATGGACATAGGACAGAGCAAGTGTAAATATCCCTAGTCTATAATATTTCCATCTTGTAATGCCGCTGTTTTAGGTATTTTTTTAAATATAAATTATTTGTAATAGAGCAGACACTGTCTGACCGTGTCTACACCAGACGCGACAGTTGTCATGCCACGCCCCAATGCGCTAAAAGTCTGTCTACACTTGATGCGAAAAAGCGACATTTGCAAATCATTTGAACTTAGTGCCAGTACAGTTCTTCATAAATGGAACGAGGCATCAGTTTACTGATGGGGATCGTGTCGCATCGCGCCGCGCAGCATCCAGTGTAGACAACATGGGTTCCAGAGTATGTGAGCGGAGTGGAGCGCCAACAATTTCCTCTCCGCGCTCCGAGCATTTAATAATTACTCCGCTCCAGCTCCATCATTTCCCGCTCCACTCCTCGCTCACTGATATCAGAAACACCGCTCCGCCTTCGCTCCGCATCTAAAGTATTTCAGTATGTCTGAAATATCACAGTTCTGTTCATAGTATATTAAAAGAAGAGAGGATAATAAAATAAAATAACAGGAGAGTTTCAAAGTGGCTTATTGGAAGTGTGAAAACTTTTTTCCTACCACATGGCAAGCTAAAATCAGCATTAAAAGGTATAATTGCAGATTTTTGCAGTGCCAATTTTGTTTCTGATGAAAAGAACAGTACATTTTCGTGAGTTATTTTACCTACGGATCACTTCATCTTACAGATTTCTGCTCATTCGAAATCAGATACAGATGAAGAAGCACTGTAAGATTACATTTGTTTGAATGCATTATTGAGAGAGTGATTGTGTGTGAATATGTGTTGTAGTACTAGTTTAAATCATGCTTTCAGCTGAAAATATTCAGTATCAGAAGGAACAAAGTTACAAATTCATTGAGAACTATAACTTCCCGCTCAAGTCATCATAGCATTCACATTCTTTTTTATTTGAGTGATCGTTCTCTATCAAGCTAGCTAAATACGTATGTTTAACATGTGAATTCTTGCTAAATATGCAGTTATATTACAGGCCGTTGGCATGAATTGTACTCGTGATGGAGCGCTCTTGGAGCGAGCGAAAACCACGACGCTCCGACTTTTAAAATATCCGCTCCTCCCTCCATTCAAAATTACACCGCTCCGCTCCCACTCTGCTCTGCCAACGCTATCGTCTTTTGTCGGATCGCGCCACTCGCGTCCCGTGTAGACATGGTGTGAGTTTTTTAATAGGTCATGTTATAGCCTTGCTTGTTTTTAATGTTTTTATGAAATATCTGGATTGACTGCATGATAATATCATCGTATTATTTGCTGCCATGCGAGCCACAAAGTAAATCTGGCGAGCCGCATGAGGCTCGCGAGCCGCGCAATGAGTAACACTGATACAGATGCTAATCATAGAGATGGCCGCCCAATATAGTCAATAATCACATTATAATGGCCTTTTATATAGACTGCATTCACACTGATATCTGTGAACAGTCAGTAATTACATGCTGATTATCAGCCATACGGATGTTAATCACACAGATACAGGCACATTACCCACAAAACATGCAAACATATATGAAAACTGTTGAAGAAGAAAAAAAAGAAAGTTATTTGTGCTAAAAAGATCGCTAAGTTACGCCCCCATCAGATGACAGGTGCGTCACAGCGTGCGTCACGCGCCGTCGCGAGGGAGCGCCAGAATTCAAATAAACAATCTTCCGTGTATCTTTGACTTTTTTTTTTTTTGGATGATTTCATTCTGTTTGGGACATTGTCTGCTACAAAATCATGCTGTTTTTTTTTTACCACCAAGACGCTGTTTTTGAGCGTAATTTGTTCCATAACGGACACAAACAATAACTCTCCCTCAAGAGATGAGACGTAAACAAAGGAATAACGATCCAAATTACAACGTTGTTGTTTCTTTGGACTAAAAGTGCTCGATGGAATGTTGTTCAGTGGACCCTTATCTTTCAAACTAAACCAGGATTTACAGCAGTGGATACGTTTGAGAGTCGTTATCAGGATGAATATGGTATGTACTGCGGGTTTTTTTTATACATGTTTTGATGTGTACTGCTTACACAAATTTAGCAAATACATTCCGTATAAGCTTTCTATCGAAAAACAGCGATCTGTCGTCGATGCTTGAGGCTTAGACCTTCAAAATGATATATAGTTTGTCAAGATTCATTTTGTCCTGTTTTACTTTATCTGTTTGAAAACAATGACGTGTGCAAACAAAGCTTTCAGTGCGCTGGCGTCCTGGTGCGGGTTAACAGGTTTTAAAAGGCATGTTAAGATCAGTTGTAAATGCTAATATGTCAACGCTGACCACTTATGATCAGATGACTAAAAACATCTTAATAAGTGGAAACAGGTCCATTAAGGTAAATACACCAAATGGGACAGCAAAAAACATCCAGGAACACCCAACTGCTGAAACGGACTCAGAGTTTCTTTGTGTTCTTTTGTGGCATCAGCAGCTTTTATCCTTACTGTCACTGTGTTAAGTGCACCGACAAAGAGACACACATTTTAAATCACTCGACATCTTCAGAGCTGCTGGTGGCCTGTCACCTTTTCTTCACCCTACTGTCATGTTATGTATAAGTGCATCTTTAAGGAGATGAAAGAGGACGGGTGAGTCATGCAAAGGTCATCTTTTATGACAGTGTGCATGCTCACCTTCGTTGAAAGCCTGTATGAGCAGATCAGTTTTTGTTTGGGTCTTAGGTGTTTTATTGTGGAGTGGAGTTTGATAGGGGCTCTGTGTGTGGTGAAAAAGTAGAAAGGCTTTCTTCTGTCTCTGTACAAACAGAATGTGCACTATGAAGCATTGACTCACTTTTATAAACCCGATAACACATACCAGACATGAAGACGAGCAGTCTGTCTGGACCCTGTTTGTTTTTCAATGATGCACAACAGACACTTTCATTTTTTCAGTCTTTTCACGGCTCATGCTATCAAAGCAGATCCTTATATTCTGTGATCTCTGCCTGCAGACAATAAGGAAGCTGTGGTTGCATGTGTGCTTCAGTATAAAAAATACGAGAAGGATTGCATCAAGATTACCAGAAATGACAGTAGCGCATATAAGTTTTCCAGTTCCTCAAAATTTCAAATACTCATTGACCTGGTGAGAAAATGTTGCATTGGTGAACTCTTGCTTGAGAGGTCTACATTTATCTTATGGAAGTAGAAGAATCTCTGAATCCCATCCAAGTACGCCACTGCTGAGTAACAACACTCAAGCATGTATGCAAGTATGAAAAAAATGCAAACCTAGAATAAACAAAAATCACTACATAGAAAATGAATTTTTTTTTTTACTTATCCTCATTTGGCTCTTTGAAAACATTCAAATCAAATTCACCATTTCAAGATCAGTTACATGACATGGTTTAAGGCATGAATATGAATTAGAATATGCACAAGTGTTAATGCTACAGCTCAAACAGGTGGAGATCTTCATCAAAGAACTTATGTTTTGGTCTTTCATTTCTAATTTGGTCTAAAGTGCGTGCATGTCGGAATTACCATAATTACAAGATTTTGACTTGTATAATTCAGAATTATAATTTGTAAACTCAGAATTTTCTGAGAGCTCTGAATTGTACCAACTGACTGGTGCAACGTCAAGCAAAAATAATCAAAATGGCAGTGGCTTCAGCAGAAAAATGAAGTTAAGCATTTTTTTTTATATATATTATATAGTATATATAATATTTTTGTTTAATATTAATTTCTAAAATTGACTATTGTTAATTGTCTTAATGAAGGAAAATCTGAAAATAAACAACATACAATCCAGTTTAATATAGCAAAGAGTTGATTAACTATCTAATGTCTCACTACATTAACGATGAGTTTATTAAAAATTAGTACTGTTAAACGATTAATCGCAATTAATCGCAAACAAATAAGTTTTTGTTTGCATAATGTGTGTTCTGTGTATATTTATTATGTATATATAAATACACACACATACAGTATATATTTTGAAAATATTTACATGTATTTACATGTCTATATCTATATTCATATAATTTATATTATATATATAAATACATTTAATATATAAACATAACATATTTTTCTGAAATATATACATGCATGTGTGTATTTATATATACATAATAAATAAACACAGTACACCTACATATATTATATAAACAAAAACGTTTATCTTGTATGCGATTAATCGTTTGACAGCACTATTAAAAATGTATTTGCATATCAACCTGTTGTATTTTGATTACTCAGATTCATTTTGGTGTTGATAGTTTTTGCCATCAAAACGAATAATTCCGCTTCCAAGGACATTAACAGCAGGGAGTAGAACATAATTGTGGTAATTACAACATGGAGTGAATGCAGCGTTAAGGTGCAGTCACATTATCAAAATTTTGCCGAGCATTTTGCAGCCAAAAACAGTTAATTGTCTGTTGTCATTAGTGTAGCGATATATGAAGCACACCTTTCAAACCACAGAAGTTACTTTCAAAACAAGCAGCATTCTGTTGGTCAATGCGGTGAATCTGATTTTGGCCATGAAAATTAGCAGAACAATGGTAAATGTGACCATACATGTCAAACAAAGCTGTTGTATGACTTCAGAATATGTAAAATACACATATTGTATGGACTACTTTTGTGTTAATTTCTTAACATAAGAAACTTAATGTTACTCTTTATTTAACAAGACTTATTTTTGAGCTCTTTATGTTAATTTGTTGCATGGAAGAAAGGTCTGGAATGACAAGAGAGTAAGTAAATGATAACAGTATTTTATATTTTGGTCAACTATCCCTTTAATTCGAGCTTCAAACAAAACCACATCACTACTGTCATTTACTGGAATATGCTAGACAGTTGCGTAAAGACTGGAAGAACCATTGAGTATCTGGAGTATTTCATGTTAAGCTGCTCAACTCTGCGTTTCCTGCTGCGCAACTCTGACGTCCCTCAGTCGTGCAACGCTCCAAGTGAGCAGGAGGGGATGTCATCATTTCTCAGCAGAGTAAATGTGAGGGACAGAGTAACAGAGGCTCCCCGGCAAGCCTCCACGCAGGAAAGCTACAACAGGAAGAGCGTGTATCTTACGCTCGAGCTGAGCGGTTTGGCCACAGTACCCTCCCCAGGGTCAACAGAGGAGGGGCTGATGCTGACAAGAGCTCAATCCCATTTTTTCCCTTCACACACCATTTCCTGGAGCCCTGAGCTCTGGGTTAGACTATTTTTGTGCTGCTCGAGCAAACACATTTAGGTCCTGCCAACGAATCCATTCCAAGTCTAGGGCCCAGGCCAGACTGAGCTCATTTCACAAGAATCCAGTTTCAAACTCACGGTTCCTCACATTAACACATACTGTGACCTCAAAAAGTATTTAGACACATAAGCCACATTTAAAATGTATAAATGCAATTGCATGAGATCAATCAAACTAAATCTGCAAACTACGTTTTGAGCTGTTCTTGCAACTGAGTCGATGACAAATGGTTGTATTTACATTGGATTAAAAAAAACCTTTATTTTCTTGAAAATGGTATAATGACCCTAAAATGTCATGTGATGTAACCAGCAAGTAAAAATTAAAACTTTTTCCTTGAATCTTACACATGGAAGAGTATCTTCATTGGTCAGTTTTTGAAATATACATAAGTATTTTTAACAAATATCATGCATTATTAATTCATAAATATCATTACGATTTTTGATAGGTTGTATAACACGACATATTTTATTGACCTTGTGACAAAGTTCATTAGCAGTCTTCACTGTAATATCATTTCTTGTTTTCTTTTTTCTGTATGTTGGTTGCATCACGATATCACAAAAATTGTCAAATATTAAAAAAACTGTTTCACTGCCTTTTTAAAAGAATTTTCAAGAGTTTTATACTTTTAATGTTTTTATAATTTTTGTCTCTTTATCATATCAGGACAAATCTGCCACCAAGTTATGCATGTCTTTCTATAAAATAAATGCCACTTGCTTTAGTAATCTAATACAATGTTAGAGATACTTTCTATGAATGTGCCTTAAAGTGTCTTAAAACATCAAATGCTCGTAGGCCAGTTAGATACAAAAGTGCATATGTTGCCGTCCGACTTTGCATGTAAACTTTATTTACTCTCTGTATCTCTATGCAAACACCTAAATCTCTCCACAAACAGTCACAGTAAAAGAGCAAAGCAAGGATTTGTATGAGTGCGCAGGCAATGTGTGCATACGTACAAAAGCACAATAGCTCATAACGTAAGCGAAAGCAGCACAGGATCAAGAAATTGCTGTAGATGTGAGTACAGTAAAGCTTTGGGTGTGTTCTTGAAACTGACCCATCAAGGATGCATGGCAAGGTTGTTTAGTCACCTTTTACCTTCTTTCTATTTAAAAACCATCTCTGTTGTGTTAAGAATAGCAGCTTACATTCATGACAAAGACACAGAGTAACAGATGCGCACAGCCAATTGCTGTGAGATTTAGCTACAACGCAACACATACTTACTAATTTGTGCATGCTACAAACAAGTATGACTATTCTGTGCCAAACTGAGTTGAAAAAAGGAAACATGCATCAGTCTGCTTAGTAGCCTCAATCTGTGCATCAGTGACTTGTATGCTAAGACGTCACATTTCCATGTAAATATGTTTACTCTCCAGTTTGCCAAGAACATCAAAAATGAAAGACAGTACTGACGTGTTATAGCAAAGTTATATTTAAATCTCCTAAAATCACCCTTACTTACCTCTGCTTTGATCTATTTTAATCAACCCATCCATATGCACAAAAATATTCCAACTATTTGCTGTTTCTTAAGAACTGTTATGACAAGCAAACAGTGCAGATGAGATTATGAGATATTTCAGTGGAATTGACAGAAAGCATGAGACATACTGCAGAAAAAGGACAGTGATGGCATGAGGCAGGAATGTGAGGTGCAGCTGCACACACACACATAGGCTGATTTTACAGTAGAAGAGCACATTCTTATCTCTTAAACATGGTGTCACATGTATACTGTGAGGTTATGTGCTCTTGTTATCTTTTAGATGGCGACAGTCTTTTACACACCCGTAAGGAAAGAAAAAAGAAAAAATCACAAATGTTTAGCATCTTCGATATCTCAATCGGTACTTCTAGACAACAATGACGTTATGTGGGGGGGAATATTTTATTATTCCAAATAAGGAATTTTGCAAGCCTCCTGTGGTAAACAACTATATTAATCTCACGTGTGTCCTCTAGAGTTTATGAAAATTCAACAGTATAACAAACTCTGCTCATATTTGCCAAAATATTCTAACAATTCTCAATGATTTCTTCTAAGACTAAATGATCTGAGTGAACTATGCTATAGAGCATTGATTTTTTTTTTCTTTTACAACTTTGTAATTGTACTGTCCTGAGTAATTTTCTTTTTTTATTTCTCTAAAGGACAATAATTAAATATTATTGAGAATGTCATTATGCATTACTCAAAAAATTGTATTTTCTACAGCAACAATATTCAATATACCACAAATTACTAAATGTTTAAGTTTGCAAGGCACATGACCATTGAATGCAATAACTATGCAAAACTGTCATGATAAAATGAAAATTCTGTTAACTGGTCCAAAACGCTCTCACGCTAGGCCCAGGCCATTCTTATCATTGAGCGCTGCATTATATCTGTTGACTTCTGAGCAATATATTTTCTTCTGGTTATGACTTCCACACTATCTGACACAAGCAAACTTTCCGTACAGAAATAACCAATGATCAATCTCCTTCATATGCACTAACAAATAGGTATTATCTGTACTGTTTACATATTACTGCATGTGCACACAAGGAGATGAGAGTAAGTACAGAAACACGCCTCTACTAGGGCCGTAACAATATACATTTCAAGGGACAGTTTTCCCCTCAATAATATAAATTGCCCCTCTCATTATTTGATATTATTTATTTTAGTCATTTAGCAGATGCTAAATTAATATTATTATTGATGCAGTTCTGCTGCACTCCATTAAAACTGCTCTCTTGTGTTGCTAGAATGGCAAAAAATTTAAAAGGTCAAATTATTAGGGTGGTCTGCCTCAGCGGTTAAAATATATATAATAAATAATATATATAATGTTAAAATATTTGAGGTGGCCAATCAAATCAAAGAAAGCAATCTCTACTTTCCACAAAAGCCAAATGTGAATTACAGCGCTACACTTTTTAATGTTTTTTTTTATATATTAATATAAGATAAGAAATAGCTAAACATTTAGTATTTGACACACTTTGCAACAAAAATGGTAAACAACTGACAGTAATATTTAGTGATGCAAAGTATTTTTTTTGTCAAATCTTGCAGTTTTTAACTGAAAATAGACTTTTTCATTCACGTGATT
The DNA here is from genome assembly GCA_027422415.1 of Schizothorax lantsangensis. NCBI lineage: Eukaryota > Metazoa > Chordata > Actinopteri > Cypriniformes > Cyprinidae > Schizothorax > Schizothorax lantsangensis. The sequence goes on along the minus strand of CM049853.1, from coordinate 19,129,555 downwards.
CGTATAGAGTACTCTGTTTCCTATTTCAATGTGATGAGACAAGAAACATTAACAGGACATTAAGTTACAACAAACATCTGAGGGAAACTTGCACAACTAAACTAAATCACCATGTACTGCATTTTCGAAATATTTCAATATTGCTCAGTGAGGAAAGTCTCTGATGCAGGTGAAAACTGCCTCTTTTGTTTGTGGAGGGAAAGAGAGAGAAAAACATAAGGATGACCTAATCGTGGCATAACTTAACAATGATGTGTGTTCACAAGCATAAAGCTCTTGCCTAAATGACTGCACACTGTCCCTACAGGCCAGAAACAGAGATAGAGGACAAAGAGTGTGTACAAGGAAGAGATGTGTGTATGTGTGTGTGTGTGCCAGGCTCAGGCTGACCTCAGTGGGTAGGTAGAGGTAAGACGGGGAAATCAAGCTGGATTCTCAAACACTTCAACAGCTGATGAGAAAGCACCTGACTAAAGAACACATTCCTGCATAGTTAGTCACCTCCTCAGTGCAGTTCAAAGAACACACACAAACACTTGCATACATAAGCTTGCATACTGTATGAGAAAATCTAATGCACATGAACTTGCATTGTGGATGTACTTTTACTTTTACTATTTACTGTTATGGAAATCATCATCACGTGCATCCTAACAGCAAGGACGTTATTAAATTTTGCAGTCATTTTTGAAAACTTCTTTCAAAAATATTTTGTTTTATATGTTCATATGTAACAAAATATGGTGCAAATGAAAGTCATTTGAATTTAAACAACATTTGTCTAACATCAAATTTAGGTTTTTAAGTCCTATATGTAATGAATATTTTTATATCAGTAACATGTTTAAAGGAGGACATGGGTGTGTTCCTAAACATTCTACACCTTGCTAACACTTTGATTTGGTAACTATGGTCACCTAAACTGTTTTGCTGCTTTCAAATTGTGAAAAAGTGTTGTTGTTTTTTTATTGTATATTTTAATCATTTTGTTTTACACAATATTGCACACAAAATGTATAGCATTATACAGACCCATATTTGCAAACTGTTTGCAAACTGTTGCACAATATCAGATTTATATTAGAAATAATAAAGAAATAATAGACAGATTAATCAATTATCAAAATAGCTGTTAGATGCAGCTCAGAATGTGCAATTATTAAAATTCTGTCTGAAGAATATCTAATATATTATTGTTTCTCACACATGCAATGCTCTACACCCTGCGTGAATCTCTGGCCTCTGTGCACAGCTGCAATCTTGAGAAGGTGCAGAGAATTCAGAGTTAATGCTTAACTGGAAGCTGGGCGTTAGTTCAGTTCAGTTTAGTTCAGTTCCTCCCTTGATTCTTAGAAGTGCCAGCACTGTTTCTAGCGAAGTGAAATTGAAAGATTTCTCTGAACAGGTGGAAAAGGATAAGCCTACCTGAAAAAAAAAAAAAACAGCGCCTGCAGGGCCAAGGACAAGAGGGGAGCTGCTTGTGGTGTTGTTGAGCAATAACATGTCCGTTAAAAAAAAGGAAAAGCAATGAAGACATTTCAGAGAAACGGTTGTCTATAAAAAAAAAAAGGATGTGATTGTCTTACGGTTAGGCTGAGCAAATGGAAATATAGCTGAACTGAAAACCCTGAAACAGATGAGTCCGTTAAAATGCAGTGCAGCAGGGTCAAATGCTTGAATCAGAGCCCTGTGCATTAAAATCAAATGCAAACTAAAGTCACACAACAATCTTGTTCTGTACTCACACTCGTCCTTCTCAATGGAGAGTCATGCACATGGGGTCGTCCGCCTTGCTCTGGTGGGAGGACAGGACAAGGTAGGAGTGCGTGTTTGTAAATGTGTGTGACCGACCACGGGTCTTGCTGTGGTCTGGAGGCCGTTCTCTTGACCTACAGGTGGAATGTGTACTGTGAACAATCTTAGTGGGGGGCCAGCACTAATATGACCCTTAGAGAGACAGAACGGAGTCAGACGGCTCATGGGAAGGTCCCTCCTCTCTCTCTTGTTCATTTTTCATGTTCCAACCTCCCAAGGAGGAAGTGAGGAAGAACTGAAAACCTTGGGGAAAAAAATCCCCCCATAAACAATGCAAGGAGCCTTTTCAATCAGTCTGTGATAGTTTAGAAAGCACAAACTGGCACGGTTGGTCTCAAGTATTATTTTCACAGCTCTAAAGTTGTTGTTTTTTTGTCAATAACAAAAGCTACAAGACACAAATGTGTATTTGGCATGTCAAAACACTAAACCTGGTTAGAGGAATATCTCAGGGACAATTCAGCAGCATTTGTGGTGTAATGTTAATTACTCATCCTCAACTTGTTCCAAATCTGTATGTTTCTTTATTCTGTTGAGCACAAAAGAAGATATTCTGAATAATGTTGGCAAACAAACAGTTTACAGTAGCCATTGACTACCATAGTATGGAAAATAAATACTAAAGATACGATAAACACGCCTTCTATCTAGGTAAATACTGACATCTTCCAGAGTGTTTAATATGTTTATATAGGGACTTGCATGACTCCTTGACATGTTACCCACGAATGTCAAGCTAAAAAGGAGCTTCTGACTTCCATAGTATGGAAACAAATACTATGGAAGTAAATGGGTTCCATCAACTGTATGGTTACCAACATTCTTCAAAATATCTTCTTTTGTGCTCAACAGAAGACAGAAATTCATACAGGTTTGGAACAACATGAGTAAATAATGACAGAATTTTCATTTTTGAACCTCATCAAATTAATTTAACCAGTTTCAACTTCAGTTTAAGCTATATACAAGATTTGAATATTTTTTTTAGTCTGTATAATATAAATCGAGTTGAAATGACTTGTACGGGTAATTTGATTATATTTAAAAGTTTAACGCAGCAACAGAACTCAAGTTTTTGATGTAGAAGTAGGTGGAATAGAAGTTGAAGTAGGTGAAAATATTGATCATTTAATATGTTGAATTAGTTTTATTTGTGTTTTAGTTAAGGATAATAATCCTGATCACAGCCAAAATAAATACTTAATTTGCTACCATGATTTAACTAAATTAAAATGAGGGAACAAATTAGTGCGGCATGATTTAACTATAAGGGAAAAATTACTTAAAACATGGCAATGAATTAATAAATAATGGGAGCAAATTCTTAATTTTATATCTATTTTTTATCTTAATGTCATATGTGGGGTTTCACAGTAACCCAGATTTTTGTAGTTATCAACTCTTTGTCACAAATGCTTTTAATTGCGCTAACTTGTACCCAGAATATTCCTTTAACTGCATTTGGAATGAAGCAGAATAAGCGATGTGTCACTCACCTGCTCTGAGACTGTACATCATGTGCACTCATAAATATTAATAAGGCTGATAAGATAAGGATTTCAATGGCAGATATGATTCATATAAACACTGAGGCAGTTGCTGCTTTTTTTAATGAAGAGAAACATCCTTGTCTTTTGAACCCCAGTAATTGCCAGAGGTCTGTGTCCGAATGTCTGATCTTGATGTGCATGTTGGGAGACAAGGTTTATCCTACAGGAAACACAGTGTCTAAACTGCCTGTGATACACACAGACTAAACATACACAACTGCACATGCAACAGCACATTACACCCACATGCACAGACACATGTATTCTCAGCAGTGATGGGAAACTACTTCAAAAGACCTGTAATTTAAAGTGGTTCAAGTCCAGTTAAGCTAACCATTTGCATTATATAAAGTGACACAATACAAATATTTCTAGCATACCAAAATTGCTCAAAATTTGCAAAAATGTAGAATTTTCCTTTTAAATGTATTAGGGATGTGCAACAGCGATCGAGTACGCGAGTACTCGGCTGTGACAGCGATGATCGATCATGAAAACGATGATCGTGGAGAAAAAAATGCTTCTTTTTTAATAACATTGCTGCATCATAATCAATCTAACAGTAGCTACGTTTACATGGACACTTTTTGCTTCCATCCGAATGAATTCATTCTGATTGTCAAATCCGAACGTAGTGTTTACATGAACACCAAATAAAGTGATCGGGTTGATGTGATCGTTTATATGTCACAAGCTTCTGATCGGATTTAATCTTTTGACATGCTCACACCGCATGAATATTCAGTTTCCCGCTGTTGTCGCATATTGTTTTAAAAAGCACACTTGATATTTATTTACTTCGGGTCCTAATTAGTCGACGACCAGCACATATTTTTTTTCTTAGGTTTATGCACCCAAATTTTCATATAGGCAATTACTTGTAAATGATTAACCAACAATCTGGTCAACATAAAGTTCTTTATTTGAAGCACAATTCTACAAGAAAGGTAACTTACTGAAAACGTGTTGGTGCTTAAAAGTGCTTCACTGAGCTGCATGTATTGTATTACATGCAAGGGCGTAGTTTTGGTTTGAACATGGGGGGTTGAAGTGGACCCCGGTCATTCTCCCTCTTAAGGTTTATTTATTTGTTTGTTTGCTTAAATGTTTATTTATGTAAAATGGTCTTTTGTGCTATCCACCACACATGCAAAGTTGGTTGATTGCGTAACTGCAATAAAGTAATAGGCTAGTTAACAATTACTTGTTTACATAGGATATAATGTATTATATATTATTTAGACACTTAGGCTATAGTTTGACAGAATGTTCTAATTCAACACGCCATGGGAAGTCAATCTAACTTAACATTTTCTTATATTGATATCATTTATTTCTTACTCCTTAACAGTTCATCAGGCTCTTAATGATTTAATCTATGCCATCATTGGAATATCTGAAGGTTTTTCCATCACTCATCATTTGAACCCATTGGCTCTCGATTCTTACTTGTACTTGCTCTTATGAAAAAGTACCATAGTTCTTAACTGTAGCATTTGTTATAATAAGGCTAGCCTATTAATCATTACCAGGCCAATAATGACTTTATTAATCTATATTGCATTTGTTATGAGAAACAACAGCCTTTAGAAACAATAACATGCCACAGTTGTAATATAAATCTTTAGGGAAAAATCTATTCCCTTAACAGATTATCTATTATAAATTCTACAAGTTAGACAAAATTTACCACAATAAATAAGACTACAGTAAAACGTGATAAATTATAGTAAAGGTGGTCATGAGTGGTTTAAAAACATTTTAATAGCCTATTATGTTAGTGCTGGTGAAATATTTCTCCTCTATTCATCAGTCTTTTTAGTTACCTTTTTTTAATAATGTTCGACTTTCTCCATAGCATTTTAAAGTGTCAGTTTCTCAATAGAATTCAAATATATCGCATATTTTACCATCAGCTTCGCGATAGGAATGGCTCGCGCAAATTGTCTCACACTTCTCGAGCGCGCTGGTGAACGCGCACAGAGCCGCTCGTGCACAATTAAAAGAACTGCGCTTCAGTCATGTTGTGCTGATAAGCGCTCCGTTCGGTTCGTGCGTGACGTTAGCGCTTATAAAAGCGCAGAAGGCGCGATTCAAATAATTAATAAATTGCCTGATTCTAGTTATGATTCTCGGACGGATCAGGCCTTAACTTAACATTCTTAACGAAAAAGTTGTCAATCGTTCTTTTCATCTTCTCTCATTATCCACGGCTACATCCACTCTGTTTATCTGATGGGCCTACGCTACTCACCTCTCTCTGTCTGACTGCAGCACACACATTTTCAAACGTACACACACGCACAGGAATATCTGGACCACGTATATCTCTGATTGGTTTAGACCACGATATGGGCCTAATGTGTGTCTGTCTGTTGTTGAAACTGGTACCCCCTTTCCACCAGCAGGAACCAGGTGTAATTCAGAGCCAGTGCTAAGTTCTTAGTTGGTTCAAGCCCTTTAAGAACCGGTTGCTTTTCCAGTAGAGAGCCAATACAGAGCCAGGACTTACGTCACTGAATACGTTTCATGTTTCGTTTCATTGCGCCAAACACAACAGACTTGTTCGATGCATCGCGCCACTCAGATGATCGGCACACAACACACTAAAGCACCGCGAGAGCGATATTTTTCCAGTTGCTCCCGCAGCACCCCGATGCCTCGCACCGAACGGTCCGCGTAGCGCCGATTCCTGAACAAGCCTAAACAAACTATCAACAATGGCGGACGTTGTGTTGTTATTGACGTTCATGGCTTTGCGAATCTACAACGGCATCCAAACACGGCGAATCCAACGTGTCCGTGTTTAGCTGCTATTTTAAATATGGCCCAAAGTTTCTGTTCGTCTTGTTGTTCACGGTAACTGTGACGCAAGCGGTTAGCCCAGCAATGTTTTGGTGCTATTACGAACCGCTTTTGCTGGTTCGGAGCTGGTGCTTTGGGTGTCGAAAGACAAAGAACCGGTTTGAAACTAGGCTCTGGCTCTGAACCAGCACTGGAACTGCCTTGGTGGAAAAGGGGAGTCGCGGAGTGTCTTTCGACACGGAGACGAACGGCTGATGCGATCAGATTTTTTTTAGTCGCACCATTGAGAAATTTGGTCGCACTCTAGAGCCCTGATTGTGCAGTGCTGCTTACTTTAGAAAGCCGTAAAAGTGTACCTTCCCGTGCCCAAAACCAGTCGTCTGTGAATGAGAGTCTTAAACAAGGACTGGTGGGACGTTGTCCCGCTCCACTTCACATACGCTGAGTGATAGCAGCGTTTTAGAATGACTGGACACTCATTTATAACACTTTTATTCACCAGGAAGAACAGCTCGTTCCGTGCGTCATACGTCATTACGCTATTTTTACATCACTGCACATGCGCAGTACTTTCCAGTTTCAGTTTTCAATCCGAGCAAGTGTTTACATGTCCTCTCGTTCGGATTACAAAAGGAACAAACCACCCCTTACAATCCGATCGAAATTTTAATCAGATCTGGCCAATTCAATCCGATTGACGTGTTTACATGTGACTTTTTTATTCTGATTGTGCTTTAGTCCTATTACGATCGGATTATTATGGTCCATGTAAACGCAGCTAGTGTTCTAATCATGTTTTCATAGACATGTTTTCATGTCATATTTTTATTTTTAACATTCATTTTCATAACAGTCTTCAGATATTTTCATTATCTCCATTACGGCCATGCCCCGCCCCAGAGTACTCGATTAATCATTTTTGAAACCTATCGATGATCGAAATAAGAAATTGCCAAAAATGCCCATCCCTAAAATGTATGTGCAAAAGCCAAAAAGTGCTTCTAGCTGTTTTTTGTTCTTTCTTTCATTAGTTAGAATCCAGTTTGAATGAATTTCTATTCCCCTGTTCCAGTAAAGGTTGGTCACTCATTTCTGTAACTAGGGACAATGAGTGTGAAAAGTGAACCTGGCCTGTATCATACTGTAAAAACATAGCGATGAACATCAGTATTATTTGATTATACATTATATTATTTTGCAAAATTATTGTTACTTTTTAATATTATTCTGTATATTACTACAAAAAGAAGATGTAAAAGAAAGTGCAAACAGTAAATGGGGAATTATGAATTTGTGATTTTGATTTATTTTATTTTTAATTTTATGTATAGGCTGCACGACTTTGCCAAAACCTATTGTGATTATTTTATTATATATTGCAATTGCGATTGGACTGTGATATTACATTTCGTGAAAATGTTTCATAGTGCTGCTGAGACATCCAGACACAAAAGACAAAATTTCCATTATGTAGAGAATGGTATTTTTAAGGGAGTTCATACAGTACATACGTTTTTTTACAAGTTACAATACAAATATTTATGTCTGAATTTATGTCTAATATCTTTACTTTCAAATGTTCAAACCCTCATGCTTTTAACATGACAAATTCCTAAAGCTTTAATTTTGGAGGAATTTCTTCTGCTCACATGAACTTTAGTCCACAAAAAAAAGTATTTAATTTGATAATCATGATTTGGTAAGATATACTACTGTTTCAGTTTTAGATTCTTCATTTTAATGTTACATTCGATTTAATTAATCCCTGATAACAAAAAAATAACAATGTAATGTTCTTTAAGTGTGCAAAAATGTAAGAAATGATAAAAGCAGAAAAAGAGAGAGCTTATTTTGTACTGAAACTGGAATATTAACACTCATTAAACTGTGGGGGTGAGAGGACTGGCAAAGCTGCCTCCCTCTTTCCAACACATTCATAATCTCTGGCCACCGACAGCCGCTGCAATTAAACTCTACTTATTTATGGCCAGGCAAATATTTCCTTTTCCTCTGTCTGCCAAGAGACATGACTTCAAATGAACCTCAAAAACAAACAAAAAAGAGAGGACAAAAAAACGTCATGAAAGGCAGACTGCAAACAGAATTTCAGGCATGTGGAGATTTTTCCTGTTAGGCCACAGAGGGTTTGGTCACATGCCGCTGACCTGTGATCACCACTGAATATATCGGCTCATGTCCTGCTGAAGGCAAGGTTGCTGGAAATGATTCCAGATTACATACACATATATATTATCCCGGCATCGACTGATAAGTTTCTTCTGTTTGGCCAATAAGTGCCATAAGGGAGACTTTTATTTTAACAGCATTGGGAACATAACCACCTGACGCACAGACACTCACAGTCTTCATTAGTTTACGGTCTTTGTTTAACAGACCTGTCTAATTAGTAAAAGAAAGGCAAACACTATAATATTTTCTCATATGCTGTTGGCATTCAGCAACTGCATGTGAATCAATATTTAATCCTTTAAACCTTGCAAACTTTCAGCTGTTAGATTCTATGAAGTGTGCGATTGTAAAAAAAAAAAAAAAAAAAAAAGTTAATTCTCGTTCTGCTGTAAGTAACAAAGTATGCTGTGCTATATGCAGTTTGAGGTTCATGGTGTGCTGTATGTAAAATCAGTTGTAGTATGTACTGTAAATTGTTACCTGGTGTTTATTTGACAAAATATAATTCCCAGTACATACAGAATTACAAGATTTTTGAGTGAACTGTTTACTTTTTAGTTGTTTGTTTTTTTAACAATTTCTTTATTTGTGAAAACTAGTATAATAGGATTACAGGATAATAATAGGATTGTAATTTTTCAAATCATTTTACATGTTGATTCATTTTCAAATTCTTCATAATTTAGTAAATATTATGTAAAATAAATATGCAGTTTATTGCAGCATATTTTGTTTAGTATCTTCAAATGAAATCTATGTGAGATCATATATATTGTCTTTATATTAGCCATCAGCCACCTCTCCAAGATATCAGCATTGGCCATCAGAAAAATCTATATTGGTTGATGCCTATTCTTTTTTATTGTCCCTCAGATGAAAATCATATAGGAAATCATTCAGATAAGTAAAGTCTGCTAAAGGGGCCACAAACAAAAAGAGCAATGTTTTTTTTTTTCTCTCTCCATTTTATTTCACCTAAAATTAGATTACTTATAATTGCACATAAATCTGGGATAAAAAAAAACTGTTTTAGTGGAAACGGTGCAAACTTCAGCTTCAGCTTTTTTAGAGAAAACAAAAAAAATCCTCATGAGCACACATTTTGCCATTGAGACATGTTGGAATACATAATAATAACGTCTCTACAGCCCCATACCAGTTTGGAGATTTTCTGATCCATGGAAGATGCTACATAAAAATTTCAATAAAGTTTCATAGTATAGGTACAGCTGAGATAAAGTTTAACATTCTGCATCATACTAACAGGCAAATTAAATACACAATAATGGCTAGCACGCATGTCTGGACTGGATCCCACGAATGACATGCATTGTCAGTGTGAGAAAGAAAGCCTGAGTTCCAGGAATGTGATCTGAGATGACCCAGTTAAAGGAGGTGAAATAGGCCAGTGTGACAAGGACCAGGTAACCCACACACAGCGCTCTGATACTCCCCAGATAATCTTACCACACGCTTCTGCAATGGACAAAAAGTCAAATGTCCGAGCCCTGATTTTGACTCTGAGTGGACAACAATACACTCATAAAGAGCACTTCCTGTCTCTAGTCAATTAGTGACTGTAAGATTTGGATTGGCCCTTTTCCCGGAGGAGAAAGCTGCAGAAGGTACACAACAACACAGGATTCAGACACTCTTATCAGAGCTATTACTGTTAAACAAATCTGACTGCTGTCAGGAGACCATGACTGCACAAGACATCCGACAGATTCAGCCATGAGGGAGATCTGTGAACGAATTAGCTCTGGTCCAAGTGTCTCAGTAGTATTGTGTGTCTGTGTGTGTTCATACCTCTCTGTATTAAACAGCTCTTTAAAAACTCTCTTCAAAAACTTTGTGAGCAGCCTCAACAGACTGTCTCCAGAGGCGGCTAGCTTCCAAAGCAGCATCCGAACTGAAATCCTATACAAAAGTACCCTATCAAACCCCTGCATATATGCTGCAAGGTAATGACCTGTTTTACTTTTTGTTCCATTTTCTGGGTAGTAATTTTTTTTCATTACTTTGATATATATCTCTCCTTTTAAATCTCTTTGGGCATTACATAACATTATAACGTACAACAAATAACAAGAAAAAACTATTACAAAATTACAAATTATTTTTAACAAATACTACTTACTATGACTTTAGCATGTTGCTAAGCTAATCACTACTGACGCTGTAACAAGCTTTTAAAATATAGAGCACACAAAATGTTTTTGTTTTGATTTTTTTTTACTTATTTGCTTATTTTATTTAATTTTCATTTGCTTGATTTAAATACAATTTAACAAAAGGGGGCATTTACACAACATTGTTTTCAACTAAAAATCGAAAACCTTTTTATGCATTTTGGCAGTTCATTTACATGACAATGACGTTTTGGGGGCGTGAAAACTTTTAAAAACAGGTTTCAATGTTCACGTTTTTGAAAACAATACCATTACCACCGAGCAACACATCGTTACATAAATTTGTAAAAATGGTGATGTCTTGCACACATTATTATGGGCCCTATTTTAACGATCTAAGCGCATGGTCTAAAGTGCAAGGCACAGGTGCACTTTGTGCGTGTCCGAATCCACTTTTGCTAGTTTAATGACGGGAAAAACGGTCGCGTGCTCGGTGCATGGTCTAAAAGGGTAGTCCCTAATCTCTTAATGAGTAATGGGTGTGTTTTGGGCATAACGTGCAATAAACCAATCAGAGTCTCATCTCCCATTCCCTTTAAGAGCCAGTTGCGCTCGCGCCATGGCGGATTTGCTATTTACATGGCGGAATTTGCAAGTGCAAAGACTGAATGCGTCTCCAGAAAGGAAAGGAAACGTTGCTGCTCGTGCGCGAGCAAATATGTAGGCTAATTCTGATACATGCAATGACTATCCATTATGACATGTAGGTATATTTATATTTGCCTACACAATAATAATCTTTTACATTGTAATCCTTTAATTTTTAATATTTGGAATGTTTGTGTGCTGCTGCGCGTCCCTGTGTGTGTAATAAGCAAAGTGTGCGTGCGTTGTGGACCCGCTTATAGGTGCATATAATGCACTCTTTAAATAACACACCTGAACACACCTCGTTTTCAGACCAGCATGCCCATGGGCGCACAAATGGGCACAAATGCATTTGCTATTTAAACAACGTGGCACGGGACGTGAAAATTATAACTGCTTCGGGCTGAAACTAGCAAAAAACACCTGCATCGCACCTGGCACCGCATTGCACCAGGTGTATAATAGGGCCCTATGTGTTTAGTCTATAGGTGCACATAGTCTATATGTGCAAGGAACCTAATTAGTGCAACATGGCCACAATTTAACTAAAATGAGGGAACAAATTAGTAAATTGTAGCCACAAATGAACTAAAACGAGGAAACACATTATGGCCACAAATTAATAAATCATAAGAACTTCTTAATTCATAGCCACCATATTATATGCTTTTTTCTTCTGCATTCCATGTGCAGGTCTCTTTACATTTATAATTAAACTGAACTTATTTTTTGGTATTGAATGAAATGTATATAAACAGCATTCCTCTACCGTCTTGTGAACACAATGCATTCTGGAACTGCCTTCTTCACTAAGACTAAATATAACACTGACTTGCAATGTGTTTTTAAAATCAGCACAATTATAATCTATTTGGACCAGCCTTCACATAAGGAATGCATATGATGCCTTAAAATACTGCCTAGGCAGCTCACCAGGTTTTAGAACAGAGCTATTATGTGCACAAGCAGATATGACTGATCCAGGCAGCAGACACACAGGTAAGTCATGTCTTCTATTTGCTGTAATACTCGGTTCCTTTGACACTGGCTCTCCTAATAGGGTTTCTCCCTATTTTCCCTAAATGAGGTCATGAGCAGGAACCTGCTCTACAAGTCACAAGATGCAGCTGGCAAGATTATTCCACCGTGGCATAAACCAACAGAGAATTAGACACATTTGTTTCTCTGTCATGGAGGAGACTGTACATTGCGTCTATTGTTTTAATACTGAGCTTGTGATATTTTATATTCCCTTAACCTAATGAAAGTAAATGTTTTGCACTTTTAGATTTTCAGTTCAAGTCAAATTAAACTTTAATGCATATTTTTACTCTGACTGTGAATGCAAAATTGTTTGCACTTCCTCTAAAACAACGCTCCTTTTCCGCTGTTTTCAGGGAAGCTGCAAAGAGTGCTATCAATTAAGTTATAAATGTCAAATCTCATTTTCCACCCACCATGTTGCCATCAAATTGTCCAAAAATCCAAAACATTTAATATTTGTTTCAGTAAACACTTTTTTCCTATACCTTCACACACATTTTCATCTGTCAAATGTGTTAGATCTATGCAAACAAGTTCATCCATGCCAACAAGTGAGAGAATTCTTAAGAAATTGAATTTTTCAATAAAGCTATTGCATGTAAAAATGCAGTGGAGTTTTTGTCTTCATTGCTATATATGTATTTTTATATGTATCAATATATAGCCACACATGGTGCATGAATATATTGCAGTATACTGAAAAATATAAGCACTAGGCCTATAGTTTTCCATATATGGAAATGTATCATTTAATATATCGCATTGTATTTTCCAGTATATTCCCAGTATATTTTTGTTTAGAGAGTGGGGCATATTTGTATGGCAAACTGCAATTCACAATGAATTTAAATTTTGTACATTTATTAAACTGTTTTCTTTCTTGTACTACTGGCTCATCCTCACAGTGCAGCTGATTTCAGGTTTTGTTATTCTGGTACATTTTGTCTCCTCAGTGTAGGCAAAACATGACCCCACACACACACACAGGAACAAGGAACTTCATATTCTGTTAACAAGCAACTACAAAGTTATCTGTGGTCAGCACCCGCACTAACAGACAGAGAGAACAACAAATCTTAAATGAAGCACTTCCTCATTTTCCTGTGGGGCACACTACTACACACATGATCAAAAAGACCAGTCCTGCAAAGCCAAGTAACATCACTTCCTGCCAGGCCACGCCTGTCTGCGCTTCGGGCCGGTTTGCGCAGATGTCGAGTGAGTGTGTCTGTGTGGAGGATGTGGGAGAGTGCGAGTCTATGTGCTTGTGAAGGGGGAGCTAAAAGAATGGTGGACAGAACTCAACCACGTTCATATAATGCATTGCCCATATATGTGCAGATGTTTGCGAAACAGGAAGGTAGAGATGCCTTGAATGGGAAGGGCCTATAATAAAGAAATCATGAGGTAATGTAGGCCAAACGTGTAATTTATCACTTTGACATAGTACTATTTTAATTTTACTTATATACTATTGTAGTATCATTTTTTTCATATTTTCAGTTTTTATTTTAATTTGTTTATTTATTTTTTTATTATTCTTTTTAGTAATTTTCTGTGCCTTTGTAATTTTTAATATTTTTTAAAATGTGACCCTGGACCACAAAACCAGTCATAAGGGTCAATTTATTTTTTTATACATCATCTGAAAGCTGAATAAATAACCTTTCTATTGATGTATGGTTTGTTAGGACAATATTTGGCCCAGATACATTTATTTGAAAATCTGGAATCTGAGGGTGCAAAAAAATAAAAAAAAAAAGCATATTACTAATCGGAAATTAATTTCTGATATATTTACGGTAGGAAATTTACAAAATATCTTCATGAAACATGATCTTTACTTAATTTCCTAATGATTTTTGGCATATAAGAAATATCGATAATTTTGACCCATACAATGTATTTTTGGCTATTGCTACAAATATACCCGTGCTACTTATGGCTGGTTTTATGGTCCAGGGTCACGTATATGCATGTATAGTTTCATTTTTTTATATATATTTAATTTTAGTTAAAGTTTTGGTAACTTTGCAACCTTAAAAATTAAAAGAACCATTAGAAAAAAATATATATATATATGCATTATCATTTATTTCAATTAACAACACTGTGTTCACATCTCACTTGTGGGTATTTCGTACGTTCCTAGAAGACAAAAACGAATAAACTTGTGCAAATGCATATTGATGCATGTATCTCCTGCAGGCACATAAATGCATTCCTAACCACACAATCTGCTTAAAAACTTCCACAGGATACCAGCGTTGCTTCCACGTCTCTTGCACATACAACATTTCCCAAAGACGGATTCACATCCGCTGTGCCTATTAGATATAGCATATCATTAATGCAAGCCCACCAGCCATGAGCACACACAGTTATGAGCTCTGAGAGAGTGAGCCATCGATCCACACAAAAGAAAGACTGAAACCAAAACCGGCTGCTCTTGTTGTCCTTCAAGAAGAAGGAATTTTTCCCACACTTCCTCCAGCAGGGGTGAAAAAAGCCTTTCTCAGCCAAGAAGAGCCTCCCTCCTCTAAAGCAGCTCAATATGACACTCCATCACAGATTGTATTACACTTTATTCATTCCAGCCTGCTCTCTGGTTAAACATTTAACAAATACACCTTTATTCATGTGAACTACGGCTGTGTTCTAAGTAACTATAAGCACACCTGACCTGCCTTCACTGATATGCTAAAGTATGTTATTACAATGCTAGGCTAGTTTTGACAATGAAACTTCAGATTTTCACAAAGAATTTTGTTTTCTAAGGAGTGGACACCACAACAGGACCTTCACTCTGAAAACACTTTAACCCTCTGATGTGAGAAGTGGAGAAGAGCTCCTCCACAAAGAGCAATTAGCATAATCATTCCAGCATGCAAATAGTCTAATATAATACCACATAATGGTGGGATTAAATTAGATAATATACAGAACTATACTATATACACGCTGGACCTGGTGCACAGCAATTAAAGAACCCAGTCGTTTTGTTGATTGAAACTTGGTGTTCTATGTTGAAGGAATATAAAACTCTTTTACAGTTCTGTGACTCCCCCTAGTGGAGAAAGTGGCTTCCATGTATCAGTGAAATAAGATTATATTAACCACCAATTGTAGCTGTAGACATCCAAAAGTAATCATATATGATAAGAAACCATGTCCCAGGTCTTATAATTAGGATGGAGGGCCCTTTAAAATTGTTCATGAGATTGTTTTATATTTTACATTGTACTCAAGCCAAAAGAAGTGATTAAAACAATTGTAAATGTTTTGCTTTCTAGTAAGCTGACAGTGCATTTATTCTGTCTGCTTTTAAACTAATATTTGATGCATAGACCTGAAAATACATTTTTTATTCAAATTTTAATGAATTGTATAGTGCTTTTCACAATATATATCATTCTAAAATGAATACAAAATAAAAGAAAAAAATTTCTCATTCATAATTTTTGACCAGCCTTTAGAACAAATTTTATAAATGTTTACTTATTTTAGACTATGTTCCGATGGACGGACGGACGGACGGACAGATAGACAGATAGACAAGCAAATACAAAATACAAGCATTTTTCTATAACACTTATATCCACATGTGAAGTTACTTAGAAGGAGCTTGATAATATTACATCACTGTGTAATTGCATGCATTGCTGTTTGTATCCCACTAGGGGTTAGTGTTCCCCAGCGGGAGATTTGATCATTATCCACATATCAGGAGGAAAAGTGTGTGTGCGTGTGTGTTAAGCGTTTAGGTTGAATTTTTTTTCATTAATTTAGCAAGGATGTATTAAATTGATCAAAAGGGACAGTGAAGACATTTATAATGTTACAAAAGATTTTTATTTCAAATAAATGTTCTTCTGAACTTTATATTCATCAGAGAATCTTGAAAAAATGTATCCCAGTTTCCACAAAAAAAAAGAAGCCGTATTACTTTTTTCAACATTGATAATAATAAGAAATGTTTCATGAGCACCAAATCAGCATATTAGAATGTAAAAATGTTACCGACCCCAAACCTTTGAACAGTAGTATGCATGTATAACCATATATATTATTATGAACTGTGTGCTCATTGAAAGATTGAAGACGGATGATTCTGAAGGTTTAATAGAATAAACAAACATAGACAAGGAGAGGAGAATTCTTGGGCAACTGTTGGGCAACTTATCAACTGTGCAGGTGATAAAAGCTCCATCTGTGGAGATTTTTAGCAACATCCCAATTGGATTGTGAATGTAAGTTGAGTTCTAACAACAAAAGTATTCCAGGAGGATATAACACTCAGAAAAAGAAGGAAACACTGATTATCTAGTATGATTGGTTATCCGATTGGACACTATCAGCAAGAGGATCTGATCACATTCTAGTGAAACCAGTTTAACCCCTAAGGCTTGCCATTCGTCAACCAACAGATGCAGGTCGATGTGAACTACAGAAGCGTGACAAAACCTGAGAAACATATTCTTGGAAAATCCCTATGGTCTTTATTTCCTCCAATGTTTCTACAGAGGCTACCTTGCATGTTCATATTTGCCATGATTTCAATCACCATGAAAATCAGCGATGGCTAAAGGCACATGAAATCTCCAGCCTCTCTACACATTTTCTGGACATGATGTCGAATAAATTTCATGACTTTGCAGCCCAAAAAAAAAACATCTGTAAAATCATCCATATCTGTATGAGTGCATATGAATACCCAATCATATTACAGCTTGCCAGATTGAGTGTTTTATAGTTTTTTTTAGCTATGCATCAGAGATGAGAATAAGACTAACAGTATACCAAACTTGATTATTGTGGACATAAAGCAACTGTATCAGTATTGGAGGTGTTACATTTATTACAGTCTCTTGTAAGCAGCTGAAGGGGTCAATTTAGGCAGTTGAGGCATCAGCTTCCCAGATGTATCCTTATAAGGGCTGTTACAGCAGACAAGCTGATCTCTGACAAATACAGACATTGTTTTTATGGTACTGAAAAAACTTTTTTAAAGAAAAAAATCTAATTTTATGTGATATAACCATCAAATAAAAAGTAATAGCATATTTTCCTTGCACCCTGTGTCTCTCATTGGGCGAGTGAACAAATCAATCATTGTTTTAAATTATATATACGTATATATATATTTTTTTTCATTAAATATTTCCTAAATATTATAAGTTTTTGGGGCACTGTGATACATTGCATTTAAACTTTAAACTTGTCTTGCCATACAAAAAAAATCTAATATTTGTAATAGATTTATTTATTTATTTATTGACACAAAATCATGAGTCTTTAGCTGTCTTCTCTATGACATATATACACACATATATATATATATATATATAGACATATATTCAATCATACATTCATTCATTTATTTTCACCATGCACGTTACACCATTGACTTGAATTTGGTATACCTTTTTTTTTTTTTTTTTACAAAATTGTTTTGCTGCTTATTTTTATTAATTATTAAGAAAAATTAGCCAAACTAATTCATAAGGTTTTATTTATTTATTTATTTTTACAATTTGATCATTTTATTGGTGATCCTTTTTAACATTAATCCCCAAAAAAATATCAAAAGGAATTTTAATTCCGAAATGTTTAACAAAAAAAACGTTTTCTAATCATTACACATTTTTGAAT
Source organism: Schizothorax lantsangensis (assembly GCA_027422415.1). Classification (NCBI taxonomy): domain Eukaryota; kingdom Metazoa; phylum Chordata; class Actinopteri; order Cypriniformes; family Cyprinidae; genus Schizothorax; species Schizothorax lantsangensis. Next base: position 19,111,719 of record CM049853.1, on the reverse strand, counting down.
AATTAATAGATCTGGGCAAAAAAAAACAATGTCACTGAGCCAGTTAAATGTGAGATCTTCGCAGAAAATCTCTATAATACTTTCACAGCCAAAACGCACACAGTGAGACACAGCAAGCTTGTAATAGCCAAGTCTGAATGCTGGCAGTAGACAGACTAATTGTAGCAAGTACTACAACAACATCATAAAACTGAGAGTGCGGCTCTACAGAGAAACTTTAGACAAGGGCTGCGGCCAATTCTGGGTTTATAGATTGCTAGGCAACAAAGCAGGAAACTCGTCATGGACACAGGAGGTGGGGGGACAGAAAGCACTCCAGATGAAATGGCTTAATAAACAAGAAGTCATAAAGTAGAGGCAAAGTCCAAATACTGTCTCACTGCTGATTTAATGTGAGTATAAATCACAATCATGCTTTTTTTTCAGTCAGCTTAAAATCTTTTCTAATTCATTCGGGCCTCAATTTCCCTTCATGTGTCTACAATTTGTGTCATCTAGTTGTCACAACACAACACCGCGACAGAAGATAAGGCCTTGTGGACAGTGAGAACTGAGGTCATTTACAGAGTCACGCTTCTGCAGTTTCGAGGAAAATCGTGGCACGTCAGCATCACCCAATCATTCAAACATAAGTATAGAATCGATTAGGCATAATGGAGTTACTGTCATATCTCTGTTTCCTTCAAAGCACATCCACAAACTCTCATTCCTCCACAATTCAATCATCTACTTAATCATATTTGGCTCAAAGACAAAACATGCTTGTCTACACCCAAACATGGCGTGTGCTGTTTTGGTTTAGGTGCTGAACCTATTTTGTTTTTTTATTACCTACTGTGTGGTACAGTTTCTAGGCAACCGGTTACTTCCCTAGCCAGTTGGTTTGAACAGGGTTCTCCTTTTTCTGCCTTTCCATGTAGGCAATAACAAGACCACGGCATTCATCTGCGGACACCTAATTAACCAGCTCTTGCCGAGTGGCCCTGTGCATCATTATATGAGTGATTTCTCCTGTCCATTTACCTCCCGGTCAATAAGCTTCCCAGAAGTCACAAATGACATCTCAGATGACACGAACATCTGGTGAAATAAATACTATGTTTAGCCACAATGCATTGGAAGTGAAAGATATATGGAGTTAAATCAACTGGGGTTTATTGGGTAATTAGCATTTGTACACACGACTGCTAAATGACTCACCCAAAAAATTAAAATTCTGTCATTAATTACTCACCCTCATGTTGCTCCAAACCTGTAACCTGTTCATCTTCAGAACACAAATGAAGATATTTTTGATGAAATCCAAGAGCTTTCTGACCCTCCATAGACAGCAATGTAACTGAAATGTTCCCAGGCCTAGAAAGGCAGTAAGGAAATCATCAAAATAGTCCATGTGACATCAACCGTAATTTTATGAAGCTACGAGAATACTTTTTGCGTGCAAAGAAAACAGTAACTTCATAAAATGAACCACTGATGTCACATGGACTATTTTACTGATGCCCTTACTAGTGTTGGGCGATATGGTCATTTTTCATATTGTCATATCGCCAGCTTGTGAGATCGCCGATACACGATATTATCGTGCATGGGCTATTTCATAACTATTTGGTGATTTTAAACCGCGCGTGCGTGAGAGAGAGAGCCTGGAAGTACCAATAACCGAAATAATATACTTTCAAACATACTGAAAAACTAACATGTTAAATACAAAAATATTTAAAACAGCTAGTTCATATTCGGATACAGCATTCATACATCGCTATTAGGACCGCGCGTCCTACTGTGACAAGTTTGCCGCATCGGCGCGGAAGTTATCAGTCTAAAAAGCAGTCAAGGTGAAAATCAAAAGTAGTTTGTGTTGGACATAAACGAACATATTAAAGATAAAAGTATTTTTCAGGTAAGTTCATATTTTTGGAGTAAAGTTAAATTAAACGGATGGGCTACATCAGTAATACAGCGCTCCGGACCGCGCGCCCCATGACGAGCCCAGTTTTAGACTGATAACTTATTAACTGCATCGATGATGAAGAATAAGCATCCATGTGATTTGTTAATGTGCTGTAAAGAAAACGAAATGCAGTTTCGTCATGTTCAATAGCTCGAAGCTGTTCAAGAAGATGTCTATTTTTGCACTCTTGGCATAGCCTGATTTGTAAATAACGATTATCGCCCTGCAGTTCAATTTTGATGTGGGCTTAGTTTTAGAGTACGTTTTTAAAACATTTCCAATGAGGAGGAGAAGCCTAAAGGCTTCTTCACTTTCCGCGTTCCGTTCTGTCTCGCGCACAGCCTTGTCCGCGCAGCATTCAAAGTATACTCAGCCGCTGAAGAGTGCGGACGGACGAGCTCAACACATGCAAAGAACCACCAACTTGATTTGCGCGGTCTCAAAAAATTGCCTGCACTCGGACGGGGTGTGCGACTGTCCGCAAGCCCTCTTGATGACGAAAATTACGTAATAAGGACAGTGTGTGGATGTGGACGGCTGAAGTATACTTTGGCCTTAATCCTCATTTGCACGTGTGTGTGAAGTGCGGCACTGAGGTGAAATAGCGGGGCAATTTGATAACCCAATAATAATAGGCCGCCTCACAACAATAATAATAATAATAATAATTGTTTTATACATTAATAGGAGAATGAGCCTAATATCGTCTTGACTATCGACAAAGACATTTGCTATCGTCGATATCTCTGACTATCGTCGATACACAATACTATCGTCTATCGGCACAACCCTAGCCCTTACTGCATTTCTGGACCTGGGAACAAAATATCTTAAATAAAAAGAAAATCTTAAAGCAGCGGCTAAATAGCATATTTTCTTAGCGATATATGCTATTTACACTAAGTGTACCATCTACGCCACTGAAACTGATGTTTTACGAGTGTCTTTTGTAGTGTTGACTACATCAATCACACGCTGGTAGGCGGAGTTAGTGTAAATAGCCTAAATAGTGTAAATAAATCTTTATTTGTGTTCCAAAGATGAACAAAGGTCGACGTGAGGGTGAGTAATTATGGACAGAATTTTCATTTTTCACGGTTACGCGGAGGAGAAGAAATATTGAATAAAGTCGTTATTTCTGTTTTCTTTGTGCACCAAAAGTATTCTCGTAGCTTTGTAAAATTATGGTTGAACTACTGATGTCACATGGACTATTTTGACGATGTCCTTACTACCTTTCTGGGCCTGTATACATTTCAGTTACATTGCTGTCTATGGAGGGTCAGAAAGCTCTCGGATTTTATCAAGAATATCTTAATTTGTGTTCCAAAGTTGAGCAAAGGTCTTATGGTTTTGGAGCGACATGCGGGTGAGTAATCAATGACAGAATTTACATTTTTGGGAGTACAATCCTTTTAAGTAATCATTGCCATGAGGTCAATACAATGATCAATACAATGAAGTCCACTTAGATAAATATGGAGGCAAGGCAAGAAAGCTGCATTTAGAAAATGCTTTGAAGTTTAGCCACAAATTGCTATAGGGAGTTGAATCTTTTAAATAGGTGTGATATAATAAGTGCTTTGCAGGGCGGCTCAACCAGACTGAGTACAGCAAAGCCTTCTGGGAGATTAATGAAATGAAGTCAATGAGTGAGGTAAAGTGCTCTCAGATGGTTAGACTAATGAGTTCTACCTTGAATCCCCTGAGCCAATGTGCACTGGTGTAGTGGGGACCAGATCACGTGGGGTTTGCTGGGATTTCATTCAGCAGGACAGTTCCACTGAGATGAATAAGCTTTTAATTAAGCTTTTAATCAGAATTGGTTGGTGGCAGAATAACTACACCCAAGCCCACTGAAAATGTGCTTGGGGTACGATTAATGTGGGATCCGGTAGAATTTGCAATAGTTATGAAAACAATCCTGCCTAATTTACAGAACTGAACCACCGTAAATGACATGTATCAGACCATCTGGACTAAAACCCAAAGACAAGAAGAGTGACAAATATCTCTGTAGAAATGGTCTTTGGTGAACAGCTCATATTCTCTGTATCTTTTGCAATAAATCCATAGTGAAAAGACGTAAGTGTATGTTCTGTTTAGGTAGTAAAACCAAAGGAAAATAATTTAGTAAAAAGGCAAATAAAATTTGCAAAATAATTTGTGATTTATTCTGTAGAAATGCCTATATATTGTTGATATGACTATATTTAATTTAGAATCAAATATTAGAATTATGCCTGAAGGTATCAATTTTTCATATTATATAAGTCTCTTATGGTAACTAAGGTTGTAAAAACAGTAATACTGTGAAACAGTATTACATTAAAAAATAAATAAATAAACTTTTCTATTTTAATATATTTTAAAATGTAGTTTATTCTTATAATGGCAAAGCTGAATTGTCAGCATCCATTTATTTAAAAAAAAAATCTTATCAATATTGAAAACAGCTGTGCTGATTAACATTTTTGTGGAAACAATTATCTTTTTTTGAGGAAGAACAGAAAAAAAAAAGTTTTATAGCATTAAAAATGTCTTTACTGTTACTTAAAAAAAGATAAATTTAATGCAGCCTTGCTCAATAAAAGTATTAATTCCTTAAATAATAATAAAAATAATCACCAAAAATATATTGTGAATATCCAATACTGAATTGCATACCAACTACTGGTTATTGCAACCTTTATTGCTGGGTAATAATGAAACGCAAATGTTTTTGTCTCCGCCAGGATAAGCCAATAGCTCCCAGATGCTTAAGTGATGTATCACACCGTCTACCACACCACAAGCTTACACCTGAACATTATGCTAGCATTGTGACTTAGCCTTACGTGTCCCTCTGTAAATAATGATTTTGTCCCAAATAAGATGCAGTAAATTAACTATTTGCATGAGCCAAGCGTAACTATATGTTTACACCTTTCCTAAACACCCTGAACCAGGGGCGGACTGGAACAAAATTTCAGGCCGGGAAATCTCACACTCATCCAGGCCATCCCATATAACCACAACAAATTTTGAAACCGGACAACAATATTTTTTGTATGGCCATCATCATCGCATAAAAAAGTTTCAATTCCTAGGCTGGGGCCGTGCAAAATAATTAAAGGTTCTCTTTTGCACTTCCATTTTCCTTTTTAGTCTCTTCATTTTGCCTGACATCTCTGTCTCGCATGTGTATGTTTACTTTTTTCACTAATTTTCTTGCACCTGTCACTTTTCCATCAACACATCTCCACCTTGTTGCAAAACAGCCACCTCATTGTAATTTGTTTGCACATTTATTTTAGAAAAAATTAAGTATTACATTATTGTTTTATCTTGTCAAAATTAGCACAATAATAGCTACATCTTGAATATAACTTTATAGAAAAATCTTAAAATTGAATATGTTTTTGCATTATCATGGGTCATGTTTGGTCCTAAGGAAAATTAGCCATGGTATTATTAGACCTATGATAAAAGTAACCATGTTTTTGGTGGATTGATTTCTATTTGTATAACTAGAGTTTTACTACAAATACCATGGTGAAACTATATCGTGTAGCAAAACCATTATTAATTTGTGGTTACCATGGTTTAACTATAGTAACCATGGTTTTGGTTTTATTTTTAGTAAAACCACGGTTAATTTTCCTAAGGGTTGTGTTGTTGTCTGCCATAACTCCTCCTAAACCCGTTATAAAACTATGTGAATATTTGTCTGCTAAATTCCTTCTCTTTACAATAGTTATTATGTCCTTTTGTTAAGTTTGCAGTAATTGACTGCTACTGCTAACATTTGCTAGCAGTTTAATGTTTAACTAAGTAAAGATAAACAAAGATAAAACTACAATAGTCTATGTACGGATGTAACTGACCTGCACTTGAAGCCCTGAACAGGACAGTTAAGCCTCTCTGCTCCACCTGGGAGCTTCCACTCCATTCTCGAGTCTCGCGTCCTTTTGGCGGACGCGCGGAGCACGCGCGAGGCGAATCGCGTTGCCAGTCAAGACTAACCCATTCATGATATATTAGAGTTTTATTATTGAATGGCGAATTCGGAAATAATCACTTTAATACATTCGGCAGGCAACAAAACAACAACAACAACAACAATATTAAAAAATAATAATAAAAAAATAAATGTAGGGCAGCGGGCCAAATTGGCTGCCAGGCCACCGGGAATTCTCCTGGTGCTCCCGATGGCCAGTCCACCCCTGCCCTGAACTCATCATGAGTCAAACATAGCTAACTGTTAGTCACAACCACACTTCCAGTGAACATGAGATGGCTGCACACAGAACTTGTGGCAAGTAGCAACCTAAACTTCATTGCTCACTCAGCACATAAGGAAACAAGATGGGCAAGTGAGTAAAGACTAGTAATCTTTTACAACCCACACATCACACATGACAAAATATGGGTCAATTCAAGACATTTTAAACTCCAAATAGCCAATAGGACTTAGTTTTGTCACAGCCATCAACCATGATTTGCTACATCTGCTGGATGGTTTTAGGAGGACGTTCTCTAGAAAGCATTTGATTGGACAAAAATCTGTGGTGCAGGATGAGTCATCAATATTTTTGCTCCATTTTCTCAGAAGACAAAGACTGTACATTTTAACATGCATATCTGCTTAACTAGAATTTTGTTAATGTTTAGGAGTAGGGGTGTGCAATATCTATGATAATATCCTAATTGTTGTTTTAATGATGCGAGCCGAGTATGACTTTGACAGAAAATATATGGGCTTTTAGTCTTATGTCATAAAATTTATTTTTGTAATATCAGCATATTGCAAATACAATATTGATTTTATACAACAGTTCAATAAACAAGAAGTTAATACTGCAGGTTAGACACATTTTAAACATAAAATTCCCACTGAATGTTTTTGCTTCATTTCGCTAAACCATTGCACATCTACGGGCAACACACAGTGTTTCATTACTGAATAAATATAATTTTTTTCACAAATTGGTGAGTCAATAATTCAATGATCCCAATATTAATTTCAATATTCATTTTAAACAAATTAATCTGAGTATTATAACTGCAATTGTAAAAAATTGCAAAAATATCTTATTTTTTGTTGTTGTTGTTGCAAATGGGACCACTGGTTTGCGATGGATTACAGGGGCAACTGGACAAGTGTCAATGCATCTGGTATGTAAATATGTAACATATGTACACATATGTAAATGTTACCCCCCCAAGTGGTGAAGAAGACTATGTCTAGGCCTATGCCTTCATGAAATTGTCTCAACTGTTGCAGTCTTTGACCTTGAAACCAGCTGACTTTCAATAAAATTCACATAGGCCTATCTGTTGCTTTTGATGAAGTGAACTTTAAATATAGTGTGGAATTTGCATAGAGCATGGAAACTATAGATCAGATTTATATTCATTTTGCAGAGACACATTTATGTGGCCAAGTGTAAATGAAACAGTTTTAACAAATCCGATAGGTAAATAGGCCCAATATTGTGCACCCATTTAGAGGCACATTACCAAATTAATTCAAAGCAAACACACAGACTAAAAGCCCAAAAATTGTATGGGATCTCTTTTCATGGAGACATTTAAAGTTGATATGCATAATATAGTGAATGGCCCCTCATCTGACATTGTTTGGGTAAACAGGTAGTCCCGTCTCAAACTCATGCTATTGGTTAACTATAATGCTATAATGTTTTCAAAGTACCATAAAGCCAGAGTGTTTACATTTATCAGTAAAACAACTAGGCCTATTGAATGGATTACTTATAGTTGGCTCTGTACATTAAACTGCTATATTAATACAAAAAATTTGACACTTGACCTTTATAGGTCAATAACTTCAAAACAAAGAAACAAATCAGCCATAACACACCACTACAAATCAATCTATGGAAAAAGTAATAACTCTGGAGTTGCTGTGATCAACAGAGCAAGGCTGCTTAATGATGAGAAAAACAGCTGCTTAGAGATCAAACCAAGTCTCCACAGGCCAGTGGCAGAATGTGTCACATCCTAGCACAGGGTGTTTATAAAAGAGAAAGAAACTATGTTTCTTCATGTCTGTCATAACACATTTATTGCCTTGTCTTAATCATAGATTGATAAAAGAAAGATTACCATAAATATAAACTGAGATTCAGTGCCAACAGGCTAAAATAAGCACTAAACTTTCACTGACAGCTCGGCCTTTGCATTGTTCATGCTAACATATTAGAAATTTTGCACCATGCGAGCAATTTCAGTGAAGATGCATTGGGAGGACACAGACGATGATATCAGGAATATATTATAACTATACATACCAGTCAAACGTTTTTGAACAGTAAGAATTTTAATGTTTTTTAAAGAAATCTCTTTTTTTTTTTAAAGAAGTCTCTTCTGCTCACCAAGCCTGCATTTATTTGATCCAAAGTATAGCGAAAACTGAAAAATTTGAAAATAAATATATATATTTAAAATAGGCTGTTTTCTATTTGAATATATTTTAAAGTGTAATTTATTCCTGTGATTTCAAAGCTGAATTTTTAGCATCATTAACCCAATCACATGATCCTTCAGAAATCATTCTAATATTTATGATAAGATTTGCTGCTCAAAAAACATTTATTATTATTATTATTATTATTATTATGTTGAAAACAGCTGAGTTTCAGGTTTCTTTTATCAATTGAATGTATCTTTTGTAACATTATAAATGTCTTTATCATAATTTTTGATAAATTTAAAGCATCCTTAAATAAATAATATTAATTTCTATAATTTAAAATGATCAAAAATGAGTCAAAAATGATTTAACATGTTTTCAAACATTGTTAATATTGCTGCATCCTAATTTGCGCACCATCTGTCCTAATTAGTACTCTAATTAGAATCAGTGTGTCCCAAATCGTAGTACATTGAAATAACAAAGGTATATTCCGAAGGTACCTGAAAGGTTATTTTTGGTGGAAATTCAAAGTGCAAATCCGTGCTCACTCTAACAGCTAATACAGCCAGTGCCCACAACCCAGTGCACGTTGGACGAGGATTCTACAGAATTACAAGTGTTTAAAAAACTACAAAAATAGCAGATATGCGAGTATCTCATGTTATCCGCAGTATTATTGCAACAACACTGTGAACTTTATAAAGATATGTTTAGTAATTAACTTTAAAATGCATCATTGTGCAAACACATGAGGAGAGCTCTAGGAATGAAAGACCTACGACTAGAAGATCAATGTGTCGCTTCATTTCTGTCCAATGCAGTATGAAATTAAACCAAATGTGGATGATGTTACCTGTGACAAGATGAGTGACAGGACGGTTTATGGTGATAGGATGCACAGAGTGATCCATTAAAGATGTAATTATGATCAAATAGTGTGTCCCAAAGCTTGCCTACTATTCAGTTACTAGGGCTAGTATACTACTATTAGGGCATAGTATAAATAGCGAATTGGGACACAGCACACTTTGTTTACAGCTAACATGTTGCTAGCATGTTTTAGTATGCTAATACTACAAATTAGCATACTAAATGCACAATTAATTAAAATAAAACAAAAAAATATTATCCAATAATGTTTATCAAATCAAGGGCTGCATATATTACAGAAGTTGTGCTATGTGTTTCAGAGTGACAAGCACTGTGTTTTCTGTCTGTGTTTTCATACATAGGGCGTTTATCTATCTATCGACCACTCTCTCTATAATTTTACCATATAAATGCAAACAATATAAATAAATATCTTACTAAAAAAAAAGATTACTTGCATATCATGTGACTATAATAACCAACATCAGAAAACCTTGGAAATGTGTTGTTAAATTATTGAAATATTAATTTAAAATCTCAGGGAACAGTTAAAGTAAATATTTTACGTCTATGGGGTTCGGCGGACATAAAAGACTGAGAACCCCTGATCTACTCAGAGGGACAGAAAGGGATGTAAAAAGCAGAAACCGCATTCTGTCAATCCACATGAAGAAGACTTTTAATTTATTGATATTGGTTGATAATGAATATATATTGGCCGAATGAAAACACAAAGTTAATTAATCTCTAAAAGCATGAATAATTTAATAAAATATGTTAAAGGTAATCTTTAGCTAATCTCAAAATGAGTATCCATTGCAGAACAATCAGATTATGTAAAGAGGGAAAGCCAATGGCTAACCTTGCAACTTGCGTGAACCTGAAGCTGGACCAAACTGGTAAATCCACATTCATTGGTTAACTCCCCCCATTCCTCACATGACTCTGGCCTGATAGCATGTAGTATTAAGACAGAAATTATCTAACTTACATAAACTTTAAGTATCAATACTCTTTATGTATTGCACACTGCAGATTTCCTATAAGAAATAAAGTGAAAATGTTATGACATGAAATTCTGTATTATATATAAAAAAGAATACAATATTAACAACATGCAGAAAAAGGTGATCGCCATTAAAGGTGATGTGATAACTGTAAGTAAGACGTTTAGGCTTACTTTTTAGAAAAATAAATATTCATAGAGTGTCTCTGTGGTGCTGTTTAAAAGTCTTTTTAGACTTCGTTCACCCCAAAATGAAAAGTTTGTCATTTACTCAACCTCACATTATTCTAAACCTGTATTGTATTAACAAATCAGTGTTGTCTTGGACTCCAGTGACTTTCATTGTATGGACGAAAACAGTTCTTCAAAATATCTTCTTTTATATTCCACAGAAGACAGGAAGTAATAAGGTTTGGAAAGACATAAGGGTGAGTAAATAATGTACCAAAAAAAAGGGGGGGGGGGGGGGGACTAAGCTATACCTATTTTCATGAGCTATATAAATCCAACCAGAAAGGCCAATAAATGAATTATGCATGGAAAGCTGGTAAAGACTTAAGACCTACTGCTGACAAGACAGGATCAACAGCCTAAAAACAACCACAGCCATTGTTTCAAAATGGTGAGTAAATACAATATTATATATCTTGTATCAAACGTTCCCAAAATAAATAATATAATGCCACTGACAGAACAGACACAGATTTCCACACCATTTCATTTTTTTTATGAGAATACCTATTCAAGTCTAACCTGAAATGTACTCCCTGTATTTAACAGATCAATGTGCAAAGTCCTTTACAGTAAGTTTACATATCTGGTTCATGTCAGTCAGAATGAAAGAGTTTGTTCTGGCTTTCTTCTGGATGACATGAACTATGCTCTTGAATTTCCTGTGATATGTCACATCTTGATTTGTTATTGCAGAACATTGATGATCATTCTTTCCAAAGCATAAAGAACAGAGGAAAAGTAACGTTAGTAGCTCCCACACAGGAACAATTTCTTCATATTACCAGATATAATCTTTCTAAAGTTGACAGCTAAACATCTCAGCTGATTTCAAACTGACAAAAACACATCGTAAACAATGTAGCTGGAAACACATCCATGGCAAATAAATAAATGTACCACAAATCTCATGTTCTTATTGTTGAACATGGGTTTCTGCTTACAGCAACTATCAAACACGAGACAGATAATATTGACTAAAGCCAGATCAAAACAATATTGTACACAAATCAGCCGTGCAACAGTGTTTATAATCATTTACGCGATTATTTACCTCTGAACAGAATACGACAGTGCAGTGCACCTTTATACATATTGTATACATGCTGTCAGTTGAACACTTACCGTATCTCGGCTGGGTTTAGTGGGGAGGAAAAAAACGGGAATAGAAGAACAACCTTGGTGTAATACTGGCAAAACAGACCGTTCTTGTCGATGGCAATTCTTCACAAGTGCATAAAGTTCGCCTGTAACAACTGTCACCTCATAAACTTATTGTTATTCTTGACTTGAATGCCCTGCAAAACTGTCTCTGTTTACCTGATACAGCCGAACTCTGAAACCGATCGACCTTTCACTTCTGTACGCGTAAATAAGGCGGAATGGTGGAGGACTGGAGCGCAACAGTCTCTCTACACGTCCACAGCGGGAATTTATGAATTCTACTATGGCAGAGGGAGAGCTTATGAATATTAATTAGGCCATACAGACGTTGCCTGGTAACCTTCGGGAAGCGTCCAGTCACGTAAACTGTTAATATTCAACAGCAAATGATTCAGCAAATCACTCTTGGCTACTGGGAGAACGTCAGATTGCGTCATTAATATTAACGTCTCAAGCCTTTGCCATAGCAGGCCTATCGCCTCCACAGGAGCGCCATCTGTCGACGCACCGTGACATAACCTCCACCCTGTTCAAAGAATACTGGTCACTATTTCTATTTTCAGTTAAATAAAAGTTTACATTTTCTGCATCATTTCTTTGTGTTGTCATTAAAAATATATATATATATATATATATATATATGAAAATTACCATCAAGAACACTATTCAAAAGTTTTATTTCAAATATTTTCATTAACAAATACAAAACACTGGTTGTCTATAAAACGGGTCGACTTTATTGCTTAGAGAATACAGCTTACAGCTTTTGCAAAGGCATGTGAATACGCTTCTCAACTACACCTTACCAGTCATCACAAGATATGAATTAACCACACATTCACAACTCCACTTTTACACATTGCACCTGGAAAAAATCTGCTATCAAAACATTGTACAAAGTGAGAGTTACAGAGCGCTCACGTCATACAGAGAGCAAATACCATGAGCAGATTTCCGAAGCCTATCTGGTGACTGAATTTCCATAGTTTTTCTATCTTTGGTACTATGAGACAGATTTTATTAAATCTTTTCCTTGGAATACTGTTCTGAACACAGGGCAGGTAAAAGCCTATCTACACAATCTTTGTCCTCACTTGAACTAAAAAGAACCAAAAAGCAACATCCTACATTACAAATCACATTCTCTGATCTCACTCAGCAGAACAAAGAAATACAGAAGCGGGGATGAACAGCTGTAAAAATCACTTTCCAAAAAATGTTCCCCAAATGTGTCTCTTTAAGCTATTTTACAAAGACAAATATAAGAGAAATACGCAGATCGCCTAAAACAGGATGCGATTCAAAACACCGGCTCCTGAAGTTAACCAATGACAATTAACGCCTCATGTCACAGTCACAGCACATGACTTAACATCCTTCCAACACACATACGGTGAAACTTATGGCAACTGACTTCAATTAAATCAGGAACAAATGAGAACGAAAAGAGGGATTTTCAAAAGCTAATAATTCTAGTTAACAAGTGAATCGAGGCAAACATAGCAACAAATCACAGGAGAACACCCATGATTGCTCCTAAACCGTATGAATTTATACTGGTGATCTGGGATTTAAAAGTTTATATAGAAGAAAACACTGCAGAGGTCCCTCTCTGCTAAGGTTACAGAGAACAGAGTGTGTGTGGGAGACCGAACATGTCTGTAAATATATATATTTGTCAATCTATCTGTGTGCTTCGGTGAAAGCCTGCCGGGATTCACATGTCGTCCTCTTCATCTTCATCCTGGGAAGATCCGGCCTGCTGAGCGGAACTGGCTGAAGCCGCCGCCAGCTGTGCCTGCTGGGCAGCCTGCTGCATCTGTAACCACTCCTGCTGTGCCAACTCAGCCTGCTGCTGCCGTGCCTGTAAGACAGCAGAACTTATCAGAAGAGCTACTTGAAAATCACAGCGTTCTCATGCTGTTACACAAATTCAAGGCATAAAATGGAAAGCCAAAGAGCATTGATTTCATCCTTTTCATGAATATTTCAACATGCTTTTAAAGTTCTTCCAGCATTTTTACCTTGGCAAATAATTCCTGTTGTTGACGGAGAAGTTCTTCCTCAGGTATGCCAAGGTTCTCTAGTCGAGAGCTGGCCTTCCTCCGTTTAAGTGCTACAGTTTTACACTCTTGCAGAACGTCTTTTACTTCTGCGATGTATGACCCAAAACCTAGACTTTCAAGTGCTGAGGACAAAAATAAATAAATAAATCACCGTTACATATATCTGTTGGAAATCAAATGTAAAACCAGAAAACCAAAAAAATCATCACCTTCATACTTTAAATCTATATCATGACTGCAACACAATCTTGTCTATCCATCTCTGTGCAAATCCAAATTGAAAGCCAAAATACTGAATTCATCTTTAGATTAACCTGATTAAGTCTGGATGTTAATACAATCCAAGACCTTGGAAGACCTAAAAGGTTGCAGGTTCAAACCCACAAAGGGACAACAATCCAATCACCATTGTGGATTTGATGAACATATTTAAAGGGATAGCTCATGCTGCTCCAAACCTGAATGACTTATTTCCTATGGAACACAAAGATACTGTGAATAATTATTTGTGAAGAACTGCATGAAATATAAAAAGTTTGTTCATAGAAATAAAAAAAAAAAAAAAACACTACAACATTTTTCCAAATATCTTATTTTGTGTTCCAAAGAAGAATGAAGAGCATACCAAAAAAAAAAAAAAAAAAAATCTCATTATCAGATGAACTCCAACCAATCTAAGCCAGTTTAATGTGGTCCCCCAGACCATCTTCAGCAAGTCTTCAAGACTGAACAGCTGAAAATTGTCCAAAACCCCTTTAAAATACAGGTGCATCTCAATAAATAAGAATGTCGTGAAAATTTTCATTTTTCCTTGTAAGTTATTTCAAAAAGTGAAACCATGTAAAGTAAAACATTTCAAAAGTTTTTTTGTTTTAATTTTGATGAATACAGCTTACAGCTCATGAAAGTCAAAAATCAGTATCTCAAAATATTAGAATATTTACATTTGAGTTTCAATAAATGACCATCCCTACAGTATAAATTCCGGGTATCTCTTGTTCTTTGAAACCACAATAATGGAGAAGACTGCTGACTTGGCAATGATCCAGAAGACGAACATTGACACACTCCTCAAAGAGGGTAAGTCACAGAGGGTCATTACTGAAAGGTGTGGCTGTTTACAGAGTGCTGTATCAAAGCATATTAAATGCAAAGTTGACTGGAAGGAAGAATTTGGGTAGGAAAAGGTGCACATGCAACAGGGATGACTGCATGCTTGAGAATACTGTCAAGCAAAGCCGATTCAAACACTTGGGAGAGCATCACAAGGAGTGGACTGAAGCTGGAGTCAGTGCATCAAGAGTCACCACGCTCAGACGTCTTCAGGAAAAGGGCTACCAAGCCACTTCTGAAACAGAGACAACGTCGGAAGCGTCTTACCTGGGCTGTGGAGAAAAATAACTCCGTGGTCCAAAGTCCTCTTTTCAGATGAAAGTAAATTTTGCATTTCATTTAGAAAGAAGGTCCCAGAGTCTGGAGGAAGAGTGGAGAGGCACAGAATCCATGTTGCTTGAAGTCCAGTGTGAAGTTTCCACAGTCAGTGATGATTTGGGCTGCCATGTCATCTGCTGGTGTTGGTCCACTGTGTTTTCTGAAGTCCACAGTCAACACAGCCATCTACCAGGAAATGTTAGAGCACTTTATGCTTCCTTCTGCTGACAAGCTTTATGGAGATGCTGATTTCATTTTCCAGCAGGACTTGGCACCTGCCCACACTGCCAAAGGTACCAAAAGCTGGTTCAATGACCATGGTGTTACTGTGCTTGATTGGCCAGCAAACTCGCCTGACATGAACCCCACAGAGAATCTATGGGGTATTGTCAAGAGGAAGATGAGAGACACCAGACCCAACAATGCAGATGACCTGAAGGCCACTGTCAAAGAAACCTGGGCTTCCATACCACCTCAGCAGTGCCACAAACTGATCACCTCCATGCCACGCCGAATTGAGGCAGCAATTAAAGCAAAAGGAGCCCCTACCAAGTATTGAGTACATATACAGTAAATTAACATACTTTCCAGAAGGCCAACAATTCACAAAAAATGTTTTTTTATTGGTCTTATGAAGTATTCTAATTTGTTGAGATAGTGAATTGGTGGGTTTTTGTTAAATGTGAGCCTAAATCATCACAATTAAAAGAACCAAAGACTTAAACTACTTCAGTCTGTGTGCATTGAATTTATTTAATACACGAGTTTCACAATTTCAGTTGAATTACTGAAATAAATTAACTTTTCCACGACATTCTAATTTATTGAGATGCACCTGTAAGTCAAATGACTATCCTGACCAGGGGGCAAATGTAGTCAAACTAGTTCTTAAGACAAAGTCTTAACACATTGGCTGTGTTTATGCAACTGGCCACAGAGTGGAAGAGCAGCTAAGACCAGCAGAGCAGTTTAAGATGGTTTTTCATCATTAATTGTATAGAAAATGAGCCAATGACAGTGAATGGTGACTGTTGTGTACATCAGAAGCAAGCAAGAAATACAGATTTTGGAATATGAAAAATGGATAAATAAAAAATGTTAATTATTGAGTGAACTGCCCTTTAACTCAAGCTTACTACGCAAACTTTGAATAAAATCCTCCATCACGTATCCAAACAGATTCATTAGCTGTTAGTGACATCCTCACCGTTTATAACATGTTCTGGGGATATAGTCTTCTTCTCTGATTTATTGCAGATCTCGTTGGCCTCTGATGAGACGAGGTGAATGAACTCCGTGCAGCAGTTCACCACCAGCTCTCTGGCATCGTTCGCTACTCGCACATTGGGAAGCGTTTCTTTAATCATTTTATTGATCGCCGCCCTCGGGATCGTCAGATCATCGTCGTTGCCCGATGAAGAGGCCATGAGGGATGGGCTGCCCAGACGTTTTGAAGGGAATCGAAAGCAGGCGAGGAAGTTCAATGGGTTGTTAATGAAAAAACACCCACAGCGGCGGCTTTGTGTGGAGATTCAAATGCTGTGGTCGGCTTTCTTATAGCAGATCACTAAAACACTGTCAGAGAGAATGCATACTTTTGAATTCAAATTCAGGGAAAGAGTGTGGGTGTGTGACACAAGGAAGGGAGGATGAGAGGAGTCGGTACCTTTCGGTTGATCAGTTCACGCTGACTCTCCACATCCACACATCAGAGCTGCTTCTACTGCTGTTCCTGTGCGCGTTTATAATCATGATTCAACTCCGATCGTTCATTCTCAAGCTGCCTGGATAAACTAACAGACGCCGCGCGCGTTCGGCTAAAGTCCGGGGCGGAATTTTTTAAGCATTCGAAGCTCTTAATTCATTACTTCACACACTCGGTTAGCGATCAACGAAATGAACCCCACAATGCAACACTTCCGGATATCCGGTGATTCTTCTGCTTGTTATTGTTTCGTGGGGTTGCTCGACACTGCCGCCTACTGTACGACAAGTAAATTACGAAATTTGATCTCGAGACGCTCTTATTACCCACAGCAACTCGAAATCTTTTAAACCATTAAACATTGTATTGTGTATACCCCTGACATCTTGTACTGAAAAAGTACAAAACTGAAATTGCAAGCGCAAGATTAGGGAAAGTCACGGGGTTATAGATTATAGTTTTTGGTCCAAGCAGCTTGCGTTTGTTTTGGTTTTCTTTTCTTCCTTCTTCCTTATATTATGCATAGTTATGTGATATAATAATATTATATTATAATTGGCACACACAGACAACAGGTGATGCACTCCAGATTCAGGTTTAGGCTGCTATTTACATAATCCTCCTTGTAATCCTTTAACTGTGTGATTAGGACATTAACTTGAAACTTTTGATATTTTTATTTAGTAGAAGTGCTGCATGTTTTAAAATAGAAATAGAAGAATTTATCTGAATTTGTGAAAAACTGATCGAATCATCATTCAGGACCCAGTTGTTAAAAACGTTTAATCTGGATTAGAATAATCCCTTGTTTTGCTATTCAGGATCAGGTAATCTTATTTCTGTGCCAGTTTTTCAAAGCAAAGTTGGATTAGATCACCCTGATACACTCGTTTAGATTACCAAATCTGGATTATCTGTGCTCTGGACTAATTATCACAATGTAGGTTACTAGGTAAAGAACAACGGGTGGAACATTTAGTGTGGAGTCAGTGTTTTCAATTCGAATATGCACAAAACAGCACAAACTATCCAACAAATTACCCGTTTTCATTTTTCAACAGCCAGACCCCTCATCTGACCCACAACAAATAAATAAAACAAACAAATATACATCACAAATACATTGTGGATGTTTTGAGCACATGTTCTTAATTTAAACTTTTGAAGCCCCTTTTAGGAGGCAGCTTTCAAGGGTGGCTTTGGTTTGCAGTAGTTTTGTCAGAGCGATTTGTTACACTGCCAGACAAATTTGTACTTCTGCTCTTTGAGTTCCTCATTTAAGAAGTGATTTATCATCATCATCATCATTGTTTAGCAAAGAATGCTTAAAACTTGAGCCCCGGTGGCAATGAATACTGGCTCTGCCAGTGAGGATCCACCTCCTCTTCTGTCAAGAAGGCAATTTAGATGATTTCAACCCCAATTTCTTGCTGTTATTCATTTTTCCACCCTTAATAGAGTTAAAAGTTCCTACAATTGAAGCATAAAGGCATAACACCCCCCAGTGCGTGAGTTTATACAACATTGGATCCACCACTCTATAGTGAACGTGGTAGTTTACCGGCCTTGAGCATGATTGATTCAATTGAACAGAAGCCAAAGCACATCAGCTAATTGATGTTTAATTGGTGTGTGTTTAAAAAAAAACACTTACACAGCCATACTATTTAGCCTTTCCCAGCACGTGTTGCATCAGGATGGGATTCCAGCGTAAAACCTTTGCCAAATAGCTGTGTGGATAATTCCTCTCTGGCAACTCCTATGGGAGCAGCCAAAGGAGAGAGAGAGAGAGATTGTTCAGCCTTTCTTAAAATACTTACAGAGGCACTGACATGTCAGGTATTGTTCTTCACCACCACTATTTTGGTAGGAGAGGATACCATCAAGGGCGTGTGTTGAGCACACAATACCACTGGAGCAATACACTAGGACTGTACACTCGATTTTGCTTTGGTAGTACTGATATTAAGAAAAATGCAGAACTTGTCAGGCCAAAACTTCAACCTGAAAGAGTGAACCCGAAGGAGTCCCAGTCTGCCAGTGGAACAACAATGTCTCATTGCTCTTCTAAAATCACAAAATTAACTCTGGTGAAATCTGTGTCAATTGCATTGGCCAGCCTGGTCAATTTGTCTAATTTCCAAAGGATGTCCATATTGCCCACACCACCCTTACGAAAAAGAAGTTTATTCAAGTGTGCTATTAGTATACTTCTTTTAAACAAAAAAAATAGGAAAGTATACTTTTAGTCTACTTTTTACGTACTTCTCAGAAATACTTCTCAGAAATATACTTAAAATTACATTTAAGTATACTTGACTTATACTTAGAAAAAGTCTAAATATATTTGAGCTTGTGCTCCGAGAATCCGTGTTTTCATTGTTATATGGTAGGGGGCGCTAGTACACATCTTCTGTACAGAATTTCCAAAAACAAAACAAGTGAAGAAGAAACCAAAACAACAGATCATGTGTTACATCATTAATGAAGATTAATGAGCCTGTCCCAGAAGAAGCGATGAAAGCCATTACATTACCTCCACTGTGTTTCAGATGAGCTTGTATATTTGGGATATATATATATATAAAAAAAAAAAAAATTTTTGAGAACAGATTTTTTTTTAAATGTGGTATGTTCTAGTAATGAGGCACACTTTTAAAATGCTCAGTTATTTAGTGTATGATGCTCAGGTTTTCTCTGTAACCATTTACAAGTCAACAAGTGTATGATGCCTGGTGTTTTTGTTAAAATTCAGACTTAATGAACACAAATATATTCTCAACAGTGCGTTGAATCCATGAAAGAAAGTCCATGAAAACAGAGCTACCATCCAGAGTTCAGATCCAACCCCAATTAAACACACCTGAACCAGCTAATCAAGGTGTTGAGGGTTAATTGATCATTGGAACTGAAGTCTGCAGGGGTGTGTTTCCCAAAAGTATCATTTCCCAACTATAGTTCTGTTGAACCCTGTGACCACAGTTGCTTTTGGGAAACGCACCCCAGGATGATAGCTGCCTAGAAGCAGGGACTGGAGATACTATAGAACAGTTTATAGAGTCTGTTGCAAAATAGTCTGTGACTTTTTATTCTAAAAAAAAAGCAAAAAAATCCAACATGAATGTTTATTGGTAACCATCTTGAAGATTAGTCAATAGGTTGTCATGATAAGCTGTTTCCTCACAAAAGCAGTTTATTCAGCATATGGAAGCCTTTCCTCCACTGACATCCTTTAAAAAACAGCCTTAACACATCTGAACCAGCTAATAAAGGTCCTCAGGATCACTAGAAATTTCTTGGGAGATGTGTTGGTGCTAAACTCTGCAGGACAGTAGCCCTCAAGGAGCAAAACTAGACCTTCAAATTAGAGAGTAATTTGCTGTATGGCTACTTGCATACCATGACATTTACTCAGTTTTTGGAACCGAAAGTTGAGGTTGTCCATTTACTTTTGGTAAACTTACCCAGTTAAATTGCTTAACTAAATTGTTAAATTGTTTTCTGGAATACCCCCAGGTCTCCAGCAGAATATTCTTTAAGAGGCATTCTTGCCTTTTTCCAAAGAGAAGCTCTTACGGCTTCTCCAGCGCAGGAGCTTGAGGAAATTGAGACTTGCATTGAACACCTTGTCATGTTCAAACACCATTTTATAGAAGGTTTCAATGGAAAGGTCACCGTTTGGATCCGCATATTTTAGGGTGGTCATGGGTGTGTACAGATGGTTAGTCTGATGGCGAAATGGTGGGTTGTCCATGGTAATCATTTTAAATGTGTGCTGGTTATAAAAGAAACAACATATTGACTGTTAGTAATTCAGAGACAAAACAAAAACATCAGAGCATTGGAAAGATAGATGAATGAAATAAATGAAATGAAAAGTTCTCAAGCCCCTGGGTTGTGCAAGTACCTCTGCAACATCCTCTGGAGTTTGTCCAAGACTCTGGAATATCTGGTTGTAATTCTTCAAGTAGATGTTGGTAAACATATCTGCTGTCACTTTATCAGCTTTGGAGAGGTCTATCTTCAAGCCATCCTCATACACCTTACGCTCAAACTCTGTGATGACGGGTCCTGGTTCAATGAGGCTGATACTGCACAGATGTGGGGGTCAAAGCTTTCAAAACACATCGAAAATCTTGAAATTACTGCTGCAATCTATTATCATGAACAAGAGAACTGAGCTCTTATAAACTTGTAAATTTGAGTATTTCTTGTCATACAAAGCAACCATAGGATGTGATGAGGCAATGTGGTTCATGTCCACTCTGTCTAGATTCATATTCAAGTGAATAAATGTAAATGTACTCCTGGGTAGTGGGGTATTTGGGACCATTCAATGCTTGGACCCCTGTATATGAGTGTGATCACTTACTTCAGATTGAATCGCAGAGCTTGAACTGCCAGACTCTCACAGAACCCTTCAACAGCGAACTTGGAAGCAGCATAAATGTCATTAAACAAAATACCTGTGTACGTGAACACGACAGTGATTAGAGATGGTAAACCCTGATTGAATCCTCTCAGAGCTTCTTTAGTCATTGTTGTTAATCCTTTAAGTATCTAAGTTGGACCTCTCACCCCTGGTATAAAGAGCTCAAATGCAAATATCAGCTTAAGAAAACCAGTCATTAATAAAAGCTGGTTGTTGTCCATTTTTAACAACTCACCCTGAATCCCCATTACACTGCTGATTACCACTATGTGGCCACTTTTTCTCTTCTTCATATCAGGCAGAATCTCCTTCAAGAGTCGCACAAGCCCAAAGAAGTTAGTGTCCATGACAGATTTCATCTCATCAATGGTCTGGCACTCAATGGGGCCAATCATTCCCGTTCCAGCATTACTAACTGAAACACAGATAATGGAAGGGTAGTATCAACAATGCTGATTCACAGAAGACAAATTAAGCAAATCATGAAGCTTTCCTCAATATTCCAGATTTTTTTTTCACTTTTATCTTATCTGCAGCTGCAAAAGCATATTGTATTGTATTGATTGTATCTCATAAACTGCTGGGATTTTCATGCACAGTTCACACATCCTGTAAGCAGCAATTGCGCAGGCAATGATATTTTCTGAGAGAGATCAGAGGTGAATGAACAGACAGATTAATGGTGACAGGAAGGAATTAAATGTTGTTTTACAACAGTGCTACAAAGTATTGAATCTTGAAGTGGATAGACTGCGGCAGCAGAAGCCCAAATTCTCTTCTACTCTTGTTAGAACGGGAAACTGAATGTACTCTAATGGCCAAATATACACCAACTGTCTTATGTTATAAAGTCTGCTCTGCATAGACCAGAATCTCTGATTTCCTCAGGTTTTTGTTATATCCATGCCACAAAGAATTCCGGCTGTTCTCTAAGCAGACTAGCTCTTAACTGAAAGCAGGACTTCCGTTTATCCAGCATAGGCCTATTACAACATTAGGGCTTTCCACAGTACCCTGGGTCATTCTAAAACCCCAGGTAAATCATGGGTTATCTTGCTTCATGTTTCACACTACACATGGGGTTAAATTAATCTGGGGTGTTCAGTGGCTGACGTTTCCTACTGTATATAAACCCCAGGTTTATGTCTACATGGCTCTAGCATTGCATTCTGCGTTCATCCAATCAATAGCACTGATACCGCAAATGTGAACCCTTATGAAAATTAACCATGGATTTACTACAAATAAACCAAAAAACTATGGTGGTAACCACAAATTAACCTGTTTTGCTACATCAACCATAGTTTAACTATGGTATTTGTAGTAAAACTGTGGTTATACAAATGGTAATCATTGCGCAAAAAAACAAAAAAAAACATGGTTACTACACTTTTACTATAATAAAACCATGGTTAATTTCCGTAAGGGGACATTAAAGTTTAGTACAGTGTGAAATGCTATCTTATAAATACCCAGAATTTATTATTTGTTATTAACCCTATCATATTATTATTAATTATGAACAGTGTGAAACGTGAAGCAACCCTGGATTCCTTTTACACAAGGTTTAGAATGGGTTAACCATTTCAAGTGTAGCCCTATCATTTCACACTGTACATCGAAAAAAATATGATAACTTTGCACCAGAGCAGGGTTTCATAACTCTCGGTAAAAAAAAGTGGTGCTAACCACTTGGGTCATTCTTCATTTGTGGTGGCAAGTGGTGTCCCTCGGCTTTACAACAGTTGAAATAAACTTTAAATACCAATAAATCATAAAATGTTTGCATGTTTGTATTCTGTAGGGTAAACACAATTTGTGCACTGTAAATAGTTAAATGTTTTGTTTTAAAATACATATTTAATTGAGTTTTAAAGATTGCATTTGTAACAAAATATGGATGTTCCCACCATACCTCAGAGAGGTATCATGGAATGTAATTGCAACAATATAACATTTTTATGTATTTTTATTTTTATTATATTTTAATATAAAATACGTATTTTGTTATATTTAAGAAAAAAGTTGTGTCCCCCAAATTCATGTCTGTGGTGTTACAACAATGGATGTCACCCCTTTAAGAAAAGGGAGAATTCTATTTGGACTACTTCCTGTGTAAATGTCACTGCAGGTGCTGGTTGATCTGAGGGGTGCATGGGGAGTACATTCTTTCTTATTCATTTTCTTAAATTTAGCTAAACTTCTGACAATTTCATGTGTCGCACTTTATTAGTGTCTGTGGTGTTATGTTGATAACTTGCAGATCTGATATATTTTTATCAAAATTTTGATAAATACATACTTATTAATATTTCCAAAATGTCCCCTGATCTTGAAATCATCATGATGGCAGCCTCCATTTTAGAAAAGTCTGGATTTAGGCTGATTTGTCTGTG
Source organism: Schizothorax lantsangensis (assembly GCA_027422415.1). Lineage (NCBI taxonomy): Eukaryota > Metazoa > Chordata > Actinopteri > Cypriniformes > Cyprinidae > Schizothorax > Schizothorax lantsangensis. Next base: position 19,088,046 of record CM049853.1, on the reverse strand, counting down.
GTGTTACTGTCTGTGGTGTTACAGTCTTTCTGGTAACACCACAGAGCCTATAGTAACTTGCAATATAAAGTCTGTGGTGTTACTTCAAAATGACATACACATAAGTGGCTGTGTCACCAGTATTTGATTGAAATTATTTAAAAATCTAAATGTTCTTAAGCTTTCATTTTAATGGATATAGCATATTAAACTAATTTTAATTACATAGCAATATATTTTCTTAGAAAAAAACAAACAAGCATTTTTACAAATTCTGCCTCTCATTTGCCACCCCAATTGAAGAATGACCCAGTTACAAGTATGAAACGTCCCTTTACCCGGGGTTAAAAGAGGGGTTAAGATTTAAGATAATCCGGGGTTAAGGGCACTGTAAAAAGCCCTGCGTGTTACGATTATGTCCGTCTCCGCCTTATAAGGCGCCCTGCACATGGTATGCGGGAAAAATGAGATATTATAGTCACCAAGTTAAAGCATAGCATTTGTGTTTTGATGTAAGAAATACATCTAGGAAACCCTTACTGAGAATGTCAACTCTGCGCATGGGCAGGCTGTCCACACAGGCTTTGATAGAATTCTCATCACAGACGTCGAGCTGCTTGATCTCCAGTGTGCTGCCCAAGGTACGACCTGCTGCCTTCTCCAGAGCTTCACGTTTAGCCAGGTTCCTCATGGTGGCATACACTGCCAAAGCCGAAACATTTAGCTTAACTTTCATTTGAACTAGTCTGCTAAGATTTTAGCTAACAGATGGAGACTAGACATCATTTAATGACTAATAAAGCTACTCGGCTACTCATTTTGAGAAAATCTACAAGCAAAGTCGATTTATTTACACAAGTTACACATGAAGAAACATTTTTAACTGCATTTTTTAGTAAAAGCAGTGCAGTTGCAGACAACATACAGTTGTAAAACTGCATATTTCCCTTCTCGTGCAAGTTTGGACTGTCATCATCTGTGTGCAGTTTCACAGACATCTCTGTGCAGCCCAAAGTACAACCTGCTTGTTTTTCATTTAACACGGTTCCCCATGGCATACACTGCCAAGCTCAATATATATATAGGCTAACTTTCATTTGAACTAATCTGATAACATTTCCAAGTAACAGATTGTGGTCACAGTCGTTATTTAATGACTAATGGATTAGTGCTTCTCAGCTGCTTACATTGGAGTAATTCTACACACAAAGTCAATTTATATAGGAGAAAGTTTAAGAAGTTTCTTACGGAAAAAAACATTATGAGAATCTATTTTTTACTACATACTACTGAGTTGTAACAGGGTACAGTTGTAACACTGTGAATATTACACATTCCCTTCTGTCATAATGTGCACATTCACATTTGTCCTTTTAGAAATTGTTTTGGGACATGACTGTGTTGACAGCACTAATGGTGGGACAATGTACATCTGTCACCACTGTGAAAATAGTCAAGAACATAACAAAAATACTAAAGTGATGCATTTGCATATATTAAAATGATTCAAAACAGTCAGAGTATAAAATGTGTCAGTGTGTTTCACTTAAATGTAGACCTATCTAATTTAGCACACTAATTAGTGTCACAACTGTCCCATCTAAGTTTTTGACATTTGGTTGATAAACAGAAAATGGTGTCTTTTGAAGAAAAACAAATCTATGTTAATTCAGTATTTGTGAAGTACAACAAAAAGCAAACATTTTACAACTGTACTTGGTCTACACCACTATTTTACGACTATAGATATCCTATGGGCCTTACCCATAAACCTCTTTTTCTCATCTTTGGCAAGACGAACAGCAAGTGCCAATCCAATGCCAGAAGAACAACCAGTGATCAGTACAGCCTTCTGATTCATGGCTCTTTCTCTGATGATATGGTGGGACGAGAGAACAAGAAGTAAATGAAGTCTAAGGAGAACTTGAAAGAAGATAAAGAGACAGAATGAGTAAGAGCTTGAGAGATGAGCTAAAACACCTGCTAATCCACAGCATAAAGACTCAGCAGAATGACCCACGTGTCAATACAGTCGGGACATATGGTGGACAATACGTAACATTACGACTGCTGAGATGCAAGGTCTATACACCAATGGTCTAAAAGAAATATCTGATAAAACACAACATAATATGCATGTTTTTTCAAAAGGTTGGGGTCAGTCAGTAAGTCCCACATCAACAAACACATAACTCAGTACTATTTTAAAAAGGTTTTTTTATTACTATTATTATATACTGGGATTCAGAATAATTGTAGAGATACATTAAAATCTTTTTCAGCAACTACAATATATTCTCTCAGATGTTTCAATTTGCAAATTTATGAGGCATTATCCATACACGTGTACAGTTTTTAACAATCCAATAGCACCAAGTTGTCAAATACAGACAAATGTTATTGTCTTGCTTATATAAAAAAATGACATTTTCCATTTCTTTTAATTTTCATTTAAAAAATCATAAAGACCATGTAGTCGAAAACATCACTTGAATACAGAAGCCTATAAAAGAAAATATAAAAGAGTTTAGCTGAATAAAAAGGCATAATCAATGCATAGGAGTCAACAAGGCAAAAAGTCATTAATAGTGGCAAAATACAGTACATAGTGGCTTAACATGCAGCATTATTGCATACTGTGTTCCCATCTGCATCCTTTACAGACCATCAATGCATGAAACACAAGAGGTGATTATTCTGGAAGCTATGCATAAGTATATAAAGGTTTGCGTGTCTGAATGCGTGTGCTTTTAGAAACGACCACGGATGCGATCCAGTGGGTCTGTGTCCCACATCTTTGCGTCCCAAGCCTGGAACCAGCCAGTGAAGGTTGGGGGCTCAAAGCCTTGCTTTACAGTGATGACCGGGGTGCCACGGCGACCAGAGGGGTCAGAATCCACATAATCTTTGGCTAACGGTAAAGAAACATGCACATTAATAATCAGGAATTACATTCAATGACAATGTTAAATCAAATGTAATCCTCCATTATGGACTGCTCTAGTTAGGATTTTGCTTTTTGGTACCTTAACTGTATAAATGTAAGTGTTAAATTTAGTTAGTGCTTCTGCATCTTAACTTACCTATTTTATCTGCTCCATTCCGCTCCATCTCGTTGGCATCATTACCAATCCAAACAAAGACCTAAAGGGAGAAGAAACTGAATTAAACATTTTACCATTTTACAAGTTTATCATTAGACCTAATTTGGGTTACATTTATATTAAACTTTTGACAGGAATGATAACAAGGCCGTAATCGATGGACACAGATAACATAATTTTCACAACTTTCAAAACTGTTTTATGGAAATTTTGTCTATTGACAGTTTTTTTTTCTCTCCAGAAATCAGCTTTGTCAGCACATCAACAATTGGTATGTTGCTAAACAACAGTACAATCCATTGAACGCACTATATTTCTATCCTTCTCAGACTCATTTTCATTCCTATGAAAAATGAAATGAATATAGGCACTACCCTGACTAAGTTCTATAACTCAACTTCTGGTATGTAATGCCCAATTTTCAAGAACCAGTCAAATAATTACAGATCAAATCTATTCTCATTCTGTATTTTCTGCTTGAAAATTCTGTTTCACTCAGAAGTGTTTTAGATTACAGAAGTAAAATGTGTTGCTAACATGAATACATGTTGACTTTAAGTCATTATCGGTACTTGAAATGCTAACCTGATCCCAGGTGTCCAGCAGCATGACATCATCAGTGGCCAAATCAGACTGAGTGAAATCTCCAGGCACTTCCTCAGCCTGAAATGGAATAGGAGAGGTATAGTAAATTGTATGCATTCATTTAAAAAAGTTATCATTTAACAAAGTTATATTAACTCACAATAAGACATCCAGTCTTGTTGGAGCAGCCAAAGAGACGTGGAGGTTTAACAGTCTTCTGCAGACTTTTAGAGGTTTGATAGTCCTTCTTTCCACCCAAAGCTGACCAAAACCCAGCTGAGCGAAGCAAAGATACAGATAAGCACCAATCAGTTCAAAAGAACAGGAAACGTGATTAGTTTAGGTATGCCTTTTAACTGCATAAATTACAACGTTTGAACATTTACAAAAGGCAGACACCCACCCGGCTCTTTGCCCTCTGAAATTTCTGTGGCACTGCCTCCAAGGAAGCTGCAGACGTGTTTAGCAGCAGCCATTTCTTCCTCTGAAGCGGCCACACCTTTCCACAGAAACAGGCCGCTGGGACACTTCAGCACCAACACATCGTTAGTATTCAGTTTAGATGCAGTGGGTTCCACCTGGTTGAGAAGAGAGAGAGAGAAAGCGTCAGAGAGGAAGATTATTGCCTGATGGTCATTGCTGACTGTGTCCATGTATGTGCCTGCCGTCAACACTGACCTCCACAGCGCGTGTTGCACGGGTGGAGCTCTGGCGGATATGGAAAAGGCGTGTATTGCCAGTCTGACTCTGACCACCTTTACGTGAAGTCCCACCCATGTGGATGACCATGGGTTTCCCCTTGAACAGGCTCATCAAATGGGCCGGTTCCTGGCCTTGAGTGACACGTACCTGCAGAGCGACATAACAGTGAATTCTAAACCGTGTAGATTTTTTTATTTCCTACAAAGTAAGCTCTTCTCTGCATCATATAAGACATGACAGCAGGAGTAAACAAACATAAATGCTTTATAAAATGTAAACTAGAGATGCACAATTTATCCAAAAAAATTTAAGATTACAATTACAGCTGCCACGATTGTTGATTGTGGCATTCCATGTGCTGCCATTGCATTGTAATTTTTTTTGTATTCTGAAAATTGTAACTAATTATTTTATGTTATTGGTTTTATATAATTATTTTAAAAAAATTAACTTTAAATGAGTGTTAGTTGATGGTTAGAAATCATCATACAAAACTAAATATTCAGTTTTGGCATAAAGACTACTGTTTACAGTTTGAGGTCTGAGAGTTTTTTTAAGAAACATTTAGCAAGGATGCATTAAATTGAGCTAAAGTGCATGTAAAGAATTATATATTGCTACAAAAGATTTTTAAATTCAAATGAATGCTGTTCTTTTGAACTTTCTGTTCATCAAAGAAAAAAACAACAACAAAATGTCTCTGTTACCACAAAAACATTAAGCAGCACAACTGTTTTCGACAGTTCAGCGGAAATAAATGGCATATTAAAATAAAAACAACTATTTTAAATTGCAATAATATATCTCAATATTACTCAGTCAATAAATAAATGTAGCCTTGGTGAGCATAAGAGGCTTCTTTCAAAATCATTAAAATATCTTACATACCACAAACTATTAAAGGGAAGTGTACATATCCAATATCAATCAATATCAATAAAGAATGTTTAATATCAATTGATAACCAATATGGTACTGATATATTGTGTACTATATATTGTGTACTGCACTAGAAACAAAGATGTTTTAAAACCAAAGTGAAAAGCATCAGGCTATTATATAATTAATTATATAGTTATAATAATAATAATAATATAATTATTTTGAATTTGCTAGCTCCTGTCACTTTAAATGTGGACATGTAGTGTAGAATGAGCAAACTAGAAAACCTCATTATAATCAGCATGGCATAGAGACAGAATAAATAAAAATGACAATTAATTAACAATTATAATAACACAATAATAGATGATAAGTTTGAGTTGTTGATTTTTGCAATAATTGTATAGCCATTTCTTTCTTTCTTTCTTTCTTTCTTTCTTTCCTTAATTTTATTTTAATTTAAGCATGGAATATAATTTGACCAGACTCGAGAAATTTGGCGTGTGTTTGGTAATACCTGGACAGGCGAACCTCCCATGGAATCATCCAGCTTGACTGTTAGAAAAGCTGAGGCAGCCAGCTCATCTTGTGTACACTTCAGTCCTTGCCTGATATAAAAATCAATACATATAAGTAGGCCATTAAATATTGACTTGATTGGGTAAATATTAGCTAAGTGGGTGGTTAATGAGCACATGTTCCAGCATGTAAACCTGTGGCTATCTTGACTTACCAGGTGTAGATAATGTGTTGCTCTCTGCTTCCCTGGCGATAGGTGTAGAGAATCAGGTAACAGTCTCCTCCATAGAACTGCCCATAGCTGGAGGAGTCCACAGGAACTTTATCCCCACCTTCTACACGCCATATCTGTCGAGGTCAGAGCAATGGACTTCATACAAGTGCGGCATTGTAGTTAACAATAAAATCAACCTCATTTAATTTTTTAGCTATTATAGCTGTTCAGTCATGAGTTCAAATGGGTCTTTGGAGTAGAGCTTCATTTATGAGTTTGTAGTTAACATAAAATAAATGCTATAGTAGCATTAGCAACTACTAGGCTAACAACTTGCATAAGAACAAAAACATCTGTATGATTAATCAATCTTTATGTAGCAACTTATTAGCAACTTAGATCAACAACTTAGCAACTTATTAGCAACAAAAATCAGGTTTGACATAGGCCTATGGCTGTGTGTAAACTATGTTGTTTTTTAGTTTTTTTAAGTATGTTAACCAAATAGACAGTTTACATTTACCATTGTTCTGTGCGTGCGAAAGAGTTATACACATAGATTCCGTTACGGGTTTAATTTGGTAATGAGAATTTCCTCAGAAAGCTGCTCAGTTTGGAAATGACTTCTATGTGAGCTGTTCTTCATATATTGCTACACTACAGACAATGGACAATGAACATTTTTGCATGCAAGATTTGACAGAATTTTCTCTAGTGTCACCACACCTAAAACTAAAACCCAGTTACCAGTTGCTGAGGCAACCCATGGCTTGAAAAAGCGAATTCTCTTCTGGGTTTTCAGACCAGACTGAACAGTTCTAAGTTCCTTGGTGTTATTAGCTTTAATATTTTTACCTGGACCTTGCCAGAGCCGTCATCCACCATGCCATGCTGGGCAGCCATTGTTTTGTTGGAGTGCAGACTGGAGGCATCAAAGGGAACCTGTGAAACTTTGGCAATGCGGCCAATGCTGTAGGCCTGGCCTGGACCTGTGGTTTGATCCTTATCCTTCCAGTTACTGAAGAACTGCTTGAACAGTGTGGTCTCGCCTCCGGCTGGCATAACCTGGATCTGGTCACAAAAAGTTAGACTGGTTAGAATTTGGCCTTCACTTGACTTATATTCATTAACATGCTGGATCTAAGTCTGATACCTGTGTGTTTTTGGGGTAGTTCTTGTCTTTGATAAACTGCTCAGCTACCTTCATGGCTGTCTTACGTTCTTCAGTGTTTGCGTTTGGTCCTGAGTTGTTAAAACAGATTAAATGGTCAATATGTTTACTATAAGAACGGCAAAACAATTTTGACCATACCTTTCCAAAGAAAGATCTTGCTGTCCACTCCATTGTCCAGGATGTAGCACTCGGTGGGAGTGAGCATTTCCTGTTTGAAAGGGCTGCTCTGGGCCACCAGAGATGTCTTCATAGAGCCTGCAGCATCGGACACCTAACCCATACAGAACACATGAATGCATACATTATCCCAATTAGCATAATATAGTGCTCATAGTGTGTGCATAATACATAAATGTACCATGTAGAGTGTGCCCTTTTTCTGATTGCTTCTGTCAGTCGTCTCATCGTCAGGGCTTCCTGCTGGGATGTTGGGCTTGGGCCCAAGAGCCTAAAAATAAACAAACACAGCAGTGGCAGCAGTCAACTCAGGACACAAAAAAGACTATTATGCTCAACCAAGAAGTACTAAAAATCAGTACCAGATGGACTGGGATTCTCTCTTTGGTGATTGCAACTCTAGTTGTATTAAATATTTACTATTTACTGTGACAAACGGATTCCATCTTTCTTTTAGTGTTTCTGAACCTTAAACACTAGAGCATTGTGCTAGCAATGCTAAGGTCATGAGTTCAGTTCCCAGAGAATGCATGATTTTGAATTCACTGTAAATCGCTTGGGATTAATGTGACTACCATGTGAACGTTTACAGATTCATTTTGTCTGAATTTATCTAGTGTCTCTGATTCTATGTTGTGTTGATTTCTTGCTTGTATTACTGGAATATGTTTTTGTAGCTACAAAGATGGTCTACAATATCTGGAGAAAGCTATCCGTTAGCATTTCCATTCATTTCAATGGCAGTTGCTCAGCTCACTTCTGCTTTTTGGAATAAGATGATGGTTACAGCATCTAACAGCAGAAGCTAACTAGATCATGCTAAACCCATTAGCTACAGATAGTGTCTTATTAGATCATCCATAAGAAAAAATGTAGGGCTGGGACTCCAGTTAAGTGGTGGTTTTATGTGGACAAAATTCCAGGATAAGTCACCAGAAAAGTTGGTTGTTTCACCGGAAGATTGATTTATGACATTTAAAATAAAAATTACATGGTCAAAAAAAGAAAGAAAGAAACATGCATGGATAAATTGTTTACAATAAGATCAGTAACCTGCTTTGGGCTACATTTCTGTAGCTCGAACAGTACAGCATTCCACTAATCACGCCAAGGTCATGAGATCGATTCCCAGGGAATGCACAAACTGATAAAATGTGTACCTTGAATGCTATTCAAGTAGCTTTGTATAAAAGTGTTTGCCAAATGCATAAATGTAAATTTAGAAAAACGATAGTGTCCATAGCCTGATGTTCTACCAGTTTCTACTTGTCTATACTGTGTTTTGAGGGAGCTCAGGTGGTTTACAACTTAAAAAAAGCCAGAACAAACTGATCAAGAAACCAGTGCTGTTACTGGTCTCGCTATTTTGCTGTCTTTTATTTGTGTTTCATTAAATAAACACCTTACTGAGGCGTGCCACCACTGATCCAATAACTTATTCTTTATAACACAGCACACCTGTCACAGCAACCAAAGACATGCTCATTCTTTGCACTGCATGTTTAAACTTGCACCATAATTTAGTTTTTTGTTTTGTAGAAGGAGATGAGACTTACAGCAATGACAGCCTCTGGCTCAGCACCATCCTCAATCATCTGCAGACTGGCACGCCCATTTCTCTCATTATCACGAATGCCAATAGCCACCTCGGAGGCTTTCAACCGCTCAAAACGGTTGCAGTCACTCCCACACCATTGGTAGATGTCCTAGGAAAATCAGAATATGATTTGTGAGGTTTTGGATTTCTCAAAAGGACAGCAGTTTCATTCATTACTTCACCCCATGTGTTTCTGACCTTGCCGAGATCAATGATGAAGCAGTCTCCGCGATTGAAGCTGGCCCAAGACATATTCACCTCTGTGGCACGAATGGCACGTCGCCCCTTAATGTGAAGCAGACGCTTCACATTCATGTCATTAGTCACCACATGCTGGAATCCAGAGGCCACACCACCTTGCTGTGTAGGGGGAAAAGAACAAAATATACCAAAATGTCTTGTGGCTCTTGAGTTACAATTAAAATAAAAAAATATTTTCTCATGATGATACACAAAAATTAATTGCAGATGAGTTTATACCAAAAAGTAAAATGCAAAATGCACTTAATCTGAGAGGGAAAATTGCACATACGTGAAAGGGAGCTGAGAAATATTCATCACAGCAATACATTGTGATATGTTCTGCTGAATTAATTCTTATTTATAAATGATTAATAATAATAATAATATTGATTTAATCATTTATAAATGATTAAAACCATCTCAGACTAAATCTGCCACAATATACCATACATTTGCAAGGGAAAATCATTCAGGAAGTTTCCACTGTTGATTTGAATGTGGTTTTTGACACCCTTCTACATAAACACATTTATTATTTGAGGAATAATAATTCTCATTCACTACCCAGGGCCATAGCCACCATATACATTCATTGATGTTGACAAATCAACATTTTTTTTTAGATTAGTGGTCTATCAATATAGGATTTCAATGACAGATTCTTATACTTTTACAGATTCTTAGACTCCAATTTTGAAATTTTACCTATTATTTTAATTATTATTTTAATATTATTCTATTATTAGAGTAATTTTACTCTAATTACCTTTCAATCAAAGAGGCTTTAATTATAGAAATTACTGAAATGTGATGTATAGTGATGCTAGCAGAGATTTTGTCAGATTTAACAACAAAAAACTGAAAGAATTGAATTTTCTGCACATTCAGCTCTCTGTAGGACATTATTACCTTGTACTTAATTCCAGTCTTAAAGTAGCCAAGGAAGGTGACAGATTCATTGTTCTGAACCTCACGGTACTGGACTGGTGCTCCACCCAGATGATCATCCAGCTGCATAGCAAAGATGGCAGCAGCTCCACCTTCATCTTGAGAGCACTCACTACCTGCAGTTTAAACAGACCCAGAGTAATGCAAATACTCAAAATAAACAGTGTCAAGGTGTGTTTTGTATTAGCCTACATATCCGACAAGAAAAAAAAAAACAGTGCCACGTCTTTGAAAGAGCACTGAATTGTAAATGTGGTCATTTTCACTCACCCAACCACATGTGGACATTGTAGGATGGAGCAGAAGTGGTGTAAAGGAGAACATAGGCATCTCCAGTGAAGAAGTTTCCTAGCAGTTGTTTGGGGACAGGTTTCAGATCCATCTTCTCTATCCTCCAAATCTGCAGACCAGGCTCCTTGCCTGCATTCTGGAACTCCTTATGGAAAACCATGATTCCTGGAACATACAAAAATACTGGGGCTGAACTATAAAAATCCATACAATTCGAAGACCTAATGGTATGAAGGTGAAAACTACTGGAAGTGTGATAAAACAGGGGCAGAATGGATCTTATAAAGGAAAACACTGAAATATTTTATTAATTTATATATATATATATATATATATATATATATATATATATATATATATACTGTATATATACCATATAACAAAGTGACATCCAATTTTATTTAAATATAAGGAAAACGTGTGGATGCACATGGTAAAAACATTTGCATCAATAATAATGCAGGAACTCGGATGCATTCATTCTCGGAGGACGATATGAGGCATATGTTTATATGCTCCCTGCATTACTGTACCTGCACTTCATCAGTGAGCATTTTAATTGCATTTTCAAGTCATATGGAGAAAAAGGGCTGTTCGGCTGTTGAAGAAGGTGGGTGCAGCCCAGCCGGGTGAGGATGTCAACAAATGAGTCATGCTGCATGATTACAGCTGTGGACAGACATGCGTGCCCCTTCCTTTGACTTTACCAGGAAAAAGTTTTATGCAAAGAACACACTTTGCATGTACATGAGATCTGCCATTTACAGATTCATAGTATTAGAAGACAGAGAGTGCGATTTACCATAAACTATAAAAGACAACAGAAACATTAACCAATTTTGAATGCAATCATCAGCCAGGCTACTACTTTTCACACAATAGCTAGATTGCATTTATTTATTTATCCGTCTAATTTCACTCTTCAGCACTGAAAAAAACTCATAATTATCTTTGCCTTTAAGCAAAATCAAAGTGGTGTAAATATTGCCTACACCCTGCAATTATAAACTAATTGCATCTTTTCAACCATTAAGAATTTAATTAGATAAACCTTAAATTCTTAAAACTAGAACTTATGCCTAAATATTTTGATGCAAAGTATGGTTACCATGGTAATTCATGTAAGAGCTTCATGTCCGTGTCTGAATGGACACGCCCACATACTGAAGTTCTAATTTTAAAGAAACAAATCGGTTAAATAAGAACTTTTGACAGTTTCAATTGAATAAGAACCAATAAAAGTCCATATGCACATTCAGGCACAAAATGTTTTTTTTTTTTTTTCTCAGCTCATTCTCAGATTTCTCCAATCATTTAAACGCAGTTTTTTCCTCTTATGCTCTAAAAAGTGAAGTGCGCATGATCACAAATGCCTGCAACGCACAAAAAAATATAGCAATGTGTGCAAATATAGATAAAGACTTTGCAATAGTATAAAAGCGGTCTGCAGCTACCCTCCACGTCTGCATTTATAATAAAACTGTTATTTCCTGTTCTTCATTTTCCGTCATAAAGCGGGGAACCGGATAGTCTATTAAATGCAAACAAAGAAATAAAATCCGCTACCTCAAGCATCCCAGAAAGAAAGTCGCCAGAAAGTAACATATGTTATAAGTGATAACCCAGAGATATAATAACAGTGTATTCTGCACTCAGCTGTCTTTCGGCGACTAAATGAAGTATGAGACTAAAGCGAGTTCAGTTTTCTTACCTTCCTGGTCAAAGAAATGCACAGAAGGCGATGAAGACAGATCTGGTTTGAGAAGCTGCTCCTGGTTTAGTCCAGACTCAGTTTCACAGGTTTCAATAGAAGCGAGCAGACTTTAAATGATCTGCTGTATTTTCAGGGGAGAGGCAGATGCGTCCTCAGCCAATGGCTCTCTCTGTTTCTCTCCCCCTGAGGCTGATCTCTAAACCACATTATGCAACTTTATGGCACAAAGTCATTCCACTCCCCTAAACCAAATCACTCCATAAACCAGCATACCTCCTTATTCTTTCTTCTTGTTTAGACACAGAACAGTGCAACATACATGAAATGCATTCTAAAAACTATATTGTGGGTGCAGCAGTAAAACAAAGTTTTTAGCTACTATGGCTGGTCTTTACTTAGTTTGTTATTTATTAGCTTGTTTTTATAATTTAATGAATTATATTTTATAATATAAACAATTATAATTAGTGCTGGGATTAATCGAGATTAATCGCAACCAAAATAAAAGTGTTACTTTGTGTACATAATATAGGTGTGTGTACTGTGTATATTTATTATACAGTGGGGGAAAAACTTGCTGATTTTGTACGTTTGCCCACTGACAAAGAAATGATCAGTCTATAATTTTAATGGTAGGTTTATTTGAACAGTGAGAGACAGAATAACAACAAAAAAATCCAGAAACACGCATTTCAAAAAAGTTCTAAATTGATTTGCATTTTAATGAGTGAAATGAGTATTTGACCCCTTCGCAAAACATGACTTAGTACTTGGTGGCAAAACCCTTGTTGGCAATCACAGAGGTCCGACGTTTCTTGTAGTTGGCCACCAGGTTTGCACACATCTCAGGAGGGATTTTGTCCCACTCCTCTTTGCAGATCCTCTCCAAGTCATTAAGGATTCGAGGCTGATGTTTGGCAGCTCGAACGTTCAGCTCCCTCCACAGATTTTCTATGGGATTAAGGTCTAGAGACTGTCTAGGCCACTCCAGGACCTTAATGTGCTTCTTCTTGAGCCACTGTTGCCTTGGCCATATGTTTTGGGTCATTGTCATGCTGGAATACCCATCCACGACTGAGGGAAGGAGTTTCTCACCCAAGATTTGACGGTACATGGCCCCGTCCATTGTCCCTTTGATGCAGTGCAGTTGTCCTTTCCCCTTAGCAGAAAAACACCCCAAAGCATAATGTTTCCACCTTCATGTTTGACGGTGGGGATGGTGTTCTTGGGGTCATAGGCAGCAGTCCTCCTCCTCCAAACACGGCGAGTTGAGTTGATGCCAAAGAGCTGGATTTTGGTCTCATCTGACCACAACACTCAGTTCTCCTCTGAATCATTGGCAAACTTCAGACGGGCCTGTGCATGTGCTTTCTTGAGCAGGGGGACCTTGCGGGCACTGCAGGATTTCAGTTCTTCACAGCGTGATGTTTTATAAACAAATTTCGGGAGGAGCACGCACAGATAATTCACACGGCCAGCTAATCATAAGTGATTACACTATTTATCCAATCAGTGCACAAGCAATCTCCTATAAATAACCAAGTACGTCCTACCTTCATTATCTCGACTTTCAGCATCCCTCCACCACCCCGACTCCACACCTTTAGCCTGTTCTACCCCTGCACGGGAAGAAGCGCACGGGGGAGCACTTTGAGGCCGAGCCGAGCACCGAGCTCGGACCCCTCTCCCCGGACAGGGGGAGAGCCCCGGCTCGATGGTCTTGCCGAGCTCGGAGCCCTCTCCCTGGACAGCACGCCAAATACGCTTAACCTTTACTCGGTTTGATTATATGTGTGAACTCGTGAAGTAGTGTGTTACCAATTGTTTTCTTGGTGACTATGGTCACAGCTGCCTTGAGATCATTGTCAAGATCCTCCCGTGTAGTTCTGGGCTGATTCCTCACCGTTCTCATGATCACTGAAACTCCACGAGGTGAGATCTTGCATGGAGCCCCAGACCGAGGGAGATTAACTGTGTGTTTCTTTCATTTGCGAATAATCTCACCAACTGTTGTCACCTTCTCACCAAGCTGCTTGGAGATGGCCTTGTAGCCCATTCCAGCCTTGTGTAGTTCTACAATCTTGTCCCTGACATCCTTGGACAGCTCTTTGGTCTTGGCCATGGTGGAGAGTTTGGAATCTGATTGATTGCTTCTGTGGACAGGTGTCTTTTATACAGGTAACAAACTGAGATTAGGAGCACTCCCTTTAAGAGAGTCTCAGCTCCTTACCTGTATAAAAGACACCTGGGAGCCAGAAATCTTGCTGATTGATAGGGGGTCAAATACTTATTTCACTCATTAAAATGCAAATCAATTTCTAACTTTTTTTAAATGCGTTTTTCTGGATTTTTTTGTTGTTATTCTGTCTCTCACTGTTCAAATAAACCTACCATTAAAATTATAGACTGATCATTTCTTTGTCAGTGGGCAAACGTACAAAATCAGCAGGGGATCAAATATTTTTTCCCCACTGTATAAATACACACATGCATGTATATATTTAAGGAAAATATGTTATGTTTAAATATTAAATATGTTTATATATAATAAAAAATATATGAATATAAATATATACATGTAAATATTTTCAAATATATACTGTATGTGTGTGTCTTTATATATAGGCTACATCATAAATATACACAGTACACATACATATCTTATATAAACAAAAACTTTTATTTTGGATGCGATTAATCACGATTAATCATTGCCCAGCACTAATTATAATTATGAGAAAATAGGCTGAACACTGCAGAACATGTCAGCTTCCAAAAAGTTTTTCATATTCAGTGTATTTCAGCATCCTCATATGCATGATAAAGTACTTGTGCACTCATATACATGACAAAGTAAATGTGATCAAATGTTCCACACATTAAATAGTTCATAGGCATAGACAAAATGTTTTTTTCTTGTGCATTGCATGTCAAATGCATTATTCATAATGAAATGAGTGTAATAATGCGAATCCAAGGTATAGAAGCTTAAATCATAAATGTCTCAAAGATAACAAATGACAAACATTTTAGTGCATGCAAAAGACAAATACTTCTATTTTCCTTTGATTTATTGACATAATGTTTATTATGCATTCATTGTACAGTATCATTCAAAATTATTTCAGCAGTTGGTCGTAAAGCATTGTTCCCACATTTAAGGTTAAGCTCATTGAGCTCACATTTCCAGTGAGGTGGCATTCTGCTTTCGGTGAAGGTGAGACCACACCTTTCGTGTAATTACAGCTCCAGTCAAGTCTGTTTGTTTGTGCTTCATGCACATTAGATTCACAGTACAGCTAACAATTCACTCTTCCCCATGTCAGTCATTCCCTCCATAATTCTCTCTGACTGCTTGTGCCGCCCTTCCCTGATCTTGCATTTTCTTTCACTGCTCCACCCAGCCCTCATGGCTCTCAAATGTCATTACAATCTCAAGGCTTTCGCTGAGCTCTGCTACACCTGCAGACCTGAGAATCTGCCTCACGGCAGCTGGCAGAATCCTTTGGCAACACAAGACTCTAAGATTTACTGTAATATTCTGGAGAATCTGAAATATTCCATCAAGACACCAGCTTTAGGAAGGTCCAAGCTTTCTATTTAATATTCTCATCAGATCCATCATGTAATGCCCTGAGCGCACTGCTTTATTTGAATATGCCTTAGGGTTATAATGCTACCAAGCAGGATTTCCATAAAGTGAAAGGTAAAGAAATCATAGGTGCAACTCTTAAGGCAAAATCTGCCTAAAGATTTGCTCAGAACAAGGCCTGTGGATTTAAAACATGAGGACTGTGAAATGAGAGAATAACAGTGAGGAGGAGTGGCGTGAGATGAAGTGGAGTGTGTGAGTCAGAGTGAGTCAGAGTCACAGGCTCTACGTGCTAAACTTAGCCTTGTAGTGGTGTTTCCTCAACTGTCTATGGCTGTTTTCCATTGCATTAACTTGTGCTCACTGTTATGCATAAAACAGATTTTTGAATAAATCAATGAGCACATTTGGAGCACTGGACTCTTTAATCTTTTCATACCCTCACTAGTTTATGTAATTTGTCAAAGGACACTTCTGCAATTGTTGCCATTCTGAACAAACAACAAATATTATAAAAGCATCACAATAATCTAAAGTAATCAACATGAATGCATCAATAACACCCTGTAAAGCAAATGTACAAGCATGCTTGTAATAAACAAATCCATCATTAAGACTTTTAACTGTTGATTTCAAACTGTTGCTTCTGGCTAACATGAGTCATCTATCTAAAACATTACTTTTTCCAGTGAAAAAGCAGTCTCGTCTGAATCAGAAGAGAAATATGCACAGATCAAGCACCATTTACAGGTGAAAAACAGCTGTTTGGACTCTCATTCTGATGGCACCCATTCACTGCAGAGGAATGCAAGTGATGCAAAATGTCTCCGGATCTGTTCCTTCATGAAAGAAAGAAACTCATCTACATCTTAGGCCTGAGGGTGATTAAAATGTTACATTTTTAACAAATTTTCATTCTTGGGTTAACTATTCATGTAATTATTTTAGACTTATTTTAGATTTGGAAAAACTTTATTTCGATAGTCCACTTTAGACATTCTACTAACAGTAAGTAACTTTGCAACTACATATCCACTAGCAGTCATTAGAGTATTAGTAGACTGTCTGCTTAATATCTTCTAACACTTTATTTTAATTATACTTTACAAGTTTTGCATATTTTCTTCATGCATCCCATGTCTAATATTTAATCTCAAGTATGTTCTTCATTGGTAACCAAACACACAAACTTTAAAAAAGGCATTGATGACACAGCTGTTGGTTGTGGTGGAAATGGTATCACAACTGAGGGACTGTCCTCATTTTGTGTAAAAATTGATGGCATCTTTTCAAACTATTAAAGTGGTTTAATTTTTAGTTAAGTCTTTGTTTAGATTAGCAAAGGTTTAAAATGTACTGTTATTACAATACAGAAACTATACTTTATTTCTTAATATTCCAGTGTTGAAACACATGCTGCCTAGCTTGAGTATATAGACCCACGAAACGAAACCACATCTCTGAAGTAATGAATGTGTATCAAGATCAGTTTTTAGACATATCGTTGTAACTTCCTGTTTAAGGAAGCTGTAACAAGTGTATGTTGAAGCTGGTACTGCCATGATAAAAACTCTAACCACAGGCACAAACAAATGTTTCCAATGACAACAATAGAGGGTGTAAACACAGAGCTGTTGCTGCATATATAATAGTAAACCTACAGGTATAACTGCACTCTTTAGTACATTATGTTGCACTTTGTATCAGGGAATAGCATACTTGACAGCAATAATGTCTGAATGTTAAATGAGAATGTTGAAAATGTGTATTCTGTCATTTGTAATACAAACCCGATTCCAAAAAAGTTGGGACACTGTACAAATTGTGATAAAAACAGAATGCAATGTGAATTTCAAATTTCAATATTTTATTCAGAATACAACAGATAATTCAAATGTTTAAACTGAGAAAATGTATCATTTTAAGGGAAAAATAAGTTTTTTAAGTTTCATGGCACAACGCACTCAAAAAAGTTGAGACAAGGCCATGTTTACCACTGTGTGGCACCCCTCTTCTTTTTATAACAGTCTGCAAACGTCTGGGGACTGAGGAACAAGTACTCAAGTTTAGGAATAGGAATGTTGTCCCATTCTTGTCTAAAAGGCTTCTAGTTGCTCAACTGTCTTAGGTTTCTTTGTCACATCTTCCTCTTTATGATGCGCCAATTTTTCTATGGGTGAAAGTTGGACTGCAGGCTGGCCATTTCAGTACCCGGATTTCTACGCAGCCATGATGTTGTAATTGATGCAGTTTGGTCTGGCATTGTCATGTTGGAAAATCAAGGTCTTCCCTGAAAGAGACGACGTCTGGATGGGAGCTATGTTGTTCTAGAACTGGGATATACCTTTCAGCATTGATGGTGCCTTTCCAGATGTGTAAGATGCCCATGCCACACGCACTCATGCAACCCCATACCATCAGAGATGCAGGCTTCTGAACTGAGCGCTGATAACAACTTGGGTTGTCCTTGTCCTCTTTAGTCCGGATGACATGGCGTCCCAGTTTTCCAAAAAGAACTTCAAATTTTGATTCGTCTGACACAGAACAGTTTTCCACTTTGCCACAGTCCATTTTAAATGAGCCTGAGCCCATGTTGTGATTTCCTTACAGTAGCATTCCTGTATGCGATGCAGTGCCGTCTAAGGCCCGAGATCACGGCTCCAGTATGGTTTTCCGGCCTTGACCCTTACGAAGAGATTGTTCCAGATTCTCTGAATCTTTGGATGATATTATGCCTGTAGATGATGATAACTTCAAACTCTTTGCAATTTTTCTCTGAGAAACTCCTTTCTGATATTGCCCACTATTTTTCGCCGCAGCATTGGGGGAATTGGTGATCTCTTCCCATCTTGCTTCTGAGAGACACTGCCACTCTGAGAGGCTCTTTTTATACCCAATCATGTTGCCAATTGACCTAATAAGTTGCAAATTGGTCCTCCACTGTTCCTTATATGTACATTTAACTTTTCCGCCCTTATTGCTACCTGTCCCAAATTTTTGGAATGTGTAGCTCTCATGAAATCAAAATGAGCCAATATTTGGCATGCATTTCAAAATGTCTCACTTTCAACATTTGATATGTTATCATATTCATGTGAATAAAATATAAGTTTATGAGATTTGTAAATTATTGCATTCCTTTTTTATTCACAATTTGTACAGTGTCCCAACTTTTTTGGAATCGGGTTTGTACATTAACTATATAATTTGAATTGTATAATTCAAAAATGTAAATATTTTTCATGACAAACGCTATGACAGAAATAGAAATAATGCAGAAAATGAACTATTTCTTAGCAATTTTAAAAGTTTTTAGTTTATTGCTTTTAGTTTTTCTAATCACTAACTGTCTGACTTTGTCACTTTTCACATGGCTGTTTGGCAGAGGACTGAGTGCACCTGTGTGGAGCCTCTCGTGACTGGGGCAGGGCTGCAGAATCCCTAAACCCCTCATCGCAACCTCAGCATTTTCTGCTATTGTCTGCCTTTTAAACACACGCCCTTAATACACAATCCCACACACACAGACATACATGCACACATGTGTATATATACACTCGCAGACATCAACACACACACCTTCTGAAGTGGTCAGTAACACACTTCAGTTGTTGAAACTTAAACAAACCTCTTTCACGCACATATTCACAAATTCAAAACTGTGCTTTAGTGCTCACATGCAACAAAAGACAGGGATATAATGCTATTGTCTTCAGACCGGAGGAGTGTGAGCAGAGTGTGCCATCAGGAATGTGGATAAATCCAGCACTATGGCTTATCCAACAATTCCAAACAAAGTCTGATGGATGCTGTTACAAAATCATTTAAAATCTTGGTAGATGTACTAGTCTCAGATTATTATATCACAAACTGGCCTGCGAACTGACTTAATGTCCCATTTCATTAAAGCTTTCAGAAGGATTGGATGTGAATCCCCGAAGAGAACCATTATTCTCTCTGCAGCGCTAGATTTGTTCCTGCGCCAGTGGAAATTTACTCTGGCTCCTCTTCCCAAACCTCAAAAAAAAACATATCTCATAATGCCACTGTTCTGTCAGATTTGATGGTTATATTATCCACTTCATGTAAAAGATTTTACCTCAAATATGCAACAGAAATGCCATTCCTTATATCAGTCCAACTGAACCACTAATTCTAACCAGGGGCGGACTTACCCATTAGGCAAAGGTAGGCGACTGCCTTGGGCCCCCAAAAGCCAAGGGCCCCCTAAAATGCTTTTCATATACGAGACGCGCATTAAGCGCGGACACGCGAACGGTTGCGGTTTAAGGTGTTTAACCACGACAACCGTTGAGTGTCCGAGTTGAACGTGTCTTGTGTATCTGCTGTGAAATTCAAATATTATGCACCTGACGCTGATCCGCGTGAGCGCGAGGTCTCTCTTTCCCAGTGCGTGCACACCCCTCTCTCTCTCTCTCTCTCTCTCTCTCTCTCTCTCTTTCTCTCTCTCTCTCTCTCTCTCTCTCTCTGCGTCTGCTCTGTACAGCGAGCAGCTGAAAGGAGCTGCGCTTTCAGTTAAACACAGATATGTTGCTTCTCTAATTTTACATGCAAGTATAGCACACAGCACAGCTGTCTTTATCTTATGTGTAGCCTATTTGATTTGATCAGACGACGGCACGATTATAAATCAGATTTTTGTGCAGATTAACATCTTGGAAGGGAGAGCTGGTGTCTTAATGGGTCGCGTTTCATCACTATTTCATATTCATTCTGTTGTCTGACCAGAAACAGTAAAATACCAATGAAAACAGTTTAATTGAGAATTTAGCATCAAAATACAGTATGTGGCCAGAGAGGGAAACAAATGTAAAGTAATAAATAATAAATGTGCTTTTGATTTCAGAAGAAGTGGCTGCCCTGTCCTGCGAAAATGTAAACTTTGTGTCACTCAGGCAAAGAAAGAGAAGTAATAGGAACCTGGTATTTCTATGTTCTTTTTTTCATGTGTCTAATAGACTAACACATTCTTTGAAAAACATCATGACCTTTGAAACATGTCTACTTCATGCTCTATGTAGAAACAGGTTTCACTAATAATAAAAATATATTGAAAAGCATATATTTGTCCATGCCCATGTTGATTAAAGTATTAAAAACTTGAAAAGTATTAATTTAAGGTACATTTAGAACAGATAAAAATTTAAATTCAAATTTTACCTGTAAAGTACAGACTATAGAATGAATGTGCATTTTCAATAATCAGTCTGCAGTTTTTGTTCGTCCAATGCGAAAATCACTCACATTCCGTTTTAAATAATATAATATTTTATACTTCTGACGCATCCCTTTTCTTAAAATAAAAAAACAGTTTAAAGGTTCAATTGTGAGGTTTACATTTTATAATTTATTTAGTTTTTTGTTAAAACTTGTATCTCATGTAAATCTTCATTTCATCAACTAAAGAATAAAAGTGTCTGCTAAATGAATAAATGTAAATGAAAGAATCCCATATAACATGAAAAGTAGAAAACACTAGACACCATTTGCAGCAGCTAGCATCACGACAGAAAAGGAACCTCAAGGTTATCTAGGTAGTGTGCAAATGTATAGGGCCCCATTCCTATATTTGCCTGGGGCCCCCAATAATTGCCCCTGTTCTCTGGACATTTTTCTTGTAAAATTCCTTGTGTCCTTGTGAGTTGATAAAGAGATTCTGTCAAACAAAGATCTCCAGCACTTTCATTTCCTGTTGCTGATTTCTGGGACTACTCTCCATTAACCACCAGACTCTGGCAGGAGAATTGCTAATCTCACTCAAACACCATCAGACATGTGAACAGATAATTTAACCAGGACTAGAAGAGGAAAATACTAAATTTTCATCGATTTAATAGTACAGGTAATTGGTTCTCTTTTTACGAGATATTCTGTCAAACAAATCAGGATTTACTACTCTTTAACCTCTTTAATAAAACATCTGTGAATAATTTAACCATTACAATGCAGTCTGATTACAACAAAGCAAATCATACTAACTTAATGTAAACAGTTATCAAATAGGCTGGGAGAAGGATGCTCATAGGACAGATTGTGTGGTTTGTTTTGATGCTAATCTGAAAGACACAAGTCCTGTGCTCCTAGGAGAGCACGAAATCTCTTTTCTTGGACTGCTATGGAACAATTGTGTGTCTAATTTGAAGAAAACATGCAACAATAGCCTGATTGTGATCATTATGAGGTCACATAACCAAAATGCCTTGGGTCTAAAATTTAGAGTTGTCTTGGGCATTTAGAAATGACCACACAGCAGTCATTCTGTGTCCTGACTATAAGTAGAAATTACAAAGTCAAACAACAAACATGCTCATATACTGGCCCCAAAGAGCATTTGAACACTTATGTACAACATCATCACATTACATTCCAAAAATAAGTCAAGTGGCATTTGCAAACAAATGATTATGCTTCTCTGATCAAACTATTATTTGCCATTTTTTGCAATGACATCTAACAGGCCCAAGGTCATTTTAGTGGATGTATGAAGCAAGACACAGGTGAAGTTAGCTAAGAAGATGTTTGAATAACATATAGATGATTTTTTAATTAAAAATAACCTTTTTTTAAAAAATGCATTGCTATTAAAAAAGATAGTTTCCATAGAATACACATAAGAAGCATATAAGATGTTATAAGCTACAAAATAGAGCATACACTTAATTTAAGCCCTTTGGATCCACATTAAATACAGCAAACAATAAACAAAACATCCCATATATGTGTGCATATCATATGATGTTGCATATCAGATATATTTTAGTGCTCTCCTCCACTGAAAATGCAGTCGTTCACAATGAGTAAATTTCTTGCATGTTTCCTGTGTGATTTTCAACATGTATCAGCATGAATAGTGGTGTCTGGTGCTGCTGATAGTACATGGAGGTTTTGGATGAGTGAAGAGGTGGTTCTAAGCAGTCTAGATTTTTTTTGTATCTCTCATTCCTTCATTGCTTGCAGTTCCTCCTCTGAATGTTTAATCTCATTCTCTTAAAGCCAAAAGACAAGCTCATTTACGCATTTTTTCCTCCTCTGCAATACATTCAATTCCTGATCTTAAAGGGATAGTTCACCCAAAAATGAAAATTCTGTCATTATTTACTCACCCTCAAGTAGTTCCAAACCTGTATGAATGTCTTTGTTCTGCCAAACACAAAGGAAGATATTCTGAAGAATGTGGGAAACTGAGCAGTTCTGGGGCACCATTGACTTCCATAGTATTTTTTTTTCCTACTATGGAAGTCAATGGTGCCCCAAAACAGCCTGATTACAAACTTTCTTCAAAATATCTTCTTTTGTGTTCAGCAGAACAAAGACATTCATACAGGTTTGGAACTACTTGAGGGTGAGTAAATAATGACAGAATTTTCATTTTTGGGTGAACTATCCCTTTAATCCACATGGCAAGACCACATGCAAAAACAAGTACTCTTAACATTATTATGACAATGATGACCATACAACATTTTAAGGAGAACATTATGAGTGTAACAGTTAAAAAAAAGAAGAAAAAAAAGGTTAAACCCATGTTTTTTGAAGTTATGCAAATCTTAAGGCATAAAGTTAGATTTGCAAATGGAACAGAAAAAAATCCAAACAAAAGTTAAATATCACATCAAAACCTTTAATGATACGCAAATTCTAAAATATTAACAAATTTATAGACAGAGTTCCTAAACATTATATTTTTCTGAGACGATATGCCACATTGCAAATCTAACAGATAAGGTGTATCGGTAAGAAGAAAATGGTCTATGACGGTGAGAATATTAGGTCAATTAAGTATTAAGTACGAGAATCAAAGTCATTCTTAGAAACTATAAAACGGGAATGATAACGGATGATAAATCTCCTTGACTTCACTGGACAAGGCCAAACTGAACACTGCCGCCCTGCTGGCCAACATGAATATATGCAATGAGAACAACAGCAAGGCCCTGATTCTCAAGGTCTGGACTGAAGTAAAGAACCATTCTCACATGGTAAAAATAAATAAATACATAAACAAATGTTTTATGTTTATCTTTGTAAAACCATTACCTGAGAATGATCCAAGTTACTATGCCCATCCAGGAATTACAGATCCCAGTACTGTAACTTTCCATTCTCTGAGCAGTGACCTGAGAGGTTTTATAATGTAATTAGAGAGTTTGGTTTGACTAAAGCACCTAGGATTTTAATACACATTAAGACTATATTTGATGAAATTCACTCACAGGCCATCTGGATAGAGTTCTGTACTATTGATGCTTATCAGCCAACAGATAAGTTGATATTCTAAGATTCATAATAACCTGCCAGAGGGAAGAAACCTGAAATAGGCATAATGCAATTTGTGCTGTACTACAGTTTCATTCAAGATTTATGTAGCCCAGAAGATGATAGTAGTTTGGATTCACCAGTCCAGTGTTCTCACTGCCCTGTAAATGACCTTGACAGTTTGAGCCCATATGAGCACAAATCATATGCAAAATTTCAACAATTAAAAGACTAATAAATAAATCAGAACGGATGAGTCTTGTTGAGAACTTGAGATCATTTAATTTTATTGTTGTTTTAAGCATAAAATATTTTTAATGTATTTAAAACACTGAAGTTATGTGTTTAAACATAAAAAAATAAAATTCAGTAAGAACAATAATCTTAAAGATGTATTCTCTGAAAACAAGCCTTAGAGTACATTTTAAGATTTTATATTTTGAGAATGTTTAAATATTTTTATTGGAAAATTTTATTGGATTTTTAAATATAGTGTAATATTCTACAATAAATACATGACATATAAGGGGGAAAAAACATGTTATACTACACTGTAAGTTACTGTAAATTATTTTTTAGTATGTATAGGAAATGTTTAGGGTCATATTGAACTGTGTGATAAAGTAATCATGGCTTAAAGGTACACTCTTTTTATTTATGTTGCCCTGAGCACTATGAGAATCTACTTTGATGTATACTGATACCTTGTGGAGTGGATGTATGCAAAAGCAACAGTTTTCAGTTACCAACACCATTGCAGAAATGCGTTTTTCAAAGTCAAGATTAATTTAGTCCACAAGCAAATGTGTTCTATCTCAATATGGCCCCCGTGAGGTCACCCACTTTACACATTCAGAAAAAAAGGTACACAAGCTGTTAATAGGGCGGTATACCTTTTCAAAATGTACACTTTTGTACTTTTTTTTTAGTCCTAAAAGATACATATTAGTACATTAGAGGTATATATTACATACTAGTACCTTTTAAAAGGGTACCTTTGCCACTGATGACTGAAGCAATGACTGGCAACTTCATAGTAGACTTTAAACATATTTAATAGGGGTAAAATACTGCACATTAGGCGTTTCAACGCAAGCAGAAGTGAGGACAGATCAGTGGTGTTATAACTCACTAGCAAGGGTCACTCAAAGAGAAGAGAACTTCACTCAAAGCGGAGGATCTGAAAAGCAGATTTAGAATTGAATCTTATACTAAAGCTCCCGAAAGCAACATGAAAAATTGATCTTTAGGATATGGGGAGGAAATCCACGACTGAAATGGATATAATGTTTCTGTTTTCTTTTCATAAAGTACAACCTATATTTTAATGAACAAAATCATAGAGTGCCCAGACACACGCATTCTTCAAAGTTCACCTGCATTAGTGAATGGGTGATTAATATTAATGTTGTAATCATCATGTAAAAGTTTACAGAAATAAACATTTTAATAAATTAAATGACAAAAGCAGCTGAAACTATGAATACAAGGGAATAAAGCATCCATATCATGAAATGTTGGACTTTGCAGATATCACATATGAAACAACTCAAGTCATTGCAGTCTGTGGTCTTACAAAACAAATCCTGTGAAGACATAAACCAAAATAAACAGTTGCCTGAAGCCGTTACATTGGCACAATAAAATGTGTCAGATGTGAAAGGGTGTGAAATTTATATGTCTATATATAATTGAAAATTATGGTTTAAGGCTGCATTACGCTGACAACAGGAAATAAAACCAGGATGCTACCAGACATCAGAGTTCTCATCAACCAAAATGGGAGAACTGCTTCTATCTTTGGAGAGTAAAAACATGCCTTTAAAATAACTGTGGCATGATTTAATCATTTAACATAGATATTACAACAGCATCTGGTTGCACAGGAATGTATATGAGCCAATGTGAAAAATGACATGATTCTGGATGTGCAGTCAAATAGATATTTCAGATGAACAGTGCTTTAAAGTCTTTACGATGAGAAGAATGAATGTGGTAACCCATGAACTGCAGGCAGACAGGTGGCGTCTCACCTCAGGCCTGCGGCCAGTTTTTGCATGGCTGCTTCTCGCTCTTCTGCGTTCTGCTGCGAGCGTCGCAATATGTTGCGCAGCTCCTGCAGGTGGTCAAGCGTGCCCACGAGCTCACCGCGAACCGTCTTCATCTGACTCTCCAGCAGCTGTGTGCGGTGGAGGGAGTTACGACGGTCTCGCTTGCTGCGCTGGACCTTCTGCTCCAGATCAGACACTAAGACCAGAGCATACAGACAAATGACTCTGAACATTCACTCTTCATTCATAACGATTCATTTGTCAACATTCATAACGACATTTGTAACTACACACTCCTAAAAATAAAGGTTTCAAAAGTTTAACAGAGATTCCAGAAGTAGGCTACCATTTTTTGTTCCACAATGAACCTCAGTGAACAGTTTAAATTAAATTAAAAAACAAAACAAAAACAAAGTGCGAAGAATATTTGAAGAATCGAAATAACCTATTTTTCCCGATCTCACGGCAATTCGTAGGCTACATATTTTACGACAGGGGTGTCAAACTCATTTTCACTGAGGGCCACTTCAACATTATGGCTGCCATCAAAGGGCCGGTTATGACTGTAAGACTGTACAAACGTTACCACTCCTTAACATATTGTTAAATAACTGTCTCTTTATTTTATTATTAGCTACTTATTTAAGTTACAAATATTGTATATGCATTTGCATAGATGTAAAAATATGTTATTAGCCTACTCTGTGTTATTTTAACAAATACTTTTCATTTATCAGGTTAAGAAATCCACATTACTCCGTAAATCAAAGTAAATAACAAAGACAAATATCATCAAACACAAGTCATTACATAAACTTTGTTAAAAACGTTTTTGTTACATTTTTGGTACAATAAATAATTGTGCGCTGTTAAAAAAACGTGTGACAGATATGGCATTTAAGATAAAAACAAATGAGCCCGGTCTCATGAAAATGCATATCAATAGCACGATTTTCTGTTTCTATTTGGCGTGCGATTTATATGCAGAAATTGACTTTGGTGTGCATATGATACGCAATCAATGCTTAAAGTAGAAAAAAAAGAAGTGGCCATACTCAACCCCACTCCCCCACCCAAAAATAAATAAATAAATACAAACTAAAGTACTAAAAAAGTACTTTTTCATTTTCATAATAAATAAATGAATTAATAATGTTTGCAATTCAATTCACATTTATATGTATAGCGCTTTACATGATACACTGTTGCAAAGCAGCTTCACAGAAAATGAACATTTCTACATTACATTTAGTAGTTTACAGCACAAGTCAATCTGCGATACCAAACAGGAACACAGGGGGACGCCAAAAGACCATTAAACAAGCTACCTTGACCTGACTGTTCCAGAATTACTAAACCACTGACTACTGCATATTCTAAAACACCTTCAGCCAGCATCCAGTATAAAACACTCGTGATTTTAAGCCAAATGCTGATTTTTTTTTTTTTTTTTTTACATCTGTGTGAGTAGCCTACTGTTATCTCCGTCATCTCTGATATAATCGGCTGTTTTCTCTGCATTAGAGCGGTTTTGAACTAAGTGTTTGAATGCATTCACTTTCTGGATCCTTAGACATTCCAGGAGTTTACCAGCTGATCTGATCGCAAAAAAACTGCTTCTTTTCATTTTTATAATGTTTTTTTTTTTTTCGTTAAAATGTACTGATTCAAATTATTTTACTACTCTGCGCTAGGGTGACCACCTGGCTATAGATCTGTTTCAGGACAGTAGATGTGATTTTGCCGGACAATGCGGGGCACGTGCGAGACAGATAGGTAAATTTATACTGTTATGCTGTGTAAATACTGATTTACATTCGTTGGCATATGCGCCAATTTATGTTTCTGCCGGTGCATGCCCACACTTATGGCAACATTAAATTCAGGAGAGAAGATCATTTTTGAGCGCACACATGTAATGTCTGTCCGATAGAGAGCGCGTCCGTTTTCTGTGAGAGTGAATGAATTCACCTGCCAGCGGAGATGTTTGCGCTCGCGCATTTGATGCGCTCTTGCAGGCTATAATGCGCTCTGGACATTTGTCATTAAAATAACTCCGCAGTTATTTTAGTGATGTCTGAAAGCGTCCATCGATTTTTTTTAATTCGCTAAATGAATGGAGAATATCGTGTTTTTCTGTCAGTGGTGCTCGAGCACTTGATGAGGTCCGCTTTATTCCTTTGAGCCGTCCACGCAGTCGTCATCAACGGAAAAACCATCGCGTATCATATGCACACCAAAGTCAATTTCTGCGTATAAGTAGAATGCCAAATAGAAACAGAAACTTGTGGTATTGATACGCACTTTCATAATGTACGATATAAAGTAGCATAGTTTTTTTAATAATTTTTTTTACAAGACAATCATATGCTCTCGCGGGCCACATAAAATGATGTGGCAGGCCGGAATAGGCCCGCGGGCCTTCAAGGTTCTTGTTTGACCTTGAGTTTGACCTTGAGTTTGACACCCCTGTTTTACGAGGTGGCTAATTCGTACGAATTCGTACGACCTCACTCGTACAAATTCATACGATTTTTGCTAAATCGTACGTATTTTAGGAGTTGTCAATTCGTATGAATTTGTACGAATGACCTACACCTAACCCCGCCCCTAAACATACACGTCACTGGGGTTTAGACAAATCGTACAAAACCGAGTGAGGTTGTACGAATTCGTACGAATTAGCCACCTCGTAAAATACGTACGAATGGGCGTGAGATTGCGTTGATTTTTCCCACTGTAAGAATCCATTTGTGGAATGTAGTAGGAAATAATATTACAAATTAGACATCAGTACTTAGAACTGCTGAGTCTTGTACATATATATATATTTATTTTTTTTGAATTCATTACCCATTTGTGTTTTTGTCGTTAAGTGTTTAAAACACTGAAGTTTTATGTTTAAAATGAGAAAAAAAAGTAAACTGGGCAAGAAAAATAAGCGTAATTCAAGATATATTCTCTGTAAACAAGTCTTATATATTTAAGTTCACTGCAAATAAATAAATAAATAAATACAATTTCCAACAAAAACTAATATTTAATCATTTCATAATTAGGTTACATTGTAAGTTTTTCTTTGTTCATTAGGTTTTTCTTTTAATTATAGATTTTATCTGAAAGAGAAAGACTATTAAGTCTTGTCACTTTGGTTACCAAAGTTTCTTGTTTTAAAGTCTAGCTTTTTTTATTTTATTTTTTTTACTGTAAAACAAGCAAGAAGTCTAAGTAAAGTGCAGATCACTATTGTGAATTGGTAATGCAGATTCCCAGATATTAAATCTGAATATTCAGATACAGACCCATAGTGTCGCCACAGGCTTTGCTTTCTGGTTCCGTCTCTGTCTTCTTCTCCAGCAGGCCTTTGGTTTCTTGTAGCATCTTTTCCATATGAGCCAGCTGAGAGGCGTTGTCTCCGCTGGTCCTGCGGATGAGCAGCCGTTCTCTCTCTCTCTCACTCAACTCTTTCTTACACTTACTCATCTTCTCAAAAGCACACGGTCAAACACTTGACAATGCTAGCAGAAAGAAGACGACTCCAGATGGCTTAAAACTGAATTTTGACCTTCCAACCCTAATATTCCTGCTACTTTTACAAAATACTACAAGAAAGACAAACCTATGATGTTCAACCAAACACTACCTTGTAATAGTCTCCCATTGTGTCTATATTTCCCCTGTCTTTTAGTTCATCTAAAGTAGCCTATTCTGTATCAACCGAAGCAGATCTGTAACTGTTAGAAAAGATGGTCGTCTTTTATACTTGTTATCGAGAGCAAACTTAGCCTGCAGGCAAACAAACAAAGAGTGAATAGAGAGTTATGGCAGTCATGAGACCAGCCTGATTCACAGCCATCAGCAACGTGGCCTTTAACACTTCGCCACGCACTAATGGACAATACAGCCAGGCATTCTCGGTAACTCAACATTAAAAACAGTTTTGTCAATACCGAGATGTTAAATGTGATTTTTACACAACTAATCCACAGTGCAGGTGTGTCTCTCACATGGCTTATGGAGATCTGAACACACATAGGGACTTTAAGACTGTCTCTCATCTGCCTGAAGGCATCACGGTGCAGAGCACAGCAGCTCTTCATGTCAATAGGAATAAAAATAAATGTCTTAACCATAGGCTATTTATTAAAGAAGCCCTAGCTCTGTCAGGAGCACTTCCTTCCCTGTTCAATCTCTAATTGAGGACAGTTTAGTCAGTCTTGTGATGAGTCACAAACACTTTGTTGGTAGCATGCATGGTCAGCAGGAGACAGAGGAAGGGTGTCCTTCTCACATGCTGGCACAAGAGTTTCATATCTGGGACAGCATCACCACTTAGGCTTAAGTATGTAGGTGAATGATGAATAATGCAGTTTAATATGATTCAGGGATCAGATTATTGAGCTCTGCTATACGTTTGGTAATGTGAACATGAAGATTATATTTACTTACTCTGGTGACAGTTAGACAGCATTGTTATTGTTAACTAACTAAATAATTTTTGGTAATAAAATAAAATAAAATTTTAAATGAAAAAAATTAAACTTAAAAAAAAATTAAATGAAAATTAGACATGTTGCCTTGGCAGCTAACTAACATAAAACAGTTGAAGTTTAAGTCGAAACTAAAACTGAATTAAAGCTATACAGAATCATTAACAAATAAAACTGACAAAAGCAAATATCAAAATTACCAAAACTGACACTAAAATTAAAATAAAAACTGAAAATATATAATTAAAAGCTAATTAAAAATATGAATAAATACTATAATAATATATAATACTAAAATAAGATTGCAAGTAGATATTTGACATTTTTGTTTTAAAATTTCAACATAGTGTGAACAACGTTGGGTTTCACGTGTGTGATCTTTTATTTAAAAACAAACATATTTTTTATATTAAATAGGTTTATTTTATACAAATAAATAAAATAATTTTATTGCAGATTGAATATTTGATATTTATTTAACATACATTATCATAAAAATGTATTATTTAAAAAATATTAATTTAAAATATGCACATTTAATAATAGTCAAAATATTTGAGCCCTGCCAGAACTGTGGGTTATTCTGGGTTTTTCTGATATGAATAGCATTTATGTATGTGTGCTTGTGGCTTACAGTTATGTGACTGAAACACACATGGACATAGATTTATCTTTAAAGCCACATATAATCACACAGAGTCCTAGTATGATCAAATATCATAATAATTTCCATAAAATAACATACTTTATGATGACATTAATATTGTTGTCCATAAGCTAACAGAATGTTGAGAGAGTGAACCAACAAAACATTTCTATTGATTTCGTTACACCCACTGAACCCACACTTGACTCTTCAGCTGAACACTGGGAGTATTATAACATCACAAATGAGATCTACTGATTAAAAGAAAAAAGACTCATTTTGACTCAGGGCCTCAGGCTTGTGCTTCCTTGTGAAAAGCTGCTTTTATTTACTTTGATCATCTTGTTATATTAGGTTAGTTAAAATAGACATATACAAGGCAAAATATTTTGAGATGATGTAAACCAATAGAAAAAAAATCTAAACAAATATATCATCTTGGAGTTTTAAACTGACACTGACAATTCAAACTGCCATGTGTCCAATATGACAGTTTCTTCATTGCAGCCCACACATTTCATTTCTCATCACTGTCAACATCACACACTTTCTCCGAGAGAACTTGGAGGGTTTATGGGCTGGTTTATTATTTTGGCATTTGGCAACTTTATGAAGGACTTTGTTTGGCTATTTCTCTCACAGGAAATGAGGAATAAATAAGGATGTCCACTTTATAGGCTACTTCTGCAGCTCTGGACTGCAGCTGCTGCAGGCCTGACCTTCAGTTCATCTGCTTCAGACTGAAATTCCTCCTGACAGCAAAACAATGTGGACTCCAGAAACTTCACTTGCAATTAAAAAGACAAATGAGTTAAGCCGAACGGCAGCGGGTGTCACAGTCCTGAAGAGGATTACTTCATTTTACATGAGAACAGATGAGCCGGAGATTATGTAACTTGTACTAACAGACTCCTCAGTTACTCCTGGTTACGTTTGTTAATGGGATCTCATATTAGAGAGGTGTCATTATATTACATTCAAAATGTACGTTTTTTCAAAAGAAAATAATAGATAAAAAGCTAATGGATGAGATTTCTCTGTTTCTAATTGCATATAATATAATAAGTAGTACAATATTCCAGCATTTTACACTGAAACCCACTGTGTAAACGATTCCACTGATAATCTCCGCTTTTCACAGCAAGAAAAGCATTTTTACCATGGTGGATAAAGGTAGGCTACTCTTTTACTGAAAAAAATACCTTGCAAAATTAAATGGGAAAGTCCCAATGGATCTCCTAGCATAACATTCCGAGTCATTACACTACATTTTGGTTAAGCACATGGATTTTTTCCATAACCAGTGTATAGTCAGAGCATTTTCCTCAAATTGTTTGTCACAGTCTGCCATTCTTGTGGTTTTAGTTTAACTGTGAGGAGCAAATATCTCCACTAGGTGGAGACAAAGATAGGTAAGACCACTACAAGCTAATCGCTAGTGAATTTTAACCTTACTTATAAAATAAACACCGATTCCAACATTAAACAGAAATTTTACTGGGGGAGTCCTTAGTTATTTCCTTAGTAAAAGTGCCATTGAAATGAATAAGAATGCTAGCTTTCTATGAGTATTACAGACCTCTTTTGTAAAGGTATCGTCTATATCTATGTATGGTGCACCGGTCCAGTTTCTCCAGCAGTGTTTGGCTTAGAAGCAAGTTCGAGCACATCCAGACAAAAGCACATTAACACAAAGTCGGTTGAAGACATTCCAGCAAATCGTACTCTGCTTGTCACGCTGACCTAATTATGTTGTGTGTAATTAGCTGTATAGAGGCAGATCCTGTTTGATGTTTTGTTTATTGTCACCAGGCCCAGATTTTTAGCTGAGGTGGTCTGGCACACTGGCACCTCCGGTAACAAATGAAGTGAATAAGAACTGCACAGTTTCCCACACTCATTTCAAGGATTATGTAGAAAAAGGATACAGAATCAGAACTGTTGATGTGGAAAAACTTATTATAGTTTGTTGTAGACTTCCTGGAGAAGCAGGGTTTTGAGGAAGAACTGCTGGCCTGCTCAGCTCTGCATAGTGTGTGTGTGTGTGTGCTTAATTATTCTTCTCAAGACACTTTACTTTTACTTTGCAAGGGCACAGATGAATGATTTTCCCTTCAGTGCTTCCTGTCAGCCTCAGCACTGGAGAATAGATTAATTTATAGCAAGGGCAACCTTTCTTCTGTCCTTAAAGTCTACAGTGTCCTTATTTAACTGTTCAGAAGATACAGAAATACATAGGCCTTAAACCATCAAAAAAAAAAAAAAATCCATTCTTAAAATAAGAATCTGAGTTACAGAGAGGCATCTAGAATGGAAGTGAATGGGCCCCATTCAATGGGGTCAGTCCATAAATGTTAAAATACTATGTTTTGACCATAATTGTTACCATAATTTTAGTTTGGGAAAAATATATTACTACCTCTTCTGTGTAAAGTTATATACAATTTTACAAATTTGCTGAATAAATTAACCGCATAATTCACAAGAACAGTTTTTCAACTTAAATAATACATGTTTGATACATGTGCAAAATACAGTTGCAAGAAAAAGTATGTGAACCCATTGGAATTGGTTGGTTTTCCTTCTGCATTAGTATCATTACTGATCTTCAAGTCACAAGTATAGACAAACACAATGTGCTTATGCTTACAACACAGACAATTATAATCGTTCATGTCTTTACTGAACACATTCACAGTGATGTGAAAACGATAAGTGAACTACTTTAGTAAGTAAACCTATTGTTCATGAGTCCATAGTTTGTTCTAAGCAGTTAAACTGCCCAGTGTTCTTCAGAAAAATCCTTCAGATCCTGAGCATTGTTTTGCTTCCAGCATATTCTGCATATTTAAACAACAGTAACTGTAAGATTTTCAAATCTTTTCAAACTGAGAACAACTGATGGACTAATACACAACTATTACAAAGGGTGAAAACATTTACTGGTGCTCAAGAAGGAAACTTTAAGGGGGTGTAAACTTTTTGAACATTAAGATAAGGTCAAATTGTACTTATTTTGTCTTCTTTGAAATGTAGGAATTTTCTGTTGCTTCTGAAAAAATACTGTTTAAAGAAAATTTGAAAAAAAAAACATCATACTGTTCAAAAAGTTGCAGAAAAACAGAAATTCCAGTACTTTTTCTTGCCATTCCAAAATAACATCGGTGCTTTTATAAAATGATTAGATTTGCATTTCTGCATTTTAATCCTCTAAAACTTGGCCTCATTTACTGTACTTTCATTCTAAGTGCCTGAAATAACCTTTTTTACTTAGTTAAAATATAAAAAAGACAGCAAAATTCAAACACAGCTTTTATTGTCTTAAATACAATGATGAATGTAAACCAGAACAACTTACTCTCTACACTCTGTTCAAAACGTTATCATTCAGAGACAAAATGAGCAACAAGAAAATGCATTTTTGGTATTCTACAAAGATTCAAGCAACACCCATCAAGTAAACAATAGAGCTTAGAAAACTGCCCACATGCAAAACAACTGCACAGAGGTCATTGTTCCAGTCCTTTATATAGTACCTGTATGATGAGAACAAAATGACATGTGACTTCAGTCAAATTAAGCTGCAATTGATCGGTCTTTCTCCCCAAAATAAATAAGCACAGAAAGGATGCAGTAATCCAAAGAGTCCTATCAAAACACTGGCTGTATTCCAGTCCAGGAGGCCATCAGTGATGTGTCTCCAACTCCACGATGGTCCACTCGCCCTGTGGAGATGCAGCGTCCTCAGGAGAGAAGCTGGTCACAGTGATGCTGGTGGTAGAGTCCTCCAGTGGAGAAATAAGCTCGGCCCAGCGCTTAAATGTGTCCTTTTCGTGATACAAGTAGTCCTGTTCATTCAAACAGTCTCGAGACAAGGACAGCGTCTGCTTGATCAGATACTGTGCAAGGTTTAAATCCTCTGGGACTGAGTTTATGACGTCCAGATTAGATTCTTGGTCAGACAGTAGCTGTCGAAGCAGACTCCAGTCTTTCTCTGCAAACTTACTGTCTTCACTGTCCACTTCCTCTTTAACGTCCTCTGTCTCTACTCCTTTACCCTGCTGACGTGACTCCTGTAGGGGATCATTGCTTCTGTCAGCATCCATGCTTTGTTCGAGGGCTTCTCCCAGGTCCATCTCGTAAATGGGGGACAGGGCTTTAGACGGCCGCCGGTCATGTGTGCAGGTTTGATCCAATGTGTCACAACCATCAATGTCCCCTAAAAATAATTGACAATACTGCACAATGACCAAGTGTTTTATCCTTGCGTAGGCTTTTTTTTTTTTTAAAAACACAGGACTTTTCTTGAAGACATGCGTTGTTTCTAGCTCCACATGATGTACAAAATCACCCCTAGTGCAACTGTGTCCTCTGTGATGCAGTTAAGCTTGAAATATCAATCCTTTTAAAGACTAGATGAAAAAAAAATATATACTTTGTCTTAGGCAGTTTTCACTTTTTATTGTCATTAATCAAGATCTGATTCAATGACACATGCATAACAATTAAGCAGATGTGCAAATCCAAAGTTTTCCATGGAGCACTCTTGACTTTCCATGGCCTATCCATGGAGCAACTTCTGAAATTAGGATAAGGATGGACAGCTGCCATAAAGGTGATGCACAGAAGAAAGCCTACACTGAATGTGTCTCTTTTGTTCACAAGTGCTGTAACAGTAAAAGGCATGTTTTGCCAGCCACTGTATCTCCAGCATAATTCATAAAGATATGAATTCTAGTTCTGATCAAACTGAGCATTTGTTGTCCTTATATATACACATCGAAATGCAAGCAAGCACTTACGCTTTTTAGTTTATACTTCTTAACTTAACGATACACTGAAAATATGAGGGACATGCTGGCAAAAGAGTGCTTATTGCTTTTCTTGTCAAGATATGCTTCTTGTAAAGATAAAAGTCCCCAAAAAACCATTAACAGTGATTAGAATCATGATCAAGTGTGAAAAAAGAGAGACATGAGGAGGACCTTGAGATTGTTTTTCTAGAAACACAACATACAGAAAAAAAATACTAATTCTACAGAAATACAATGAATTAAATGAAATCTACAACATAAAAATCTAGAGTTGAGAAAATGTTACCTACTACAGAACTACAGATGGTGTGATATATTGTGAATGAGAAATAAAACAAATAAAAAAACAAAAAAATGGATACAAACATGGAATTTCATAAATGAACAAAATCAATAATGAAACCTAGTATTGGCATGCAAGATTTCTTGGTTTGGGTGACTTAACAGACAGAGTCTTGAAAAATAAGACAGCAACAGACTCAACATTGATATTGAGTATAAAAACATCTAGGTTGTTCTAACACATTCAAAGCATCATGATCTCTGCAGAAGATGTGGTCCGGTATGTGCAGTATTAAAAGGAAGCTTAGCTCACTGTAAATTTGTGCATATATATATATTTCTATGTATATATTTGCTGGCCAAGTCACATGGAGCTTGTATTTTGCATAAAGATCTCTTATGGAAAAGTCAACATATAAATGACTTGGCCAATGAGGAAGAAGCTCACTATTTAGTATGGATAATAACAAACAAAAATGACTGAGGACTTAAGTGCACTGGTACAACTGTGACTGCCCAGCCATGCCACGTAACAGATGGTCTGACTCAGCATACTTCACCACACGCAGATAGATGTAAATATTAAGCATGTAAACTTGTTAGTAGAGTTACTTGGGGCATAGCGCCTCAGAGAAGGCAATTTAGTTGTGTGTATAGCTTATTGAAATATTAGATTGCAAAGGGTAGACATCTAAATAAGAGAATTAAAGGAAGGGGGAAAAGGAGGCAGTAGTGTGCTACCATCTAAATCAATGAGCTATCAAGATTTAGCCCATTGAAGATGATTGGAGATCAAAGGAATTGTCTGAATATTTAAGTTGAATAGGTCAGGATGGAAGACTGTGAGTAGATGTTTCTGAGGCTGCAGTCAGGGGGGATGGGCTCTAATGTTATACATTACCTGCTGGAGAGTGTGCGGGTGAGCTCGCAGTCAGCTGCGGCTCAGGTAAGTCTAGCCGCAAGTCAGCTTTTCTGCTGTCTATATGTTTGGACTGGAGATTGCCATACTGTTCCACCAGCCGGAGGTCCAGATGACTAGGGCGCTCCTGAGCAGGAACATCACTGGTGTCTTTGTCTTGCACAGGGGCATCTGATTGATTATATGCACAATCCTCCTGTGGAGATCTCTGGACCTCTGTCAGGAATACTGCAGGTTTGGGCTCTTGTTCATTTTCCTGGTGGTTGGAGATATGGTTGCCCCTCACTGTGCTTGTGGACTGCTGGAAGCGGTAGTCTGTCTGAGAATTGTGAGGTTCACCATCGAAGACATCAGCATGTGCTAAGGAATCATTTGACTGGTGTGTCGGAGTCTGGGCACCTCCTTCTTCACATCCAAGTTCTTCACACTCATCCACTGAGAGTAAGACAGAGCGACGGAAGTTAGAAGCTGACTGGTACTCTGGTTGCTCATTGTCTTGTTCTGCAGGATCTTCAAATGCAAGATTGACAATACCTTGAAACTGTGGAGGTGGCTCGGCAATTGTGGGAGCCATTCCCCTCGGTAACACCTCAACTTCTGATCTTTCGTCTTCAGTCTCCTCCTCTTCTTCCTCTTCCTCTTCTTCTTCAGAGGAGAAAAGTTGGTGGTCCTGCACGCCCTTCAAGTTTTTTAACGTAGTATCCATTTCACAAGGGTCCTCCTCCATTGGCACCTCATCCTTTCTAATCCAAGAACGTGGTCTTTGACGCCCTACCTCTTCTTCACTTGTAGTCTCTGCCTCTCGTCCTCTCAGCCGTACCTCCACACGCAGTCCAGCCCCACTCTCGTACATCTTGAGCTCCTCAGGTGTGCTGGTGTCACTGCTGCTGCGACCCAGGAAATCAGGGCAATGCATGGTCCCACACTTTGAAACACCACGCTCATGGGAACAACAGTCATCATCTTGCGAGCCACCAGCATCATAATCCTCTGACCGTGGCTTTATGTCATCAGAAGAAGTAGTGGCACTGCCCGTCTCTGACTCTGGGCTAACTTGGGGATGAAGCCCATTCCATGAGTCCTCTAGGGGAGTCTCAATGCTCCCTAGACTGCAAGGTGTATCAGGAGGGAGGTCTGAGTCTTTTGAGGAGTTCATGGAATTGAGGCCTTGTTCTGGTCCTGTGACATGGGGTGGAATGGCATGGCCTGTGGCCAGTTTACTTCCGCTTATCTCACTCTGCCCAGAAGTACATGTATGCATGTCCGGAGTTACTGACTGAGTCTTCACTTCTGTGCTACTTAATTTACTCACTAGATCACTGCTTTTCTCCATATCTTGAACCTTAGTGGAAGTTGCTGATATACCCTCAGGAACCGCTTCTTGCTGGTCTAGTACAGCTGGGCTGACTAGTGAATGCTGCTCCAGGGAAGAAGGAACTTTGGAACTCTCTTGACAAGATGTGACCAGTTCCTTGCTTCTTGTCTTACCTTCAGTAGAATCTGGATTCAACTGCTGAGTGACCTTTTTAAAGTCTGAATGTTTAGGGCTGGATACTGAATCTTTCACAGCAGTGCCTGGCTTTTTAGAGCCAGCAGGAGTTTTGACGGCCCCTGAGGATTTCAGAGATGACTTTGTTGGAAGTGTTTCTGGAGCCTTCTGTTTAGGTCCTGTTTTGTTTGGGGCAGAAGGAGACTGCCTGCAGGAAGACGTGGAAGCTTTGACACTGGGCCTTGACTCAGGGATGGCCTTTGTGGTCTTCTTTGTAGTTGCAGGTTTAGATATATCTTTCTCTGCCTCTTTTCTTGGGGAAGCAGGCTTTCTAGGGCTAAGGGCTGAACCAGGTCTGGATGAAGCTGTTTAAAAGAGGAAACAGTCTTGAACTCATTATTGTTAATAACAAATTACTTTTAGATCCATTCTGAAGCTTGAGTGTTTCTTACCAAGATTCTCTGACACAGTGCTTTTTCTCTTTGGATCCAAGCGGGATGCAGGAACTCCAGGTAGCGCACGACTGGTTGTGGTAGGTTTAGTCTTGGTTGATTTATTAGTGGGGCTATAAACACAATGAAGGATAAAAAAGACTATCAATTGGAATAAAGTGTAGATAGTAAAAATAGTAGTGCAAGTGTGAGGATCACAGCCTGGTTGTTCACATAACTCACCTACTAGTCTTGTCAGTGTCTGGTTTTTGAGCAGGTTTGGTCAGAGGAGATTTTGTTGTTGCCTTGGCTTGAAGTTTTGACCTGAGACCTACAATGTAAAAAGGATTATTAAGTTTTTACAACAACACAACATTTTTATAAATGACATTGCATGTTGACAATACAGTACTTATTTCAAAACAATTTCAAGCTAATCATTTAAAAAAAAAAATTTAACGTATAGCCCATTAATCTAATTAAACAGAGCACTATCCATCACAATCCTGGTCTCAACATTGTCTGCGCAAGAAAAAAAAAAAGATTTTTTTATACCTTATTGTAAACTGGTATCTGTCCTGCAGAACCTCTGTGCTATCTAAACCTACATTCCTTAAGAACTGTGAGCAAGGTAACAGGCATGTACAATTTTAGTAGTGCTAAGCAGCTTAATGATGAGCTAAAACCTACTCTGCTGAGCAAAGACTCTCTGAGTCACAGAGAAGTCAGCACCAGGCAAACACCAGCTAATGAGCAGGGAAAAGGGAAGAGATACTGTATCTATATTTTACCTCTATAATTTTCTCTCCCTCTCAACTGCAGTACATTCCTTCTCTCCCTAGCCTTCCTTTCCTGTTCTACTTTTCTAACTTTTATTGAAACTCAGAATCACAGATCATACTATTAATTAACTTTTACTTTCAGGGACAGAAGAGTGAACCTGAGGTGGTAATCTCTAATATCAGCAGCTAACATGGGAAACTAAGGATAGCTTCTTGACTTCCATGGACTTACAGCTGTTTTTAGATCTGAATTTCTGCTCAAACTATTTCACTGGCTCTGGCTTTGCTCGATACC
The DNA here is from genome assembly GCA_027422415.1 of Schizothorax lantsangensis. Lineage (NCBI taxonomy): Eukaryota > Metazoa > Chordata > Actinopteri > Cypriniformes > Cyprinidae > Schizothorax > Schizothorax lantsangensis. The sequence continues at coordinate 19,047,849 of CM049853.1, read as the reverse complement.
TCCACTCTTCACAGTAAAACAAGGACTAGCTTGAGATGTAGTAGAGTTTAAATTTGTCTAAAGGTAATTATGAATCCAGGTAAATTCACCTGTTGGTGTACTGTGGCCATTCTTGCGAGGACTCCCAGCGCTGTTGTCTGGTGAGGTGCTGCCAGAGTTAGATGGAGTATTCTGAGCATTGCTGGCTGATTCCTGAGGCAGATCTTTCCCTGACATTGTGTTCTTCTGCACTTTTCCTCCTTTAGTCTGGCCTCCCGAGAGATCAGACCCAGCAGGGGAAGACTTTGGCCTTGCTCCTGGGTTTGGCTTCCTGTCCATCACCGTCTTTCCTGTGGGTGAACCACAGGCACCTGAAGCGGTGGAATTCTCCCGTTGAGCACCGCCACCAGTGCCATTCAACACTGGTTTAACAGTAGACGTAGTCTTGGTTTTAGCTGGCATTTGAGTTGGTTTAACCTTATCATTTTTACTTCTGAGTGAGGCATTGTTACTAGCTTTTGTTTTGCCAGAAGGAGCTGTGTGAGCTGTTGGCCCCAGAGCATCAGACTTCATGGTGCCTGATGCTGCAGCTACAGATCTTGCAGGGGAAGCACGTGGACCCTGTGATACCTTAATAGGAGGATGAGTAGGGCTATCACATGGAGATGAAGTGCCCGAGAGGCATTTTGTAGGTTTCTGTTGGAGAAGGAAGAGAGACGGAGAGAGAATGAAAGACTATGATGGCTTTGCTCATTGTTAATCAGATCAGCAACCCATTGACACAGTAATCTCAGATGTATAAGACCATAGAGCACAAAACCATGATCTTTAGATTAAAGGCTAAAAAGCACATTCTTCAAAAAACAAAAAAAAAAAAAAAAGGACAGCTGTCTCCTTAGCCCACGGTCTCTGTATCTATATCACTTTGGTCATATATACATATTGTTTATTTAAAGCTCAACAATGAGGTGTTTTTTTCATCTGCCCTTGTCAAGCCAGTATTCCTTGTTTATATTTTGGCACCGGAACACCCTGACAACAGCAGCTTCAAAATTCATAATACAGCTGATACGATTCTGTCATCTTTAAAGAACAGAACTCTTGTAAAGACAAAAAAAAGCAAAAAAATATGTACCTTTTCTTTAGGAAAATATTTCTCACAGGGAATCCAGCTATGTTTTCAGGATCAGTAAATCAGTAATTCCCTGAATCAACCTTAACGTTGTTGTGATGAGACAGCTCTCGTTTAACAGCCATTTAATTTCAGTTCAATCAGCTTGTCTTTCAGTAAAAGAAAACCTTATAAAATCTATGCCTATGCCAGTAAATCACATTATTTCAGGTGGTCAACCGATATTGAGTTTTTTAATGGCTGATGCTGATATAGATATCTAGAAAGCAGATTGGCTGAAATAATGCAGATAGATACACTTTACAATTTAATGAAAGCAAACAGGACTGTTGAATTTACAGTAAACTAATATATTTTACACAATATTTACTCAATATAATAATAATAAAAAAAATTACTTCTGTTTATTTGTGATGGAGACAATCTCAAAATGACTAAATATTGGCTAATTAACCTGGGCCAAAATATCTGTATGTATCCCATCATTTTTCTGTTTTACAAAATAAGCAACAGAATAAAAATTACCTGAGAGCTGGTGAGCACAGGTTTTTTTGCAAGCCGTCTACAGTCTCCTTTATCAAGAGCAGCTGAGAGGGTTGGTGGAAGGAGGAAGAAAATAAAGACTAATTTTAGATTACAGACAGCTTCAGTTTAATTAGAACATCCACTCCTGCATAATCAACATTTGCTAAACATTTCCTCAATCAGACACGCAAATACTTGCAGACTTGCAATCAGTCACAACCCCAATCAGTAAAAGTGGCAGCGCAGCTCTGCAGAGAACCACTGATTTCCTCCTTCATCTCAGATAGAGACAGCGCAGATCTAGCCTTTGATCATCTCACAGCTTATCCAGAGCATTCTTTAAATCATCAGAAAAAAACAAAGATCTAGGCTTCCTTCCCAGCAATACAACTGAGCTCTGATTTCACTGCTGTCATCCCCGAAATCAATCCAAATCATGGATCAAATAGCTCCTGTGAAGGAAAGCAGCTGGAGTGTTTGTGTTTGCTGTTGCATGATGAATGCTTTGCATATGAGCCACCACATTTGCATTCCTTTACATATGCGAGGGAATCTTTAGAAAGCGCAATCTTGACACCTAAAGCAATGCATAATTTATGCGCTAGCATATATGTTTCCACCTGCAGAACAGAACAACACAAAATCCACTGTATCTCATTGTGGACCCCATTCTCCAACCCCCTCTGGAAATGCTTAATGTTTTGATGTGACTGTATTCTATCTCTCAATGTTCAAAGCATCACTAAGTCATATTAAAGTACTGTTGTTGAAGGACTGACAGGAGCTGGAGGTTATCCAGCAGGGTTTCTCTCACCAGCACTGACTACCCAATATCCATGCAAAGGAGGGCTCTTAATCACTGCACTGGACCACAAAAAAAATAAAAATAAACACACACCCCTCCTCCTCCACACATGTACACAAGCGCATTCTGACTGCTGCATGGTTTGAAAACTGAGCTTCCATTGAGAGCTGTTCATTTCTTATGTTCTTCTCTCTTGTCCTCCTCTAATTTATACTTTACCTTCTTTCCACATTATTTACATTTAATTTCCATTCCCCTTTCTTTTGCTATTGCTACATTCTTACCTTTTCTTCTTCCTCTCCTTACCTGCGAGTATTTTTTCTCGATATCTGGGTTGTAGTGTGTCCCATCCTTGTGTGTGCCGCACTGCAAAGAAGGACTGAAGCAGGAAGGTCCAGAGCTTCGTGCGCAGCGAACACAGCTCACGCCTGAATGGCTACCGGAGGGACAGAATGAGTGAGAGAGGGTGAGCGAGAGAGAAGGAAGGAGGGTGGATACAACAGCAGGAGAACAGGAGCGAATCAGCAGCTGCTTCAAAGGCTGGTTGTCTTGGCAACCGATCGCCGTTGCCTCCCTCTACCCTTAACAGGATCCTCTCCAGCTAAATGGATGATGTCAGTAGCAGAGGCTTGTGTTCCCGCCTTCTGCACCGAATGTTCATTAAAAAAAAGAACGCCTATTTTTTCAGATTCTGCCTCAGCCTTTCCATCCGCAGTTCATTTCTCCCACGTCCCTTCCTGCTTTCCTCTATAATGGACATGGAACCAGATTAGACATGGCCACACCCATGACTCTTGGTCTTTCTCAGACTAATCCATTCTGCCATTTCCCCAGGGATGTGAATTAACTCCCAACGAGACAGGAAGCGACAGAGATGCCCAGAGAGAAATATAGAAAAACAGAAAATGACAGAGGGAGTACTGTAAGTACGAGAGGTGGAGTTGTTTACCATGACCTTTTCTATTTGTAGTGTCACTTTACTGTAATCCGGCCTGGCCATGTACATTACAGGCGAGTTTAAATCCCAGGATCAAGTGAAGCACTTTGTACACGTGCCATTAAATACAGAGAATGTGCTCAGCAGACCGTTGCTGCAGGTGTGCACTACTTGATGAAGCACAGAAAATCTATCCATCAAGTATTATAATAATTACTGTACACCACTGATGCAGTTAACATATTAAAATCAACATGAAGTCATAATGTACTTTGTAAATTCATGCATTTATTAGTGCATGTTTTCAATTTTTTAAGAAATGATTTTAATTCTTTATAAAAACGTAATGACTTAAAGTCTGAATTGGCTGGTGTCACAAATCCTGCTTACTTTTACTACAACTTTCCTCCCACCAGTATTCTGGTAATGCCCAGTGGACAGTAATGCCACCATGCTTTGAATATCCTGTTTCATTTGGAAGTCAGATTACAAAAGTAAAAACATACAGTAACTGTATGCACATACTGAAATCAAAGAATGCAGATTAAATTTAATTATTTATTCCTCTGATTTACTTTATATTGACCAAAATAGAACAGACAGTTCTGATCCGGATTGCTAAATAAAATAATGTTTAAATGAAAACCTGTATAAACATGTTATAAAATAAGGCATCCGGGGCTGTGCTGTATTTTTAATATAGTTAACGCTGAAGGGGTTGCAGGTATTCCACTGCAGGTTGCACCTAATCTCTGACAAACGACAGGCCGGAAGTCATTTACTTTCAATGGAGAGTAGTATGGGAGCTGTGTAAAGTTCTGACCATATGCGCATGCAGAAATTTCAGATCAGATTTGCAGCTACACCACATGTGACTGTCTGACTGTATGTGATGTATTCAAATTAAAATATGACTGCAAGGAGAAAATAACCAATTAGGGCTGCACGACTATGACAAAAATCATAATTGTCGATTATTTCCTTGAAATTGTAATTGCGATTATTAATTACGATCATCACAATTTACATTGAATGATGTTTATACCATTGTTTGAAGCAACTGCATGCCATATTTTTAGATGAAAATAAACAAGCTGAAAACACTAACTGAAAAACTTCTATAGTATTAAGCCTTAAATGTGAACTATACATTGGATTGGTTTCTTCTTTAAATAAAAAAGTTAAAATATGCATGGTATTATAATGCTATACTAAAATTAAAAGAATGCAAAAACCCTTAAGATAACATGTAGAAAGAAAAGAAAACATCTTAAGCACACAGAATAACATAAGTGGATTTTGAACGATTAATTGCTGCTTTGAACGATTACGTAATTGTGGCATCCGTAATTGTAATTGCAATTATACATTCGATTAATTGTGCAGCCCTATAACCAATACTTTTGCACTAAAACTGTATTTTTTAAACACTATTTCTACATAATTATGTAAAATAAATTATTTCTGTAAAAAAGTAATTATATACAAAATAATTATTTTATAATAAATACATAATTATTTATGAAAACCTACTATGCTTTTCTTTCAAACGTATTAGCTGTCCATATTTTTGTGTGGATATATAACAGCCGTCTTGTTTGGATCAATAAAAATAAATGATTAATTTACTAAATAATCTGAGTTGTAATTAAATGCTGGCTTGTAGTGTTCTGTTTCTTTGTTTACCTCCACTTCCTCCTGATAGGCTTGGTCTTCTGTGATAACATCTAACTCATTCGGGTCACCGCTCAGCCGGTTCACAGCAGTGAACAGGTCACAGCAGCTCTCCACAGTAACGCCCTCCCTCACGGCTACGCACACCTTCCTCAGGAGAGTGGGGTCACGTGTGAACTCCTCTCTCTGAAACAGTACACACCTGACTGTCATAGCTGACAAGACATCTTATATCTTATGCCTAAACATCATCGATTGGTCGTACCCTTCGGAGATCGTGGAAGGCAGCGGTGTATGTGACCTGGGGCAGATGTGTGACAATCATCTGTAGACACTGTTCTTGCAGTTCACTGGCCAGACTCAGCACCTGCTTGGCCCATTTCACCTCCGGCAGGCTGCCAATCAGCTGCTCGCTGCCACACAGCACAGATACTACACTCTGCACCGTCTGAAACACATCACAATGTTACACACATACTCTGCACCATCTGAAAAACATCTTCATAGACACACTGTCTCATTCATGGAATCCATCTTCCCTGCTTCTCATGCTGGTTGCACTGTTAGTGACTGCATATTTCCTAGTGTAATCCAATATGCTTCAGCAGTGGTTTACATCAAGGCTGGAAATCAGGAGGGGGAAAACCCAGTGTTATACAACTACACTTGGCTGACTGCAGCTGCTGAAGTTCTGGGTCTGTGTGTCTGTGTGTGTGTGTGCGTGAGAGAATTTTAGGGGACTGCCAGACTATGAGTTAAGTGAATGAGCTGTTTGTGGCTTTAACGCACACACACACACACAAAGCCACTCAATCAAGACCTCTAATTGCTCTTTAGTCAATAGCCATCCTCAAAACAGAGGCCACAGCTCATCTCATCAATGTCTTATTGTCCTATAGTATGCACTATGCAGACAGAAGCAGAAGGACAGTAAGGAATGAAAGGAAACATGGGTTGTTGTCTATGCTGTTTCCCACTAGAAAAAATGGCATATAAACATATTGAATAATATCTTAATTCAGTAGCATTAGATCAGTATAAAAACAAAGTCAAAGGGAAGTCCCCACCACAAGTGAAAACAAATATGTGTCTGTTACACACCATGTTTTTGGTGACAGTATTAAGGCAATCTCTCTGTAGCTCTGGAGGGAGGAGGGCAAAATTTCTTTCTGACCAGCACTTCACAAAGTGCTCAGCTACCCATCTGTGGATTGAAACAAACATCAAGAGCGTAAGCTTTTATCTTCATTTTTAATTACAAATAAGTACAATTTTAAACTTCCAGCACAATTCCTGCTAAACTACCAAATTAGCAAATTAGCTACCAAATTAGCTTTTTGCCACTGTACCTTAAAACACAGTAAAAAAACAACAACTGTCTTTTAAGTTACAGTAAAATGAAACATAGTACAGCCAAAAAAATCCTTCATAATTTACCCACTTTAGTGTCATTCCAAACATTATACAACAGCAAAAAACTTTACCATAAAAGTGTAAAGGATATAAGTAAAAGCTATTGTACATCCTTAGAAGACTTGGAATATAGTGCACTAGTCATATGAAGTATTTTTGTAGCACTTTTATTGTTTTATAGTCTTCTTCTCTTTTTTGGATCTTGTCAGCATTAAAGGTTGGGTAAGCAATTTCTGGTAGCCAATGTTGATATTTGAAATCACCAAAACAAACACTCGCCTACCCGAAAAGGGTCTCGCCTAGGGCAGTGTGATTAATCGAAATCGAATTGCAATCGCGATTTGAGACGTTGCGATTTGCTAATCACAAAACCTGCGATGTGGACGCGATATTACTCTGTTCCAGAGCATATGCATGACTGCCAGCCTTGAGTGGCAGTCTTACTAACCAATCGAGTGAGCGCACCTCCGTTCTCCCCGATCAGCACTGCTCTAGCCAACTGCGTAAACGCCCACCATTTAAAAAGGGTCAGATCGAAAGTTAGGCAAATTAAAACTAAAGAAAAACGTATGTAACTTCAGCTTTGAAATCACAGACAACGAACAAAAAAGGTAATTTGCAAGAGCTGCGTCACAACGCATATCAAGGGCTCCCTTATCGGTTCTGCTTTCAGTACTGGAGAATAAAATATAAATTTTTAGATGTTTTTATTTTAGTAAGCTACATGAACGTTATCTTACACATTTTATCTCCCCAACAGATTAATTTGAAATAAGTTTATAATGCATGTTCGCTAATTCAGAAGACCACACACAGCCCATGTCTCTGAATTCTTCTCATACTCGCTCCGCTCTGCCCAATGCTGCACGTCTCCCGCGTCTCACGGACGAGCCGTTTACACGCAGCCTGTCTCGTAATGCTCTTTTATACTCACGGTCTCGCGCCCGGCTCCGCAAGTCTCTCACGAGCGCGTTTGGCAATATGGACGAGGCCTGACACACGTGCGCAACCTATCAACTCGCGCCTGGCTACGAATGTAAATTAAGTCTAACTGCTTGCCAATTTCACTTGGATGAAATGAAACATTCAGCACATTTCCCACTTGTTCTTAAAATCCCAAATACTTAAAAATGAATAAATTAGCCCGTGTAACATGTAATACTTTAATAATTGACTAAAGAAATACATTTCTTTATTTATAAAAAATAAACCAATCTTTCCTGTGAAATTCAGCAATTCTGTAGAAGTAGTAATACCATTATAATCTTCCCTGCAGAAAAAAACACACACAAAAAAAAGTAGAACCCCTCCCAAAACACAATAGAAAATTTAATGGATTTAAGGGTTATAATGGGAATTGTATTGGTTTTAATGTAAACCATAATGGTGTCTACTGGTATTTGATGCATTCTATTGGTGGGATGTAATCTAGCAGATGGAAACCAATAGAACAACAGTAATTCCTATTGGAATAATGCCCAAAACAAAAAGGAATTTTGTAATGGTTTTATGGAAACTATAAGAATTTCTGTGATGGTTTCTATTGTTTTGTTTTTTTCTTCAGCAGGGTAACAATACTCATACTGTGCTGCGCATTATTGACAATATTGAGCTGAAGCTTGACTTTGCAAATTTAAAATCGCAAATCAAATCGCAATATCTGTCCAAAAAAAAAAAAAATCGCAATTAGATATTTTACCCAAATCGCACAGCCCTAGTCTCGCCCCTATTTTGATAGCTCCACCCCACACATACGTTGTGCTGTCTACACTGGATGTTGCACGGCGCGACAAATCTCCGACAGAAAACTGCTGCTGCGTTCTATTTATGACGTGCTGACACAAATTTAAAATGATTTTCAACGGTCGCTTTATCGCGTCCAGTGTATTTGGACGCGATAGTGTCCAGTACTTCTTGTCTTATCGTTCCGCAGACGTTTTCCTCTTTTGTTTTTTTATCCGCCATCTCTATCTTTCTGTCGCTCGGCTCGGCTAATGTCCGTCCTGTGCACTGAACGCTCTCTCCTCCACATCATGAGTAGACACGCCCCTTACTGCTGATTGGCTACAAGTTTGTTTTGGTACTCTGCCCCGACTCAGTTTTCTAAAGTGTTTTGGAAAAATTACATACCCCACCTTTAATCTGTCAATATAAAAATTCTGTTAAATATTCATGCCAAACATCTTTGTTCAAACAAGAGAAGAAAAAACATTTCAAACAGCATGTGAAAACGATGATAGAACAGCTTATGCCAAGTTCACACTGCACGATTTTAGCACGATTTTTCACTCGCCGACAGGTTTTGATAAATCGGCGACAAATGCCCGAGATCGGAGGCAAATCGGTGCTCGTTCCCGCGAGTGACAATCGCGCAGTGTGAATTATCAAAGACGCGATCTGAGAGAATCGCCGATGTGTCGCCGACGCCCGCAGAATATTTGGCATGCTAAATATCTGGAGCTGTCTGCGATTCTCAATCCATTCTCAATCCTGCTGTGTGAATGAGTTCTGACCGGTTCTGACTGAAAAATACATCGGCGATGACCTACAGCCAATGAGAGAGCAAGATACAGGGCAGCTGGAAGTTCGAGGAGGTTTTTTTTTTTTTTTTTTTTTAAAAGCGAGCATTAGAATATACAGAACAGGTAGGCTACATGAAGATGAAGGGGCTAGGGTTTTTCCTGTAAATAATATTCTTCTATAAAGGACAAAATATTTATTGCATTTTTCTTTTTCATCACTTTGAGGGCTTTTATAGGCTATAAGAAATAAACTCATTATAAAATGCACAACACGTTGGTTTCACTTTCAAGTAGGCTAGATTTGTGTATATAAAAATTTCACAGCAGAAGTATGTTTGTTAACAAGTCATCTTTATTAATTATTGTGTGTTCGTGGAGGACTTATAGACCATAATATCAGCGTGATCTTGCGTTATTTCCTTATCACTTCTCGCGTGTGTTTGGCTGTATTTGCGGATCAGACAGAGTTGTCGGCGATTCTTCCTATTGTGAAATCATGCAATGTGAAACCCCCTGTCGCGGATCATCGTGCAATGTGAAAACAGCAGCGACTGAATCCTACCCCAGATAGTCATGCAGTGTGAAAACAACGGCGATCTGACGAGTTTGAAAATCATGCAGTGTGAACTCGGCATTAGGATGGGCGAAACAACCAAAATCTTAAAGGGATAGTTCACCCAAAAATGAAAATGTTATCATCATTTCCTCACCCTCATGTTGTTCCAAACCTGTATAAGTTTCTTTCTTATGTTGAACATAATAGAAGTTATTTTGAAGAATGCTGGTAATCAAAGAGTTGATGGTCCCCATTGACTTTCTTTCCCTGCTATGGAAGTCAATGGGGACCAACAACTGTTTGGTTCTTAAAAATTCTTAAAAATATCTTCTTTTGTGTTCAGCATAAGAAAGAAACATACAGTACAGGTTTGAAACGACATGAGGGTGAGTAAATGATGACAAAATTTGCGTGAACTATTCCTTTAAATCCTGATATGCATAATTTTAATCATGACTGTAATAAATTACTAAACAAACTATTATATGTATATATCCAACTTTACACATACACATACTTATAAAGCATTATATACTAATAGCAAATTTCAACTGGTTGATAATTTATGTCAAGTGTCAAATTTAAACTGCTCTAACCTTCTAAATGTGGACTATATGAGGCATTTAGGTATTAAAACATTAACATTATGAATGAAGCTGCTTTTAAACTACTGTATGTGTATTGTGAAAAGCTCTATACAAATAAAAAGTTATTTCTGGAAGAGTTATCCCAATGATCTAGGTTAGTAACACTAGGGCAGTAGGTTCAGCAGGCACTGGACTGGCACTGAACTGAAGCAGCAGTGCTGGGCTGATCTTATACCATCAGATCATTGATGCTCTACTGAGAGCCTCTCATCCTGATGCGTGACTCTACACCCTCCTACCCACGGCGGAGGCAGCACCAAAACATCACAGAAACAACACACACACACAGTCTCTCTCTTTCTATCTCTAAGGCACTGGAAAAATCCCGACCTACATTCACACGCCTCTCTGAGCTGCTTTACCGCAGTGCGCTGAGTTTACAGCAAAGACAATTCAATGACAGAGCTGACTAATTAAGTAATGGTGAAGGTACGCAATGATTAAAGGTCAATTATTTATTTTTTTCTGCTGTCCAAGTTGTCAGTCAAAGAATCTTGGGACATATACTTATTACTATTTCTATCTATTTACCCCTACATGGCCACCACAATCTAAAGATGGAAATAATTTTTCATTTAAATCAGTCTTTTTGTACTGCCTAGAGGCCCTTTTATACCCAACGTGAAACAAACTAATTGTTGACGACTGGTCTAATCACACCAAGAGCAAAGCCAATATCTGTTTGTATAATAGGGGGTGAAAACACTTTTCAATTGATCTGCAAACCGGGTAACAGAAACAGCTCTGCTAGAGAAATATAGGATGCTAGACAAGCAAACCAGCTCAAGAATCTTGTCTAATGTCAGACATAAGTCATAAAAACATTTACATACTTTTCTGAAGAAACCCCACATTAAGTCCTAACGTTTACATACTTTTCGGTATAAACCCCACAAAAAAATAAAATAAATACATTTTTTGTTTGTTTGCATATGTTTTGAGGCATTGAGAACAACAGAATTGGTATTGTACGAGTAAGTCAAGAGAACTATATAAATCTACTTCTGTCTAGTGTCTTGCACATATACTTTACTACAAATGTAATTCCTGGACCCAGCATGTACACAGTTTTTTCTATCCTTAAAAATATCTGTTATCAACAAGCTAATTGCTAACAAGTAAATTGTGACTGATTATTAATTAATTGATTATTAACTAGTAATATATAAAGGTATGTTATGCAAAGGCAAAGGTGCAAATGCAATGAAAATACACTGATATAGCAAACTGATTTAAGAGTAAGCACATGTATAAGAACAGAGACAAAAAATATTGATAGGGATGTGTCTACTTTTTTGTTTTGTTTTTTTGGTTTAACAATTGTGCCAAACATTAACATTTGATGTGAAAATGGGTTTGTTTTAAATGTTTAATAAATATCTGCAAAACTGATTGCATCCACATTTGGACAGCAGCATAACTTCAGAAATAAAAAGCATTTTGAAACACATTATTTATTGATTTATTTAGTCATTTATTATTTAGTGATTCATACAGTGCACTACTCTTAATGGAGCAGTACAATCAAAAAAGAAGGGAGAGTCATTTTAAAAGCCATTTTTTAAAGCAGTAGCATCCACAGAAGTGCAGAAAATGCCTCACCTCACACAGGAGCAGTAGAGATCCTGCAGGCCTATAGAATGGGTAATAGCGAGGCACTCCAGTATAGATCTCTGAACTCCATCAACGGGCTACAGAAAATGAGAAGAAGGACTGACTCTTGATATTCACACCTCATCTCAGACACTTTAGTGGATCAATAGCCTGAAGCCTGCCATAAGCTAATATATAGTATAGAGTTCAGCTGACTCTGAACCTTGTGTTTAATTATATTTTATCCAACTTAAATCATACACTGAAGAACTTCATGAAAGCTACAATTTTCAAAATTTCTTCAGAAATCACTATTACAAAGCATCTGATTACCAGTAAATGATGGAGAAATGCCTCTTTATGGGTTATTACAAATCATACATGATAAGGGTAAAATTAAAGCCATTCTACTCTTTGTATGGTCACTGAAGCTCAACAAGTGAAATCACCCATGAGCAAATCACCATCAATCACAGAAATAATAATGTGAACACTACAGGAAAACTGTATTTTGACACATGTAGCAGGCAGAAATATACAATTTGCAAAATAGAATCAAAAGCATTAAAGTCTGGACCACTGAATTATGGACATAATTAAAGAATTTGTTATTAACTAAGACTATGTTCATAAAGTGTGAGCAATGTTGTTTTGTTATTGGCTTCTAATTTTACTATCTATATTTTATATTGTGTTTGCAAGTGTTTTGATGGAGTCAAAAAATACAATATTTGTTTGTGCGAGTGAGACAAAAAAAAAAAAACCTCTGCTGAATAAACCGCGTGTCAATAGGAAATTGCCAAAATGTTGTTGTTGTTTTTTTTTTTGGGGGGGGGGGATGCATTATTTAATATAAAATTAAGTGGAATAAATGCTGTTTTCAATAAAATGCTGTTTATCAAAGAATCCTGACAAAAATAAATCACATTCCACAAAGATATTAAGCAGCACAACATTGACAACAATAGGAAATATTTCTTGAGCACCAAATCAGCACATAAGTATGATTTCTGAAGAATCAAGTGACACTGAAGAAAAATTCACTTTTACCATCACAGAAATAAAATACATTTTAAAATATACTAAAGCAGAAAACAGTTATTTTAAATTGTAAAGGTGTTTTACAATAAAATAATTTTTACTGTATTTTTTTAATCAAATAACTGCAGCATTGGTGAAAATAAGAGACTTCTTTCAAATACATAAAAAATCTTAGCATCCCCAAATCTTTAAATAGTTTATCAAATGTATTATGCATTTCTGTAGGGGGAAAACTAAATTCTTAGCATACCTTTAATCAAGTTTTTCCAACACTTAAAAGGTCAAATTAGTTTGAAAGAGGAGAGGGAGTAAATGCATTCCTCTTTCATCTCTGTGTAGGATGAAATTACTGGCTGAAAGGACACAAACTAGCCTGGTCTTAAAGCATTCTTGAAAGGTGGGAGTGAGAATGAGAGACTCAGAAACACAAACAAAACTGCTCTTCACAAATTGTGAGAAGGCTGTCAAACACTATGTTTCTTGACTTGCGCTGCCTCCCACTACTGCTTTTGTACCAGAGAGCTTACGTTCATGACAATCTGCACTTGCTGTGTAAACATGGTGTTTGTCTGCTACAGTGCTTCTATTCTAAGAGAAGAAGAAAAATGGCAAAATACGGCTGAAGAAAGAGATGTTACACCCATATCAGACAACTTAATTGAGAAGAATCCTCGTCTGGAGCCACAACACAGGGATAAGGCCATTTTGGCTGACAAATTAAATGCTCTACAAAAGCTGAACCAATGCCCAGACTTTACTCGCTCACAAATACAAATCACATAATGTGTCCCTAAAGGCTAATAAACGACAAGATGATAGTACTATTGGCGCTACCTGACAACAGACTCGCTGCTTAAAAAGACTGTTTACACTCCTCACCTCTAATAGGCTGAATGTGTGTGCTGTGACCCCATCCTCTCTCTTACCTTGGGGAAAAAGCGGCAATAGTCCCGAGTCAGAACCATCTCGGCCACGTCTTTCAGCCCCTCCAGGCCCAGCATGTCTGCTGCTAACACAACCTGACTGAAATCAAAGACAAACACACATACGTCTTGACATTTCTGTGAAATCTGACTAAAGCCATTGCATTTTTTGCATTTACCACATTGGAAGAAAGGAAATGTCACTACAGAGGGTGTTTACCTGATATTTGTTCCTGGTGTGAAGTCTAGGATGGCACCGTACATGAAATGAAGCAGAATTTCCATTTCATCTGGACCCAGACTGATTGATTAACAAAAAAAAATAAACATTCAGATCGTGACATTTTACAAGCTCTACAAAAAACATTTCACAATGAGGTCTCATTTGTTAACATTAATTAATGCATTTCCTAATATATTTTTTTATAACATTTATCTACATTTGTTAATGTTACATAGTAAAAAAAAAAAAAGTTTTTTAACTTAAAAAAATGAGACCTTATTTTAAAATAAATATCTGTTTGTTTGTTTTTTCAAAATGTGCTGTTAAAGACCCCATTAAATTATTTGCACAACATAATTTTCAGTTCTGTGTTGACATATTTGCTATTGAAAAAGGAAGTTGGGGTGGACATATTTAGTTTATATCACAGCCTGGCAAAACCAAGATTCAACCTTTGAGGATTTCTGGCCTCCACCTACATCTTCACCTACACTTGAAGACCAGCCAGAATCAGAGATCAGAACAAGCTCTTCTGAAGATCTGATGAGGAGGGCTATACTATCAACATTAACAAAATAAAAAGACAATTATTTTTTCCAGACATTGTGTCACTGAGCTCAGGAAATCAGCAACTAGTATTATATTCTCCTGTTCTGTTACAGTAAATGCTAAGTCTGGTTTTAGAATAAAATCAGTTCTGATCTAAAACATGGACTAAAATCCACAAAAGTCTCATTTTTATATGCATCACGGATTGAACTGCCTGGCATGAAACACTGCACAAAGTATCCTGGTTTTCCCAGACACAGACTGAGCTATGAATAATTGATAGCTGGAAGGCTGGAAGATCCTCATCAGGTAGAAGATCTGTCTGAGAACTCATGCTGAACATGTGAGATCACACACACGACCTCTCAACTTAACTGGTTTTGTGAATATAAATGGTTATCAACTCTTGTAAAAGTGGCCTGCAGTATCAAGTTGAATATATATGGTGAGCAAAGAAATCTTTTATAGGTGCCCTGAACCTCAAGAGTTCCTAGTAAGAGAAACCGGTAAAAGAGGAACTGACAAGAGCTACATAGAGTTTTTGTTAAAATAACTGGCTGGCAGTACAGTACTTTTACACATACTTTACCTTCTAAGCATGAGAGAGTATTTGATATTTGTAATTATACTATATTTCAGTCATTTATCCCATATTGATGGGTGTCCTGCATAACCTACCCCTGCAGAGTGATACACTGACGCAAACTCTCCATCCAGCTGCCACACAACATCGCTCGGAAATACTCTGAGCGCGCACACAGAATGGCCCTGTGGGAAAGAAGAAACACACATACACACAGACAACATCAGCTTCCCCTATCACTCACACACGCTTCACACCACATTACCCCGGCTCGGTATTTGTAAAGCAGCCCTGGGAGTATGTGCATGTGTTTATTTGTGTGTATTATTATATGCTTGGGCATGTAGGAAAAAATAAAGACAATAAAGAAGACCTCATGAAATTGGGGAAGGGAGATGTAATGTTTATTTCAGTATTATTTTAGAAAATGATGATGACTGTGGCTCTGTCTCAAAACCCAGAGAGCTGATTAGCTAGGTTTTAAACATTGTCCTGAAGATATCATTTAAAATTCTAGTTCAAACATTCCAAGTTCTTAGAAATTTACTATTTTATATTTTTGTGGACTTCATATGGGTTTGAAAAAGTTTTACTGTACAGTATACCATTTTCAAATATTATTGAGCAGCAGTTTTGTTAAAATATATTTCTATCATGACAACATGACAAGAATAGTTTAGCAAGGTATGGTAATGACAACATTAATTATTTGGTCTTGGCGGAATTAATATGGCTTTACTATCAAGCATTTCGTCCTTTTAATGAAGCTTTTTTTTATTATGACATCAGGACAGTTCTTTCACCCTGACATATTATACTAAATTACATACTTTACATATATATATATACATATATATATATATATATATATATATATATATATATATATATATATAAACGTTTTAAATTTAACAGGTGTATTCAAGTCATTTCAATGTGTATGCAAGTACAAATTACATTTTTTATTCACTTTTTAAATAAATGAACAGACCCAGACCAAAAAATATTTGACACTTACCTATGAAAAATTTCTACATTTTCTTTGAGATCAAGTGTGCATTTTTGGTACTGTTCATGAAGAATTAAGCATAAACTTTTTTATAAAAACAGTTCTAATCTAACCAGTTTATGAGGCAACAGGCTTGTATTATAAAACTATATTTCCCACCATCCTCTACAGCAGCACAATGAATGATAAAATGCATATATAATGCATACTTTACACACTTAATGCACATCCTTTGCTCTTCATTTGTTGCACCGGATCATAATTACGATTTCTGAAGCCATAAGTAGGCACTAGCCTGAAGGCAACATTAGATACAGCTGGTGACACTTCATATGCTCTTATGTCCCACATCTTCTCCCTCCCAGTCCTCTAACAGCCCTATTATTCTCAATCTGTCATAAACATTCACTATAAATAGACTCTTTTTTTCTAATGTGTCACTTGCTCCCTGTCTCCTCTCAGAACAAACTGCAGCTCTTACAGTGATGAGTGACTGAGGGAGGCTAAAAATAACGCTTACAAAAAATTGTCTAATTTTTTTTGCCTTGGCCAATTTTGTGCTCACTTGATGAAATGGATTGTGGCAGCGATGGATCTATTTCAGAGGAAGTATCTCCAATTGTTATCCATTTCGTTCATTTGTCAGACAGCCCTCAGATGTGCACTCCACTCTATTCCTTTTTCACAGCTTGATATCCATTCCAGTGAAATGATTTCACACAAATTCGTAGAAGTGCTATTGTGGGTTCTATTTTCTGGTTACATTAAGGTAGATTAGAAGCCTGAAAGTGTCACACTCCAAAAATAGACCTGACCAATGGTAATCAAACTGTATAATTGATGATACACACATTTATCCACTGACCCACAAAATTCAGCAACTGTCAACGGCTGTGGATGACACTGTCAAATTAGATATGTCACAAGTTTAACTGGCTAATTAGATTTATAATTCCCTCTAAAATGTTTTAATGTTGTTTTATGATTAGAAAAATGCATATTATTAATTAATCTACTTAAAAGAGTCATTTTAAATTATTTGTACATGATCCATTTAATATATCCATATCCATTTAATATAAGCCATGCGTGAAGTTCCAATGAGCACATCTGTGCAAACCAACCCAAAACAGTCTCCACTAATTATTTAAAACTAAATGATGCTTATGTACCTGCTTTATAATGAATTACAGCTGATTCTATAGCATTTCATTCTGAATGTGTGTGTGTCTGTAAGAGGCACATACTGTGTGTGTGATAAAAGATGATCCTCATCTCCTGGGAGATGTATGGCCAGATGAGGGAGGGTTGATGAAAGTGAATAAGAAATGAGACGGGGATTAGCAATGCTGTTTTTGTGTGTGTATCCTGCAGTGAGACTGACAGATCTGCAGCAGTCACCTCAAGCCTGACATACTGATCAGGACTGCAGATGTCTTTCTCCATCCATACAACCCAAACCCGCAGAGATGCTGCGACCGGCTGATGATGAGGGAGAGCATGTTGCTATAGTAACAGGTCATGGCAACTGCTCTAACCTCTGCAGCACCAAACAAAGGTGCTAACAAGACACTCAATGACAAGAAACTGTACATTGATACAACAGTGTTGTAATTCATCTTCAGAACATGACCTGTGTTGCACACGCATATCATTAGAGAATAATTACTATAGATTAGTGTGTATGCAAAATTTGATGTTTTGTATATTGGTTTTCAGTGCTAGATTAGAATGAGTTACTAAAAGCAGTTTCCTTCTGAATAGCTTCGCCTTTACTGCATCATGAAGGAGTAAACTGTAAGTCTGCCACCTTCTGGGCATTTATGATTTAGCAACATTAACTTGCTCCATTGAAGTCAGACAATCTAGCATAGACTGAAAATTAGGGATGCACAAGACCAGGGGCCTGTACCATGAAGCCGGTTTAGCTGGCTAGCCATGTAAGTTTCAGTTTAGTTTGCACCAATGATGGGTTTTAGGTACCATGAAAGTGGCTTGGCTTTTAGCTGCGTTCATTGCCATAGTAACTTACACTGCACAGCAGGTTATGTTCTGGGTTAGAGATCTCAAACTGAAATTGGACCAACCAGATGTGAGAAAAGTGACACATGTCTGACACAAAAAAGTCACTCCCCCAGTTTCTCTTGCTAAAAAATTAAAGGTCACTATAAAGTACCTTAAAAAAAAATTACAACAAAATTGTCTGGCTTTAATGATAATTAGTCATTACAATTTACATATGATTTGTATAATTATAATATGATTTATATTATTATTAATCCATTATACACAAGCAATGTTAGCTTAACAATTATTATAAAGCATTTATTTTAAATGAATATTAATATATACAGATCATATGTAATATAAATAAGTGGTAGAATCAATAGATAACACTTTAAAAATGGCTACATGTGACCTTAAACGTTTGAGTCTCTGTCATGTATATTATCAACTAACTAACTTCACAAGTTTCACTTGTGACTGCACTGATAGAGCAAGATAATTTCCTTTATTTGTCCTCTTTCATGGACAAGTACTTCAGTGGAAATGCGTTTAAATTCCTCGTATTCTTTAATCTCTTAACCTTTAACAAAAGAGTTTTGAATCTCGCTGGGTCTCTCGCGAGAAGTGAATTACACTTGCTCTGTGTTGTGATTGGCTGTTGATGTCACATTCATGTGCACATGCTCCACAAACTCAGGATCAAAGCCCAAGTTGACAAAGAAAGCTGATGATCAGCATCATGGTACCAATAAAGCCAGATTGGAGTGGTCTGGTTTTGTCAACTCAAAACTAATCCTATAACTCTGAATTTGTTCATCTATCATCATGGTACAGGCCCCAGGTATTGACTGATATTAGAATTTTTTTATTTTCGGTATCGGTATCAAGCTATATTGCTTATACATTTACTGATAAATTGTGCAAGCTAATTTTACCTACATGGTTATGGTTAGATCTACTGTTAGCTCACTAAAAGCGCGATAATAATAATTAAAAAAAATATTATTTAAAAAAAATTGGATAAATTTAATCTCAAAATGAATATTTATTTTTTGATACATTATATTGAGCTTGGAGTGGGACTTGTTTGTGTCTAAAAAAAAAACGGTAGACCATATTTTGGGCGTTTGGCAAACTTTGTGTGCCATTTTCTTTTGGTGCTGCTAGTTTTTTGTTCAATTTTGTAACAGCTCATCAATTTTTGAATGTTTCCATTAACAATAATAACCTTGATATCAAGTGTCTTGTGAGTGTTGAATCTCTGCATGAAGCACTGGGTTTGAGTGAAGAGCCACAGTTGAGTGGCTAATTCTCACAAAAAAAAGCAGTGAAAGTGAAAGAGAATGTCACAGCTGATGAAATGTTAAACTTGGAATCAGTAAACCTCTATGTAACAAGAACCAAATGTCTAAGACCACTAGATTTTGAGTTCTTTCAATTTTTTCCCCTTACAAATGATAATATAAGCATGACAATATTAGAAAAGTTTATATTTTCACATGCATTTCCTTTCGTGAAAAAGTTTCAGATGTATTTCAGAACTTATGTCTATCATTTGCTTAAGGACAGCAGCGCTTGGGGACGAATTAGTGCACAGACTTCCATGGGCTGACGCTCAGGGGCCAACGCTGGGGATGATGCACCATGCTGCAATAATTATTTTTACACATAGGAATTTACAGCAGTAACAACTGCATTCTATAACCAAACTCACATCCGTACATTTTCAAGACTAACAAGCTCATTTTTGCTAAGCTCTGCTGTGTGAACAGAACGGGACAACAAGTTTTCTGTAACGTCATACAGTGCGAGAGAGCCACTCTTTGCTGACCGCGGATAGAGTAACTTACAAAGGAGTGGATATAATCTGTGTCGTCTGAAGATTTTAGATCAAGTCACTGTCTTCCACCGGAGCTGTTTCTCCGCTCTCACTCTGTTGTCAGTTAATTTGACACACAAACTTAAGCCTCAACTTTTGTCAATTCAAATGTGATAAGACTTTAGAGTATCATATTACTTTAATCACTATCACTATGATTACAGTTGATAGATCCTATTGCACATTAATTCAGACAGAATTTGAGATGCTTATCTCTATCGAAAGCAACATTCTCCAAAAATTGCATTTTGCTGATGTTATCAAGGACTTTTCAGATGGAAAAACAAGGAAGGAAGGTCATGTAATTTGAATTAATTCGTACCTTAGCACAAATTAAAATGTCTATGAAATGACTAATGGCCTAGTGGCATTTTTACTTTGGGTAGGGAGACCTACTACAACGCTGTAACCCAAGAACCTTTGGTTATCTAAAGGCACCCCTGCTTGAGCTGCATGAACTTGTGGATCAAGTTATCCAATATGATTTGAGAATGTTTCAAAGAGCATTCTGTGCTTCAATGGAAGAAAGAAAATCTGTCCTTTTTTTATACTGTATAAGGCTACAATGTCACAGATTTGATTACTTCATGATTTTATGCCATAAGTTTGTTTAAAATTTTCCAAAATTCTAAAACTTCTTTTTAAAATAAATACTAGATTTACAAGCAAATGACTAAATTTATTACAAAAGCTGCTGAACGCTGGTCAAGATGATTTTACCTGTTTGCTGAAAAGACTCTATCTGCCACCTGGATGCTGATGTCAGACATATCAGCCCTCTGATACAGAGCCAAAAGATCTGCCCCAAGCCCTGATGCTGGCTCTAAATGCTCTGAACCTGACAAACCAACAGAAATTAAGCAGAATGAGTAACAAGGCCATAACATGTAATGCTGGCTCTTACTATTCACAAACAGACATTAGCACTAATGCAGCTCCAGTGGGCAGAACTGATCAATAAAGTATAATACGATTTCTGGATCAAATCAGTAAAGAAGAAAAGTATGTAAATTATATCTGGAAATGTTGTCCTTACCTGGGTCAGAGCTGACCTGAGAGTCAACATCATGGCCGTCTGCAGCAGTGCCGTTCACTACCAGCGAGTGGCCGTTGTGTATATTTAAGGCGCTATTCTCCTTCACCAGGCACTTGTCTTCTGTGTACACCTTTCTGTTTCAGAAAGCGCAACATATAACATGTTACCAAACACTTGTACAGACTGGTACAGGACTGATCTATAGTTTCATTTTACATTTTTAAATGCTATTAATTATAGTAATAGTACAGAAAATGCCATTATGTACTGTATAAAGTCCTTGAGGGCTGCAGGTTCAGTCCCCTGCAGGTGGATGACAGGTGTAGTTGATTCGGTTCCCTGCAGGAGGTGAGGTGCTCGGGCCAGCAGCACCGCCCTGTGGGCCTTCAGCCGAACAGCAGAACCCACACACAGAGTGACGTCAGTCTCCTGCTCCTCCTGCAGCAGCCTGTTGGAGAAAGAGATCTTCATCAAAATAATATTAAAAAAAACGAAAACCAACAAATTGCTCAGCACCCCTTGCTATTTTACTGCAATCAGGTGTCAATACACAAGTAAACTAAGCAAAAATAATGTAGCCTAATGGTTGAAAATCTGAGTTGAAAACTAAAATTCTTCATCTAACACCACCTAACAACAATTTCACTAGAACTGTTATATAAACACATACATTTCTATTCTAAGGTTCTATAGTGTAATGGAAGCCTGTTTTTTTCCTGAGTTTAAAATATGAAAAAGTCACACTAAGAGATATAAAGTTATGAAATAAAGTCTAAATTATAAGAAATAAAAAATAATAAAGTCACTCTGTGAGAAATCACAATTGTGAGATATAAAGCCGCAATTACCTTTTAATTATTTTTTGTACTCTTAGGTATAGACAGGCTTCTATATTACTTCAGCATAAAAAGGTGTAAAAAGAAAAAGGAAGAAGGAAAAAGAAAGAAAACAAATAACAAAGACTAACCAGTGGTATTGGTAGTATTCTATGGAGCTTGAAAAAAGTAAATTAATATTTCTTGTAACTATGATATGTCACGGACATTACATCTTATTTTAAACTTTATATCTCAGTTGCCCACTTTATATTTTACTGAAACAGGCTTTCATTGTGTAGTAACAGGCTGACTTACTACACATTAAAACACAGCACCACTTAGTAACTATTACTAAGAATCACATTTACTGAGGTACTAAATCTCTTCCTTCGACTTCACATCAACATCATTGTCAGCATCATTTTGGCATCTTCTGCTGCAGTGTGAAGAATTTAGGTGACCCAGAATCCAAAGTAGCCCTAGGCCTTTGTGTTGGGTGTTGGTGTGACTGCAGTCCTCTCTCCTCCAATGCAAGCATAGACAGATGAAGAAGAAGTGGAGAAGTTGCATTTCCATCCTAACTAAAACTGCTGTTCCATCAGTAGTAATTACAGCACAAAGTGTGATGCCACAAGCTTACAGGTGACAAAAGTCTACAGAGCACTTCAGTTTGGAATGAAAAAGAGGATACTGCCTTTAAACAGTTGGGAATCACTATGAAAACACGTTCCCTGTCGATACTCCACTCGTACTGCGTCTTGATAAAGACGCATATGGGAAAAAGCCTTTTTTCTCCTGAACTGAAGTCTTATTCAATCACGCAGTGAAACTGCACGACTATTGGTTTGTGCAGTGGTAAAAAACGAACCAATGGGTCGGCAGCGGAGCTGCACGAACCTATGGCGACGATTCCCGCCAGATCCCGCCAGATCCCGCCAAAATGGGCGGGGCATCTGGCTATATAAGCGGTCGTTTCGCCATAGGATCCTCAGATTTCTTCTCCTTCAGCGACGACGACTTCGTCTACACTGACCCAGAAGCCTACTCGCCGTTGACACGCCTCGCAGCTGGACCCAGCGACCTCGATCTGCTCGGCTGATCCGCCTTTTCTACGCGCCCCAGCATCGCAGCAGTTCCGGTCCCATTCGCTGCCGCCATCCGGCGATTATCACGCAAGTCTCTAAAAGAGCAAATCGGCGTTCTAATGCCGCGCCGTTACTGCGGCTCGCCGATGACGGTCACAGCGAGTGTGTTTCCTGCTTGGGGAAATCCCATGCAGATGCCGCGCTCGCTGGCTCTGATTGTTCTCACTGCGAGAGCATCAGTCTCGCCTCTCTGCGCTCGCGGATCGCTTTCTTTTCAGAGAGCGACCCCGCCCCTCGCGCCCTCCCATTTTCTTCCTCCCAGGGACCTGTGAGGAAAAAACAGCGGGGCAGAGATTCTCAGCGCCCGGTTGAGAGCGAGCTCACGCCGGCTCAGATCCCGCGTGCTTCGCTTTCGCCACACAGAGAGGTGTCTCCCGTCCTTTTTTCTCAACCTGACCAGCATCCCTCTGCAAGCGTGAGCGATCTGATCTCGTTCGGGGGAAGTGACGATGAGCTGGCCGATGACAGCATGTCACTGGTAGCTTCAGATGCTGAGGAGCTGTCGGGCTCAGTGACTGACCCCGCCCCCTCAGGTTTGCCCGCGCCCAGCGCCGCCAAAGCCGGGATGGATGCCGAACTTTTCCGTGTCCTCTCAAAAGCGGTTGAAGAGCTGGGTTTGGAGTGGTCTCCACCAGAGGAGCCCTCTCGCAGCCGTCTGGATGAGTGGTTTCTGCCGGGGCGCCGTCAGGCCCCTCAGCAACGACCATCGCCGTTCTTCCCTGAAGTTCACGACGAGCTCACGAGATCTTGGCGCTCCCCTTACTCTGCCCGCCTCCGTACTTCCGCTTCATCCGCCCTCACTACGATTGACGGCGC
The DNA here is from genome assembly GCA_027422415.1 of Schizothorax lantsangensis. Classification (NCBI taxonomy): domain Eukaryota; kingdom Metazoa; phylum Chordata; class Actinopteri; order Cypriniformes; family Cyprinidae; genus Schizothorax; species Schizothorax lantsangensis. Next base: position 19,024,037 of record CM049853.1, on the reverse strand, counting down.
TGAAGAAAAGGGATATGAGAGGATGCCTCAACTGGATGAGTCAGTGGCTGCACATCTCTGCCCACCCACTGCCATCGGCTGGAAGGCGAAGGCCAGTCACCCGTCCAAGCCATACAGGACCACTTCAGCGCTCGCTGGACGCTCCTACGCTTCAGCTGGACAGGCGGCTTCGGCGCTCCACTCTATGGCGGTTCTCCAGGTCTATCAGGCCAAGCTCCTCTCTGCCGTAGATGAGTCTGATCCTGATCCTGGGAGCTGAGAAGCGCAACGGACCTGGCTTTGCGAGCCACCAAGACTACCGCCCAAGCCATAGGAAGGTCTATGGCCAGCCTGGTAGTGCTCGAGCGCCACCTGTGGCTCACGCTGACGGAGATCAAGGACGCGGACAGGGTCTCCTTCCTTGATGCTCCAATTTCCCCCAGCGGCCTCTTTGGACCTGCGGTGGAAGGATTCACTGAGCACTTCACAGAGGCACAGAAGGCGTCACAGGCTATGCGACACTTCCTGCCCAAGCGCTCCAGCCCAGCAGCTGCTCAGAGTCGCCCCAGGACTGCGCCGACTCAGCAGCCCGCGAAACCTGCACCTGCCGTTTCCGCCCCTCAGCCTGCTAGGACTCAGCAGCCGCGAGGGCGTTCACGCTCAGCCAGACGCCACCCCCCTCCGAAGCGCCAGGGCCCCGACCCTGCACCTCCGGCGTCCTCCTGATCTGCAGGACAGGAAGAGGGTCAAGTCCCGCCACGGCCGGACCGCCCACCAAAAGGCCTCTCGTGAGAAACCTCTTGGCACCCCGTTTTCTTCCGGGTGCAGAGGGAATTGTGTTTGTTGCTACAGGGTCCGTACAAGCGCCCATGCAACCGTCCGCTGTGATAGTGGAAAAAATAAAACACAAACATTCTCAAAAAGAGAGCAATTTTCCTCTTCCGTCCCTCACGAGTGCCCTGCCTCCGTTCAGCCGGCCACTCGAGTTTATCCAACCCCTTGCCACGCGGGCTGAGGCCTGGCAGGCCATCCCCGGAGTGTCAGAGTGGGTTATGGGGATAATAAAACGAGGTTATTCACTCCAATTCGCTCGAAGACCCCCGCGTTTCAGCGGCGTGGTCTCCACCTCGGTGCAGGGCGAGAACGCTCGCGTTCTGCGCTCAGAGGTGATGACGTTGCTGGAAAAAGGAGCCATAGAAATGGTTCCTCCAGCTTTGAGCGAGTCAGGCTTTTACAGCCGTTACTTCCTCGTCCCCAAAAAGGATGGCGGCCTCCGGCCCATCCTCGATCTCAGACGCCTGAATCACGCCCTCATGAGACAGCCGTTCAGGATGATCACGCTGAAGCAGATCCTCTCGCAGATTCGCACAGGGGACTGGTTCTGTTCTCTGGACCTGAAAGACGCATACTTTCACATCCAGATAGCCCCCCATCACAGACGATTCTTGAGATTCGCCTTCGAGGGAGTGGCTTACCAGTACACGGTCCTACCCTTTGGGCTGTCTCTGGCCCCCCGTACTTTTAAGAAGTGCATGGACGCGGCTCTTTCCCCTCTGAGACAGATGGGAATCCGCATTCTCAACTACCTCGACGACTGGCTCATTCTGGCCCAGTCAGAGGTGGAACTACTTTCACACAGAACCCTCATCCTCAGCCACTTAGAGCGCCTAGGGGCTCAGGGTCAATTTCGCCAAAAGCGCACTGTCTCCCAGCCAACGAGTATCGTTCCTGGGTACAGTTCTGGACTCCGCTCGCATGAGAGCGGTGATAGCGCCAGAACGCGCTCTGGCCATTCAGAAACTCGCGGCCACCTTCAAGAGCGACACCGCTCGCCCACTGAAAGTGTTTCAGAGAATGCTGGGCCTTATGGCCGCAGCATCGCCAGTGTTACAGCTGGGCCTGCTCCGCATGCGCCCCCTTCAACGCTGGTTGAAACCACGGGTTCCACACAACGCTTGGCGTCACGGACGCTTGCATATCAGGGTGAATCAGGCCTGTGTGACAGCCCTGACCCCCTGGAAGAACCCACGGTGGATGAAGAAGGGCGTGGCCATGGGGTTGGTCCACACCAGGAAAGTTGTCACGACAGACGCCTCCAACACAGGTTGGGGGGCGCTGTACGAAGGCAAACCGACCTTCGGCCATTGGTCGAAGGCGGAGAGCGGCTTCCACATCAACTTCTTCTTTGGCTCTCAACGGAGGCGGTCGCATTTATTCACGCTCCCCGTCCTCTCCCTTTTTTTCCCTCCTGCCTGCTCTCTTGTCTCGTATCGTGTAATACTTGAGAGACTCTCTCTGCATTGCTCCTCAAAACCTCAAAACTGAAAAATCATGGATTTGATCAACTGGTCTCTCAACGCAATTGACACCATCTTCTCGACGAGAAGCACAGGTTCGGGGGAACCAAACTGCCCTGACGGAACGTACCCCGCTGGCTACACGATGGACGCGTGGGACAGATGGCGTGTCGTGTGTTTAGCGGCTCTTTCCGTGGAGGACATCGAAGATATCTATCTATTCGGAACCATGATAACAGGTCTTCTGCTGATTGGATTAGGCTTTGCCCTGGGTTATCGAAGAATTAAGGAAACGGGAACAGCTGTTCAAAGCCTCACAAGGCTGCCCGTCATGATTGAAGCAGTGGGAAGAGCGGTCAGCATTGAGACTGAGACTATTAACCGCAATATGGATTCTATCACGGAAAAGCTCACGGCTTTGCAAAGAAAAATTGACGGAGACCAGAACGGACAATAAGAGTAGCCGTGGAATTGGAATGCGGTTACTTGCCCTAAGACTAAACAAGCACAATCTTATCTTTTCTGGCTCCCTCTACCAGCACTGGCCTTGGCCAAGGCCGCTGTCGGGAAATCAACCCTGAGAAGCACCGCAGGGAGACGCTCTCTGCGTTCCTCCCCCATTCCTCAGACACCTGCTGATTACACATACACACACATACACACATACTGATTACAAACTATTACACATACAGACACATCCCCAAAACCCCCGATCCCCACGCCTCCGTCGCTTTGAACCGCCAGCCTGACAAGCGGGTCTGGGACCAGCGCTAAACTCGGCTGCAGGACCTGGATGGCTGCTTGCCAGAGCTGGATTACCTCCCCTGTTGCAAAGTCGTGTGTCTATGTTGTGATTATGTGCTTTTTGTTGCTGAGGTGTTTTTTTCCTGTTCTCACACTGTACTCCCAAAAGGAGCATAGTCTGGGGGTTGTTTTTTTTTCTCCTCTCTCACCTTATGTATGCTGTATATTTCTTCAATTCCCTGTCTTCCTGTCCTGTCTACCCCCTTGTCATATTGTATGTATGTATGGACAGGTTGATGGCTAATTTCGCTGGTACTTGTGACTAGTGACAATAAAGGGCTACTACTAACTTCTTGGAAATGCTAGCAGTTTGTCGAGCCTGACAGTTTTTCCTGCCGGACCTAATAGGACGCCATGTGCTGATTCGCTCAGACAACATGTCCGTGGTGTCCTATATAAATCACCAGGGAGGTGTCTCCTCGAAGCGCCTCTTTATTCTGGCAGAGCGCCTTCTGGAATGGGCTCAGCTCAGCCTGCGCTCGCTGAGGGCAGCACACCTGCCGGGCAGACTGAACCAAGGAGCGGATATGTTATCTCGGAGCAATGTCCCCTCAGAGGAGGGGATGTTCCATCCGCAGGTGGTTCAGAAGATCTGGAAGACCTTTGGCAAGGCAGAAGTAGACCTTTTCGCCTCCAAAGACAACTCTCACTGCCCAACTTATTATTCGAAGGACAGGGACGCGTTGGCCCACGACTGGCCCAACCTCCTCCTTTATGCATCCCCCCCGATTGCCCTGCTTCCACAGGTCGTCAGGCGTGTCAGGGAACAGGGTCACAAGGTGCTATTGGTGGCCCCCTTGTGGAGGAACCAACCTTGGTTGTCAGAGCTGACTCAGCTACTGACAGCAGCCCCCTGGCCCGTGCCCCTGAGACGGGATCTCCTCTCTCAGGCGAACGGAACAATATGGCACCCCTGACCCGAGCTGTGGGCTCTCTACATTTGGCCGCTCAACGGGAGCCTACTGGCCTCCCAAAGCGAGTGTTAAACACCATTTCTGAGGCTAGAGCCCCGTCTACGAGACGCCTCTACGCCCTTAAGTGGTCTGTTTTCTCCGCTTGGTGCCTCAACAGTGGTGAAAACCCCTCTACCTCTGAGTTAGCGGTGGTTCTGTCCTTTCTGCAGGAACTGCTAGATAAAGGACGTTCTCACTCTACACTCAAGGTGTTCGTAGCAGCTATAGCGGCCTTTCATGCCCCTATAGCGGGCCAGTCAGTAGGCAGAGACAACTCAGTTGTCCGTTTTCTGAAGGGAGCCAGGAGGTTGAATCCACCTCGGCCCCTTACTGTCCCTACATGGGATCTGCCCACTGTACTGAGGGCCTTGAAAGGCCCTCCCTTTGAGCCGCTACAGTCTACGAACCTCCGCTCGCTTTCGCTGAAAACTGCTCTGCTACTAGCACTAGCATCGGTTAAGCGAGTTGGAGACCTGCAGGAGCTCTCTATTAGCCCTGCCTGCCTGGAATTCGGGCCTAACGACTCCAAGGTCGTCCTGAAACCAAGGCATGGTTACGTACCTAAGGTACTTTCAACCCCGTTCAGAGCTCAGGTCATCACGCTCTCCGCGCTTCCTCCGTCTGAGGAGGACCGGGAGTTATCCTTGTTATGCCCTGTCAGAGCTCTGAGAATCTACTTTGAGCGTTCCGCCCCCTTTAGGCATACGGAACAGCTCTTTGAGACTCTCTAAGTGGATAGTGGATGCTGTCATGCTGGCATACTCTTCTTTGGGCCTGCAATGCCCCATTGGAGTACGAGCCCATTCGACTAGAGGCATCTCCTCGTCATGGGCGTGGTCTAGCGGTGTGTCCATTACAGAGATTTGTGCGGCGGCTGGCTGGGCCACTCCGTCCACATTTGCTAGGTTTTATAACCTGGACATACCGGCCTTACAGGCCAGAGTCCTCTCTGCTTAGATGAGCTTGTATACATACGCTGTGGGAACTATCCTGTCAGAGATTTCTTGACCGCAATGCGCTCAGGCTCTCTGATTGGCACCCTGCATACTCCGGTTAACTGAGTATACAGGAGTCATATGGAACGATCATCCAGGCCGAGCATGACCTCTATGAGTTTAGCTCGCTTTTGCCTGAAGTATACTACTTACTTCCCTATGGGCATTTATGCTTATGGAGGTAGGGGTGGGCGATATGACCAAAATCTTATATCACGATATGACTAATTTTATATCACGGTAACGATATATATATATCACAATATAGTATTTTTTTTTTCTTTTAAAAAGGTTTTTATGATATTAAAATCTTTGATACTATAGAATTTTCATAATCCTTGTCACCAATGTCAATATCAAACTAATACAAGCCTAAAAAGAGACACACACACAAAAAAACCTCAAGCTCACTGAAGATAAATAAACAGTCAGTGATGAAATGAGAATAAGAAACTAATTGCAAGCAATAGGACAAAAAAACTACAATAAATAAGAAACGCTACATACATTGTGTAAATTAATTAGTCTTCACTGTGTTAATTATATATCTATCTATCTATGATAGATATAATTAACACGTGTATTATGTATAGATTCTATAGGCTACATATATATATATATAAATGTCATTATTATTATTTTTTAAATTATTATTAAAAAAAATATAATAATGATATATTTATATATATATATATATATATATATATATATATATATATATATATATATATATATATATATATTTATATATATATATATATATATATATATATATGTATAGAATCTATACATAATACACGTGTTAATTATATCTATCATAGATAGTGCTGTATCTATCTATCTATGATAGATATAATTAACGTGTATTATGTATAGATTCTATATATATATATATATATCATTATTATTTTTTCTTCTTATTAAAGTTACAAAAGTGATTTAGTCAAGAGCAGTGAGAGATTTTCTAGCAATGTGCTATGATTAATATGAATGGCAGACTGAACGAATATTGGACAGCTTCCCCTTTAAGACCGAAGTCCGGATCCAATACACTGTTATGCATTTTCTCTTTCAGCTGTTTTCTCTCTTAAGACCTAAATCGCTGTGTTTATGAGGATACTTGCAAAGACGGGGATTCTGACACACATGAGTGTTTTATGTAATCGTTCAAAGCCAATAAAGCGGCAAAAAAAATGCACGGTCCTCTCACACAGAAACAGAGACGGCGCACACATAGCGCTGTTGTTTGCGTTTCAACAGCTTAAAATTGTTTGTTTTAAAACTGCAGTGCTTAAAAACGCGTGCCCATGCTACAGATGTAGTCTCTCGTTTAGTTCTGGTCGTTCTCCACCTGCTTCTGTCTCCCCTTCACGCCCCGTGGTGGCGTGTAAAGATCGCAGTCATCCAAATGATGAAAAAGTATTACCGTAAACAATGTATTTTGCGACACCACGAAATAACCGATAGAACATAATATGAAACGATAGACTTTTTATTTCGTCCATCCGATATATATCGTCATATCGCACAGCCCTATATGGAGGTATATACAGTCGTTCATCTACCCTAGCACGGTGTGATTAAATTCAGTTCCCATATGCGTCTTTATCAAGACGCAGTACGAGTGGAGTATCCACAGGGAACGTACTCGGTTACTGTCGTAACCTCGGTTCCCTGAGATACGGAACGAGTACCGCGTACTTTGCCGTGCCAGGTAGCTGCACGACTCAGTCGTCGCTTCAGTCGAAGTAACCTGAGGATCCTATGGCGAAACGACCGCTTATATAGCCAGATGCCCCACCCATTTTGGCGGGATCTGGCGGGAATCGTCGCCATAGGTTCGTGCAGCTCCGCTGCCGACCCATTGGTTCGTTTTTTTACCACTGCACGAACCAATAGTCGTGCAGTTTCACTGCGTGATTGAATAAGACTTCAGTTCAGGAGAAAAAAGGCTTTTTCCCATATGCGTCTTTATCAAGAAGCAGTACTCGTTCCGTATCTCAGGGAACCGAGGTTACGACAGTAACCGAGTATGTTTTCTTCTTTCAAGACTAGTGGTGCATGGAACAGTCAGCATCTCTCAAAAGAACAATAGTAGGGGTGTACCAATATTACAATTCGGGCCAATACTGATTATTTAGTTGATAATAATTTTATTATTTTGTGCAATAACTAATAAATGGAGAATATTACAAGTGTAATACTATTTAGTCTAAATAAATTAAAACTAAAACAATGAAAATTAAAATCAGTCATTTTAACTGCTAAGTGAATTTAGGCATCGTAACAATATAATGTGCAGTGTGAACATTTTGGAATTTTTCATTTTAGAATTTGCTAAAGATTACAAATTAGCAATGTTTAAATTAAGTGAGTGTCAGATGACAGGAAAGGTAATATAAATCTAAAAATAAAGGAAATGAGCATGCACAATTACATATCCAATATTGACATAACTATCTAACTAACAAATATTTAAATAAATCTAATCTAATCTAATCTAATATGTAGTACTGACATATTGTGCGTCCATAAACAATTCTATTTTTCCTTAAAACTGTCTCTCTTAATGTTTTTTTAATGTTACACTGGTGAACAGAATTACTTATATAAAAATGTCCTTATAAAAAAAGTTTTAATTGGTAGAATACATGTACACGTGAAGCAAATGATCAGAGTTTGCATATGAAATCACCGAAGGGAGTGGCATGAGCTGTGCAAACATTAGAGCAGGTTAATGTTATTTGACTACACTGGTTGCTAAGAGTGCATCATATAACAACACTGATATTCCAGGCTCTGACCACTTCAGACAAGTTTTGAAAAAGAATAACCATGGTCTGTCATATTAAAGCTGATAATTACCGGTTCAGATCTCTTGACAGAGCATTTGCCAATCGCTTCTTCAGCTGATTTCTGCATTTGCGCTCTTTAGCCTGGAACTCCCTGGCAGCCTCAGTGGACGACATGTTATTGCCAAACTGCTGAGCCCATGCGTCAGCACATTTCTGTGATGATAAACATCTGATGAGAGAAACAGGAAACACAATTCAGTCTTTAAACCACAACTTTACTATATTTATTCAACAACAATAAATGATGATAGTGATCACAAATTCACTATTTAATGATGCTTTTGTCAAAAGTGTCCTAAAGTACATTCATAACAAAAACAGTCTTAGTGGTCATTCAATCTGGGCTTTGTTTATTTGTTTATTTATTTATTTTGTCATTGTCTAGTTTTAGCTTAGAAGGGTTATATAAAAATCCTACTCTATAGGGGACAAAAGATATTACCCATGTGAAATGTACACCAATATATATCCACTGAGGAGAAATCTATAAAATAAATATTACATGTAATATAAATGATATTTTAATTATTTATTATTTGTGTGTACAATTAAGTTTTTATGTCCTAAAGAAATGCTATCCTCAATATTCCTCATCAAATGTAATATTTTTCCAAATAATATTGATGTTATTATAGAAATGAAAAATTAGGAGAGTAGTACATTTTAGTCAGATTTATATTACTATCATACATAATATCAAAAATTGGCACTATATTGTACCAAAATCCACTTGAATGTTGATGAAGGCTATGATCAAATCTTAATTCTGGACGTGATATGGAAAAAAACTTTAACAGATGAAATATAGTTACACTCTTACTTTCTTTCTCTCTCTATAGTATACAACAGACACAATTTAATTAATATTTATATGAAAAAATATTTAAAATTCCTTAAAAAATGTATTTGAAACAGTGTATAAACCACTGAGAGGGCTTTTAGAACTGACACACTTCTGTTAAATGGGGTTTGAACGCCACTTTCCAGTCAGATCACTAGACAACTAAATTAAAGATGGTTAAGCTAAGAGTAGGCTATGCATTGTAATAATAAAGTAAATTATTTATTATTAAAGGGTAGACTCGTCTGGCTTATTTGCTCTTAAGAGACAAATAAAAGTCTTGCCAATATTATAAAGCTTAGATGGACAAATCTGATCTCCAGGTTTCTCACTGTTAGCATGATTAGCATTCATACCTTTGAGTTACCATAGAGAGCTATCAAAACAAGCCTGCTTGAATAAATCAATCGTAAAATAATCATTTTTACACAAAATCACTCCAAAAATCCCCCACTGCTGTGCTAAATGATTAAATAAATGGTGTGAATGTGTATTCATTGATTCAGAATGCTAGCCATTAGCCTTTAAACTGTCATTAACCAAAAAGAGATTTCTATTATTCTTACCTATAAGTTTATCTACATTTATCTACAAAAAGAGGAATATTCATATCACCCTGCTGATGGTAAAACCAGACCACTGAGACACAATGACTTTTCAAAAGCATCAGTGAGGCTGTCGTGTTGTCAATGACAACTGGATGAGGAGACTTACCTCACGCACTATCACACCGAAAACCGCGTTATTCTCAGAGTTAAACATCCACATCTGCACTTAAATGTCCACAAATTATTCTGAGAGCGAAAGTGAATTTTAGCAGTCCACGCGAAACTGACAGCTAACACAACCTTCACAATTTACATGGGGAGTGTTGCCTGGGAGTTGTGAGTATTTCTACCTTTGTTTTGCTGCCCTCATGCGGTGCAAGTGTGAATTGCATGACATACAAAGTAGGTGAAGGTTGTCAAGTTAGATTTGTGCCCAATGTAGTTGAACGAAAGTTTTCAAGCAACAAACCAAATTATAAACTGAGAAATTTTAAAAACTCTCTGAATGAATGAATGTCAAATCTAGACCTAGTTTTACAGGTATGTTCCTTGTTTCAAAGTGTGCTTTGTTTTCATTCTAGCCTGTGAAGACCCTTACCAAAAAGTAGTATACTTCAAGTTTATTTTATTAAGTATACTTAAGTAAAGTTCAAGTATATTTTTAAGTATACTTTATGTAGTAAGTATACAAATATCAGTGTACTAGTAGTATACTTGTAAGTGTACTATTTCAATACTCCTTGGGACTAAATTGGCCCACTTTCTAGTATATAAAAGTATACTTTTAAGTATACTTTAAGTATAACAGTAGTAAACTTTGAGTACACAACTAGTTCACATCAATGTTTTTAGCTTGTACTGCAACTATACTAAAAGTGAACTTATAGGTATACTGATAGTTTACTAATTAAATACTTGTAGAAGCATGTTTAGTACACTTTGAAGTATAGTCTCAGTAAACTACTAGTTTAGTAGTTTTATACTGAAAGTATACTCATAAATGTTTTTAAGTGAACTTTACGTCATACTTTAAGTATACTACTATGTCCCTATTAGGTATTGTATATATTTTGTTATATGAATATCTGCTTATATGCTATGAGTGTTATATCTGCTTGTAAACAGAAACATTTTATTAGCTTCATGCATTCTTTTTTAAACACTTGAATGTGGGTAAGTTTCATAAATAAAAAATAAAGAAATAAACAACATTTTGAACAAAAAGCTGAAAAAAGACTATGAATTAGATTCAGAATGATAATCAAAATGAAGATGGAGTTGATCAACACCCCAAATCTTGACAGTCATTTTTACCTCTTCGTTGGTCGACATTTTATTCCGTAACGTTACACAGTTTTGATGCTGTTTTATGTCTGATGATCGTGTTAGATTTCATGTGGAAGCATCTGTTGTTTTGATTTCTTCTTCACTTGTGTTCTGTATTCAGAATTCTGTACAGAAGATGTGTACTAGCGCCCCCTACCATATAACAATGAAAACACGGATTCTCGGAGCACAAGCTCAAATATATTTAGACTTTTTCTAAGTATGTCAAGTATACTTAAATGTCATTTTAAGTATATTTCTGAGAAGTACATAAAGCCCATTTCTGAGAAGTACATAAAAAGTAGACTAAAAGTATACTTTCCTATTTTTTAGTTTAAAAGAATATACTAATAGCACACTTGAATAAACTTATTTTTCGTAAAGGGGATGCTTTTGTCAGCTTCTGTACTTTCAAGCAACTGTCAAGATAGACGTTTTCAAAGCAAAAGATTGTTAAGGACTAAAAGACCTCAGAGCAATTTTAAAAATCGCTACTTAATCGGAATCTGCCTCAATTCAATGGATATATATTTCTTAGTCCATAATTTAGATAGGCTATGAATATTAATTAGTAAAATGACATACACTCAAAATGCTAAATATTAAAGGAAAAAACATTATTGAAATGAAATATAGTATATTCATTTCACAAAAATAAAATGATTACACGAATATGGCCTCCAGTCAGTTATGACTGCAAACAACACAAGTGTGACTCCCAAATGAGCAATACCAGAGGGTTACACAACATGTGAACTGAGGACCACTTTTGTTAAATGAGGATGTTGTTTTCTGCTTTTGATGTAATTTCATACAAATGCTCAGTAGTTGAAGGTAGCGAACATGATGCTTTTGTTGAAAACATCCAGCTTTAACAAACATAAACCTTCATGATCTTCTGAATGCCAATATAAGAACATGACCCTTTGTTGTGCCTTGCTTTTCTAGATAAACGTTGATAAAATAATGTTTGAATTGTATTTTAATATAAAAAAATTGACATGTTTAAATGCACAGGTTTGTGGGTTTATCCTGACAGTTCTCTTGACGAGAATTTAGACATTTTAGAAATGTAGACTATACATTGTATATACTGCTGACATTCACTGCGACAGTGTTCTGTTGATGGTTAATCTTGGCTTATGGGATATAAAAAACAGGGAGTGTTTTTTTGTTTGGTTGTTTGTTTGATAAGCTATTGTTCTATTGTGCTATTGTTGAGTGACTAAAGTTTTTGGATTGATAGATGCTCAATTTGGCCTTTTTTGGGTTGGGGAATACAGTTTTATCTATTTGAATTAATATCAGGGGCTAGAGAATTTTGGTCTGTGTCAGAAATCTGTTTATTGGAAAATAAGTTGATATGCCATACTATACAGTACTATGATCCACCACTGTGAAAAACACTCTCTGGAACAAAACTCAGTATCCTTAAGCAGAAGATACAAAAGCAGAGACTTCTTCTCCCTCAAGCTTCTTTTCCACAGGGAGCACCCATTTGTTTCCCACAGGGAGTGCCCAAGCCTGCCTTGTTTCCACATGGCACACTGGTTCCTGTACTTTCCCCCCAGGGAACACCCGTGCCCACCTCCTTTCCACATGCAGGCAGCACCTGTGCCACCTCTTTTTCCACAGACAGCACCCGTGCGCTGTAGGAGCAAAGGAGCTTCAGTTAGTGCTTCCTATCTCTTTTTTTTTTTTTTACTTATTTAGCTTTATTAAAAAAACTAAATACTGCTTTTAACTAAGCTAGTCCTATGTTTTGCAAAAAATCATTTTATATTATACATTTTGTACTAATTAAAACTACAACATTTGTCACACTCTTCAATCTGTGCTGCTGCTTTGTGTCTTTAAGCTGATTTCAACATTTAGTGGGAGAGTGAGGCTGTTTCCTGAACCCTAACAAAACAGTGCAATGTGAGCAGGACAGAGTCCCTATTTCATCTAATATCTTTATTCAGTATTCCAAAGCAATTGATCAAAGACCATATTTTATTTTCTGCACAAGACAGAAATGATTAAATTGTATTAAACAATTTAAGAGGATGATTACAGAATTTGCTTTTTTTTTTCTTGTTTATTGCAAGAAGGTTGAAAAATTACTGTATATATAAAGTGGGTCACTGAAAAATAAATAAATGTATTTAGATTCATGAATGTGGAAGAACACTAATACAATCTCACAATGAATAGTTCAAACCTACATGACAGTTTGATTCATAATAGCAATCAAAAATAATAATATAGAAAATGAAATTGTTGTGTAATTTATACATTTAGTGGATATTTCAAATCAAATCAAATCACTTTTATTGTCACATCATCACAGCACATGTGCCTTGATGAGTGAAATTCTTGAGAGCGTGCTCCATACAGTGCAGAAACAATTAACATAGACAGTATCATTACTTACAGACTTATACAGATGACAATGTGTAATATACACATACATATACTCAGTACACATAGTGTACTGTTAGACATACTTACAGTTATCAATACACATTATACACCGTATGTACACATTCTACATTATGTACACATATATACATACACAGTAATATGCAAAGGTGCAGTAGATTGTACATAAGCTGGATACGCATTGGATGGTATCCAGTGGTAGCAGATAGATTGTTGTATTTGTGCAGTGTGTACGTGTAGTCCAGTTTGAACTGTGGAGTTAAAGTGCAGTGCGTGGCATATCGTAAAGTGGGAGTGTGCTGTGTAGTTCTGACCGTTCATTAGCCTGATAGCCTGAAAAAGCTATCCCTCAGTCGGCTAGTGCGGGATCGGATGCTGCGGAGACGTCTTCCTGAGGGCAGCAGAGAGAACAGTCTGTGGGACGGGTGGCTGGAGTCATTGGTGGAGCCTTTGCAGAGCTTTGCGGTTGCCAGCGGTGCTGTTTCCAAACCAGGCGGTGATGCAGCCGGTCAGGATGCTCTCCACAGTGCAGGTGTAGAATGATCTGAAGATGCTGGGGCTCATTCCAAACTTCCTCAGCCGTCTCAGGAAGAAGAGGCGTTGATGTGACTTCTTCAGCACTGCATCTGTGTGAGCGGACCATGTGAGATCCTCGGTGATGTGAACACCGAGGAACTTAAAGCTGTTTACCAACTCCACAGGTGTCTTGTCGATGGTGATGGGTGTGTGTTCTCTGCTCTGTCTCCTGAAATCCACCACCAGCTCCTTGGTCTTGTCGATGTTGAGTGAGAGGTGGTTCTCCTGACACCATTTAGTCAGGGTACTCACCTCCGCTCTGTAGGCCGTCTCATCGTTGTCAGTGATCAGGCCTATCACCGTTGTGTTGTCAGCGAATTTGACGATGATGTTGGAGCTGTGTGTGGCTGTACAGTCATGTGTGTACAGGGAGTACAGGAGTGGGCTGAGAACGCAGCCCTGCGGAGCACCATTGTTGAGGGTCAGCGGAGATGAAGTGTTGTTGCCCATTCTGACCACCTGACTTCTTCCTGTCAGAAAGTCCAGGATCCAGCTGCACAGAGATCTGTTTAGTCCTAGAGTCTGGAGCTTCGCAACCAGTGTAGCAGGCACTATGGTATTTAAAGACTGTGGTTGAATTTGATTAAACACAGAATGCTTGGCTGCTTAATGCATTTACTAACATTAAATAATGAGCAATGCATTTGTAATTTGTTTTATTTTTTTAATCTTTGTTATTGTTTATAAAAATACAACTGTTCATTGTTAGTTTATGTTGGCACGGGTCCATTAAATCTAATATGTTTGCAAATTAGTTGCAAACATGGTTTAAATAATGTATTAATAAATGCTGAAATTAATATGAGCTAAGATGAATAAATTCTTTATACATATTTTTCATTGTTAGTTAGTTAGTTAACTAATGTTGTTAACTTATTTTAACAAATAGAACCTTATTTTAAAGTGTTACTGGTAATCAAATTACAAAGCTAAGTGTGAAAGTTTTTTTTAAACATAAAATTTAATTTACATGATTTTAATTCTGTGTGAAGATACTGATTGACATTGTCCCAATGTTAAATAAGCATTAAATTAATAAAATGTATTTCTTCCCTTTTTCCATTACTTTATTTGAAAATAAAATTTGCCATTTCATCTTTATTCAAACTTAAAATGTTCCACATATCTTAAAATTTGCAAGCATCTTATTTAATACACATTTTCAAAAACTGTTGTTTTAAAAATGTTTTAACTTTATACTAACTTTGCAGAACCTTCTTGTATATGAACAGAGAGCGCAAGAGTAGAGCAAATTATGAATTCAAGTCAGTGAGTTTACATGATTATTTATTTGCTTAGAAAATCAAAATGGTGCAGAGCTGGTTCTACAGTCTTAGATGCAGTGTTTAGGAGAAGATACAAAAAAAGTGTACAATATTGAAACATCACTTTGTTTTATCATACAGGAAGATCAAAATAATGACATTCTCAAATGTTTAAGCCAAATATTGTCAAAGATACAAAAAAGAATATCTTCCACTAAGACAACACTACCTGATAGAGAGGTGGAGAGGTTTAGGACTCCCATAAGACTGTGTTACAGAGAGTGCAGAAAGTAGCAAATCCAGTGATACAAACGACTGACAACCCCACAGCTCGGTCTCAAAATACATGGCACATCTTTTATGCTGCAAAATGGTATGTCGAAAGGCACCACACAATACAACTTACTCACAGATATTTTGTAACACACTTTTAAACACTGTCACCAAGAAACCTTAAGGCGAATGTCATGTGCAAACTTGAGAAAAATAGATTAAACACACTACTCTCTATGCAACCCCTCCGATTACAATGTGCTTTTGTTCTTTTTCTGCTTCATTGAAGTTTGATTTGTTTCTATATTTTAGATGTATCAAATTTAAAACAATGATTGCATTAATCACATTGGTTTGTTTTCACAGGCATTTCCCTGGTCCCCTCTTCAGGCGAGCTCAGAGGGAGAAGGACCCCATTATAAGTTCCTGTAGTTTTTCCGGCCTTCTCCTTCTTTAATGAAAGTCCATATGAGTGTGTTGACGATGTCGGGCTGGTCTTGTTGAAGCCAGTGACTGGCTCCAGAGATGATGTTGAGGCGGAAATGGTTTCTGATGTACAGGCGGCAGGCCTCGGCCATGTCCTGCTCCAGAAAGGCGTCTCGCTCTCCCCACAGCAGCAATACAGGAGCCTTCACCTCACTGTGACTCAGTGGGAGGACACTGCGGAATACAAATAATACTAAAATTAGGGCTGTCAGCTGATTCAAAATTTCTCAAATAATTGCACATAGTGTTTGCTGAAAAAATCTTGCCGATGAAATATTATATTATTGTTGCAGACGAGTAAAACATTGAATGAACATTATATTTTTAGTCATCTATAGTTTACAGTTAGGATTTATTTCTTGTGAACTGAGCCATTCTGAGACACTGAAAACACCGGATCATGAGCTGCTAGCGTGTAAAAGAACACAGTGCCATGCAGTGTTGGGAAAGTTTACTCCCTAAAAAAGTAACTAATTACGTTACTCAGTTGCTTTTTATGGAAGGTAATCCGTTACGTTAATTTTGAGCTACTTTTTAAATCTAGGCAGTGCTTGATTGTTTGTTTTTAATATAAAAAAAATCTTCTTTTACAAATGTAAAAGCCCTTTCACAACAAAAGTGAAATGAATACGCCTCAGAAAATGTAAATGTATGTCTGTACAGTAGAGGGCGCAGCTCAAACTAATTGCATGAAGACTATGACGCAGGAGAAGAAAGTTCAACACTATTCAGCAATAACAAAAATGAAACACAAATAGGTCATTTCTGCTTATGGTTGAATTAGATCATCGAAGGTCAGTAGCAAAGACATTGGTTAATTAAATGGGATTAACTACATAAATGATATTTGTCTTATTTAACATATTTAATTATTGCAGGTTTGAATAATATTCTGAGTTTGCATTTGACTGTTTTTATTCATTTTGGGGAATACTGAATCTGTTTTTGTGCAGGTGAGATGAGTAAATACATGTTCATATTTAGTCTGCACTTACTCCCGATTTCTCTCAACATGGCAACACGAGAGCTGTCAGTCAAGACATGGGAAACAAAGTAACTGGCATTACTTATTTGAAAAAGTAACTCAGATATTTCCTTCTAAATTAAAAAGTAATGCGTTACTTTACTAGTTACTTAAAAAAGTAATCTGATTGCGTAAATCACGTTACTTGTAATGTGTTATCCCCAACACTGCTGCCATGCTTCACTCAGAAACACACTGCTTGTCAGACTATAGATTTAATTAAATTGCTAGCATTGCGATTTCATAATCACATTAACTGGCAAGCACTGTTTAAAATACTAGCAAAATGAAATTTGTACTGGCATGTTGCTGTTTAGGAACCTGGTTGAGAGGCCATTTTAAGGCCATTTTACAATTTACATGGGTTGGAAAATACAGATATCTGGTCGGGAAATACAGAAATCCATAAAAATATTGAATTACCACATCCATCACTATGAAAAGGTTGTTTAAGAAAATATTTAACTAAACAACTAATTAAAAAAAATGATTAACTCTTTTTTATTACTGCACTGAAACCAATATTGACTTTACATAGGTGCACCTTTTTCTACCCACTTTTAGATGATGCATAGTAGTCTGTCTTATTATTTTTTTTAATTCAGTTACATTTTTGTGTACTGTTTCTCACATTGAATATAATTTTACATTGACGGTGCTAAAAAATACAAATAAATCTTTTCGTTTCTATAATATTTCTCTCTGACAGCCCTAAAAACACCATTATGGACAGACAAGTTAGTTAAACAGATGTTAGAACATGTTTAAAGGTTTGGACACCCTCCTCTCTTCAGTTCTATAGAAACTGTTATGTCAGCGCCCTCCTACACACACCCACCTGCCCACCTACACACACACCCACTCACACACACACACACACAGAAACAGTCAGCGCAGCTCTGCCCTGAGACATAATCAAAGTGTTCTTCAGGAGCAGATGGCGGACTCAGTCATGCATGCACGTCTCACATGCTCCTAACACATGCACTCCGCAAGCAAATTAAAGCAGAGTATTTACACCAGGGTGTCCAAAATTGTTTGGGGTATATGGAAAAATTAACTGAAACATCCATTTTAATCATTTAGTATTCTCAGAGACACCCAGCAGTTGATTTGATGCTGATATGAACTCATATTGAAAGAATATCTTTACAGCATAGGCAGTGAATTAACGGCTGTTCCAACGCAAAAAAAATCAATCTCGCTCCCTCTTGACAGGGACATATGCACTTATGAATTTAGTTCTCATTTTGTCTGACTAAGTTATGATGTGATAGATTTCTTTGATGTTATGTCCATAACATTTTGAAATACATATATCACTTTTTTCTTTATAAGCAATAAAACAAATCTGTTATAAGCATTACTGCTGCAATAGCAGAAGCAAAAACATCAGCTACTTCTCAAAAAGTTGCTAAATATATTATATTAAATGAACATAAATATCCATTTAAGACACTAGAGGGCGATATTTTCTGTCAAATTAGCTAAGCAGCTTTTTTTTGGCATTCAAGACACCAACAAAGCTGTATAAAAAAATACACAGATTTTTAAATGAGACACACAGGTACCTGAAGACATTTCTAAAGTAGTTGAGGGCCCCAGTGAGGGCCCCTGGCTGTGAGAGGGCATGCAGGTACGCTTCGAGGTCTTCTGTGGTGAGCCAGCGGCCCTTGCAACTGATGCCTGTGCTGCGGCTGGTAAACAGACTCTTCAGCGCCTGTAAATCCACATGAAAAAGCAGAATGAGCTTGAAGAATTCGGTCCTATTACATATTAGATGTCTTTAACTACTATGTCTAAATAAATACATTCATTGTTAGGTACAGTATACAATGTAATCAAGATGTAACTGAAGATTACAGATGTAATTACAGACATTTTTTTAAAACATAAAACATGTATACAATAAGTGCACTGTATCAAATGATTAATTTAAATATAGTAGGTTCCATAATTCAATCTGGTCCCATCAAAATAGAACTAAAAAGACAAACATTAATTTTACTGTATACATGATATGCAAAAGGTAGCTGAGCGAAAAAGTTGAAATATTTTACTTGACTGTCATAAATGTCCTCTTCATATTATACTAGACAACTTCATGCTGGATTATATAAATATGCTGTATTTCAACAATAGTACTTACTGGGCAATTAGCATGCATAATAAGCATAAAATAATCAGCACACTAAAACTAGAGTCTATCCAGAGCTGATTCATAATGACTAAGCTGTGTGTGCTGAAGACAGATGGATAATCTTGGTCTACTGATTCACTCTGTATTCATAATTCTTACACAAACAAATTCACATGCTGGACACAAAAGCTGGTCAGTTATGTAAAATGATGGGTAATTAAAACAAGAGAGGATGATGTTATCATTCCACATTCTAGTAATGAAGTATTTCTCAGTTTATACATATGTACATTCATGTCTTTAATTCTTTATATAGGTAACAAAAATATACATATACATTGTTGCTAAGATTTTTTAATGATTTTAAAAGTAGTCTCTTATGCCCACCAAAGCTGCAATTATTTATCAAAAATACAGTAAAAACGGTAATATTTTGTAATATTACTATTTAAAATAACTATTTTCTATTTTAATAGATTTTAAAATGTAATTAATTCCTGTCTTGGCAAAACTGAATTTTTAGCAGACATTACTCCAATTTTCAGAAATCATTCTAATATGCTGATTTGGAGAAACATTTCTTCTTATTATCATGTGTGTTGCTTAATGTTTTTATGGAAATCAAGATTTTAATGATGTTTAATGAATAGAAAATTCAAAAGAACAGAATTTATTTTAGATTTTTTTTTAGTAACAATGTAAAAGCCTAGACTGTCACTTCTGATCAATTTCTTGCATCTTCACTGAATAAAAGTACTAATTTCTTTAAAAATGGTAGTATATTGAGTCAAGCTCACCTTGAAATCATTGATGGAGAGCATTAGCTCTGGTAAATATGGCAACTGGAAAAAAAAGTAGTAACTTGACTTGAGCATCTGACTGGGGTGATGAAGGGCATAATCTGGAGAGAGAAGAGAGAAAGCAAAAGGAAACTTAACCCAACACGTGTGTGGCCCCAAGGTAACAAACCCATTTGCTTCACTTTTAAGCACATGACTCACATATAAATTGGCAATAAAATGGTTAATAATGAAGAGATAAATATTTTTTGGTCACACTACTGTACATCCTGGCAGTCGTTTTAAAATCATTTAAAATCTGGCATGGCACTCTGTGCAGACGACACACATTTTTGTTCTGGAGAACTGCCCTCAGAAAAGCTAATTTTATTGATTTTATTGATTGATTCACTTTTGTTAAGTCAATAAACTTAACTCTAAAACATTTATAGTCTTATACATTATCTGCATGTAAATGTGTTTGTTGTCTATAAGAAAATGTGCAACACTGGATAGGACATGGTTGCAATGAATATAGAGAATGTCTACTTTCCTAGTATTACTATACACAGTAAACAGTTTTTCTCCCCAATCTTAGTTTTATTATCAGTGTTTGATTAATTTTTTTTTCACAGTGTTGTTTCTAGGCAACATACCTTTTAGATTTCAGTAATGAGATCCATGTTATGTAAGAGAATTAAATCAAATCATGTTTCATAACACGTGCAATAGAGGGTTAAAACGGAAGACAGCCCATTAAGCAGAGATACATTTCAAAAGAACAAGAAAAGCAAAAGGTGTAGTCGTGTACGTGTCGCTCTAGTCAGGTACTGAGTGTTATTATAAGAGGGTCCCGTGTCTCTGCCAGAAGTCTGCCTGTAATTACCTCCTCCAGGCTGGAGCGCATGAGACAGATGGAGGACAAAGCCCCATGATTCCCTGGGCCTAACCACAATATTTCATTGTGAATGATGCAGATCATACTAATGATCCCTAAAACCAAAACAGAGTCTCTGGGGCAGGCATGATAGAACAGGAAGTCTGGTTGTCAGATGTTTAGGGCACTTACCAGTGAACACACAGGGGTGAGGGCTGTTCAGCACTATGAGTTTTGTCACCATTTCAGGGTAGTTAATTGCACAGAGCCATGCGATGATGCCACCCCAGTCATGCCCCACGAGAAAACATCTGTTGTATCCTGAAGAGAGGATCAGAAGGAGAAAGCTGGCATGTTTGTGTTTGTTGTGGTGTTGTGTGTGATTGCCACATAATTAATAGGGAAAGTGAGAGACAAAAAAGGAAATTGTAGCAAAATCAGAGGGAAAAGGATTGAGATATGACGCAGGCCAAATTCAAACTCATATTTTCCAAATAAGCACCATAGCACAATGTGTCTAGCCACTAGGCCACAGTTCCAATTTTCTCTTTCCTCACCAACATTTAAAAGAAAAAGCTGCCAGTTGATGATCATTATTTTTAGTGCTGTCAAATGATTAATCACGATTAATCGCATCCAAAATAAAAACATTTGTTTACATAATATATGTATGTGTACTGTGTGTATTTAGTACGTATATATAAATACACACATACAGTATATATTCTGAAAATATTTGCATGTGTATATATTTATAAATTCATATTCTTATATTTTATATTATAAATATATAATATATTTTTATATTATAAATATATATAATATATATATATATATATATATACTTTTATATTATATTATAAATATATTTAATATATCAACATAACATTTATCTTAAATATATACATGCATACATTTGTGTGTGTGTGTGTGTGTATATATATACTGTATATATATATTAAATATGTACAGTACACACACATATTATGTAAACAAACACTTTTATTTTGGAAGCGATTAATCGCGATGAATCATTTGACAGCACTAATTATTCTACATGTGGATCTGCATACGTGATCATTTGTTTTTGTTCTTTCACCGTGTTTTGAACATGGAATGACGGAAAATTCTTTCAATTGCAGGAAAGAGTTAAGGTAAAATTTTGACCTTTAATTTGCATGTGACATGCAAAAAAAAGGAAATTCGTTCCCACTTATTCCCCAATTCCATGGCCACTTTTTATGATTTTAACTAAATTAAAATAAGGGAATTAATAAGTACAATGTAGCCACTATTTACCTAAAACAAATTATTAAAACACAAATTACTTTTTGCCTGCATGTCATGTGCAGAGCTCCATAATTTTCTATTTAAATGTCAGAATTTTTAATTCACATTCAACATTCAAGTTTTAAGTTGTGAACTGTGGCATACTAGTTAGACACATTTGGACAATACGAGTTTGAGTTTAGCTTGCGTCATTTTCCAATCCTATTAATAAACTAATTATTAATTCATGGCCACTTTATCTTGTTTATCTTGTCCCTGCATGTCATGTTCAGGGCTAATACAAAATAAATAAAATAATATAAAATATGGTACAGAAAGCACTTAAGTAAACTTCGAAATCAGAACTGTTTCTGTTTAATCCCAAGTACTAATTTTATTCAACAATATATAACAGAAAATAATTACATTATGTTGGCCTTGCATTTTACTTCACAATAACTGTTTACACTGTGGTTTGAGTGTAAGTCGTCTTCTTTTGCAATAATAATATCATGCTGCAGTTCATTTAGTGTCATATCAAGGACTGACTCAGGATGAATGACACCATTGCTCTGTGAGCCAGGGTGGAAGTTTCCACCGTCTGCAATAGAGTGATTCCAATGTCAAGCAACTGAGACCCTGGAGCAATATATCGTCATGAATCCTAATAATGTGTCATTGACGGCCTGTCACAATACACCGCCAGTCGCTTACACACATGCCACTCTGTGCAAGCAGGCAGATGAGTTTAACTACGACATGATATATAGTGTTCATCTACACTTGTCCTTGAGTCACATTGTAGCATAGCTCAACTAGTGATTGTGTCTCATTTGAAATCTAGAGGCAGACAATTAGACTTCATTTTAAGCAGCCTAAACTGACAATACAAATCTAAAAAGCCAAGGGCATCTGTGAATGGGTCACCTTCACATTACAGACTATTGGGAAGAGTGCTACATTAGCATTCACCACTACAACAGCCTTATCAAAACCTCTAGACAGGCTGGAATGTGAAATGGAAATAGGGCTGAGATAATGGAGGCAGTCTGTTCTTACCCAGATACTCCACAATGTCCTTGATGTCAGTGACAAAGTAGTCGAGTCTGTAGCTCTCAGTGGAGGAGGGCAGGTCAGACTCCCCGTAGCCTCGCATATCTACAGCAACAACACGGAACTCGCTCTTAAATTCCCTCAGCTGGTGACGCCAGGAGAACCTGGCAAAACAAAGGGTTGATCTTTGATACATATTTAAAATGAATTCTACAGGTTACACATGAACACATTTTTGTTAAATTTAGATAAACTCTGTTCTACATTGTTTTATTTTTTTATTTATTTTTTTTGGTTACACTTTATTTTAAGGTGTCCTTGTTACAGTGTAATTATACATTTAAGTACTGAGTAATATTAATTAACTACATGTACTTACTATATGGTTATGGTAATGGTTATGATTAGGGTTTGGTTTAGGGTTACTTGCATGTAATTATGCATTATTTATTTTTATTATAATAGTAAGTACATGTGTAACAAGGACACCTTAAAATAAATTGTTTCCTTTTTTTTTCTTTTATTCCTAAGATGGTATAGAGTCCATGGAAAAGTAAATAGAATGAATGAATGAAGGAATCACAATTATTTTATTGCACTGACAGTCATAGTTTCATATTTCTATTCAGTTTTATACACTATGATTCAAAAGTTTGAGGTCAGTAAGATTTTTTTTATTCAGCAAGGATGAAGTAAATTGGGCAAAAGTGACAGTAAAGACATTTATAATGTTACAAAATATTTCTAATTCAAATAAATGCTGTTCTTTTGAACTTTCTATTCATTAAAGGATCCTAAAATGTATAAAGGTCAATGAGTTAATATTTTCCAAATATAAAATAATATTACCAGTATTTTTTTTCCCATAATGTAAATATAGCTACCTTTATATTTTATGGGGTCCTGCAAGTTATGCCCAAAAGACCTTGTGAAAGGTAAGAATTCATTGGACTGACAAAATTTAGACACCGGAATGGATGATTTCTGCCACAATTTTTATCTACAATAATCATACAAATTAGAATGATTTGCACTGAAATATATTTTGGCAAAAATCAGTTTGTGCCACTGGTTAGCGCTTTAACTGAAAAGGCAAAACCAGTTTTATGGAGTACCCAATGGTTTGACATATAAAATTTAGTTGAATTATATTAGTAAACTCTACCACAGTGGTAGCATTCTCTAACTAGCCATTGTGTCTTTAAAGAATGGGAAGAAAGAGAGAGAAAGGAAGTTGAGGACAAGCAGAAGGAAGCCTAATATGTTTCTGATGAGTCAGTGCAGCAGAGGCTCTAAGGAACCAAACCCAATATGTTAGAATATAGATGAGCATTAAATTAGCACACACACACACACACAAACACAAACACACACACACACACATCCATCCTATTCTAACCTCCACGTTTCTCTATTGCTCAGCAGTGAGATAAATCATTGACTTGCACTTTTTGAATGCACCAAACTAAAGTGGAGCAGAAGCCAGAAGAAAAGGGCGTCCTCCAGGTCTCCTCTACTCGTCCAAGAGTTCATCACTGATTCTGGAGCAGTAGATTGGCCAGTGAAGCAGAAAGGAGCCATGCCACATTAATTAGGCACAGTCCTGTCCTGATCGCAGTCCTGCAGTCTGGCAGCTCACTGAAACGACAGCTTCACTGGTCCCAAGACAGTCTGAATGTCACGACACTCCATATCACATTTCAGAACTGTATAATACATTATACTGCCCGTTTTACATTTCATAACAATAATACACACATCTCTGACTCTGACTGAAGAGTTGTGTTGATAGGGAAGGTTTGAGTCTCAAATATTATCTATGACTCCATGTGTAAATTTGTGGACTAATTCCACAACAACATATTTCCGATCTGTGCCTGGCAGCATCCCAGTAGAGAAGTGTTTCCCTTGTGTGTGCGAGTGTGTTTGAGTCTCACCAAAACTCAGGGAATCCATGCAGAAACAGCATAAGTGGCTTTCCTCGTTCTCCAGCAGCAACATAGTGAAATCTGAGTCCAGACTCCTAAAACCATACAGAGACCAGAGGCAGTTATTCTTCACCGTAAACAGAGGATATGATAAAAGCAGTCTGTTCTCTTTAATCTCACGGGCCTGTCCATCCTGATGTAAAATCCATTCTCACATCACTCTCTGCTTGATAGAGCTATAAAATGCACCAGAGAGAGGGAGTCGTGTCTGCAGGCTTCAGCTAATATTAAAGCCATATCTTCCATTGACATTTATGGGAAAATTCATACCCTGTTAAATGACAGCCTGCATCAAATTGCATGGGATAGTATCCTCGGGTTGTCTGGCTATTTCGAGAACATTGTTTGCAATGCAAAATTCCTCAATTCCAGCAGTTGCAGAGACTTTTACAATATTTTTCTTTAGAAACGTTTGTATATCCCACAAAACAAAACTTAAAGTGGCTGTTTTCAAGTCTAAGACATCAAAGGATGCTACGTTTTTAGAAAAAGTGCAGATTCAGTGTACCTAATGTGTGAACGTTATGTTCAAAGCTCTGCAGGTACATCGCATCTATCCTGAGACTGCCTAAGCTGTTTTCAGCACCACTCAAGTGGACAGCGAAGTCTGGGCAATGACTATGATTTTGTGGGAAACTGATCACTCTGCTGTCTGCTGCAGGACATTGCTCAGTAATCGAAACTGCTTGCTTCTGGGAGCAACCCCATGGGAAAGAAAAATCACAAATGAGATCTCTTTAAAGGGGTAGTTCCCTTGAGAAAAAACATAGTTCACCCAAACATGAAAATCATATTACCCTCATGTTGTTTCAAATCTGTATGACTTTCTTTCTTCTGCTGAACACAAAGGAAGAAATGTTA